>CANTUV010000001.1:20002500-21255000 GCA_947685225.1 Garcia nutans
GAATTTTAAGGAGTGTAGGTTTATACACCTATCAAGAGAAGAAAATCAGATGGCTGCTGCCCTGGCCACATTGGCTTCGGCATGTGAAAGTCCTGTCAGTTTATTTCTTAAGCCTCTTATCTTGACCAGTTCATCAACTCCTTGCTATGAATATGAGACAATTATGGAAGTTGATACAGACCATGATGCATGGTATGATACTATAAGACAATTTTTGGAAGAAAGAGAATACCCGCCGGGGGCAACGAAGAAAGAGAGAAGAGCCATAAGGAGGTGGTCATTGCAATACATCACCTTATATGGAGAGTTATATCGAAGATGGCCTGATGGAGTGCATTTAAGATTTTAAGAAAACCTGAAGTGGAGCGTATCATGTCAGAAATACATGCGGGAAGTTGCGGTCTGCACATGAATGGTTTGGCCCTAGTTAAGAAGATTATTCGACAAGGTTACTATTGGTTGACCATGGAGAGAGATTGTATTGAGTTTGTCAAGAAGTGCCAACAATGTTAGATGTATGGTAACTTGAATCACATGCCTCCTGAAGAACTGCATTCAATGTCTTCACCCTGGCCATTTGCCACCTAGGGTATCGACATTATAGCAGAGATACATCCGATAGCTTTAAACGATCACCGATTCATTGTGGTAGCAGTAGATTATTTTTCAAAATGGGTCAAAGCCGAATCCTTCAATAGACTGGGTGCAAGCCAAATGGCTAGATTTATTTAAAAGAACCTCATCTACAGATACGTTGTCCCGCATAGTGTGATATCAGACAATGGGGTACAATTTCAAGGAGCAGTTAAGGATTTATTCTCGAAGTACCAAATTCATCATCATAGATCCTCTCCTTATAGACCAAAGGCTAATGGCGCCGTGGCAGCAACAAACAAGACAATTAAGCAAATTCTGTCCCAGATGACCAAGACTTACAGGGATTGGTCAGAGATGCTTCCCTTTTCTTTATGGGGATATAGGACAAGTGTGCGCACACCTACTGGAATGACACCGTTCTCTTTGGTTTATGGGATGGAAGTAGTATTGCCAATTGAAATTGATATCAAGTCATTAAGAGTAGTCTTGGAAGCTGAACTGCCTGAAACTGAATGGGTAGCAAGCAGATACATACAGTTAGCTCTACTAGAAGAGAGAAGATTAAAGGCACTATATCATCACCAACTATATCAAAAGAAGATAGCTCGGGCCTACAATAGAAGGGTTAAGGTCAGAATATTCAGAGTTGGGGATTTGGTGTTGAAGCAGTGTAAGCCTAATGTATCTGATCCAAGAGAAAAGTTCAGACCTAGCTGGGAAGGTCTATATGTCGTGAAACAAGTCATGAACAAAGGTGTGGTGAAGTTGTCAGATATGGACAGGAACAAATTTAGTGAGCTAGTAAACATTGATAGGTTGAAGAGGTTTTATGTATGATAAAAAAACTCGCTAGGTTGAAAACCCAAAAAGGGCAGCCTAGGAAAAAGTTAGAGCAGTCCGCTAGTTCTGAAAACCCGAAAGGCCGGGCTAGGCAACAATTAGGGCTAAATGAGAGAAAATCGTCAAGTAGAAAACCCGAAAGGGCTAATTGGCAACAGGAGTAATCTTGTGTATGCTGGCTTTATGTTTAGTTATTCCCCAATTTAATAAAACAGAATTAATTTTAAAATTGTTCTATGTGCACTGTTATATGTATTCGACAAGATATGAATAAAATAAATAAACACAATAGCAAAAGGTGATGACAAATTATAAATGGAAAAGAAGTATCTTTTATTACTTTAACTATTTTTTCATCCTAACAATACACTTTTTGAATTGACAAATGTAAAATCTATGGCAGTCGATAAGTGTAACATGCAGGCCAGCTTAGCCTTAGTCGATCCAAGTAGGCTTCAGTCAAGCAAGGCATGTCTAAGTCTGGAGCAAAGCCAGAATCACGAGGCTCAGCTCCATACTGACGCCCAAGTCGGCGAGGATCATAGCATGTACCTTGACGAAGAGCGGCAAGGGGAACGTACATCAAGTATGTTCGCATGTGATACGAGAAATCTTCCACCAAGGTACCAACCAACGGATATTGACTTCAGAGCGTGAGTGGATCCAGTAAACCCAGTCAGCATATGAAGAAGTAGGATGGAGTAGCTTCCTAGCAGAATGATGACGTGGTAGGTATCTGGCAAAATCCATGGATGGAGTATCAAGCAAGCAAAGATGCTCCTGAAGCCAAATCTATGAAGAAAGAGTTAAAAAATGAAAAGAAAAAGGTCCGCTAAGTTGAAAACCCGTAAGGGCAGATTAGGCAAAAATTAGGACAGCTAGCTAGTTCTGAAAACCCACATCGGTGGACTAGGCAAAAATTAGAGCAATAAATAAAAGAATAAATAAAAGAATTAAAAAAAGGAAGAAAAAAGAAAACCTAAATTGAAAACCCGAAAGGGCAGTTTAGGTAATTACCTGAAGTAGCAACGGACTCCCAGTCAGTCTCTTTGACAATCTTGATTTAAATCGGTCTAATCCAACTAAGTTCTCGGCTAAGATCACAAGTACCGGTGACAAGCCTCCTTCCATTTGGTCCATAATATCCAATACTCGTGGATCAATATTGCCATCAGAAAAAACAAGTAAGAATTGGCTGAGCAAGCAAAGACAAAGCATGAGTCCCCATATCTTAGTAGGGGCCAAATGAGAGAAACAAAAGTCAATCAAAGGGGCAAGTATAATTTTTTCACCTCTCATCAACCGAAGAACTTCGGGTTTTGGAATTTGAAATAACATCTGCATCTTCTGTTGAGTCTTGGAAATCAATGTGGGTTTATTCTTATGTTTATTCTTATCATTGCATGTTATTATGAATAATATCATTATATTCAAGAATTTTATAATATTAAGACTTGAAAAGGAGGTCGGTTCCAATGAATCGGGCGCTGTGGGAATGCTGGGCCATTTCTTATCTTTTCCACGCGTACCCAACTTTCCAAACCCAATAAGGGGTTAGGTATTCCTTAGGAATTGAATCATCCACCCCTTTCTTTTTTCTCAGCCCGTCTGGGTAGTGACTCTATTTTCTCTGGGTTAGACCGCTACATGATCCTCTGCCACCAAACTTTGATGTCAAGAACTTTTGTCAATTCCATCAAATGCAAGGGCATGATATAGATAAATGTGCTTGACTAAGACATAAGATCTAAGATTTGATTGACTGTGGCAAGCTGCCCAAGCCTGATAAACCCAATACTAAAAGTAACCCATTGCCTAAGTTTGAAAGAGTGCCACCGCTAGCAACTTTCGTGATAGAAGGAGGATTGATAGAAAGTTCTGTCTTGTCATCCTTTCAAGATGTAGATGGAAGAATTGTGGATGGGGATGTGATGAACATTTCCCCTGACATGTCCAAGTAGATGAAGCACCATCGATTGTAATTCTACAAACTTTCTTAGGCTTGAGTGTTACTTATTTTACTTATGCTTTCTTTAATATTTTTGGAACAATTATGTTTTTTAAATTAAGATTGTTTGAATAAATTACTTTCATTAAATTATTGTTGGTCTTTGTTCATTTTTGTGTCCAACTGATGATGAGCCTACCTTGATATTCATAAATTAATGTATCTATGTATTATAATCTGAATGACTTTGCTAGGTGAGGGAATTATTCTATAGCACTGAGTTGTGTATGCTTACTTAGAGAGGATTCCTGCATAATTACCTTTGTCTAGGTCCTAGTCAATCATAGAATATGCTTTGATGAACTTTTGAGGAGAAATTGAACTCTACTTATTTAAGTGAGAAATGATCTATGCATTGTTTGGTTAGCCAACAACTAGTATCCACCTTATCAATATAAATCCCTAGCTTATCTCTTTGAGCCTTCATGAAATTTTTTAGCTTGCTTTTATTAGCTTGTAAACCCCCAACAACCTATCCTGAGCTGTTATGATACTTATGGCAAGTCTGATGATCACTGATGTAAAAGGGCAAGAAGATCAAGGAAGAGAATGCAAAGTCAAGACTATAAGGATAGTTAAAGTTTACCTGAATTGGACTGAATATCTCAAATCTATCAAGGCAACAAAGGATTCATCCTTGTTGAAGCAAACTCATCCCACCCCATGCATAGCCATAAGCATAAGATGGTACAAATAAAAAAAAATTCTTAGAGTTAGGATAAAACAACAACAAAAAAGGAAAACATAAAAAAATAATAAACAAAAATAATAAAAAAAAGAGAGAAAAAAAAAGAAAGAAAAAGAGAAAAGACAAAAAAAAGACAAAAGACAAAAACGAAAAAAGGAGAAAAGGAGAAAAATAGAAACCAAAGAGGGGCAGTTTAGAAAGTGAACAGATTTCTCGTTACCTAAAGCTGCAATAGACTTGCACTTGGTCTATGAGATTTTGTCCAACCAAAGACTTAATAAGAGAATAACCATCTTATCATAGTTCCAAGTCCGCAATCTTGAAAGTCTTAGACTGGATATTCCAAAAAGAAAAGATAGAATGATAGTGCTGAGTTTTTGCAAAAGGAAAAGATCAAGAATTCTGCCAAATGATGGAAGAACGTCCAAGCTCTATTCATGAAGCTAGGTAACAAGACGCCTAGAAGAAGGGAATGGTGCCAAAAATTTAAGAATGCTTCCAACAACATACAATTCCAATAAGGAAGTTTGTAGTGCGAGGGTTTATCAGCAGTATTATATTAACTCTAATATGAAAATGACCTTCATTTAACCCATATCTCTTATAGACCCCATTTTAAGCCTATTAAAGACCGGTTGATCTCTTTTGGTAGGTAGAGTCTATTAGTGGAGATTGTTTGAATAAGCATGCATATGCGATATATAATATTGAAACTCAAATGAGACCATTGGCCAAGTAATGTGTATGTGCCTATCTGAAGTACAACAATTATTGCTTAAATGGAAATGATTCCCGAGTTTAGTATAGTAACTAGGGTTATCATGTTATGAATATATTGAAAAAGTCGACTCCTGATGTAAATTGACAAAGTCAACAATTGATTTTTAAAATAAAAAAAAATGTTTTTTCTTATTGCATAAACCTTCAAGTTAAGGGAAGTGTGCTGAACGGTCGAACCTCAAATGACATATTGGGCAAAAAAGGGCTATTGAAAGGATCACTATCAAAGTCATGAAGAAGTCACCAATCAAATGTGTAATAGACCTAAAAAGGAGGCCAGTTCCAATGAACCGGGCTCTGTGGGGATGCTGGGTTATTCTCACCTTCCCCACGCATAACCAACTTTCCAAACCCATTAGGGGGTTAAGGATTCCTTAGTAATCGAGTCATCCATCTCTTTCTTTTTCTAGGCCCGTTTGGGTGGCAACTCTATTTTCTCTGGGTTTAGACTTGTGTTCTCTAAGTCCCTAAGCCTAACAGTGCCAAAGTCACAAGAACCATTTCACCAGGAGTGGGGGCAAAAATCCTCGCTCATAGGTATGTGTGTATGTGTGAGTTGTAGATATGTTATATTTTAAGGTTTATTAATCCATGAATATTGTTAAGTAAATATATGGTGTTTTGTGAGATGGCATAAGGTGTTATATGCTATCAAATTATATTTAAGGCCAACATTGTGATGGTGGTATGTTGGTGGACATTATGTGCTGATGAGGATTTGTTTAAATATTACATTTCATATTATAGAGCTGAATAATTTAGTTTAATTATTATTGTTATTAAAATATGTACCACTAAGCAAATTGCTTAGCGCGGTTAGATGTATTGCATAGGTGATAGGACTGCAGAGTAGAGCGATCTAAGGTGAGCTAAGATTGCCGTGTATGATTTTCCACAAGACCAATCATGCAAGGATTACATACATGTATAGTTTTTCTTTACTATTATATACAATGGTTTTTGTATATACTAATTGAGATTTAAGTATTTTGAATTATTGGTGATGTTCTAAATGTTTGTGAATTTTATAAACAATGTTTTGGATTTAAAATTATGATATGGTTTTTCTAATGAAGCAATGTTTTGGAGAATTATTGGAGATTGATGATACATATATTTTGGGAGTGTAAATTCTCTTTGAAGGTTGAGTAATTTATTGAAATTTTGGGAAATGTTGAAATTACAGTTAAAACTCTAGTGAAAGTTTTTTAAAAAATTTCTTTTATAATTGATAAATTATATTTAATATTTAAATGTGGGAATTATATGTGATTAATGTAGTATCTTTGTATCTTAAATATGATTTTTACATATACTAGGGTATATGTATTATATGTATTTAGGGTACAAGGGTGTTACATTTTTAGGTATCAGGGCATAGGTTTGAGATTCTCGACCAAGGTGAGTTTTGGAAAGAGAGAGAAGGGGAAATTTTAAAATGTGATTTGAGTTTTAATAAATGCATATGCATTGGCACCTAAGTTGCTCTCTGACATGGCGATATGTATTTGTTGTTGCAGATATAGGGTGGAACAGTATCTGGAGGATGCAGATCAGAGGATAGGTGGTGAGTATGGCTCCGAGTGAGAATGGAGCTAGAGGTAGAGTTGATGTTGGAGAGGCTTTGAGGCTAGCTAGACTTAAGGTGAAGGGTCCTCCAATATGGGTTCAAAAGATGGCGGAGTTGCTCCATTCGGCCGCAGTGTAGCAACAACAGCAAACTAGGAAATATGATAAGTTGAGAAAGGATGGGGCTACTGATTTCATAGGTACTGCAGATCCAGAGGTGGCAGAGCAATGATTGGATAGGGTTGAGAGAGTGCTTATCTAGTTGGAGGCTACTACGCAAGAGAAATTTGATTATGCTCTTTCTCTTCTACAGGGGGATTCCTATGATTGGTGAAAGATAGTTCCCAATGGGTTAGCTCAACCACCAGTGTTGACATATGAGGATTTCTTATTGGAGTTTGGGAAGAAATATACACCTAGAGAGTAAAAAATAGGAAGAAGAAAACATTTCTTGAGTTGAAGTAGGGGGAGAAGAGTGTGACAGAGTGTGAGAAGGAGTTTCTGAGGCTAAGTAAGTATGCAGGAGGAATTTTGACTGATGAGATAGATAGATGTAGAAGGTTTTAAAAGGGGCTGAAGGCATTTATCATGTGTCAGGTGGCTACAGTGCAGTATGAGGATTTTTATAGGTTAGTACTAGCAACCTAGGGTAGGATCCAGTTAGAGAGGAGGGTCTACAACAGTGGGCAGATAGGAAGAGCCTAGGAGTACACAAAGGGTTTATGGATTACAGAGGAGGCAGGACACGTCGGGCATGGATGAATGTAAAATCTTTCTACTTGATATTATTATGTATGCATTAAATACTTATGATATTTTGATCTTGATGAAATTGAGGGTTGTTTATGTTAGTTTAAGAATTGAAGAAAATGACTAGGAATATCCAAAATGGGGAGATTAAAGAATAAATGGATAGAAATGGTAATTAGTTTTATCAAGAATTTGGAGTTGTGTTTATTTTGGATAATTTAGTCTACTAATAGAAAATTTCAAGGACGAAATTATTTAAGGGGGAGAGAATTGTAATATCCAAGGTTTTACATATAAGCACATTGATTGAACTAAGGTATTGGTAGAGGTATATGTGTAATATATACCTAATGTGTACATAGTATATACTTCACATATACCTATTATATATGTTGGATATATATTGTAAACTTAATATATACATTATGTGCCCATAATGTATACTTGATATATACATAAAATACTCATTGCATATACATATACATAAAATATATATAACATATAAATGAGATATAAGCACATAAATAGATATTTGTTGGTAGGAGATGATGATAAATAAATAAATAAATAAAAAGAAATTGAAAAGTCAAAAGAAATACTTGGTTGGAAAAAAAGATGAAAAATAATTAAATATTTAATTAGATATTAATTAAATTAATATATATGGATGGAAAGGAATCAAGAAAGCTAAAAACACTCTTCATCTTCTTCTTCCTTCCCTTATAGCAAAAATTTTCTAGAGAGAGAGAGAGGGAATTTGACTCTTTCACACTTAAAATTTTTACAAGAATTCAAAAGTTTCAAAGAGATTTTGAGGAAAAATAAAGAAAACAACTAAGTATTACTCTCAAAACTTGTAATTTTTGAGTTTTTAAGCTTATGTTTGGAATGTTAGAGAGAGAAAGTATGTTTGAATAGTTGAAATTGATAATAGTTGAGTTAATATGATGGATGAATGATGATTAATTTGTGAAGATGAGCTTAAAGGATCAAATTAGGGTCATGTAGTGAATATGTATAAATTAGGGTTTCTAATATGGATGATGATAGTTATGGTAATGGATGAATTTAATGTCATTATAATATGTATATGATGATTTTATAGTTAGAAATTGAATATGGGTAAGCTTGATTGAATTTAAGGTTATAGGAAGAATATATGTATCATTAAGGTTTCTAACATGAGTGGTTTTTAATTATTGAAATGAGATGAATTAGGGTTGTTCTAATGTAAATGTTATGATTTTGAGGTTATAAATGTGATATGAGTACATTTTAGTGAAGTTAGTGCTTATGGTTATAATATGTGAAATTAAGATTTTTAAAAGATGTTTCTACAATTCTGAAAGTGAATTATTTTGTTATTATTTTAGTGTGAGATTAATGATTGTATGGTAAAATGATGGAAATAAATTTGATACGTTGAAGTTTAAACAAAGTAGTAAAGGGTAATAATAGGATTTTGTCAAGAATTTGGTAGAAGTTGTGTAAATAATGGAAGTTTAATGGTAATTTAGCATGGAAATGAATTAAAATATATAATGTTATTCATAGTTTGGTTTATGTGTTTAGGTCAAGATAGCCCTAAAGGAGATACTTAGGGTTTGGTGGTGAAAACTGAAACTAAGTGATTTTTGGAACCAAGAAAGGCATGTACATATTGTGAAATCTTTTTAATTAAATTTATTTGTATGGCATTGTCTATTTTTTTAAATTTTGAGGAACTTGGTATCCTTTAAAGTAACAATATATATGAGATTGTGTGAAATGGTTAAATCATGAAATGATAATCCAACGTAGAGTAGCTAATATCAATGTTATGAATTAATAGTGATGAATGTGATGGGACAGAGGGAAGCAAATGGGATTAAGAAAATATGATATAAAATGATGTGTGTGTATTGGATTGGTATTGTGTATATAGTTACTTTAAAATGTGGACATTCACCTAACCTATGCAATGTGTCATAGTTATGTGATGGTTGTCACATTGGACATTTGACCAATATAAAATTAATGTTTATACATGAAATGTGCAAAGTATAAGTATTACATAATATTATATTCTACATGGAAATACATTGTGAAAAATATGGAATGAGTCACATTGTGAATGTGACTTATGGGTATGTAATGTGAGTATAATTAGTAATAGAAATATTTTTTTAAGTGGGTAATGTGTAATAGTATGTCATGTGGACTGTTATGCCTTTGGGCGGGGCACATTAGTGTCGAGCACATAGGTACTGAGGAGACGGCCTTCGGGCAATGACAGACACATTGTCTCTGGTGTTGAGAGAAGGCAGCCTTCAGGTGATACATTCCATAATCACCAATACACATTGGGCCCAAAAATCCTTATACAATATTCAAGTTCTAGAAATATTGATTCGATCTACCTCGACTCCAGGGATCAAAGGGTCGAATTCCTTCCGAAAGCGCATCCTTTAATTACACTAATGTGTCTCGCTAAAGGCATAATCATATCTATAACACCAGCATGTCTCGCCCAGCATAATTATATCTATGACACTGGTGTGTCTCACCTAAAGGCATATGATATGCCAAACAATACCAAATACAACTTTCTGGAACTAAATATTGAATAAGGTAACACGCATCACATTTTATCCGTTTTTATTTCCTTTTCCATAATCATGTATAATTTCATTATTTTATCATAATCAATCACATTTCTCATATTTTTAGTCACATTTTCAATGTGACATACTTTTCCATATTTCTTATTCATTTCTCACTTTTTTCATTCCCAACACACATAATATTAACACTTGCCATAATTCAATGGCTTATCATCACATTTATCAAATATTACCTACATTTTTTTTATCAAACAATGCACTATACGTATAGACATTACAATTAAAGTAGCATAACACCATCATAAAAATACAATGTGTTATGCTAATCCATATGGAAGTAAAATATAAAGAAATAAGGAATGTATAAACCTCTAATTTTGCCAAAATCCAAGTCCTAATCACCTTCTAACCTTCACTTTACTAATTGCCATTCGATTCTTTGATTGAGCAAGTCCTCTTCTCACAATCCTAAACTAAGTTTTAAACCCAAATATAACATTAGCAAGTTATTCTAACACATTTTAACAATTCAACTACCATTGCATCAATTTTACCCAAAATTCCTTAAAAACCCTAATTCTACCAATAAAGCAATGTTTTGGTTCTTTCAATCCTAAATCAAATTATAAGTTTAAACATATCATTAGCAATTCATTTTATCACATTTTAACCATTCAAACATTACTTATATCCCTACTACCTAAACTTTGCTCCAAACCCTAATTATCATACTATAGACCCTAATTTTAACCCTAAGTTAGTCGATCCTAATTAAAAAGGTCAAATTAAATTCGGTTTAATTTTTAATTTCTTAAACCTAGGTCAATCCAATTTAGGTCAGTCTAATTTTTTTTTAAAAAAAAAGGACCTAAAATAAGCTGGTTGAATTTTAAATGGTAAAACAAGTCTGATAAAAATTCACACCGAGTCAATCCAAGAATATTATTTTGTTTTTTTTTTTGAAAATTATGAATTTGGCCCTACCGTAAGCCCACAGGCTTGGCTGTGGTGAATTGGTGAGCCCAATTCGCCACAGGGGCCTACTACGGCAAATTAGGGATCCCAATTTCCCGTAGACCTTAGCCAAGGCTTGGCTACGGTGAATTGGAACTTCCTTTTCACTGCACCAAGCCGCAATTCCTCACAATCCTGGCAAGTAACAGGTCTTGAGTTTTAATGTTATTTCCGAACTTGAACTTGATGGCATCCAAATTGAATTCAAACCAGTTTCCAATTTTAATTATAATCCTATTAGATTTGGGACTCTTCAGATCTAACCTAATGTACCTGATAAGGGATTTAATAAAGGACAGGGGTAGCAACCATGACTAAGAACAACATACAAAACACTTCACATAGATTAACAAAGCATCCACACACCAAAGTCAATAACCAATTACTGTCTTTATCTTTGCTCGACCAAAAATAACAATTGGTATAGGCAGCAGCTTGGATCATCTTATTCAATTTGGTGGAGCCTTCAACGCAGGTTTCATTTTCTAAATTCAACTTGTTTAAAGCATACAGTAGTTAGGTTATCTTTTGATATTTTGATTTATTTGTTTTGATTATCATTTTAATCCAGAACTTTAATTGTTAAAATCTTAATTGTGTATTATATAAAACAAAAACTCAATCCACTAGTCAATCCAATAGCTTAAGGTTTGATTTGAATAATTGGCGTAAATATCAAAAACCTGAGACCTTAATATCTAGAAACTGTTACTTATTAAGCCCTAATTCCCCTGCCACGATTCCAAGAAAAACTCCAATATCTTAAAACCTAAATGTCCAGTAATCTAACTTATTTTTCAAAATAACTAAAAACCCTAATTCTTTTTCTAAATGTCCAGAACCTTATTTTCAATAGTCTAATACTTAACATCCAAACCCTAGTTTTCCAAACGCTTATGCTAGAAACCCTAAACCTTAATACCCAATAGCCTAAGTCACCAAATCCTAAAACTAGTTCATCAATCCCCCAAAAACCTAATCCAGTAAACCCAAGATCCAAACATCCTATAACATCCAGTAAACTTTAATCTATTTCCAAAAATCAGCTTTCAAATATCAAAATCCTAAAATATTTTTCTACTCCAAAATCCTAAAAATCAGTTTTTAAATTCTAAAACCCTAAAATAATTTTCAAAACTGTGTAACCCTAATTGTATTTTCATAAAACCCTTAAAACATTAATTATATCTTTTTTAAAACCTTAATTCATAAGTTAAAAATCTAATTTGTACATCTATTGTTTAATATGATATTTGAATGTAGAATTGATTATGAATGAATGTTTATATTTTGATGGATGTTTTATTATATTTTTTGATAAATGTTTTATTTTAATTATTATGCTTGAATGATTTAATTTATTTGATTAATCTTTTATTTGAATTATGAGAGGTATGTTTCCACTTTATGGGCACCTTATTATTTAATTTCAATGTAATTTAAGCTATTTTAAAGTTTGGATTAATGTAAAGGACACGTTTCCACCTTTTGGAGGATGTCCTATTTATTTTAGAATTTGAATATAGTTGTAAGGGTATGTTTGCATCTTGTATGGGTGCCTCTTTATTGTTTTGTTTTGAACATTATTTTAATTTTAAGAAAATGATGTTTTATTTTATTTTATTTTACATGTAGTATGGATAATATCATAATCTTCAATAATTTAATAATATTTAGACCTGAAAAGGAGGTCTATTCCAATGAACCGGGAGTTATGGGGGTGTTGGGTCATTTCTTATCTTCCCTATACGTGTCCAACTTTCCAAATCCGTTAGGGGTTAGATTCCTTAGAAATCAAGTCATCCACCCCTTTCTTTTTTCCCAACTCATCTGGGTGGCAAATCTATTTTCTCCGAGTTTAGGCCCATGTTCTCTAAGGCCCTGAGCCTAACAGTATCAAAGTTTGCAAGAACCATTCCACAACGAGTGGGGGTAAAAATCTCCGCTCATAGTGGCGACTCCACCAGGGATAAGAGAAGTTGATTTCATTGATATTTATATTATTTTTATTCTTTCTTATTATGATATTATCCATTACATCATTTAAGATTGCATTGTGTGCATGAGTTAGGATGCCCATGTTATCTGTGTTGTGTTATGTAAAGGATACCATACTTTCACTCAAGGTATGGAGATTAAGCATGGCATAAGCACTCATAGCCTCATACCATTTGGTATATACTTACTATGGGAACCTAAGCTTTTCAACCCAAAGACTGAAGCCCATGTAGTTGGCCTAGTTACTTTCCTTAGGTTTATACCCAAATGCTTGCTCTTTGATTATGTTTGATATGTCTTAGTTGAATCATGGCCTATTTGGTTTGTTCTTTTTCTAATATGACCTAATTATATTGTAAGCCTAAAATAATTTTCAAAAGCCCAAAATAATTTTTAGCCTAAAAGACCAAAATTATTTTTAACTCTTTCAAGGCAGCATTTAAACCTTTTCTAAAATGGATCAAAAATTATTTCTTCCTTATGGGCCAAGCTCAAAGATGGGCTTTGAAATAAAACCATTTTTCATTCCATTCAAACCTTTTTCTTAAAATGGGCTTACAACTATTTAGGTCAATTATGGAATACTTAAAATCAATTGTGGGCCTAGTTTACACTAAGACTTATTAATCATGGGCCTGTTTGAAGTATGAATCACTAGTTGCTTTTTCAAAATGGGAAATATATTTATGATAAACCCTTTAATTTGGTTTTAATCCAATAGAGGATAAAAGCTATCTTTTTTGTTGGACCAATAGATTATTGCTTAATTTATGGAAATTATCATGGATTGATTTCTAAATTTGAAAATACAACTATTGGTTAAAATGTCCGAGAAAATTGTTTGAAAACAAGATACCCCATGTTGGTATTTTGTTGGCCATATACCTAGGAAAAGAGACTCGCCATTCATGTGTAGAAGCTATAAGGTTGGAAGGTTCGTTCCTACTATGTTGATTTGATTGTGCATCCATGCATCCATGCATACATGCATTGCATCTCATATCATTGACCCTTTCTGGCTCACAGTCCTAGATTATAGCAGTTCAAAAGCCTACGACAACCTGACCTACACCGGTGACATTGAATCCATTCATGACTCAGTCACTTTCTCACCAAACGTAATGGAGCCAAAACAAATTCAAAATATGGTGAAGGATGCCCTTAATGCCAAAATGGAAGAACTAAAGGGGGTCATGGCTGAGACCATGAAAAGAAAAATGGATGCAATCTTTACTACTGAAGAATCTGCTAGCACCAAGAAGAATTGACAAAAAGAATATAACACTCTTATACTCTATATACGTACAATACATATTTCTAGCATATGTAAAATATGCATATATGGTACAAAAATGTCACCGACCGGTTTAAATTTTTTTTTTTCACATTTCAAATTTAGAATTTCAAATACTAAATATATAAAATGAAATAGTATATAAATATTCTTTGCTCGTTATAGGAACCCAAAATAAACATTTTATATGAAAATCTCTGGAAAAAATTTCGGTAGAGTTTTGTTTGTAATTTGGACGTTCCCAAAATTCAACAAAATACAACCTGTATAAAACAAACACTCCCAATAAAATCAATTCACCATTTCACCAATACTTTTCAATTTCTCCATATTTTCTCAAAATACTTATATATAGGTATATATATTAACAACACATATAAGATCCCATCCTAACTAAATTATTAAAAACATTCTTTACAATTTACATTATATACTTCAAAAATATATTATAACATATATAATATCAAAATATACTGTAATATCAAATATCTATATGCTGGCAACTGGCTCTGATCTTGATGTACTGAAAAATTCTTCAAGCTCAAAAACTACAAACCTAGACCCGACCAGGTCTAGTATAACTCTCCGGCTCTACCAAAACGTCCATGTCACCTGCGATGAATTACAATCGCGCTAAGCCGAAGCCTAGTGGTACAAACTTTGATAATAATAAAAATTTAAAGTAATGCCAATGAAAATGCTTATGAACATCACATCATTTCATTTTCTCATACTCTTCAATTATTTCACAATCCACAATTCACATATAAACAAACACAAACATGGGCCCAAAGATAACTAATATGATATTAAAATTCCATAGTTACTGTTTTGGTCTATAATGATATCATGTGTCTAGCCCTGTAGGCAATATATTAATGGAATATTCCAACTAGGCATGAGCTTACGACCCAGTCTTTTCACTCATCCTAGCTTTAAATATTTATTTTTGAGGCTTACGACTCGGTCTTTTCACCTCAAAAATATTTTCACAATGATGCCCAATGTCTAGCCCGTAGTCAATCATATGCATGCTGCCAAACACAAAACTCTAAAAATTGAATAACATACTAGACACACAATTTATTCATATTTCTCATTATTAATCTCTTTCTCATTTTCACATATTCAATCTAAGCACATTGCCTTATTTTCACATTTTTTTCTCACTTTTCTCATTTTTCACATCTTTCTCATTTTTCTCACTTTTCTCACTTTTCTCATTTTTATCAATATCAATTCATTTCATTATACCACATATCTCATTTTTGCATTCACAACACATTACCCAATTACTTTGGGTATTTCCACATAATATACATATTTCACATTTTATACAATTTTTCCATTATCAATGGCTTTTCACAATGCATTTAACACATATACGACATTACAAATGTCATAGGACATTATTCATACACAATCAATGTACCAAGTAGCTTAACACATTTTCCAACCAAAATGTGTTAAGTCCAAATGCATACAAATATAAACAATATATATTCAAAGTTTGTACTTACCTCAAATAGCATCCAAAATAATCTTAAAACTCTCACCAACCTTCTCTTCCAAGTTGTCCTTCAACACTTGGATCGGCCAAACTACTTCCTCTCAATGCCTATATCAAATGTGATCATAAATAATAATTTAATATCACATTCTAAGGCATTATCAACATCAAATCTTAATTTAAAAACACTCCTATAAAATTTCAAAAATTAAGTCTTTCCTTACTTTAACTTAGCAAATCCATATTAACCCATTAAATTATTGTTTTAAGTTTATTAATATCATTAGAAACATATTTTAACATGTTTAAACCAATTACATTAATTAACCACATGCTTATGTTCAAAACCCTAAAATGGCATACCCTTCACCATTGAAGGATCTCCATTCCAACTCAATCCAATTATCATTTCAATCTTATTTCCACCACTTATATCATTAAATAACATGATTTAAGCATTAAAATCAAACAATTAATCATTCTATGAAAATTCATTTTTCCAAAACCCTAAATCAATACTACCATCTTCAAAATCTATCCAAACTTAACTAAATCCATCATTTGATTTTAAAATCCTTGTTTATGCATCAAAACAACACATTTGGAACCAATTTGCACAATTAAAACTCATGATTTCAAAAACTCAAATGTTCCATAACCCTAAATTCTCTCTCTTCACCAATCTTACCCAAACTCAACCATTTCTTTAATCCAACCTTAAAATCATTGTTAATCACTTAAAATAACGTCATCCATACCCAAATAGACAATTAAATCTTAGAACTTCAAAAACCCAAAACACACATATTCATACTTTCATGAAAATCCAAATCTAGAAGTTGAAAACTTAAAAATTTTGGTGGAAATCACCAAAAACTCACTTTAAACTTGTTAAATCCTTCAATAAATTGAGTATGGAAGAATCAAATTCCTTGGTCTTGCATCTATGGTGGTCGGCCCTTGTGAGAAGAAGAGGATGATGAAGACAACTTTTAATTTTCTTTTTCTTTTCATCTTTATTTATAACCATATATATATTAAAATAATTTAATAATTAATTATTTATTTATTTATTTAATAAATTAAAAGTCCAAAATCCCTCTTCCATTTAAAAATAATTTATTTTTAAATTATTTTATTAATTTTAAATTTTTAAGATTTAATTACCAAAATACCCTTTTACTTTTACTTTTCTTTTAAAAAGTGTTGACTTTTATATATTGTATATATTTTACATATATATCACATATATATTCTACTTTTTCATTTAAAATTCCTTCATTTTTCATTTAAAATCATTAATTTAACTTATCCATTTAAATTATAATTTATTTTATTAAATTTCCAAAAATTATAACTTTTCAAAAATTTGGGATATTACACATATGCACAAGTAATGTGTATCTTATTTACACATCAAATGTACCTTATATGTGTATTAAATATATTAAGTATGTAATGTATTAATCCAACATATACAATTAATATACCATATGTATATGTTATATATACACTAGATATATATATTGGGTATTTACAACTTTTATATTTCCAAAATCACAGATGTGACAGGGAAGGCTAAGGTTGGTGAAGTAGCCTTCGATGATGAAATGATGGTTATGGACAATGATGAATACTGGGCTCAGTACTTTCAAGATCCTCAAGACAAGAAGAATGAATCAAAGGTTGTGGAAAAACCAACTGTTGAGATGACTAAAACTTTTGATATTGAGAAGATGATTACTGATCTGGAGAAGAAGTTTAAGAAGAAGCTGAAAAGTAAAGAGATGTCGGAAGTAGACAAGTTGTTTGAACAAGATGATGAGGTCCCTTATAAGTTTAAGATGCCTTCCATTGCCAAGATTGATAGAGCTGGCAACTCTCATCTTCATGTGAAGCAGTATATCACAGCTATGGAGTCTGCCCGAGCTACTAAGGCTTAAATTCTAATGTACTTCATGCTTTTATTAGATCCAGTTGTACATAATTGGTTCAACACCTTAGAGGATAGTACTCAAAAGAGTTAGAATTTGTTATACAAGGCCTTCATCCAACAATACAAGTACAATGCTGAGTTGGAGGTTACTTTGATGGAGGTTGAGTCAATTAGGAAAAAGTCGAATGAAAATTTTGTGGACTATGTGAAGAGGTAGAGAAACAAGGATGCATTGCACAAGAGGGCCGATGAGTCAGACCAGATTAGGATGATTGTGAGAGGGGTGCTACCTAATCTTTGAGAGAGAATGTCCTGCACCCTTATTACGGATTTTAAAGATCTTCTCCAAGATAGCTTGCAAATAGAAGAATGGGAAAGGGAGAAAAATAATTTTTTTTGAAAGAAGGAATGATAGGGGAAGTTATTAGTCTAACTGTCAGAATACATAGAAGTCAGTAGATGTCAATACAATAACTATTCAAACAAATAGAAGACAATTTTCAGAGTTGGGGAAACCTCTATCTTGGGTTTTCAACAGGTTGCAGAAAAATGGGCTATTAAGGCCATTGGATCCCCAAACTTTGCCGAATCCTCTGCTATCAAGCTTTGATGCCAATGCCTTCTATCAATTCCATTAAGTGCAAGTAAATGAGACAGATAGATGTGTTTGCTTAAGGTATGAGATCTAATATTTGATTGACAATGGCAATCTGCCTGAGCCTGATAAACCCAACACTAAAAGCAATCCATTGCCTAAGTTTGGAAGAGTGCCACCACTAGCGACCTTCATCATAGAAGAAGGATTGATGAAAAGTTTTATCTTGACATCTTTTCAAGATATAGGTGGAGAAATTGTTGAAGAAGGGGTTGCAAGTTTTGGCTCTTGCCCCTGACATGTCCAAGTAGATGAAGCATTTCTCGACTCATACTCAACAAACTTCCCCTATCTTGTTTGGTTTTTTATTATTTTCTTTTATATTTTCTGGAATAATTATGTTTTTTAAATTAAAATTGTTTGAATAAATTAGTTTCATCAAATATTTGTTTATGTTGGTTTTTGTTTATTTTGGTGTTCAAATATGACGAGTCTAGCTTGATATTTATAAATTAGTGTATCTATGCATCACGATATGAATAACTTTACTAGGTGAGGGATTTATTCTATAGCATCAATTTGTGCATGCTTACTTAGAGAGGGATCCTACATAAGCATCTTTGTCTAGGTCTTAGTCGATCTTAAAACATGCTTTGACAAACTTTTCAGGTGAAATTGAACTTTGCCTATTTAAGAAGAAATGATCTAGGCATTATTTAGTAAGCCAATGACTAGAATCCACCCAATTAAATATCAAGCCCTAGTTGTCCCTTTAAGCCTTCATGAAATTTTTAGGTTTCTTTTATTGGCTTGTAAACCCCAACAACCTATCCTGAGTTGTTCTGATACTTATGGCATGTCTGATGATCATTAAGGTACTAAGGACTAAAGAAGATCAAGGAAGAGGATGCATATTCAAAACCACAAAGATAGTTGAAGTTAACCTGAATTGGACTTAATAGCTCAAACCTGTTAGGGCACCAAAAGATTCATCCTCGTTGAAGCAAGCTCACTCTACTCGACTTATCCATAGTCAGAAGCATAGATAGTACAAATGAGATAACTCTCTTAGAACTAGGGCAAAACAAAGATAAAAAAATAAGCGAAAAAATAAGAAAAAAATCATAAAAGAGAGAAAAAGAAAAAAAATAAAATAAAGGAAGAAAGAGAAAAAGAAAATAAAACCCTAAGATAGCGATTTAGAAAGCCAATAGAGTTCCTTTTGCATGAAGCAACAAAAGACTTTCACTTAGTTTATGAGGATAGACTGACTTGAACTGGTCTGGTCTAGCCAATGATTCAAATAAATTAGGGGAAAGACCATCTTTCATTTTATCCAACGTAGCTTCAAGTCAACAATATTGAAATTCTTAGACTTAATATTCGAAAAGGGAAAAGGACAGTAAGGTAGAGGAAGAAAAGGGTGGTCTAAAAATCAAGAAAATACTGATCGTATTCAGATTTCTGCTAAGAAGGTGGAAGAACATTTACTTTTTGTATTTCCATGAAGCAAGATAACAAGATGCCTGAAAGGTGAAAATGAAATCTAGAGTTTAATGTTTCTACAGCATACAGTTCCAGTAGAAAATTTATAGTTGAAGGTTTGTCAATAGTATCACATTAGACTAAAAATGGCCTTCATTTAACCCATATCCCTTATAGACCTCATTTCAAGCCTATTAAAGATATGTTGGTCTCTTTTGGTAGGTAGAGTCTATTAGGGGAGATTGTTTGAATAAACATGCATATGGGATAGACAATATCCAAACTTAATGAGACATTTGGCCAAGTAATATGTATGTGCCTATCTGAAGTGCAACGGTTCCTGCTTAAATAGAATTGATTCCTGAGTTTAGTATAGTAACTAGGGTTGTCATGTTATAGATATATTGATTTGGGAAAGTCAAGCCCTGAGGTATATTGACAATGATTTTATAAAGCCAAAATGTGATTAGAAAAAAAAAAAGAAAAAAGAAGATTTTTTATCATATGAGCCTCCATGTTTAGGGAAGTGCGTTGTATTGTCGAACCTCAAAGGTCATATTAGGTAGAAGTGGGTTGCAAGGTCGTGAAGAAAATGTGTTGAAATGGATGTTTCTTGTGTCTTTAACTATGCTTCTTGGGACCCACTACTCATGTTTTCAACATCTTGGAAATAAAAGATATAGATGTGAAGACTTCTGCCATTTTAATGTAAGACAAATAGATATCTGGAAGGAACCAATAAGGGCACATCAGCTAATCACCTCAGTCTGTGAGTTAATAGAACCACTATAAGTATCACTCATGCATATCATGCATAAATGCATACATGAGCATATCACATTGCATTTTATTGTCTTGTATTGGCTATTCTTTGAAAAACATATATGAAATCAAGAGGCATGGAAGGCTCATTACTTGAGGAAGATCCAGTTACTTTACAAAGATGGAGATGCATGCTTGTGCAAAGAATGAGACACAATACAAACATCAATCAGAGCCTGCATGGGAACAAAATTATTAGTTTGAGCATATACAGGGGGTAAAACTTCTTTTCAGTTCTTAATTTTATGCTTGTACAAAATATTTTTAGACTCACTTTCAATATTTTGCCACGCAAGGGGCAAAGAGAGGATATGAGGGCTAGCTAAAAACTAGCTAAAAAATGGCTGAATTTTTTCCAAAAGGAAAAACAAAAGAAGAAAATACAAACCCTAAAAGAATGCAGATATAAAAGAGAAAAAAGATCATTCCAAATAGAAGAGTTGAAGCAAATGCGGACAATGTCCAAAGGATGAAGATCCATTTTGAAGGGTGAAGGCCCACTGTACAAAGGATGAAGATCCATTTTGAAGGGTAAAGACCCAATGTCCAAGGATAAATATTTGTTATGAAAGGTAAAGACCTAAAGTAATCGGCTAGAAGAAAGCCAGAATTCTCAAATGATAGAAGTTCGGTCCAAGTAGAAGAGCTAAAGTCAAAGAATGAAACCTATCGGCTAGAAGAAAGTCAAAATTCTCAAATAACAAAAGGATGGTCAAGCTAGAAGAGTAGACACCCAACCTACATTGGATTAGTTGAAGTATCCTGGCATGTGTAGGTTTTCTTGATATGATTAAAATATCCAAGTTTGTTTCTAGTGAGATATTAGAGTCGCTCACTATCCTACCAAGATATTAGAATCACTTAGTGAATTTCGTTGGGATATTAGAATTGCTCGATGGCTGTTTTCACTCACAAAGATATTAGAATCGCTTGGTGACTTTATCGATATATTAGATTCGTTCAATAGACACATAAGGATATTAGAGTTGCCCAATAACCCATTGAGATATTAGAATTGGTCAACAGTTTTGTTGCTTGGTCATCAAAATATTATAGTTGCCTGATGAACCCATTGGGATATTAGAGTTGCCCATTTACACGTTGAGATATTAGAGTCACTTAATGGTTTTGTCACTTCATCATTTCATTAGGATATTAGAGTCATCTGATGAACCTATTAGGATATTAGAGTTGCCAAAAACAATTTCAGGTCCAGAACCCAAAATTATTTTCTGAGTCCAAAGCTCAATTCAGGTCAAGAACTCAAACCACCTCGGGTCCAGAACCTGAATATTTTTCTAGCGCAGAACTCAATCAGGGTCCAAAATCTAAACCACCTCGGGCCTAGAACCCAAAGTACCTTTGGTCCAAACCTAAATATTTTTTGAGTTCAGAACTCAAACTAGGTCCAAAACCAAAACTGCCTCTGGTCCAGAACCCAAATCTTTTCCAAATCCAAAACTTAAATCGGGTCCAAAACCCAAACTGCCTCGGGTTCAGAACCCAAATTTTTTCTAAGTCAAGAACTCAAATTTGGTCCAGAACCCAAACTACCTCGGGAATAAAATCCAAATCGTTTTTGAGTCCAGAAATCAAATTGGATCTGGAACCCAAACTACCTCAAGTCCAAAACCTAAATCTTTCTCAACTCTAGAACTTAAACCGGGTTCAGAACCCAAACTACCTCGGGTCTAGAACTAAAATTTTTTTGAGCCCAGAACTCAAACCGGGTTCATAACCCAAATTGCCTCGAATCCAGAACCTAAATCTTTTTCGATTCTAAAACTCAAATTGGATCTAGAACCCAAACTACCTCGAGCCCAGAGCTTAAATCTTTTTTTAGTCCAGAACTCAAACCAGGTCCAAAGCTCATTTTTGCCAAAATTAATTCAAAAGTCATGTTGTTTTTCACTCTCTGAATAAATCTGAGATCATTCAACCAGGAGAAAACTGTAGACCCTTAATTTTGACCCAAAGTTAGTCAAACCAAATTAAAAAGGTGAAAATAAATTTGGTTTGATTTTTAATTGCTTAAACCAAGGTTGATCCAATTTAGGTCGGTCTAATTTTTTTTTAAGGACCTAAAATAAGATGGTTGAATTTTAAATGGTAAAACAAGTCTGATAAAAATTCAAGCCGAGTCAATCCATGCATATGATTTTGTTTTTTTTTTGGAAAATTACAAATTTGGCCCTGTCGCAAGCCCCCGGGCTAGGCTGCGGCAAATTGGTTCGTCCAATTCGCAGAAGGCCTTGGCCAAAGCTTGGTTATAGCTAATTGAAGCTCCCAATTTGTCGCAGGCCTTTTGTCCTTGCCAGCTGCGGCAAATTCATAGCCCCAATTTGCCGCAGGCCCATAGGCCTTAACATCTACAGTGAATTGGTGCTCCTCATTCACCGCATGCCCGTGGGCCTAGCCAGCCGCACTGAATTGGCATGCCGAATTCATCACAGTCCCGAATTGGCAAGCAGTGGGTCTTCAGTTTTAAGGTTATTTCCAAACTTGGACTTGATTACATCCAGATTGAATTCAACCAGTTTCCAATTTTAATTATAATCCCATTAGATTTGGGAGTCTTTAGATATAACCTATTGTACCTGATACAAGATTTAATAAAGGACAGGGACAGACACCATGATCAAGAAGCAACATACAAAACACTTCGCACAGATTAACAAAGCATATATACACCAAAGGTAGTAACTAATTACTGTTTTTATCTTTGCTCAGCCAGAAATAACAATTGGTATATGCAGCAGCTTGGATCATCTTATTCAATTAGGTGGAATCTTCAACTCATGTTTTTTTTTTCCTAAATTCAACTTTTTAAAAGCATACAGTAGTTATGTTATCTTTTCATATTTTGATTTATTTGTTTTGATTATCATTTTAATACAGAAGTTTATTTGTTAAAATCTTAATTGTGTATTTTATAAAACCAAAACTCAATCCACTAGTCCATCCAGTAGCTTAAGGTTTGATTTGAATAATTGGCGCACAAATCAAAACTAGACCTTAATATCCATAACTTGTTACTTCATGACCACTAATTCCCCAGCCATGGTTCCAAGAAAAACCCTAATGTCTTAAAACCTAAATGTCCAGTAATCTAACTTGTTTTTCAAAATAACTAAAAACCTTAATTCTTTTACCAAACGTCTAAAACCTTATTTCAAAAGTCTAAAACTTAACATCCAAACCCTAGTTTTCCAATCCCTAATTCCAGAAACCCTAAACCTTAATACCTAGTAGCCTAAGTCACCAAACCGTAACACTAGTTCATCAATCCCCCAAAATCCTAATCCAGTAAACCCAAGTTCCAAACATCCCATAACATCCAGTAAACCTTAATCTATTTCTAAAAACCAGCTTTCAAATATTAAAATCCTAAAATAGTTTTCAACCCCAAAATCCTAAAAATTGTTTTTAAATTCTAAAATCCTAAAACATTTTTCAAAATTGTGTAACCCTAATTGTATTTTCATAAAACCCTTAAAACATTAATTATATCTTTTTTTAAACCCTAATTCATATGTTAAAGCCCTAATTTGTACATCTATAATTTAATATGATATTTGAATGTAGAATTGATTATGAATGCTTGTTTATATTTTGATGGATGTTTTATTATATTTTATGATGAATATTTTATTTTAATTATTATGCTTGAATGATTTAATTTATTTGATTAATCGTTCATTTGAATTGTAAGAGGTATGTTTCCACTTTATGGGTGCCTCATTATTTAAGTTCAATGTAATTTAAGTCATTTTAAAGTTAGAATTAATGTAAAGGACACATTTCCACCTCTTGGTGGGTGTCTATTTATTTTAGATGTTGAATATAGTTGTAAAGGCATATTTGCATCTTGTATGGGTGCCCCTTTATTGTTTTGTTTTGAACATTATTTTAATTTTAAGACAATGATCTTTTTATTTTGTTTCGCATGTAGTATGGATGATATCATAATCTTTAAGAATTTAATAATATTTAGACCTAAAAATGAGGCTGGTTCTAATGAACTGGACATTAAGGAGGTGTTGGGCCATATTTCACCTTCCCCATACGTACCTAACTTTTTGAACACATTAAGGGGTTGGGAATTTCTTAGAAATCGAGTCATTCACCCCTTTCTTTTTTTAGCCTGTCTGGGTGACAACTCTATTTTCTTTAAGTTTAGGCTTATGTTCTCTAAAGTCCTAAGCCTAATAGTATCGAAGTTGCAAGAATCATTCTATCGGGAGTGGAGGGAAAAATCCATGCGTAGGCCCTTAATTTTTGACCCAGTCCGGTCCTTTATTTTTTATATAGTCCAAAATAATTTTTGTGGTATTTTAATTATATAATATTTATTTTGGTATTTATTATTTATAATTTTAATAAAAATAAAAATGGTGAAGTTAATAAAAATAAAAAAAATAAAAATAAAAAAGAAAAAGAAAAATCGGCGATGGAAAAATCGAGTACGAAAAAATTTGTCACCGAATGTCCAATTGGCCAAGCCAATTCGCCGGCAGGAATTTTCTAAAATCAATAAACCTTAAAACTTAATCCAATAAACCTAAAATCACAATCCAGTAGCTATGAATTATAAACTTTAATGTTTTAAGATTCCAAAACCCTGATTTTATGATGTCACCCTTAAACCCTAATTTGATTAACAAAAAAACCTTACTACCTTCTTAAATTCATAAAACCCAATCCATTCTAATTTTCCAAAACCTTTATAGTAGCCTAAACAAATAACAATAATAATACTAAAATTCCAAAACCCTAAATGTTAATTAAAGAACTTTAAATAGAAACAGTAAACCCTAATTTGTATCTTTACTTGCTTTATTTAACTTTAGATTTGATTATGTAGTTTATTATATGCTTTGATGGTTGATTTATTTAATTTCAATACTTGATTTATTTAATTTATCATGGATGGAAGTTTTCTCTATTGTTATTATTTATTTGTTTTAGTATTAAAATTGTAAGAGGTATGTTTCCACTTTGTGGGTACCTCATTAGTTAAATATCATGTAATTTAAATAGCTTTTATATTTTGGACCAATGTAAAGGACATGTTTCCACCTTTCGGTGGGTGTCCTATTTAGTTTAGACATGGATGATTTAAGGACATGTTCCCATCTTCGGATGGGTGTCCATTTATTTGCTTTGTTTTGACATTGCTTTGATTTTAATATAACAATGCTTTATTTTAATTGTTGCATGTAGTATGGATAATATTATTATATTTAAGAATTTTATAATATTAAGACCTGCAAAGGAGGCCAGTTCCAATGAACCGGGTGTTGTGGGGGTGCTGGGCCATTTCTCACCTTCCCCACACGTACCCAACTTTCCGAACCCATTAGGGGGTTGGGGATTCCTTATGAATTGAGTCATCCATCCCTTTCTTTTTCCCGGCCCATCCGGGTGGCGACTCCATTTTCTTCGGGCTTAAGTTCGTGTTCTCTAGGCCCCGAGCCTAAACAGTGTCGAAGTCGCAAGAACCATTCCACTGGGAGTGGGGGCGAAAATCCTAGCTCACAGTGGCGACTCCACTTGGGATAAGAGAAGTTGATTCCATTAGTCTTTATATTATTCTATTCTTTCTTAAAATGATATTATCCATTGCATCATATTAGATTGCATCGTGTGCGTGAGTTAGGATGCCCGTGTTACCCGTGTTGTGTTATGTAAGGGATACCATACTTTCACTCAAGGTATGGAGATCGAGCATGGCATAACCACTCATAGCCTAGTACCATTTGGTGTATACTTGTTATGGGAACCTAAGCCATTTAACCCAAAGACTAAAGCTCATGTAATTGGCCTAGTGACTTTCCTTAGGTTTTACCTCAAATGTTTGTTGTTTGACTATGGTTAATTTATCTTGGCTTAAATCATGGCTTATTTGGTTTGCTCTTTTTCTAATATGTCCTAAATACATTGTGAGCTCAAAATAAAAAATTTTCTTTAAGGTCCAAAAGACCAAAGAAATTTTAAAAATTTTTCAATGGTCTTTGGATTTACAACTTTTCCAAATCAAAAATTCTTTCTTCATGACCCAAATATAAAGCCCAAAATCGATTTTTTTTTCTAAAATCTTTTTACAATGGGCTTAGAAACAAAATTATTTTTATCCAGCTTTTTTTACAAAGAGCTTACAAATTATTTAGGTCAATTATGAAAATACCAAAAATCAATTGTGAGCCTAGTTTATACTAAGAATTATTAATCATGGGCTTGTTTTTGGCATGAATCATTAGTTACTTTTTCAAGTGAGAAATCTATTTATAATAAACATCTTAATTTAGTTTTAATCCAATATAGCATAAAAGCTACTTTAGTTGGTTGAATGGATTAAAACCTAATTAATGGGAATTATCATGAACTCATTTCCATTTTTGAAAATATAACTATTGGTTGAAACGTCCGAGGGAAATATTTGAAAACAAGATATGCCATGTTGGTACTTTGTTAACCATATACCTAGGAAAAGAGACTCGCCTTTCGTGTGTGGATGTTTTAATGTTGGAAGGAATATCCTAATTATCTTTCTTTATTGATTGTTTATGCATACATGCATGCATTCGCGTCTCATATCATTGATCCTCTCTGGCTCACAGCCCTGGATTATGATAGTTCAAAAGCTTACAACAATCCGACCTACACCGGAGATGAAGAATCTAGTAGCAACTCAATCACTTGCTCGCCAAAAGCAATGGAGCCCGAACAAATTCAAAGAATGGTGGATGATGCCCTCAATGCCAAGATGGAAGAAATAAAAAAGGCCCTGGCTAAGACCGTGAAGAACCAATTGTCTACAATTTTAGGAAATAATGTCGAAGCATTTGCTAGCTTCAAAAAGCCAAAGGACAAAGGGAAGGCTAAAGTTGGTGAAGTAGCTTTTGATGATGATAAGGTGATCATTGATGATGATGATGATTGGGCTCAATACTTTCAAGATCCTCAAGACAAAAAGGAGCCGAAGGTTGTTGAGAAGACAACTTTTGAAAAGACTGAAAATTCTAATGTTGAGAAGATGATTGCTGATTTAGAAAAGAAATTTGAGAAGAAGCTGAAAACGGAAGAGATGTTCGAGATTGACAAACTATTTGAACAAGATGAGGAGGTCCCTTATAAGTTCAAGATTCCTTCCTTTGCTAGATACAATGGTACTGGAAACCCTCATCTCCATGTGAAGCAGTACATCACTGCTATGCAATCTGTCCGAGCTACTAAAGCTCAAACTCTAAGATATTTCATGCTCTCATTAGATCCTGTTATCCAAAATTGGTTCAACACCTTAGAGGAGTGTACTAAAAAATATTGGGACATGTTTTACAAAGCTTTCATTCAACAATATGGGTAAAATGTCGAGCTAGAAGTTACCTTAATGGAAGTTGAGTCCATTAGACAAAAGGCCAAATGAGAATTTTGTGGACTATGTTAAAAGGTGGAGAAATAAGGCTGCTTTGCTTAAGAAGAGGCTCGATGAATCTGATCAAATAAGGATGATTGGGAGAGGGGTGTTGCCTAGTCTTCAAGAAAGGATATCTCATACACTCATCCATGATTTCAAAGATCTTTTGCAAGCTGGCTTGCAAATCGAAGAGTGGGAAAGGGAGAAGTGTAACACCCCTATATACCGTATACGTACATAGCATGCTAATACGATCGTAATATACGTATACTGAATATAGGTTGCCACTGTTTATAAAATACACAAGACATATCTTTAAAAACAAATAAAACAATTTACAAATCCATAAGAGAATTTACAAGACATGATAGATAAACACGATTAATTATTCCGCAGCGGAAATAGTAAACTTTTCTTTTACAATGACATATACATTGAAATCAAAGTTTACAAATACAAAATATATACATAAATGGCAGATGTTCTCTGATCTTTAAGCTCTAAAGCAACCCCTCAACGTCTAGACTCGCTCGGTCTAATGGAACTCTCAGGTTCTTCTCTAACACCTGCGCGATGAATCACAATCGCGCTAAGCCAACGGCTTAGTAAAACAAGCTACAATATCAATATGCTTTGATGCAATGTTTATGTCATACATTCAAGTTTTATGCACAATTTCAATAAATAGTACATGTCAATTCATACCTTATTAAGCCATAATCATTATTTCATAACATTATCTCTTATCATTACTCATTAATTTCATCAAGCAATAGTCACATTTAAACAAACACTAGAATTAGGCCCAAAATAAAACTAATATGTTATTCAAAGTTCAGAGTTATTGTTTTGGTCAATAGTGACACCATGTGTCTAGCCCCGTAGGCAATATATAATCAAATGACACCAAGTGTCTAGCCCCGTAGGCAAAATATATAATCAAATGACACCAAGTGTCTAGCCCTGTAGGCAATATATATCCATGGATTTTTCAACTGGAATCGGTTTACGGGCCATCCCATTTCACCTATCCAGTGAATCATAGGCATGCCGCCAAATACAGAACTCTAAAAGTTGAATCAACATATTAATTACACAATTATATCATTAATCTCTTTAGCAATCTTTTTCTCAATTCATTTCATCTTTCACAATCAACTAGGCAACTATGCCTCAATTTTCTCATTTAAATTATCTTGGCCCATTACAATGGCCTCATAACTCATACCTTTCACATTTCCAATTCCATATCTCATTTCATCATCATATAAGCAAACATACTTTAATCATTCTATTTACATCATGATAATCAATTATATTGATTTCACATTTCATTATACCAAACATAACATTATTAATAGGTACCAACAATGCATTAGAGTTCTTAACACATTTACACTCAATTGTGTCTTAAGTCTCCACCTCATGTGAATGTATGCAATAATGTAGTTTGTACTTACCTTAGGAACACTCACACAACTCTAAGCAATCCTTTCTTGTAACACCCCTTCCCGACCTACATGTGTAAGCTGAGTAGAGGCGCCACACTAACCTAATGTTGCTACCAATTTTACTTAGTCAAATTTTAGTTCCGATTTTTTTTCAAAAATTTTGCCATAGTTTCGCCTAAAAATTGAGTCCTAAGTGTCGACAAAACCGGTTTTTTTCTTATTTTTAAAAACATTTTACACAAACCAATGTAAACAAAATCATTCTCAGTACACTCCCAATAAATCCCCCTTGTAACCTCAACTACAACCTGCAAAAAGAATTTACACTTCTAGTGCAACATAAAATAAAGGTTTTGTGACAACCCCTATATTTAAATATTACACAGCGGAAGTTATAAAATATTTACATATTTACATACTAAACATTTCTTTACAAAATATAAAGAAATATACATGATTGGCAAGTCTGCTCTGATCTTTAAGCTCCAAAAATGGATTCAACAAGGTCTACTCTCACTTGGTCTTGATGAACTCTCGGGTTCAACTCTATCCACTCTATTACCTGCGCGATTAAACACTATCGCGCTAAGCCAACGACTTAGTAAGATAAAACATGTTAATGGTATGCTTAAATGTAATGCAATGCCACATATGTTATTGATAAGATCAACATCATAAATATAAAGTTAACACATAATTATGCATTTCACAAATCATAGTCATATGAGTATACCACATTTCAACATCTTTCCACATTCAACATTACTCAATCATACTCAATAACCAACATCTCATTTCATTAACTCATAACATTATTTAGGACATTCATATAACCTTGACACCTATGGGCCCAACAAGTATTTAATATGATATTCAGAGTTCAGAGTTACTGATTTGGTTCATAGTCACAATAATCACGCCCGTAGGCAATGTATATACATGTATCTCTATCCATGGATAGTGTAACAGACCCAGTCTCTTGGACCATCACTCAACACATATGAGGAGATCCTCAACCCGGCAAGACTGTTACAAATCATATATCTTATATTCACAATTCTCATAGTGTAACAGACCCAGTCTCTTGGACCATCAACTCAACACATATGAGGAGATCCTCAACCCGGCAAGACTGTTACCTTTCATCATTTCTTAGGCATGCCACCCAAATCCAGAACTCTGAAATGAATAAAATATTAAACAAACAATTCATTTATTATATAGTTACCATTTCCATTCTCAAATTCTCATCACATTTAGGCAAACATGCCTTCTTTCTTTCAATATCATCATCATAGCCAATCACAATGGCATTGTCTCATATCATGTCTTATTTGAATTATCATTTCAATTTCAATGTATATTATTCATGAAACACATAACCATTCACAATGCATAACATAACATTGTTCAATCTCAACAATGCAATTAGGGCAAAGAACAATTGATATGATTCATATGAATAATACATTCTGGTTTTAGACTCCATTTTATCCTTATTTTGAAAAATTGTATAAAATAATCTACTTGATTAAAAATTCTAAAATTTTTACAGAATTTAGTTTTGTATCTTAAAATCATTCCTTTAAAATTTCAGATCAAACTGAACACAAAATCTTGGTCAAATAGTTCACCTAACCAGACTGCCCCAATTGCCCTGCATCCTGGCAGCAGTTCTGAACTTTGTGAATTCCATAAATCAAATTCAATCAACGTGGTTCCAAATTATTTTTCTCAAATACTAGACTCACTAAGCAACAACATATCCAAAATTCAATTGGATATGAGTTTTCTACATTTTATTAAAAATCCCGAAATATAGCTGTCTCAGTTAAGGTACCTGCTGGAACAGTTCTACTAAAAATAATCTTTCTAAACTCATAACCATTCCAAAATCTAATCAACATATTTTTCAGTCATTCTAGACTCATAGAGGCACAACATATCAAAAATTCACTTCAAGAACATTTTTCTATAATTAATTAAAAATCATACAAGTCACAGCCTTTACTAATTGTAAAACAGAAAAAGAATTTCACTAAACACAACTCATCTCATCATCAAACCAACAAACCCTAATTCCTTTCTCACACCACTTCAAAAGAATTGAAGAATTTAAAGAAAAGATCTTACCTTAGATGAAGAAATCCACAAATCTTTAACCAAAACCCTTGCTTCCTTCTTCAAATTGCTTCAAACCTCAAGATCACCTCTCTTTCTCTCTTGGTTTTTGGAGAGCCGGCACCTCTTGAAAGAAAGAAGGAAAATGATGAAGACACAAAGTCAAATTTGCTTTTAATCTCCACCAAGTGATCTTATCCAAGCAATTACCAAAATGCCCTCAATCATATAACTAACTTTTTGTCTCATATAAGCCCTTATATGTAATTGCACATTCCACAAAAATATCTTCTTGCATTGACTCTTCCTTTGACCCATTTATATGTTATATATATCATCATATACACAACATATACATTTGTCTCTAAACCCTAAATTTCTTCTCCAAAACACATACAAAAACATTCTCTTCCAATTTCTTATCAACTTATCATATATACATAATTCAAGTGCAACAACACTAACACCAAGACTACTAGAACATAATTAGGGATCTTACAATTCTCCCCCTCTAGAAAGAAATTTCGTCCTCGAAATTACCTGAAATTAACTCTGAAATAACTGAGGATACTGGTCTCGCATGGTATGCTCACTTTCCCAAGTTGCTTCCTCTCTTGCATGATTCTTCCACAGAACTTTTACCAAAGGCACATTCTTATTTCTTAACTCTTTTACATCACGTGCCAAGATAGCAACTGGTTCCTCTTCAAATGTCAAGTCTGGGCTCACTTCAATAGATTCAAATGGCAACACATGAGATGGATCCAACCTATATCTCCTCAACATAGAAACATGGAATACATTATGAATACGATCCAACTCAGGTGGCAAAGCAAGTCGATACGCCACTGGCCCAACTCTTTCTAACACTTCATACGGCCCAATGAAACGAGGACTCAATTTTCCTTTCCGACCGAACCTCAAAATCTTCTTCCAAGGAGACACTTTCAGAAATACCTTATCTCCAACATCAAACTCTATATCTCTACTTTTTAGATCTGCATAAGACTTCTGTCGGTCTGAAGCTGCTTTTAACCTGCCTCGAATCAACTTTACTTTTTCTTCAGTTTCTTGAATCAAATCAGGACCAACCAACTTATTATCTCCAAGCTCATTCCAACAAAGAGGTGTCCTACACCGTCTGCCATACAATGCTTCAAACGGTGCCATACCAATGCTGGATTGGTGACTGTTGTTGTAAGCAAACTCCACAAGAGGTAAAAACCTATCCCAACTTCCAGAGAAATCGATGACACAGCTTCTCAACATGTCCTCAATAATCTGTATCACCCTCTCTGACTGTCCATCCGTCTGTGGATGAAAAGCAGTGCTGAAATGCAGTCGAGAACCTAAAGCACTATGCAAACTCTTCCAAAATCTGGAAGTAAACCTGGGATCTCGATCAGACACTAAAGAAGTTGGAACACCATGCAGTTTCACAATCTCATGGATATACAGCTCAACCAATCTCTCCAAAGAGTAATCCATTCGAACCGGAAGAAAATGAGTTGTCTTAGTCAATCTATCCACAATCACCCATATGGCATCATGCTTCTTTTGTGTCAATGGCAAACCAGACACAAAATCCATTGTTACTCTTTCCCACTTCCATTCTGGCACTGACAATGGTTGAAGCAACCCGGTTGGAACTTGATGCTCTGCTTTAACCTTCTGACAGGTGAGACATTTTGATACAAACTCAGCAATGTCTCTCTTCAACCCCATCCACCAATAATGCTGTCTCAAATCATGATACATCTTCGTATTACCCGGATGCATAGCAAACATTGACTGATGAGCTTCTTCCAAAATGACCCTTTTCAAATCAGCATCATCGGGTACACACAATCGGTTTTTAAACCATAGGCTCCCATCACTTTTCACAACAAAATCTCTAGTCTTCCCATTCTTGCAATCTGAAATAATCTTCTGAATCTTCATATCAATCAACTGAGCCTCTTTGATCTGATCTAACAAAACTGGTTTCAAAAGCAACTGTGCCAACAATGCACCATCATCACAAGGTACAAAACTGGCATGCAATGCTCTCAACTCAACAAGCAATGAGAGCGAGTAAACTGTTAAACCAGCTAAAGACTTCCGACTCAAAGCATCAGCAACAACATTTGCTTTACCTGGATGATAGTCAATCAAGCAGTCGTAGTCTTTAATCAATTCTAACCATCTCCTCTGACGAAGATTGAGTTCTTTCTGGACACCCAAATACTTCAAACTCTTGTGATCAGTGTAGATGAAACATTTCTCCCCAAACAGATAGTGGCGCCAAATTTTCAATGCAAACACAATGGCAGCCAATTCCAAATCATGGGTCGGATAGTTAAGCTCATGCGGTTTCAACTGTCGAGATGCATAAGCTATAACTTTACCTTCCTGCATCAACACACATCCCAAACCACTATGTGAAGCATCACTGTAAATCACATATGGTTTGCCTTCTACAGGTAAAGTAAGAACAGGCGCTTGAGTCAACATATCTCTCAACTGCTCAAAGCTCGCCTGACACTGATCTGTCCACAAAAACCTCACTCCCTTACGAAGCAATCTGGTGAGTGGAGTAGCTATCAAAGAAAATCCTTTCACAAACCGCCGGTAATAGCCTGCCAAACCTAGAAAACTTCTAATCTCTGTCACAGACTTAGGTGGACTCCAATTCAGAATAGCTTCAACTTTACTTGGATCAACTCTAATGCCTTCTGCTGAAACAATATGTCCGAGAAAAGCTACTTGATCCAACCAGAACTCACACTTCGACAATTTAGCAAACAACTGCTTCTCTCTCAAAATCTGCAACACAATCCGCAGATGCATATCATGTTCCTCCTCATTCCGCGAATACACCAGAATGTCATCGATGAAGACCACTACAAACTGATCCAAATAGGGCCTAAATACCCTATTCATCAAATCCATAAAAGCTGCAGGTGCATTCGTCAGACCAAAAGGCATAACTAAAAATTCATAATGCCCATATCTGGTCCGGAAAGCTGTCTTCGGAACATCTTCAGCTCTGACTCTCAGCTGATGATACCCTGATCTCAGATCAATTTTGGAAAACACAACTGCACCCTTCAACTGATCAAATAGATCATCGATTCTAGGCAAAGGATATTTATTCTTAATGGTCACTTTGTTCAATTGCCTATAATCGATACATAATCTCATAGTACCATCTTTCTTCTTCACAAATAGCACAGGAGCTTCCCAAGGAGAAACACTGGGGCGAATGAATCCTTTGTCCAACAACTCCTGTAATTGCACTTTTAACTCCCTCAATTCTGCTGGTGCCATTCTGTAAGGAGTAATCGAAATAGGAGTGGTACCGGGCAACAATTCGATACCAAACTCCACTTCTCTCTCAGGAGGCAATCCTGGCAACTCCTCGGGAAAAACATCTGGGAACTCAGCAACTATGGCAATGCTATCAATGGGAGAACCCTTTACTCTAGTATCTACCACATGAGCAAGATAGGCTTCACATCCCTTTCTAATCAACCTCCTAGCTGCAACAGCTGAAACAAATAAGGAGGCTAGCTGTTCCTGCTCATTAGATACTATCACCTCTCTACCATCACCAGTTCTCAAAGAAACAATCTTCTTCTTACAATCTACCACAGCTCCATGTCGAGATAGCCAGTCCATGCCTAGAATCACATCATATTCCTTAAATGGCATCTCAATCAAATCTCCAAGGAACTCCTCACCTTGCACCCTCACTGCACTATCTTTATGCACTTTACTAACTATCACACTATGCCCTAGAGGATTTGTCACCAAAACATCAAATCCTAGGGACTCAGCATGCATATCAAACACAGGCAAAACAGATGCACTAATATAAGAATGGGTGGATCCGGGATCAATCAAAGCAAGTACTGCAGTATCAAATAAAGAAAAAGTACCAGCTATAACTGCCGATGCATCCGGCTGCCTTTGCATAACATACATCCTCTGGGAAGATCCAACCTCCTCTGGTCTACTCTCCCTGGATGTAGCACCTCCTCTAAAACTGAACCCTGGTCTACCTCCTCGGCTGGCACCTCTGCCTCCTCTGCCTCCCCTCACACTAGCTCGAGAAGCAGCAGAATCAACTGGCATCTGCTCCTGCCTCTCAGGACAGTCTCTCACAAAGTGGTCAGGTGATCCACACCTGAAGCATACCCCTGATCTACTATGCCTCCAACAAACGCCCCCATGTCTTCCACCACACTGGTTACACACAGGTAAGGTGGATCTCTGAACTCCAGGAGTAGGAGCACTCGCTACTGAAGCTGTAGGTCTAAATCTCTGCCTCTGGAACTGCACTGACCTACCAGCTGATCTTTGACTTCTACTGACCCGAGGAGCAAAGCTTCCCTTACCTCTTTTAGCAGAAGAAGACTCTGCTTCAAATTGGGGCCTTCTAATCCTAACCTCTTCCTCAGAAGCAGCTGCAATATTCTGAGCTTTCTCCACACTCCGAGCTGCTGCCACAAGCTGAGAAAAATCCTGATACCGAGAACCAGCCACATGGCACATAAGAGAGGGCCTCAACCCCTCCTCAAATCTCCGGCATCGATCTATCTCATCCGATATAATGCCCCCGGCATACTTACTCAACCGGATAAATTCAACCTCATACTCCGTCACGGTCCGGTTGTTTTGCTTCAAATCTAAAAACTCTCTCTTCTTCCCATCTTTATACTCCCTCGGAGTATACTTCAATTCGAACTCCCTCAGAAAATCTGCATAGGACAATGTTGGGGGATCTTCCATAGAATGGGGCACTGTCTTCCACCAACTATAAGAATCCTTCTGCAACAATGATCTTGCATAATCAAACTTTTCCTCTGGAGTGGCTTGCAACTGCACAAATATTCTCTGAACTTTGTCTAACCATTGCTCAGCCACAACTGGATCAGTAGTACCTATAAAATCCTCTGCTCCAAACTTCCTTAGTTTATCATATTGCCTCACTGCTACCAAAGGCTGTGGGGGTGGTGGTGGTGGTTGTGGTTGCACTGGTGCTGGCCTCAAAGCCTCTATCACATGCCTAACCCAAGCTGGTGGAACCTCCTCCCCAACTGATCTCCCTGACACCGAAGCAGGTGCCTCCTCAACACTAACAACCCTAGCTCCATCATCAGGGGCAATACTCTCGGCACTACCCTCAACCGACTGTCGTGAGTGAGAATCCATCACAACCTAACACTGCAAACACAGCAGATTATATCTTATTAAAGATCAGAGACTGCCAATCTCAAACGTATATGTTATTCAAAACCACTTTTTAAGTAAAAATAGTCTTTTTATTACATTTTACCTAGGTTGAGAATCTCAAACCTAGGCTCTGATACCAAAACAATTGTAACACCCCTTCCCGACCTACATGTGTAAGCTGAGTAGAGGCGCCACACTAACCTAATGTTGCTACCAATTTTACTTAGTCAAATTTTAGTTCCGATTTTTTTTCAAAAATTTTGCCATAGTTTCGCCTAAAAATTGAGTCCCAAGTGTCGACAAAACCGGTTTTTTTCTTATTTTTAAAAACATTTTACACAAACCAATGCAAACAATATCATTCTCAGTACACTCCCAATAAATCCCCCTTGTAACCTCAACTACAACCTGCAAAAAGAATTTACACTTCTAGTGCAACATAAAATAAAGGTTTTGTGACAACCCCTATATTTAAATATTACACAGCGGAAGTTATAAAATATTTACATATTTACACACTAAACATTTCTTTACAAAATATAAAGAAATATACATGATTGGCAAGTCTGCTATGATCTTTAAGCTCCAAAAATGGATTCAACAAGGTCTACTCTCAATTGGTCTTGATGAACTCTCGGGTTCAACTCTATCCACTCTATTACCTGCGCGATTAAACACTATCGCGCTAAGCCAACGACTTAGTAAGATAAAACATGTTAATGGTATGCTTAAATGTAATGCAATGCCACATATGTTATTGATAAGATCAACATCATAAATATAAAGTTAACACATAATTATGCATTTCACAAATCATAGTCATATGAGTATACCACATTTCAACATCTTTCCACATTCAACATTACTCAATCATACTCAATAACCAACATCTCATTTCATTAACTCATAACATTATTTAGGACATTCATATAACCTTGACACCTATGGGCCCAACAAGTATTTAATATGATATTCAGAGTTCAGAGTTACTGATTTGGTTCATAGTCACAATAATCACGCCCGTAGGCAATGTATATACATGTATCTCTATCCATGGATAGTGTAACAGACCCAGTCTCTTGGACCATCACTCAACACATATGAGGAGATCCTCAACCCGGCATGACTGTTACAAATCATATATCTTATATTCACAATTCTCATAGTGTAACAGACCCAGTCTCTTGGACCATCAACTCAACACATATGAGGAGATCCTCAACCCGGCAAGACTGTTACCTTTCATCATTTCTTAGGCATGCCACCCAAATTCAGAACTCTGAAACTGAATAACATATTAAACAAACAATTCATTTATTATATAGTTACCATTTCCATTCTCAAATTCTCATCACATTTAGGCAAACATGCCTTCTTTCTTTCAATATCATCATCATAGCCAATCACAATGGCATTGTCTCATATCATGTCTTATTTGAATTATCATTTCAATTTCAATGTATATTATTCATGAAACACATAACCATTCACAATGCATAACATAACATTGTTCAATCTCAACAATGCAATTAGGGCAAAGAACAATTGATATGATTCATATGAATAATACATTCTGGTTTTAGACTCCATTTTATCCTTATTTTGAAAAATTGTATAAAATAATCTACTTGATTAAAAATTCTAAAATTTTTACAGAATTTAGTTTTGTATCTTAAAATCATTCCTTTAAAATTTCAGATCAAACTGAACACAAAATCTTGGTCAAATAGTTCACCTAACCAGACTGCCCCAATTGCCCTGCATCCTGGCAGCAGTTCTGAACTTTGTGAATTCCATAAATCAAATTCAATCAAAGTGGTTCCAAATTATTTTTCTCAAATATTAGACTCACTAAGAAACAACATATCCAAAATTCAATTGGATATGATTTTTCTACATTTTATTAAAAATCCCGAATTATAGCTGTCTCAGTTAAGGTACCTGCTGGAACAGTTCTACTAAAAATAATCTTTCTAAACTCATAACCATTCCAAAATCTAATCAACATATTTTTCAGTCATTCTAGACTCATAGAGGCACAACATATCAAAAATTCACTTCAAGAACATTTTTCTATAATTAATTAAAAATCATACAAGTCACAGCCTTTACTAATTGTAAAACAGAAAAAGAATTTCACTAAACACAACTCATCTCATCATCAAACCAACAAACCCTAATTCCTTTCTCACACCACTTCAAAAGAATTGAAGAATTTAAAGAAAAGATCTTACCTTAGATGAAGAAATCCACAAATCTTTAACCAAAACCCTTGCTTCCTTCTTCAAATTGCTTCAAACCTCAAGATCACCTCTCTTTCTCTCTTGGTTTTTGGAGAGCCGGCACCTCTTGAAAGAAAGAAGGAAAATGATGAAGACACAAAGTCAAATTTGCTTTTAATCTCCACCAAGTGATCTTATCCAAGCAATTACCAAAATGCCCTCAATCATATAACTAACTTTTTGTCTCATATAAGCCCTTATATGTAATTGCACATTCCACAAAAATATCTTCTTGCATTGACTCTTCCTTTGACCCATTTATATGTTATATATATCATCATATACACAACATATACATTTGTCTCTAAACCCTAAATTTCTTCTCCAAAACACATACAAAAACATTCTCTTCCAATTTCTTATCAACTTATCATATATACATAATTCAAGTGCAACAACACTAACACCAAGACTACTAGAACATAATTAGGGATATTACATTTCTTCCTAAGATTCTTCACTTCACAAATCAGGGCAATTCACCTCTTCCAAAACCTAATCCAAAACAATGATACAACACATCAATCTATATATCATTTATCACTTATTAACCCTATCTTAAACCTTTAGATCACTAATAAAACTCAACATCACTAAGCAAAGCCCACAGCCGTGGCCACCTCAACCCCCACGGTCGTGGCTTTAGGAACGCTTCTGCCCAAAATGGCCAACACCCCCACGGCCATGGCTCCAAAAGGCCACGGGCGTGGCATCCAAAATGCTACTGCCCCTTTTCCAAAATCATGTATTCTTCACTTCTAATTCCAACAAACACAAACAACTTGAAGATTAACAAGAATAATTAACCAAACTAAACATAAACAACATTTATCAACTCAAAACCCTAATACAATATCACACAACACTTCTAAAACCATCATCAACTCAATATACTTCCTTCAAACCAAAATCAACACCATAAAACAACCAACACACTCTTATTTCAACCATCCATGCACCAACTCATACACCAATTCAAGAAAACAAGAGAAATCAAGAGAAAGAACTTACCAAAATGATGAGACTTCTTGGACTTTCACTTAATCTCTTGAAAATTCCTTCAATTTTGAGCTTGGAATCAACAACACCTTCTATTACTCTCTTGCTCTCTTGTCTCTTTGATGAACCGGCCACCATGGAAAGAAAGAAAAGAAAATAGACAATGAAGAGGAAAAGTCAAATTTCTCTTCTTCTTTAAATCTCCACCAAGCAAATTAATTAAGAAATTACTAACATACCCTCTTCTCATAAGCTTTCACTTCCTATCACTTACATGCCCTCTTAAGTAATTTCACATACAACAATTAAAATATCCTCTTTCCTTGACTCCTCATTTGACCAACATATATGTTATATATATTACCATATACACTACATATACATTCCTCTCTACACATTACTTTCCTTTCAACACAACACATAAACATTCTCTTTTCAATTTTTCTTATCAACTTAACATATATACTTAATCTACTAACACAACAATATCAAAACTTCTAGGGCATAATTAGGGATATTACAAGAAGAGCCGCTTTTCGGCAAGAATGAATGAGAGAGAAAATTATCAACCTAGCAACCAAAGTACACAAAAGGAAGCTAATGTTAATGACACTAGCAAGGAACAAGAAGGCAGTTTTTAGAATTGGGGAAACCGATGTCTTGGGTTCTCAATAAGCTTCAAAGAAAGGGATTGTTATAACCCTTAAATCCTCGTCCTTTGCCTAACTCTCTCTCACCTAATTTCGACACTAAAGCATTTTGTCAGTTTCATCAAATGCAAGAGCATGACATGGATAGATGTGTGAGGTTGAGGCATGAGATCCAAAATTTAATTGATAATGGAAAGCTGCCCGAGCCCAACAAGCCAAACACCAAAGACAATCCATTACCAAAGTTTAATAGAGTACCACCACCGGCAACCTTCATGATTGGAGGAGGTTTGCATGAAGATTTTGTCATGTCTTCTTTTCAAGATGTGGGTGGAGAAGCAACCAAAGAAGAAGAGGTATTTGGCGAAATTAAACAAGCTATGGTGGGTAAAGAAGTAGCAATTTATGTTGTCAATGGGTTTTGGGATTCAAGCGATAGTGATGATGATCTTGTATCCAAGAAGGAGGAATGAACCTGGTCCGAGCCCGAAGAATATGAAGTAATGAACACTAGATCCGGTAAGCCTTATGCAAGGCCACAGCCTAAGGAGGTAGAAATTAATAAGGGAAAGGAAGTTTAAGTAGGGAATAAAGAAGAGGAAGATGATACTGTGCTCAAGCAATTAAAGAGAACCCAAGCAAGTGTTAGCATTTGGGACTTATTGGCTACTTCTAAAAAGCACCGAGAAACTATGGCCAAAGCCTTGGCCAGCATGCCAATTTCTACCTCCATAACACCGGAGGAACTGATCAACTTCATAAAAATTGGAGGAGTAATGAAACGTGAAGATATTTAAGAGAAGAACAAAGTTAATATGGGAGCGGTTTCTTTCTCAGATGCCGATTTACCGGAAGAGGGGAGAGATCACATTTGCCCTCTCTTTATCAAAATAGAAAACAAAGGGAAAAGGACTCCATGTGTAATGGTGGATGATGGGTCCGTCATAAATGTTTGTTCACTTAAAATATTGCCAAAGCTAGCCATGTCAACAAGGGATCTAAACCCAACCAAGGTAACCATTCGAGCTTATGACAACAGTAATGGAGATGAGACAATAGTCATCGAGGCCAAAGATAATGAGATTGTTAACGCTCTAATGATTGAGAGGCCTCTCAATAGTTTTCAAGTAGCTGCAATTTCTGATGATGAAGTAGTGGACTCCAAAGTCTTGAATATGATGAAAAGCATGAACTACCTTCCCAGAGCTAGTCTTGGAAAGGGAAAGGCCAGTCTGACAAAGCTGCCATATTTTAAAACTCAAACTTCCAAGAAGGGGTTGGGATATGATGAAGCCAACAATGTCCAACCAAAGAAGAATGAGAAGATGAGCTTCCCACCACTTGAAGAGATCTTTGTCAAAGCTCCAGACATGGGACCACTCCAAGGAAAGCTCGAGCCAATCATGTTCATGGGAAAGTTGATCTCGGGTTTTGAAATTTTTGCAGATGTTGCCGAGCTAGTGGAGCAAGTGAAGAAAGAGCTCACCCTACCAGCCAACAAGGAGTCCAATCCGGAAGAAAAGAAGGAAGTTGTCCTGAAAGCTGAGAAGACTCCGGAGGAGATTGCTGCCCTGGTTGAAGAAAAGTTTGAAGACATTCTGCCTTATGATTTTGAGAACAATGATTTTGATTTTAATTTGTCTGCTTTGTATGAGGATGATGATGTTTTCTTTTCCAAAATGAATGCATTAAAGTCTAATTTTGCTTACTTGTGTGATGTTTCTCTTGATGGTTGCATACATTCAAATAGCAGTTACATGAGTATCTTTAATATTAATTCTGTTAACACACAATCATTAAATTTGGCAACAATCGAAAATCCTAAAAACATTAGCATAGCATCTGACCTTACTCCTGATGAGAGAGAGAGATTTGAAAAAATATTCAAAAAATATGAAGAAGTATTTGCTTAGTCTTATGAGGATATGCCTGGAATAGATCGAGACATAGCTGATCACCTTATTCCTACTTACACTCATATAAAACCTGTCAAACAAAAGCTTAGGCGATTAAGACCCGAGTGGGCTAAATTGGTTAAAGAAGAGGTCACTAAACAAATACAAGTAAAGTTCCTTGAAGTGATAGAATATCCAGATTGGCTAGCCAACATAGTACCCGTGCCAAAGAAAGATGGAAGAATAAGGGTCTGTGTGGACTATAGAGATTTAAACAAGGCTTCCCCTAAAGATGATTTTCCTTTACCCCATATACATGTTCTCATTGATAGTGCTACCTCTAGCGTGCTACACTCATTTGTAGATGGATTTTCTAGATACAACCAAGTGTTAATGGCCTAAGAGGATAAATCCAAAACTGCTTTCATTACTACATGGGGTATATTTTGTTATAGGGTGATGTCGTTCGACTTAAAGAATGCTGGAGCAACATACCAACGGATGGCCACCACACTATTTCATGACGTGATGCACAAAGAAGTTGAAGTATATGTTGATGATATGATGGTGAAATCGGATACAAGGGAACAAACTTCCAAAACATAGAATTATTCTTTGACAGAGCATTGAAATATAAGCTAAGATTAAACCCGAAGAAGTGTGTGTTAGGTATTACCTCAGGAAAATTGTTGGGACATGTGATTGGTCCAAATGGCATTGAGATTGATACTGACAAATTTAAAGCAATCAGGGATATGCCAACCCCTAAGATGGAGAGAGAAGTTCGGGGATTCATTGGTAAATTACAATACATTAGCAGATTTATAGCAAAGCTCACAACAATCAGTGAGCCTATATTCAAATTGCTTAAAAAGAATCAGCCAGTCCTGTGGAATGAAGAGTGTCAAAAGGCCTTGGAACAAATAAAGGAGTACCTACTAAATCCACCTATTTTGAAACCACCCAAACTCGACAAACCTCTATTACTATACTTAGCAGTAGAAGAAGAGTCAGTAGGGGCCATGCTAGCCCAAGCAGATGAGTCAAGGGTTGAGCATGCAATTTACTATTTAAGTAGAAAGCTCATACCTTATGAAATTAAGTATAGTATCATTGAAAAGACTTGTATAGTCATGGTTTGGTCTTCTAAGAAGTTACAGCATTACTTTCAATCGTATAGTGTGCAAGCAATTTCCAGGTTGGACCCAATGAAATACTTAAGGGAGACACCCTCTTTGATTGGGAAGTATGGTCGATGGTTGATAATATTAGAATAATTTGAGATTGAGTATCTAACCAGAAAAATAATCAAAGGTAGAGCAGTGGCAGAATTCCTGGCCCAACAACCATTACCGGATAGTGAAGAGGTAGTCATGGAATTTCCAGATGAACATTTAGAGGCAATTGAAGTACAAGGTTGGAAGATGTATTTTGATGGAGTAGTAAATAGGAAAGGAGCATGTTTGGGAGTTATACTAGAATCGCCTGAAGGGGAACTTATCCCTTTAGCCAAAAAGTTGAAATTCAGGGCAACCAATAATATGGTGGAGTACGAAGCATGTATCTTTGTTTTGGAAACCCTAATGATTATGAAGGTGAATAAGGTGGAAGTTTTTGCTGATTCATTGCTAGTAGTATCCCAAGTAAATGGAGAGTGGGAGTTGAAAGAGGAAAAATTAAAACCGTACCACCATTACTTGACCATGATAAATAAGAACTTTAAGGAGTGTAGGTTTATACACCTATCAAGAGAAGAAAATCAGATGGCTGATGCCCTAGTCACATTGGCTTCGGTATGGGAAAACCCTGTCAAATTATTCCTCAAGCCTCTGATTTTGACCAGTTCATCAACTCCTTGCTACGAATATGAAACAATCATGGAAATTGATACAGACCATGATGCATGGTATGATACTATAAGATAATTTTTAGAGGAAAGGGAATACCCGTCGGGGGCAACAAAGAAAGAAAGAAAAGCCATAAGGCAGTGGTCTTTGAAATACATCACATTCCATGGAGAGTTATATCGAAGATGGCCTGATGGCTTGCATTTGAGATGCTTGACGAAGCCTGAAGTGGAGCATATCATGTCAGAAATACATGCGGGAAGTTGCGGTCCACATATAAGTGGTTTGGCCCTAGTTAAGAAGATTATTCGACAAGGTTACTACCGGTTGACCATGGAGAGAGATTGTATTGAGTTTGTAAAGAAGTGCCAACAATGTCATATGTATGGTAACTTGAATCACATGCCTCTTGAAGAATTGCATTCTATGTCTTCACCCTGGCCCTTTGCCACTTGGGGTATCGACATTATAGGAGAGATACATCTGATAGCTTCAAATGATCATCGTTTCATTGTAGTAGCAGTAGATTATTTTTTGAAATGGGCCGAAGCCGAATCCTTCAACAAACTGGGCGCAAGTCAAATGGCTAGATAATTGAAAAGAACCTCATCTGCAAGTTTGAGGTCCTGCATAGTGTGATATCAGACAATGGGGTACAGTTTCAAGGAGCAGTTAAGGATTTATTCTCGAAGTACCAAATTCATCATCACTGATCCTCTCCTTATAGACCAAAGGCTAATGGTGTGGTAGAAGCAACAAACAAGACAATTAAGCAAATTCTGTCCAAGATGACCAAGACTTACAGGGATTGGTCAGAGATGCTTCCCTTTGCTTTGTGGGGATATAGAATAAGTGTACGAACACCTACTGGAATGACACCGTTCTCTTTGGTTTATGGGATGGAAGCAATATTACCAATTGAAATAGAGATCAAGTCATTGAGAGTAGTCTAGGAAGCTAAACTGCCTGAAATAGAATGGGTAGTGAGTAGATACACGCAGTTAGCTTTATTATAGGAGAGAGGGTTAAAGGCATTATATCATCATCAATTGTATCAAAGGAAGATAGCTCGGGCCTACAATAGAAGGGTTAAGATTAGAAAACTAAGAGTTGGGGATTTTGTGTTAAAACAATGTAAGCCTAATGTATCTGATCCAAGAGGGAAGTTTAGGCCTAGTTGGGAAGGGCCATATGTTGTGAAACAAGTCATGAACAAGGGTTCCGTGAAGCTATCAGACATGGACAAGAATGAGTTTAATGAGCCAGTGAACATTGACAGGTTGAAGAGGTTTTATGTGTAAAAGAAAAAAAAAGAAAAAGAAAAAAAGATCTCGCTAGGTTTTCAAAAAGGACAGCCTAGGCAAAAGTTAGAGCAGTCCGCTAGTTTCAAAAAATCAAAAGGGCAGACTAGGCAACAATTAGGGCTAAATGAGAGAAAATCATCAATTAGAAAGCCCAAAAGGGCTAGTTGGCAACAAGAATGATCTTGTGTATGCTGGCTTTATGTTTGGTTGTTCCCCAATTTAATAAAACAAAATTAATATTAAAATTATTTTATGTGCACTGTTATAAGTATTTGACCATATATGGATGAAATAAATGAACACAATAGCAAAAGGTGATGACAAATTATAAATGGAAAAGAAGCATCTTTTATTTCTCTAATTATTTTTTAATCCTAACAATACACTTTCTGAATTGACAAATGTAAACTCTATAGCATACGATAAGTGTAACGTGCAGGCCAGCTTTGCTTCAGCTGATCCAAGTAGGCTTCAATCAAGCTAGGCATGTCTAAATTGGGAGTGAATTTAGAATCGCGAGACTCAGCTCCGTACTGACGGCTAAGTCAGCGATGATCATAGCAAGTACCTCGATGAAGAGCAGCAAGAGGAACATACATCAAGTATGTCCACATGGTGATACGAGAAATCTTCCACCAAGGTACCAACCAACGAATGTTGACTTCAGCGCCTGAGTGGATCCAGTCAGCATATGAAGAAGCAGGATGGAGTAGTTTCCTAGCGGAGTGATGCCATGGTAGATATCTGGCAAAGTCCATGGATGGAGTATCAAGCAAGCAGAGATGCTCCTGAAGCCAAATCTATGAGGGAAAATTAAATTAAATTAAAAAAAAGAAAAGAAAAAAGGAGTCCGCTAAGTTAAAAACCCGCAAGGGCAGCTTAGGCAAAAATTAGGACAACTCGCTAGTTCTGATAACCCACGTGGGCAGACTAGGCAAAAATTAGAGCGATATAAAAAAAAGGTCTGCTAAGTTGAAAACCCGCAAGGGTAGCTTAGGCAAAAATTAGGACAGCTCGCTAGTTCCAAAAACCCGCATGGACGGACTAGGTAAAAATTAGAGCAACAAAATAAAAAAAGGAAAAGAAAGAGAAAACCTAAATTGAAAACTCAAAAGGGCAGTTTAGGTAATTACCTGAAGCAACAACGGACTCCCAGTCAGTCTCTTTGACAATCCTAATTTAAGTTGGTCTAATCCAACTAAAGTCTCGGCTAAGATCATAGGTATCGGCGACAAGCCCCCTTCCATTTGGTCCATGATATCCAATACTCGTGGATCAATATCGCCGTAAGAAGAAATAAGCAAGAATTGGCCAGGCAAGCAAAGACATAGCATACGTCCCCATGCCTTAGTAGGAGCCAAATGAAAAAGGCAAAAGTCAATTAAGGGACCAAGTAGAATTTTCTCACCTCTCATCAACTGTAGAACTTCGACCTTTGAAATTTGAAATAACATCTGCATCTTCTGTTGAGTCTTGAAAATCAATATGGGTAATGCCATTTGTTGATTATTTGGATATCCAAGGATGGCCTTAAATTATTCAATCAAGGGACATATTTCAAAGCCATTAATTTTAAATGTCCTAGAATCCACATTCCAAAAAGAAGCCATGGCATGTAAAAAGGAATGGTCCAATTTAACATTTTGAAAACACTTTAAAATATCAATCTTTGACCAACACATTTGCTTCCAGTGAATGGCATCCATATTCTTAAATAGAATTTTTATTTTCTTTAAATGGAGTTTGGTCATCATGGAAGGATGAAGGAAAATTAGAATTGATAAAAGGAGTTTTTATGTTGAAGTGGAAAATCTCTTGGTTTCTATGTGAAATTATGGCGTGAAAAGTAATTTATATAGAAGAACCCATGCTATTCTAAAATTGATAAGGAAAAAGAGTGAGACCGAGATACATAAGGAAAAAGAATTAGCAACGAAATTTCTCTAATTGCCGTGTTGCCTTTGGTTTTAGTTAATTGATGCGGCTGTAAATGTGAAAAGGGAAATTGTTGTGCAATAATTATGATATATATATAAAGGAAAAAAAAAGATAAAGTTGCAGTAAAATGAACATTATATATTATCATTATTATTTATATACTTATTATACAATGTTTACTCAATTGATAAAATCTTCATACATCACTAAGAAGGAGGTGGTAGGTCATCAAATAAAGCTCTGAAAAAATCATCTCCTCTTGGAGGAGGAGGCAAATCACTCGTCCCGAGTCCACCCAAAGCAGGAGCACCAGAATCCCTATTACCTCAGAGTTTCGATCTGTCATGGTCCTCATCAGAAGTAGATGAAAAGATCTCATGGTCATCAGTTTGGGGGCCTCTAGATGAAGAAGCACCAGGATCCCTCATCTCCTGAAATTGAAAGTCTCAGAAATTTTATTTTGATTGATGGTACAAATTTTTAAAATGAGAAACCTGCTGACGACTAGGGCCAACTCTTCTTAAAGTTTTTTGTTTCGTTCTTCAAGCATCCGCTGTGAGCCAGAAAGGAAAAAAGTAAGAGCATACATAATCATGCATACATATAGCATAAGTTATCATGGAATAAGAAAACTTACTAGGTAATTCATATCAATACCCTGTGGATGACATGGCATATCTGGTGGACTATAATGAGGAGCAGTAAAAGAAGGTCCAGTCTCATGATCAAATGAGCCAGCAGCCTGCAATAATCATTAAAGAATCAAAATAAATTAAGAAAGAAGCAATTGCAATGGAAAAAGGGTAAAAGTTTACCAGAGAAGCGCTAGCCTCGAGATGTGGAACAAACTATCCTTTCCCTCCATCTCTATCCTCATTTTCCTCGGGAGTCTCCCATATGCAAACAGAAGATACATCAAAGTTGAAGAGCCCTATTTGAATAAAATGGGTATAAGATGCACCCGATGGATAGAGAAATGTTTCAACATCATAATCATGCCGGGCCAACCACCATGCATTTTTTGACATTGATGTGATATTTAAAGTATATTCTGGGTAACACATAGGGATTCTCCGCTGCTTGGGACTAAGAAACCACTCATATACTCTCTCTCTGAGAAACCAACCATTAGACACAGGGCCGGCGATGACTCGGCGAGTATGTTGAAAAGGCAGTGCAGCATTCATGGAGGAAGTCCAGTTTGTCAGCTCTTCTGGGTTCCACCAAGACAAATTCACCTACAAAAAGACATAAGGTAAGTAAACTTTTATATAAATTTTAAAGTATACTAATGTTATCTTACCTTTTCCCAGGTTAGGGAGCTCAAGACAAAGCGTTGGGTATGCACATGGTGAAAGCCGGGAACTTCTACACGCTCTGACAATCAAAAATTTAATCTCGGATACTTGACTCTCTCTCGGGAAATACCAGGCACCCTCACAAGATTGTGCTCGTATGCCCATACCTACAACAATAATAAAAATCAAATTCATGCAAAAATAAGAATGGAATTGACATTGGTGGAAGAAGAGTACCTCGACAACTGCCATAAAGCCAACAAAAGACTTCTTATTTCGGCAAATTTTGTCGAGACCATGGTAAAGACAGGCAAGACCAACTTCACCCCAGCCTTAAAGTGGTACCATCCTCATATAAGTAAGGGCCCTCAACACTGACAAATGGATGGCGAATTCGGTGCTGCCTAAAATGGTCGACCCAAACAAATATAATAAAAATCCTCGAGCACACTGTTGGGCTGTGTCTCTGTGAACCCATCCTTCGTAGTTCATCCAATAACTATGAATTGGCTCAATTTTTATCTTGAAAGGCCAGAATATCATTGGTAAGAGGAACTGGAAGACTATTATACCAAATGTCGGTTATAGCAGCAAAATCGACCGGACCAATTGTCATCTCTCCAATGGGCAAGTGAAAAGTATGAGTTGTGTCCAACCATTGTTCTGCAAGCGCCTAGATCACGCTCCATTCTATCGGATACTCCTTGGATGGTAATTGCAAGATGAAGCTCTCAAAACCGCAATCTCGAATAATCTGCCTTACTCGAGAAGGCGCTATATTATACCATTGTCAGGCTTTGTAGATACACCCTCTGCCCCAAATAATGCAATGATCACGCTAACATGGAGCTAGGTAAGTTAACACAAGGTAAGTATATCATTATATCAATATCACCGATTTCTTTTATATATATATATTCTATCTATTTTAATTCTTAAATTAATATATTTTTCCTAAATTTCCTAAAAAATAGTAAATATGAAAAACAAAAAAAAATCAAAATAAAAAATAAAAACAAAATCAAAAGAAAAGAAAAAATAAATAAATAAATAAATAAAAAAACACAGAAAATGAAAAAGAAAAAGAAGAGAAAAACAACAGAAAAATGAAGAAAAAAGAAAAGAAAAGAAAAAATAATAATTTGCTGTTAAAATAAATAATTACCTTGCTCTATTGATTTTAACTACGATGAAGCGGCATCCCGGCTAGTAGACCTATATTTCCATCTTCATGTTGCCAAATAAACTCCAATAACTCAGCATTAGAATGAGTTCCTGATCTTGAAGCATGCATTTTTTCAAAACTGTATACTAAACTTGAAAGGATTATTGCTATGAATGAATGAAATTAACAAGTTTTTTGTGAATGAAATGAAGAAATCGGTCATTTATATAGAGGAACGGCAAAGGAAAAAATAAAATTCAAAAAGTAAATTTCACTATTGATAAATAGTAGATTACTATTTACAAATAGTATGATACTATTTATAAATAGTAGGTTACTATTTACAAATAGTAAATATTGCATGAATAGTGACTGCACAGTAAATAAATAGGAAACTCAATTATTCAATTTAATCATTCAAATACTTGCGTGTATATAAATATTTTTACACTTTTAAAATATTTTTACACGCAGGGGGCAAGGAGAAGATATATGCATGTGCATGGTAAAAATTAGCTATATTTTTTGCAAATTTCTTCAGTATACTACTGACTATAATTATTTTTTGCAGAAAATTAAATCTCTCTTAGAATTATCCTTAGGTCCCTAACCTAAAATCTTCCTTAAGTCCAGAACTTAGCTCGGGTCTAGAATCCAAATTATCCTTAGGTCCCGAACCTAAAATCTCTTCTAAGTTTAGAACTTGGCTTGGGTCCAGAACCCAAATTATCCTAGGTCTAGAACCTAAAATCTCTTTTAAGTCCAGAACTTAGCTCGGGTCCAGAACCCAAATTATCCTTAGGTTCAGAACCTAAAATCTCTTTTAAGTCTAGAACTTAGCTTGGGTCCAGAACCCAAATTACTCTTAGGTCCAGAACTTAAAATCTCTTTTAAGTCCAAAACTTAGCTCGGGTCCAGAACCTAAATTACCCTTAGGTCCAGAACCTAAAATCTCTCTTAAGTCCAGAACATAGCTCGGGTCCAGAACCCAAATTACCCTTAGGTCCAGAACCTAAAATTTCTCTTAAAAAGCCTAGAACTTGGCTCGGGTCCAGAACCCAAATTATCCTTAGGTCCAAAACCTAAAATCTCTTTTTTAAGTCCAGAACATAGCTCAGGTCTAGAACCCAAATTACCCTTAGGTCCAGAACCTAAAATTATCCTTGAGTCCAGAACTCGAACCGGGTCCAGAACCCAAAACCTCAACCATCTCACAAAAATTAAGTCTTATTGCTTTTCACTCTCTTTTATTAAAGTCTTCAAATCGTTCAAGCAGGGGGCAAACTGTAGACCCTTAATTTTTTACCCAGTCCGGTCCGTTATTTTTTATATAGTCCAAAATAATTTTTGTGGTATTTTGATTAAATAATATTTATTTTGGTATTTATTATTTATAATTTTTAATAAAAAATAGTGAAGTTAATAAAAATAATAATAATAAAAAGAAAAAAAAGAAAAAGAAAAAGAAAAACAATAAATAGAAAAATCGGCCAAGAAAAATTCATCGCCAAATGTCCAATTGGCCAGGCCATTTCACCGCAGGAATTTCCTACTGCGAAATGGCCTTGGGCCAATTCACTGCAGGAAATTCCTGCGGCGAATTGGCTGGCCACCCAGCCAATTTCACAAATTTCTTCGCCAGCTCTCGCAATTCTTGGCCAACGCTCGGAGTTTTCGCCAGCGAAATTTTCTAATGCAAATTTTTTTTGAAACCAATTTCTATTTGGTTTTGGTTTCTTTTCCTATTTAATTTTAGTTTTCTTAAACAATTAGAAGTAGGCTTATAATGTTTCCTATAAATAACACTTCAAAACTCAGAATTAAGGATCGAAAAAAATTGGTGTGATTGAAAATTGGACTTTTGAACTTGGATTAGATCGGAGTAAAAAAAAAAAAGACAGAAAACCCTAGCAAGAGACATTAGCAACAAGCAAGCAATCAACAATTCAACAAAGGTAGCCATACTACCTTTGTTATTGTTCATCCAGAAAGCAATTTTTGGTGGAACCAACGAATGGAGGTTTGAATCTCTATTTTCTTTATTTATTTCATTACAGTAGCGTCATCATTCAAATTGAATTAATTTTTTCATCATACAAATTGATCAAAACCTTCAAAAACCCTAAAACGTTTCTTCTAAACCTTAAAACCTTAAATTGTTTCTTTTGTTTCCAAAACCTTAAAAACCCTAAAATGTTTCTTCTAAACCTTAAAATCCTAAAATTGTTTATCTTCTATTTTCAAAACCTTGAAACCCTAAAATTGTTTCTCTTCTATTTCCAAAAGCTTTAAAACCATAAACTATTTTCCCTGAACTATTTTCATCTACAACATAACTTTTTGTCCAAATTCTCCAAATGTTTTCTTAAATCTCCAAACCCTAGTTCTCTTTACGTTTTTTAAAAATCATAATTATTTTATAAAACTCTAAATTGTTTTCTTAAATCCTAAAACCAAATATGTTTTCTAAAATACCAAAAACCCTAACTTTCTCGAAAAACTAAAACAGTAAACCCTAAGTTTTCCTAAACCCTAATCCTTAAAACCCTAAAAACTTATGACAAATAAATCTAAACCTTAAAACTTAATCCAATAAACCTAAAATCACAATCCAGTAGCCATGCATTATAAACTCTAATGTTTTAAGATTCCAAAACCCTAATTTTATGATGTCACCCTTAAACCCTAATTTGATTAACCAAAAAACCTTACTACCTTCTTAAATTCATAAAACCCTAATCCTTTCCAATTTTCCAAAACCTTTACAGTAGCCTAAACAAATAACAATAATAATACTAAAATCCCAAAACCCTAAATGTTAATTAAAGGACTTTAAATAGAAACAGTAAACCCTAATTTGTATCTTTATTTGCTTTATTTAATTTTAGAATTGATTATGTAGTTTATTATATGCTTTGATGGTTGATTTATTTAATTTCAATACTTGATTTATTTAATTTATCATGGATGGATGTTTTCTTTATTGTTATTATTTATTTGTTTTAGTATTAAAATTATAAGATGTACGTTTTCACTTTGTGGGTACCTCATTAGTTAAATATCATGTAATTTAAATAGCTTTTATATTTTGGACCAATATAAAAGACATGTTTTCACCTTTCGGTGGGTGTCCTATTTAGTTTAGACATGGATGATGTAAGGACATGTTTCCATCTTCGGATGGGTGTCCATTTATTTGCTTTGTTTGGACATTGCTTTGATTTTATTATAATGATGCTTTATTTGAATTGTTGCATGTAGTATAGATAATATTGTTATATTTAAGAATTTTATAATATTAAGACCTGCAAAGGAGGCCGGTTCCAATGAACCGGGCATTGTGGGGGTGCTGGGCCATTTCTCACCTTCCCCACACACACCCAACTTTCCAAACCCATTAGGGGGTTAGGGATTCCTTAAGAATCGAGTCATCCAATCCTTTCTTTTTCTTGGGCCGTCCGGGTGGCAACTCTATTTTTCCGGGCTTAGATCCGTGTTCTCTAAGGCCCTGAGCCTAAACAGTGTTGAAGTCCAAGAACCATTCTACCGGGAGTGGGGGCAAAAATCCCCGCTCACACCATGCTCGCACTTACTACCTCTTCCAAACTCCAACCAAACCCATACTTTTTCAATCATCCAACCTTAAAAACTTTACTTATACATCAAAATAACTTCTTAGCAATCCATATTATAAATTATCTATGCCTCCTTCAAAAGCTCAAATTACATGTATTAAAAAAAATTTAGAAAAATCTCAAGAATTCTTACCTCTAACTTAGAAATCCTTCAAAATCACCCTTAATTCTTGGAAAACATTTTAGAATTTGATGGATTAAAGATGCAAAAATCCTCCTTCAAACTACTATGGAATTTGGCCCAAAGAGAGAGAAGGAAGAAGAAGATGAAAAATAGAAATTTTGATTTTTATTCTTCTTATTTCCTAACCACAAATATATATATTAAATAATTTAATAATTAATTAATAAATAATTATATTAGTATTTATCATCTTCCACTAAAAATTAAATTTAATTTTAAATTATTTTATTTGTTATTATTATAATATTATTATTTTTTTAATTTACTTTGGACTTTGACTTTTTAACTTTTACCCATTTTTGTCTTTTAGTGACTTTTATTCTTTAGGTATATTTAACATATACACTATATATTTTCTCCTTCCAACATACTAACTACCCTCCAAATTAATTATTTAACATTGTTTAAAATTCACGTGTGTTACAGAAATTCCCTTAAGAAATAAAAAAGAAATAAGAAGAAAAAGAAAAAGAAAAAATAGGAAAAATAAAGAAAAAACACAATCAAAAATAAAAGGAGAGAAAAGTGCTTGAAGATGAAGGATTATTCAAAACACAGTCTTCATCTAGGGGCAAAAGAGATAGACAAGACCCTTTAAACTAGGCAAATAGAATTCTAAAGAAAAAAAAAAGAAGGAATGGATTACACTTCTAAAACTTTGAGGAGCAACATACTATTATTGGCATGCACCTAAGAGACATAAACCCTTGGTAAAGACTCAGTGCCATTGGTTCTCCGAAATATCAAAAATAAGCTTCTAATAATTTGCCTGAGCCCTAATCTAGCATCATTATAAGCCTAATAAACACCCAGTGATCTCTCAGAAGGTTGAGATACATTAGTGGAGATAATCCTGACAAACTTGCATATGAAAGAAGAAAAATCACTATTAGAGAATAAGCCTTGAATAACACTTCAAGTATGTATCTATCTGAAGTGTAACACGTTTTAACAAAAAGATGATGAGATATGAACATAAAAGGAGCTTTTTCTAAGATTCGCCTTGTGAATAACACAACATTACTCATCAAGTGGACAAATAGAGATTCTCAAAATCAATAAACAACCAACCTCGGTAGAATATACATCAAAACACAAAATCTTCTTCTCAAATAAATTATGAATTTTATCTATACTTGCAAAAGACATTTTAAAACTAACTTTAATATCTTTGCATGCAGGGGGTAAAGGTAAAAGAATACCAAATAAAGTTACCAAAAAGGGTAAAAAGGACATACATTTTTTGCAATAATTAACTAGCTAAAATCAATCAATTAAGAACATCAGCTTGGAAAGACACCATTTAAGAAGGATAAAAGGTCTGACCCATCTACCTAAGGATAAAAGATTTGAAGGTAATCAACTTGGAAGGACACCATCTAGGAGGGATAAAATATCTTACTCATTTGCCTGAAGATAAAAGGTCTGAAGTTAATGAACTTAGAAAGACACCACTTGGGAAGGATAAAAGGTCCAAAGGCAATCAGCTTGGAAAGACACCACCTGGGAAGGATAAAAGGTCTATCCCATCTACTAAAGGATAAAAAGTTCAAAGGTCATTAGCTTAAAAAGCACCACCTTGGAAGGATAAAACGTCTAACTCACCTACCAGAGTATAAAATGTTTGAAGGTAATGAGCTTAGAAAGACACCACCTAGGAAGGATAGAAGGTATGACCCATACACCGAATGGTAAAAGGCCAAAAGGTCATCAACTTCATTCAAAAAAGATAAAAGGTTTGATGTGATGCAATGAAAGGACAAGTGAAAGGTTTGACTTAGTCCGATCTAGCTAGAAAGTGAATAGTGAAAGCAAAACATGAAGCCTTCTTGCTTTTCACATCTACAAGTTGGAAAGACTTGCATCGCTCAAGTAGAGACAAAACTATAGACTTTGACTTTGGCACCTTGTGTCATTTTTAGAAAAATCATTGATCTCAATAATTATGGAATGCCAAACTTCATGATTGTCAAAATTGCCAAGGTTATACAAGGGATAAAGTTAACGAGCCGAACAAGATTGACAACGTGGGATAAAACTATTAAACTCAATAATTCTTAATTATTGAGCTCGATAATTATATCTTACAGACAACTGCCATTTACCTATAAAAGGCAGTACAATGCACCATTTTGAGGGACCAAAAATAGCCAATCAAAAAATACTTTTAAGCAAGAATAGTGTCTAATAGCAAGCCAAATATAAGAAATAAAGGAACCAATCATCAAAAGCCAAAGAAGACCACTTTAAGTAGGTATTTCATGCTAGTCAAAACCCTTGGAAACTGGTTGGTGAAAAAACCTTTAAGAGGTACATAATAACTCATTCAACATATTCATACCTTGTTTAAATATTGAAAAGCCGTATAACACACCAAAAATACCACAGATAGATTGAAAGACCACTGATGTGGATTATAGAAAGATAGAATAAAGATAAAAAAATGCTTTATGGATAAAAGAAAATAAACTTCATTTAGCCCTAAAAGATCAAAGATTAAACATATAAAAATGAGGTTTTAAAATCTTTGAACAAGTAAAAGATGAAGTAATACTACCTAATTGATTCCTATGTAAGACTAATAATGTGAATATTTTAATAAATAAACTCAAAAATTGGTTTTTGTGTTGGAAGGATATCGTCAAGCTCAATAGTCTTTACTATTAAACTCAAAAATATTCATCAGTTTACCTAAGAATATTCATGTTTTTGCCATAAACCATTTGTTCAAAATATTTCTTATAATTTAGTAATAAAATTTATAGTTTGTGTGAGCGGGGATTTTTGCCCCCACTCCCGTGTATAATGGTTCTTACGACTTCGGCACTGTTTGGCTCATGGACTTAGAGAACACGGGCCTTAGGAGCCAATGGCTGCAATAATCCTTTCTTCTATAACTTGTTGAAAACCCAAGATAGAGATTTGTCCAACTCTGAAAACTGTCTTCTATTTGCTTAACCAGTTGTTACATTGACATTCACTGACTTCTATGTACCCTAACTACCAGACTGATAACTTCCCCTATCATTTATTCTTTTAGAAAAATAATTCTTCTCCCTTTCCCATTTTTCTATTTCCAGTCCAGCTTGGAGAAGGTCTTTAAAATCTCTGATAAGGGTGTGCGACATCCTTTCATAAAGATTAGGCAGCACCCCTCTCACAGTCATCCTAATTTGATCTGACTCATTGGGCCTTTTCTTGAGCAATGCAACTTTTTTCCTCCACCTTTTCACATAGTCAATAGAATTCTCATTTTGTTTCTACCTGATTGATTCTACCTCCATCAAAACAACTTCCAATTCCACATTATACTCATACTGCTGGATGAAGGCTTTGTATAGCAAATCCCAATTCTTTTGAGTAGTTTCCTCTAAGGTGCTAAACCAGTTTTGCACAACATGATCCAATGAAAGCATGAAGTGCCTTAGAGTTTGAGCCTTAGTAGTTTGGGCAGGCTGCATAGCAGTAATATACTACTTTACATGTAAGTGAGGATTCCATGTGCCATTATACTGAGCAAAAGTAGGCATTTTGAATTTTTGAAGGATTCCTTCATCATCTTTAAATAATTTGTCAACTTCTAACACCTCTTCGCCCTTCATCTTCTTCTCAAACTTTTTCTCTAGATCAGCAATTATCTTCTCAATATCAAAAGTTTCAATCTTCTCAATAGTTGATTTTTCCATAACCTTCGGCTCCTTCTTCTTATCTTGAGGATCTTGAAAGTACTAAGCCTAGTATTCATCATCATTCATAACCATCTTGTCATCATTGAAGGATACTTCACTAACTTGAGCCTTCCCTTTGTCATTCTGCTTCTTGGTGCTAGTAAATGCTTCAGCAGCATTCCCAAATATTGCAACCATTTGGCTTCTCATGGTTTTAGCCAGGACACCCTTTAGTTCTTTCATCTTGGTGTTGATTGCATTATCTATCATCCTCTCAATCTATTCCGGCTCCATTACTTTTGGTGAAAAGCTAACTGAGTTGTTGCTGGATTCTACGTCACTGGCATAGGTCAGGTTATCGTAGGCTCTTGAACTACTGTACTCCAGGGCTGTGAGCCAAAAAAGATCAATGATATGACATGCAATGCATGTATGCATGGATGCACAATTAAAGAAAATAACAAGAGTGAGGACATCCTTCCAACCTTATATCACCCACACAAGAATGGCGAGTCCATTTTCCTAGGTATATGGTCAACAAAATATCAACATGGGATATCTTATTTTTGAACAATTCTCTCAAATGGTTTAACCAATAGTTGTATTTTAAACTTAGAAGTCAGTCAATGATAACTCCCATTAATTAGGTCTAAATCCATTGGGCCTACAAAAGATAGCTTTTATGTTATATTGGATTAAAACTAAATTAAAAGGCTTATCATAAAGAGATTTCAACATTTGAAAAAGCAACCAATGATTCATGCCACAAACAAGACCATGATTAATAAGTCCTAGCGTGAATTAGGCCCACAATTGATTTTAAGTATTCCATAATTAGCCTAAATAGTTGAAAGCCCAATGAAAAGGTTCTTTAAATTGATTTTGTTTCAAAGCCCATTACAAAGGAATTTTGGGCTTTGAACTTGGGCCATGAGGAGAAAAATATTTTTGTTTCAAAGCCTATTGTGAAAAAGATTTGTTTGAAAATAGATTTGGGCTTTGAACTTAGGTCATGAGGTGAAAGATATATTTTTTTATTTCAAAGCCAATTGTGAAAAGATTTGTTTGAAAAATAGATTTTAGGCTTTGAGCTTGGGCCATGAGGTAGAAAGAATTTTTAACCCATCTTGAAAAAAGGTTTTATGTCAAAAGACCATCTTTAAAAAGTCTTGAAAATAATTTTGGTCTCTTGGGTTATAAAAATTATTTTGGGCTTATAATATAATTAGGCTATATTAGAAAATTATCAAACAAAATGGGCCATGATTCAAAATAATATATATCAAACATAGTCAAAGAGCAAGAATTTGGGTATAAACCTAAGGAAAGTAACTAGGCCAACTATATGAGCTTTAGACTTTAGGTTGAAAAACTTAGGTTCCCATAGCATGTATATACCAAATGGTAGGAGGCTATGAGTGGTTATGCCATGTTCGATCTCCATACCTTGACACAACACGAGTAACATGAGCGTCCTAACAATGCACACAATGCAATCTAAAATGATGCAATGGATAATATTATAATAAGAAATAATAGAATAATATAAAGACCAATAGAATCAACTTCTCTTATCCCTAGTGGAGTTGCCACTATGAGCACTATTAGGCTCAGGGCCTTAGAGAATACGAAACTAAATCCACAGAAAATAGAGTCATCACCTGGATGAACCGGGAAAAAGAAATGGGTGGATGACTCGATTCCTAAGGAATCCCTATGACCAGAGATTTTTCCCCCACTCCCGGTGGAATGGTTCTTGCGACTTCGGCACTGTTTAGACTCAGGGCCTTACAGAACATGGACCTAAGCCCGGAGAAAATGGAGTCGCCACCTAGATGGGCCAGAAAAAAGAAAGGGGTGGATGACTCAATTCCTAAGGAATCTCTAACCCCCTAATGGGTTCGGAAAGTTAGGTACGTGTGTGGAAGGTGAGAAATGGCCCAACACCCCCACAACGCCCGGTTCATTGGAACCGACCTCCTTTGCAGGTCTTAATATTATTAAATTCTTAAGTATAACAATATTATCCATATTACATGCAATAATTAAAATAAAGCACCATTATATTAAAATCAAAGCAATTTCCAAAAAAAATAAATGGACACCCATTCGAGGATGGAAACATATCCTTACATCGTTCATGTCTAAACTAAATAGGACACCCACCAAAAGGTGGAAACATGTCCTTTACATTGGTCCAAAAACTTTAAAATAAAATAAATTACATGATGCTCATAACATGAGGTACCCAAAAATATGGAAACATACCTCTTACAATATTTGGAAATCAAAATAAATCAATAAAAGTAAATAACCATTCATAATAAAAAAATCATTCATCAAAGATATCAAACATCAATAAAATATATAATAAACATTCATCCAATTTAAATAAAAAAGTAAATATATTAACTTTAAGGATTCATGCATCAATTAGGGTTTTTAGGATTTTATGTTCAATAACTAGGGTTTTGCATATACTAGTTTAATTTGTGGAGAAATATTTTGAAGTAATAGCATAGCTACTGGATGTTAAAAAGGTTTAAGGTTTTGGATGTTTTTAAGAAGATAATGTTACCGTGATTTAAAAAAAAAGGTTTAGTTAGGGTTTTAAGCAAACATCATGAAATTAGGGTTTTTTTAAGACATTAGGGTTTAGGAAAACTATGGTTTACTGGATTAGGGTTTAGAGAAAATTAGGGTTTTTGGTATTTTGGAAAACATATTTGATCTTAGGATTTAAAAAAACAATTTAAAGTTTTATAAAAACAATTATGGTTAAAGTTTTAGAAACTGTAAAGAAGATTAAGGTTTGGAGATTTAAGAAGACATTTGGAAATTTTGGACAAAAAGTTAGAGTTTAAATGATTAAGAAAATAGTTTGGGGAAAAACAATTTAGGGTTTTAAAGTTTTTAGAAATAGAAAAAATAATTTATGGTTTTTGAAGTTTTGGAAATAGAAGAACAGTAATAGGTTTTTGATGTTTTGGAAACAGAATGATGATTTAGGGTTTTTGAAGTTTTGATCAAAGACTTAGGTTACTGGATGAATGGACAATTTAATCTTTAAAACATATTACTAAGTTTAATAATTTAGGTTACTGACTCAATATCAAAACAGATGATTATGCTTAAACAATTTATGAAACTAAACATAAGAATATAATAAAATCAAAGATTTATAATTAAACCTCCGTTTGTTGGTTCCACAAAAAAACTGAATTCTAGATGAACAATAACAAAGGCAATATTGCTGCCTTTGATGGGTTGATGATTGCTTCTTGTTGCTAATGTCTCTTACTCCTAGGATTTTCTATCTCTTTTTTCCTCTCCAAGTCAGAAGTCCCAGGTTTCGTCCTTTCAATAAAATAAATTTTTGATCCTTAATTTTATGTTTTAATGTGGTATTTATAGGAAAAATAAAAAATTTACTTCTAATTGTCTAAGGAATTAAAATTATTTAGGAAAAGAAATCAAAATCAAATATAATTCGGTTTTGGGAAAAAACTGCATTGGAAAAAATTGCGCTGGAAAAAAATTGCTGCGGGCGAAAACTGCGAGAGCTGGCGAGCCAATTCGCCACAGGAATTTCCTGCGGTGAATTGGCCCAAGCCAATTCACTAAATTTCGTCGCCGATTTTTATTTATTATTTTTATATATTTTTGTTAACTTTATTAATATTACCTTTTTTATTTTCATTAAAAATTATAAATAATAAGTATTGAATATTAAAATAAATATTATTTAATTAAAACACCATAAAAATTATTTTGGAATGTTTTAAAAATATCGGACTGGACTGAGTCAAAAATTAAGGGTCTATAGTTTGCCCCCTGCTTGAGCGATCTGAGACTATGGCAAAAGAGAGTGAAAAGCAATGTAATTTTTTATTAGATTTAGAGCCATACTGGACTCTTTACTCAAGGTTGGTTTGAGTTCTGGACTAAAAAATTATTTGGGTTATGGACCCAAGGTGAATTTAGGATTTGAGTTTTTGTCCCAATATTGAGTTTGACTGATCTTTTATCAGTTGAGAATTCTGACTGTTCCGGCTGTTCTATTCTTTAATGCATTGTGGGTCTTCACCCTCAAAATGGATCTTCATTGTTGGACCTTGGATCCTCATCCTTAGCATCGGAACTTCACCATTGAAAATGGATCTTGATCCTTAGAGATCGGGTCTTCACCCTTGTTAATGGATCTTCATCCTTGGAGATCGGGTCTTCACCCTTGTAAATGGATCTTCATTCTTGGAGATCGAGTCTTCACCCTTGTAAATGGATCTTCATCCTTGGAGATCGATTGGTGATTAGGTCTTCACCTTTGTAAATGGATCTTCATCCTTGGAGATCGGGTCTTTACCCTTGAAAATGAATCTTCATCCTTTGGATGTCGGGTCTTTACCCTTGAAATTGGATCTTCATCCTTTAAACTGGATCTTCATCCTTGGCATCGGGTCTTCACCCTTGAAAATGGATCTTTATCCTTTGGACTTCGGGTCTTCACCCTTTGAAATTGGATCTTCATCCTTGGAAATCAGGTCTTCACCCTTGGAAGTGGATCTTCATTCTTTAAACTAGATCTTCATCCTTAGAAATCAGGTCTTCACCCTTGAAAGTGAATCTTCATCCTTTAGATGTCGGGTCTTCACCCTTGAAAGTGGATCTTCATCCTTTAGATATTGGGTCTTCACCCTTGGCTTCAGCTCTTTTAGCTGGACTGATCTTTTGTCTTTTGCGTCTTTATTCTTTTGATAGTTTTTAATGTTCCATTCTTTTGCACTTTTCAAAAAATTTTGCTATTTTTAGCTGGCCCCTTATATCTTCTCCTTGCTCCCCATGATTTTTCTATGTGGGCTTTGGTTGATGTTTGTAGATTATCTAGTTCATTGAACAAGCATGCATTTTTTCCTTTCTTTTACAAAATGACTGGAGTTTCCTCAAGCAATTTGTCTTCTATGCCCCCCTGATTCTATACCTACTTCATCTTTGCTTCGTAGAGTGTCTGTTGTTCGCTTTGATAAAGAATAGACAATACAATACAAGAAAATGCCATGTGATATGCTCATGTATGCATGATATGCATGAATAACACTTACAGGGGTTCCTTTGACTCACTGACCAAGGTGATCAGTAGAAGTGTTCTCATTGAGTCCTTCTAGATGCTCATTCAAGTCTTGCTTTGGAATGACAGGATGCTTCACATTTATGGCTTTTATCTTCAAGATATTGAAAACATGATTAATGGAGGCCCCAAGAGCAGAGATACATCCATTTGAAATTATGATTCAGTAGCTTCTTCATAACCTTTTCATTAATCATTTCCTTTGCCTAATGTGTCCTTCGAGGTTTGATAGTTCAACATACTCCCCTTAACATGATTTTTTTTTTTGAATTTTGAATTTTGAATTTTGATTTTGAAATCAAATGTTGGCTTTGCCAAATTAATGTCAATGTACCTTAGGACTTGATTTTCAAATTAACATATCTATAACATGACAACTCTACTTACCGTACTAAACTCGGGAATCATTTCTATTTAAGCAAGAATTGTTGCACTTCAGATAGGCACATACACATTACTTGGTCAAAAGTCTCATTTGAGTTTGAATATTGTCTATCTCATATGCATGCTTATCCAAACTATCTCCACTAATAGACTCTACCTACCAAGAGAGATCAATAGGTCTTTTATAGGCTTGAAATGGGGTCTATAAGGGACATTGGTTAAATGAAGGCCATTTGTAAGTTGGAGCCATTATGACACTATGGGCAAACCATCACACTACAAATTTCTTGTTTGAACTTTAGGTAGCTGGGAGCAATCTTGCTAGACTCCAAATTTCTTCTATCTTCTTGGCATTAATCTGGATCTTGATTAGGGAAGTCTTTGCCCTTGCAAAAAGTTTTGTAGCCAAATTTATTTCTTTTCTTCTTCTTCCTTTTCTTTCTTTTTATTTTCTTACTATTCCCTTTCTTTGAGCATTTTGTCCTTCTTTCATGTAGGATTGTCAAGTATAGAACTTTCAAGAATTGGATGGTCTTTCTCATTTTTCTCTGATTTTGCTCGAATCTTTGTTTGGGTTGGACCAATTCAAGTCAAATTGTCCTTATAAACCAAATGGAAGGCTTTTGCTGCTTTAGCTCAGTTGGCTTTCTGAACCTCCTTTTTGGGGTTTTTTTTCTCTTTTTTTTTTCTTTTCCTTTTTGCCCTTTTTTCTTCTTTTGTCCTTTTTTCTTTTCTTTTCTTTTCTTTTTCTTTTCTTTTCTTTTTTTTTTTGGTTCTAGATCTAAAAGAGTTGTCTTGTTTGTACCAACTCGGGTTTCCAATAATAGATGAGTGGAGTGACATAAATCTCCTTTAATATGGATAAATCATATGTTATCTTGATAGATTGGAGATATTAGGAGAACTTCAACTACCCTCATGGTCTTGAGAACATCAAATATCCTTATGATCTTGATTATTCATTCCTTTCTTTGATCTTCTTTCCTCTTCATCTTAGTGATCATAAGACTTGTCAAAAGTATAACAATAGCTCAGGGTAGGTTGTTGGGGTTATATGCCAATGAAAAGAAAGCTAAAATTTTATGAAGGCTGAAAAGGGACAACTAGGGATTGATATTTAATAGGGTGGATACTAGTTGTTGGCTAACCAAACAATGCCTAGATAGTCTCTCCCTTAAATAAGCAAAGTTCAATTTCACCTCGAAAGTTTGTCAAAGCATGTTCTAAGACTGACTAGGACCTAGACAAAGGTAATTATGCATGAGCCCTCTCTAAGTAAGCATACACAACTCAATGCTATAGAGTAATTCCCTCATCTAGTAAAGTCATTCGAGTCATGATGCCTAGATACATTAATTTATGAACATCAAGCTAGATTCCTCATTGGTTGAGCACTAAAATGAATAAAGACCAACAAAAATGAAAGTAATTTATTCAAATAAATTTAAATTTGAAAAACACGATTGTTCCATAAAACACCAAATAAAGAAAATAAAACAAGAAAAACAAACAAGCCAAGGGAAGTTCATTGGGTTAAGTTTCTTCTCCTTTCACATCTTCAATATTCCCATCTTGAAAAGAGGATAAGACAAAATTTTCCTCAAATCCTTTTCCTACAATGAAGGTTGCTGGTGGAGGTACTCTTCCAAACTTAGGCAAAGGATTATTCTTAGTATTGGGCTTGTCCTGCTCAGGTAGCTTACCACTATCGATTAGATCTTGGATCTCATGCTTCAATCGGGTACATCTATCAGTCTCATGTCCTTGAGTTTGATGAAATTGACAAAAAGCCTTAGTATCAAACTTTGGGGGTAAAGGATTTGACAAAGGTCAAGGGGTCAATGGCTATAATAGTCCCTTCTTTTGTAGCTTGTTGAAGATCTAAAACAAAGGCTTCCCCAGATCTAAAAACTACCTTCTATTTTCTTGACCAGGTGTATTAACATCAGCTTCCTTTTGTGTACTTTGATTGCTAGGCTAATAATTTTGTTTTGCAGAAAAACAACTCTTCTCCCTTTCCCACTCTTCAATTTGTAGACCAGCTTGAAGAAGATCTTTGAAATCCCGAATGAGTGTATGAGACATCCTTTCACAAAGACTAGGTAACACCCCTCTCACAATCATCCTTATTTGATCAGATTCATCGGGCCTCTTCTTGAGCAAAGCAACCTTATTTCTCCATCTTTTGACATAGTCCATAAAATTCTCATTTGGCCTTTGTCTAATGGACTCCACTTCCATTAAGGTAACTTCCATTTTAACATTGTATCCATATTGTTGGATGAAGGCCTTGTATAGCAGATCCCAACTCTTTTGCGTGCCGTCATCTAAGGTATTGAGCCAGTTTTGGATAACAGGATCCAATGAGAGTATGAAATATCTTAGAGTTTGAGCCTTAGTAGCTCGAGCAAACTACATAGCAGTGATATACTGCTTCACATGGAGGTGAGGATTTTCGGTTCCATCAAACTTTGCAAAGGATGGCATCTTGAATTTATAAGGAACTTCTTCATCTAGCTCAAATAATTTGTCAACTTCAGACATTTCTTCGATTTTTAGCTTCTTCTCAAATTTCTTTTCCAAATCCGCAATCATCTTTTCATCATCAGAAGTTTCATTTTTCTCTATAGTTGATCTTTCAACAATCTTCAGATCTTTCTTCTTGTCTTGAGGATCTTGGAAGTATTGAGCCCAATCATCATCATCATCAATGATCACTTTATCATCATAAAAAATCACTTCACCAACTTTAGCCTTCCCCTTGTCCTTTGGCTTCTTAGTGCTAGCAGATGCTTCAGCATTGTTTCCTAAAATTGTAGCAAATTGGTTCTTCATGGTCTTGACCAGGGCCTCTTTTATTTCTTCCTTCTTGGCATTGAGGGCGTCATCCACCAGTCTTTGAATTTTTTCGAGCTCCATTGCTTTTGGTGCGTAAGTGATTGAGTCATTGCTAGATTCTTCGTCTCTGGCGTAGGTCGGATTGTCGTAAGCTTTTGAACTATCGTAATCCAAGGCTGTGATCTAGAAGGGATTAATGATATGTCATACAAATGTATGCATGCATGTATGCACAAACAATAAACAAACAAGGATAAATAGGAAGCTCCTTCCAACCTTATAACTTCCACACATGAAAGGCGAGTCTCTTTTCGTAGATAATATGGTTAACAAAATATCAACATGGGGTATCATATTTTAGAAAAAATGAATTTTGGGCTTTGTATTTGAGTCTTGATAAAAGAATTTGTTTATGGAAAAGTTTTATATCCAAAGACCATTTTGAAAAATTTTGAAAATTGCTTTGGTCTTTTGGACTTTAAAGAAAAAATTTATTTTGAGCTCACAATGTATTTAGGTCATATTAGAAAAAGAACAAACCAAATAAGCCATGATTTAAGCCAAGAAAAATTAACCATAGTCAAACAACAAGCATTTGGGATAAAAACCTAAGGAAAGTAACTAGGCCAATTACATGAGTTTTAGTCTTTGGGTTAAAAGGCTTAGGTTCCCATAGCAAGTATATACCAAATGGTATGAGGCTATGAGTGGTTATTCCATGCTCCATCGCCATACCTTGAGTGAAAGCATGGTATCCCTCACATAACACAACACGGATAAAATGGGCATCCTAACTCACGCTCACAATGCAAATCTAATATGATGCAATGGATAATATCATGATAAGAAAGAACAGAATAATATAAAGACCAATGGAATCAACTTCTCTTATCCCTAGTGGAGTTGCCACTATGAGCGGGGATTTTCGCCCTCACTTCCGGTGGAATAGTTCTTGCGACTTTGGCACTATTAGGCTCAGGGCCTTAGAGAATACGAGACTAAACCCAGAGAAAATGGAGTCATCACCCGAATGAACCGAGAAAAAGAAATGGGTGGATGACTTGATTCCTAAGGAATCCCTATGACCGGAGATTTTTGCCCCCACTCCCGGTGGAATGGTTCTTGCGACTTCGGCACTGTTTAGACTCGGGGCCTTACAGAACATGGGCCTAAGCCCGGAGAAAATGGAGTCCCCACCCAGATGGGCCAGAAAAAAGAAAGGGGTGGATGACTCAATTCCTAAGGAATCTCTAACCCCCTAATGGGTTCAGAAAGTTGGGTACGTGTGTGGAAGGTGAGAAATTGCCCAGCACCCCCACAACGCCCGGTTCATTGGAACCAGCCTCCTTTGTAGGTCTTAATATTATTAAATTCTTAAGTATAACAATATTATCCATATTACATGCAACAATTAAAATAAAGCACCATTATATTAAAATCAAAGCAATTTCCAAAAAAAATAAATGGACACCCATCCGAGGATGGAAACATGTCCTTACATCGTTCATGTATAAACTAAATAGGACACCCACCAAAAGGTGGAAACATGTCCTTTACATTGGTCCAAAATCTTTAAAATAAAATAAATTACATGATGCTCATAACATGAGGTACCCAAAAATATGGAAACATACCTCTTAAAATATTTGGAAATCAAAATAAATCAATAAAAGTAAATAACCATTCATCATAATAAATCATTCATCAAAGATAACAAACATCAATCAAAATATATAATAAACATTCATCCAAATTAAATAAAAAAGTAAATATATTAACTTTAGGGATTCATGCATCAATTAGGGTTTTTAGGGTTTTATGCTCAATAACTAAGGTTTTGCATATACTAGTTTAATTTGTGGAGAAATATTTTGAAGTAATAACATAGCTACTGGATGTTAAAAAGGTTTAAGGTTTTGGATGTTTTTATGAAGATAATGTTACTGTGATTTAAAAAAAATAGGTTTAGTTAGGGTTTTAAGGAAACATCATGAAATTAGGGTTTTTTTTAAGACATTAGGGTTTATAATTTTAAAAGATTGGGTTTTTAGGTTCATTGGATTATGAACTTGTCATAAAGTTTTGATGTTTTAATAATTAGGGTTTAGGAAAACTAGGGTTTACTGAATTAGGATTTTGAGAAAATTAGGGTTTTTAGTATTTTGGAAAACATATTTGATCTTAGGATTTAAGAAACTAGTTTAGAGTTTTATAGAAACAATTATGGTTAAAGTTTTTAGAAACTGTAAAGAAGATTAGGGTTTGGAGATTTAAGAAGACATTTGGAAATTTTGGACAAAAAGTTAGAGTTTAGATGATTAAGAAAATAGTTTGGGGAAAAACAATTTAGGGTATTAAAGTTTTTGGAAACAGAAAAAACAATTTTGGGTTTTTGAATTTTTGGAAATAGAAGAATAGTATTAGGGTTTTTGAAGTATTGAAAACAGAAGGATGATTTAGGGATTTCGAAGTTTTGATCAAAGACTTAGGCTACTGGATGAATGGACGATTTAATCTGTAAAGCATATTACTAAGTTTAATAATTTAGGTTACTGACTCAACATCAAAACAAATGGTTATGCTTAAACAATTTATGAATCTAAACATAAGAATATAATAAAATCAAAGATTTATAATCAAACCTCCGTTTGTTGGTTCCACCAAAAAATTAATTTTTGGATGAACAATAACAAAGGCAATGTTGTTGCCTTTGATGGGTTGATGATTGCTTCTTGTTGCAAATGCCTCTTGCTCCTAGGATTTTCTGTCTCTTTTTTCCTATCCAAGTCAGAAGTCCCAAGTTTTGTCCTTTCAGTAAAATAAATTTTGTATCCTTAATTTTGTGTTTTAATGTAGTATTTATAGGAAAAATAAATAACCTACTTCTAATTGTCTAAGAAAATTAAAATTATTTAGGAAAAGAAATCAAAACCAAATAGAATTCGGTTTCGGAAAAAAAGATTGCGTTAGAAAAAATTGTGCTGGTGAAAAAATTGCTGCGGGTGAAAACTGCAAGAGCTGGGGGGCCAGCGCTGGGAGGCTAGCCAATTCGCCGCAGGAATTTCTTGTAGCAAATTGGCCCAAGGCCATTTCGCCGCAGGATTTTCCTGTGGCAAATTGGCCCAAGCCAATTCACTTTCGCTGATTTTTATTTATTATTATATATATATATATTAACTTTATTAATATTACCTTTTTATTTTCTTTAAAATTTATAAATAATAATTATTGAATATTAAAATAAATATTATTTAATTAAAATACCACAAAAATATCAAACTGGACTGGGTCAAAAATTAAGGGTCTACAATCCCCAACCCCCTAATTGGTTCAGAAAGTTGGGTACGCGTGGGGAAGGTGAGAATGACCCAGTACCCCTACAGCGGCCAGTTCATTAGAACTGGCCTCCTTTTTAACTTTATTATAAAATTCTTTGTTATTATAATACTATCCATACTACATACTAATACCTAAAATAAAACATCATTATATTAAAATCAAAATAATGTTCAAAATAAAACAATAAATTGGCACCCATACAGGATGGAAACATGCCCTTACAACCATGTCTAATGTCTAAAATGAAATAAATAGGATACCTACCAAAAGATGGAAACATATCCTTTTACATTAATCTAGAACTTTAAATAACTTAAATTATATGATAAAAACCTAGGCACCCACAAAGTGAAAACATACCTTTTACAATTCAAGAAATCAAACAAATAATAAATTAAGCAAATTAAATTTTGAAAACATCCATAATATTAAATCATCCATTTGTAAATCAAATAAAATGAATTAATGAATTAAATAATCAAAACTAGGGCTCAATCATAAAATAATTATTTAAATGTAGAAAATTATGGCTTAAACCTTGAATTAGGGTTTTTTGTATTTTGGGAATGGATTAGGGTTCATCGAATGTTTGGGATTAAATTAAGGAATTAGGGTTTTGGGGAATTAGGATTTTGACATTTGGAATTAGGGTTTAAGGAAATTGAAATTATAGGATTATGGTTGAAGGTTTCAGTCTAGGGTTTAGAAGATTGGTTACTGGATTAAGTTCACTAAAAAGGCTTAGAAATTAGGGTTTAGGTGTTTAAGGCTTAAAAGTAATAGATTAGGGCTTTGGGGTTTTGAAAGTTAGGGTTTGGAAGCTAGGATTTAAGCTTTAGGGTTTTGTAAGTTAAGGTTTAAGGTTTGCTGGATTAAGATTTGCTGGATTAGGGATTGGAGAGCTTGATGAACTTATCCTAGGGTTTGGTGTTTTAGGTTGGGAATTTTTAAAGTGGGATTACTGGATGATGGTTTCAAAAGGGATTAGGTTTTTTAATTAATTATTTTAGGAAAACAATTTAGGGTTTTGGAAAATAAATTAGGGTTTTGATAATTAAAAACCTATCAGGGTTCTGGAAATTAATAAAAAAGTTTAGGGTTTTAGAACAATAGTTTACTGGATTAGTGTTTTGGAGTTTTTGGTTTTGAGAAATTAAGGTTGAGGTTTACTGGATGTTTAGGTTTTGATGTTTTGAGGTTAGGTTAAGGTTTATTGGAATCAAACAAATAGTCAAGACTCTTCATTAAAACTAGGATCAAATTAACTATTGATTAAAATAATTCTCCAAATCATTGATTAATGTTTTACAAAGGAAACACACTTATTGTATATTGAAACAAATTTTAAATCAATTGCTGAAGCTACTATAAATGTTAAAAATAGATTTAAATGATGAATTTTAAACCTCTGTTTTTGGTTCCACCAAAGTTAATGAATTAAAATAAGACCTCTGCTACTACCTGCCTGGATCAATTGTAGTTTTTGGCTGGAGATCGCCTGATTATTGCTTCTTTGTTGCTTTTATTAAACCATTCTAATTGCTAGCTGCTAGGTTATTTTTAATTGTTAATATATGCTAATTGCTCCTCTCCCATTTTAGTATTAATTCTTATTATTTAAAGTGAAGAACGTTTAAAATAAAACCCTAATACGTTAATATGATGGTTAAAATAAAATTCAATCTTAATTAGGACATTAATAAACCGAATTAGAACCGGATTAGTGGACCATGGCGAATTAGGAATTTCCAATTCACCAAGGATGGGTGTCCATGGAAAATTGTCTTGTTAATTCACCATGGTCACCCCACCATGGTGAATTGGCCTTCGCCATGAAGGCCCTCCATGGAGAATTGGCTAAGCCAATTCGTCATGGTGTAACATTTTGGGTCCGATCCAACTTAATTTTGTATTTTAAAATCAAATCAAACCTATTTTAATTGATCAAACTAGGTTTTGGGGTTTTAAAAAATCAAATCAACTTATTTTAGACCTTACAAAATTGATCTGACTTATTTAAAAGCTCTAAAGTAGGTTTAAGATTTTTAAAACCGAACCAAATTTAGCTTGGCCTTCTTTAACTGGGATCAGACTAGCTAAGGATAAAATTAAGGGTGTACAATACCTACACATACTGGGCCCAACATCTCAGATAAAAAGACCTAAAGGTCTGACATCAGGGATAGAGTGACACACATTTCACCCATAGTCCATCCCCTATAGACACTGGAGGCAACTGTCAAACATCAATTGAAGGTCGTCTCCTCTCGACACCGAGGGTAAAGTGTCAATGTATGTTAGCAGCCTATTTACCTTATTGCCTTAAACTACAAGTGCATAAGTCATTCACATGTAATATAATAATAAGTAGAGTATCGTTCCCACGAGAAAGGTAATTTTAAGTACCAAACAATTAAACTTGTTATTATTTGGATGAAAGAAACTCATTTAGAATTAAATAATAAATTATTTACAAATGAATTGCTTAAGTTTTAATTTGATGATGATTAACTTAGAGAAGGCCACCTTAATTAATTTACTATAGAATTTTTAAAGTATTCATTTAATTTAAGTTCTTCCTTGATTAGTGGTTGGATTTTCCTTAATTAAGTTTTAATCTCTTTCGAGTACTAAAACTAATATTGAATTTAAGCTTAGTGAAATCTCATATCAACCTCTTAAGTTTTCACCTTATCTATAAGTAAAAACTTAGCTCAATATTGTTACCTCTTTGGACTAATGTTATGCTTCCACTCTCACTACATCACATAACATCTCAATTCAATTAATTATTCACCAGTTAATTAATGCATTAAGATAAAAAATAACAAACTAATCAAGGATAAACTTAATTAAATCTAATAAACATAAACTATTCCATGGTAAATATAATATAATTGGTCAACCCTAAATGAAAATTTAGTTGTTCATAATTGAAATGAAAGCAAGAAAATAATTAAAGACAATAATTGAAAACATTGAAAATTAAAGAACAAGAAAAATCAAACTCTAATTCTTCATTGAGTTGATGAAGACTTCCACTTTGAGCTTTGAATTTCTTCCTGGGACTAAACTTCACTCTTTCTTTCTTCAATGAAACTATAAAACTCTCAAACTAACAATGAAGTTTATTTCTTGATTTTATGGATGGATGCCATGCTTTAAGGCTTTGGAAATTTCTTGCTTATATAAAGGTTTTGAGATTTGCTTTTGATAGAGGAGAATTTATTTAAATCCATCCCTTGAAACATGGAGTGTTTTGCTCCTTAAAATCAAGTTACCAACCATCTTTTTATCCCTACGAGAGTGGCTTTTGATGTCATGGTCATGGCCTAGGAGATATGTACTGTCTTGTCAACTTCTAGTGCCTTTTTGTCTCCCATGGGCGTGGCTTTTATGTGCCACAACCATGGTATTTAGTGTACAACTGGACTCTCAAGAATTTTTATTTTGGGCAGTAGTATTTTCATTCCCATGGGCATGGGTCCTGGATTGCCACGGTTGTGGGATTCATTTGTCTTCTGTAACTTTTGGTTTCTTTCGTTCTTCATCTTGGCAGTAGGCTTTTCTATCCCACGGTCGTGGCATTTGCTTACCACGGTCATGGGTTTGAAAATGTTTATGGATTTTTCTTTTCTCTTGCTTAGGCAGATTTCATCTAAAACCTAGGGTCATGGGATTCAAATACCATAGGCGTGCCAATTGAATTTTAGGCCTTTTTGCCCATTTTTCTCCAATTTTGCATGACTTTTAGTTAGAATCTTGTATCTTGATCTTCAATGCTAGAATAAGGGGAATTTTAACTTCCAACAAAGCAAATTTATCAAATTCAATTGAAAATGATTAAAAATAAAGCTAGAATAAATTGAAAATATTAGTCAAGATTTGATTCTATCAACTCTCCCAAACTTAAAACATTGCTTGTCCTCAAGCAATTCTTCATAATAAAATTTATATGACATATTTATATACAAAAATTTATTCTTTTAAAAACTTTTAAAATTTTAAATTCAGCTCCATAATCATGCTTATTTCATTCTTACTTCTTTTACTGATGAATTTAAATCAAAAGTAACGAATTGTTGATCATTTATAATAGTAAAGATTTTACATATTCTGATATGCATGTTTAAATGAGCTTTCTCCACTAATAGACCTTACTACCTCAAGGAAAATCAAAATGTCTTTATGAGCTTATAATGGGGTCTATTAGGGTTTTGGCTATGTTAAAGCTCAAAAAGGATTATGGGTTTCTTATTATTTTTTTTAAATTACCTTCCAATTTAACTCATCTTTGAGATTATTCTATTCCTTAGTATGGCTTAGTCCTTTTTTCTTGATGTACTGAAGTTGAGGGAATCAAATATAAATAATTTATTCTTATATATATAAGGAAATTTAGTTATAAAATATAAATTTCCCTAACATTTCAGATTTGACCAAGGATCCTTAGATAAGTGACAATTATTTTGGAAAATAAAATTGAAAATAATCAACCGAAATAGGTAGTTCACTGGGATTTATTTTTGAAAAGAACCAAAAGCTAAAAATTTTAACTTTGGCTCAAAGGGAAACTAGGGGTAATGTTTAATTTTTAGTAGATAAAAGATTTTGACTCAACAAACAATGCCTAAATCATTTTCTCCTTTATTTAGTTGTTGTTGTCATGGGTGAATGTGTGTATTACTATGACTAATACCATAAGTGCATGGTATCATTACTCATAGTAAAGTGGTAGAGTGAGTGTCGTACCATAGGGAAGGTGTATTTTGAATAACCTAAATTCAATGCAACTATTATCTAGAAATTACTAATTTGCAATAATTAAATCTACCTAATTAATTTAAATCAGACTTAATTAATTATTCTAAACTAGGTGTTCAAACAATCTATAATAAATGGGTAGGATTAGGCTTCATTGGAGTTTTTAATATAGGTCTAATTAATGATTCATTTAATTCCATTTCTTAAATCCAAGATATCTAATATCACTCAATTTATCCACTTCTCTATCAAGCAAGGGGAATTTAATTGGGCAATGATTAAATTACTATTCTCATGTTAGATAACCAATGTCCAATTCCATTAAATCAAGATATAAATCTTAAACCCATAAGAAATTAAGTTATCTCTAAGATAATCACTTAAGGTTGATGATTCCATATCAAAAATCACATTCAACTCTTGTACTTTAGATGATTCTTTAGATTTAACAATTGATGGTCAAGCAATTGCTAATCAATTAAACTAAAATCATCAAATCAAAGATAAAGAAAATAAATAAATGTGTATTAATTGATTATAATCAAACTCATAGTTTAAACATCCAAGTCCACCTAATCCCACAAGGGGATTAGTTACCCATTGACAAAATATAATAAAATGCAAAAAACCCAATAGCTATAACCACAATATCCATTAATCTAGCTTCAAGGATTTATTTTTGAGGCTTACGACCCGATCATTTCACCTCAAAAATATTTTCATAGTGACGCCCAGCGTTTAGCCCTTAGACAATTCATAGGCATGCCGCTAAACCCAGAACTCTAGAAATTGAATAACATATTAGACACACAATTCTTTCATAATTTTATTATCAATATCTTTCTCATTTTCTCAAGATCAAGCTAGGCACAATGCCTCAATTATCTCATTTATATCAATATAGTCATCACCAATGTCTTTACATACCATCATTAATGTACACATAACAATTTGGAATATCCATACATTTAGGTTCATTATCATATTTTGCACATAGTTCACATTATATATAATGCATTTGTGACATCATAGAAATTATAGCATATTATTCATGTACCAATCATGTAGTAACTTAACACATTTTCCAACAAAATGTGTTAAGTCCCAATGTCATGTAAATATAAATAATTACTCAGAGTTTGTACTTATCTTATGAAACACTCTAAAATAAGCTTTAAACTTCCTCTAACCTTCTGTTTCAAGTTGCCCTTCAACACTAAGGTTGGGCAAACTACTCTCTCTCAATGCCTATACCAAATGTGATCATAAACAACCATTTAGTATCACAATCTAAGGCATTCTTAACATTCAAATAATTTAAATAGGAATTACAAATTAAAAATAACAAAAGGAGTTATTCTCAAGTGACACGCCCAACAACACGGGCATGTTGATGACCGTGTCATTAGCTCATTCATACAGAAGCATTGACACATCCAATGACATGGGCATGCAACTGCCTATGTCATTCATTTTGCTTTACAGAAACATTGACACGCCCAACAACACGGGCATGTTCATGTACGTGTCAATAATCTAATCTCACAGTAGCTATGACACGCCCAGAGACATGGCTGTGTTAATGGTCGTGTCATCAATCACTAAACTCAACACTGTTGACATGCCCAACGACATGGCTGTGTAACTGGCCATGTCAGGCAAAAGTTTTGCATTTTGAACTCTCATCCAAATGAACACAATCATTCCAAAATCCATACTATAACACCCTTAATCATCATCTTAGTTTATATTCATAATTCACCCATTAATTCAACACTTATATAGCTCCAACATATCATGATAATAATCATTATATAATTCATTTATACAATCATCCATGTATCAATTTACTCAATTCCCCAACTCATTTATACTAAACCATTACTCCTCAATTTCAAATACTCATCATCATCCTCACAAATAATTATATTTTCATCATCTAAGCACCAATTCAACATATATATATATACTTCAATACTTCATTATCATCATAATATCCAATTACTCATCACTCTCTCTCACTAAACATATCACATATAAACTCAAAATCTATAAAAATCAACTCAAGGAGAAGAGCACTTACATGAATTCTTTGCTAAATCTTCAATATCCACCTTCAATTCTCTTAAGACTCTTATGAATTTGACGTGTATATGAACAAAATTAAACTCTTCTCTCTCTCTCTCTCTAGTCCCACGTTCCAAGAGGAAGAAGAAGAAAGAAAGAAAGAAAGAGAGAAAGCTCTCTTTTCAATTAATCCGTATCTTATATATATATATAATAATAATATAATTATTTCCACCTTAAAAAATTTTCCACCACAAATATTTGTTCTTCTTTTGACTTTCATTTCTTCTTTTTCTTGTCATTATTATCATTATTATAATTATAATTATTATCAATTAATTATTTAAAATTTACTTTTCCTACACCAATGTATACATCATGTATATATTGTGTATATGTTGATATATGTATATGTCTTATATATTGTATTTATATTTCCCATATATTTCAAATACAATATATATAACATCCTTCATACACATCTATCTCTTATTATATTTTCTTTACCTATTTCACCAACATACTCTCTCATATCTACTATTCCAAAATACATCAAAAATCGGGGTATTACAATTCTCTCCCCCTTAAATAATTTTGCCCTCGAAATCATTCAGTATGGTAATAATCCACCCTTAACAAAATACCATCTTAAATTTTCATATAAAGTTAATCATATTATTAAATTTTTGTTTCATCAAATCACATAACCTCTACTGTCCCCCTTAGGGCCAATCATCTTTTCTCAATTCCATAACTCATCACTATATATATATATATATATATATTCTAAACAAAGCAATCATGATAATTTATTACATTACCAATCAAATTATTATTAGACAAGAATCACTTCATCTTATTAGTATATATGCCTTACCCATCTATTATGATCAAGACATTTTATCACTTCATCATTTTATAGATATACTTTCTTAACCTTAAATTTAAAGGTTATTGAATTATATCTTAACACTGACTATCCAGTCACCACAGTCATTTTCATAATTGTATCATTGTTTATCTATCTCTTTCTTATATTTACAAATAGACACTTGTCAAACCTTAATTGATAATAATTTTCTTATTTTTTTGATACACTTAATTCCTTCTTTAACATATTTTCCACTTATCATTAACATTAATACAATGCCTTTAAACTTACTTTACTGATAACCAACCTTTTTCCTTTTATCATCATTTACAACTGATATACCTTATCTCATTCATGTCCATACACATATCAGAATATTACATCATATACATTATCGCATATCTCTTACACTCTTAGTACAACTATACATATTAAATCTCAATGATGATTTACAACCTTAGTGAAATCTAGATCAATTGATCTAACTATCCCAATATACCAACGTATCTTATTCGATTCAAGCCAATAATTAACCTATTTAAACTTATCATTATATTTCAATATATGACCTATCTCTATTAGGTCAAACTTATATTCAAATTCTGGTCTTTTTGGATCCATCATTTCAACTTTCTAAAATTAATGATTATTTATAACAAATCACTTCAAATTATTTTTTTAATATTCATATATTTTTTTTTCTATTATCTCAATACAATCTCCACATAATTCTCATGATTATCTCATACCATATTCATTACCCATAGTTCATTCACTTAAACATCATTTCCATCAACTTATTCACATTATACCATTGTGAACATATTCAATATAACTCTCAATCACATTTTGTAATTTCTCCCATTTATCATCTCCTCACATTTTCATACCATTACTATATTTACATAATCACTTCCCTATACATTATCCACAACTCGTTACATTTTCATAATTATTTTCTCTTTCCATACTTTTTATAATTATAAATAAATTTCTAACATAAAATTATATGATACAGCTATATAAACCATAAATCTTGACCATGTTTCTTGAAGCATAACTATCAATCTCACCAAAACTATCCTACGGCCATGTCATCTCAAGCCCATGCCCGTGGATAACAAAACTAACCGGCCAATATACTAAACAAATCATATGGCCATGGCATATTAATAGTCACGCCTATGGCTTATAAATCAATACTGCCCATCTATAATTCTTCTTCAAACATTTCTAGTCACAATGCTAAGTTTGTATCGCAAAGATCACATATTCATTCTCTAAACTTTTGCTACACAAAGAGTTAACACATTTCAACTATGTTTCAAAGCAATTTACTCTTGATCACTTGATCATCATTAGCCTTACTCATGTTTCAACAATATTATCATTAACATATCTTACATATACACATTCGTTCGTATGCAAATTTTACATAATTTCCATTTATTACTCCATTTCTAATCTATTTCCTACAAAAATTTTCATTCATTATACTTTCCTTTTTCCTTACAATCTCTTATTTTACACATATACATAGAACATTTCCACACGCAAATACTTTGGGCCCACAACACTATACAATCATCAAGTTCAGTTATTACAATAACAATTCCACCATCCAGTGTTACCCGAGTCCAATCTCACTCTCAATTTCAACACATAGCCTAGCTCTGTGCAAGTCAAGACCTAATCTCCCTTAGTTCTACTAATACATGCAATATCATCCTCAATATCACTGGACAAATAATTGTATCAAGTAACAAACACACAATAACATCATTATTATTATTTTTAAATCATCCACATACACATTCGTAAGTCACATTTATAATGTGGCTTACTTTCCACATTTTCTTACATATCCCAATTGTGTTCATATTGAACATATCATCTCACATATCATATACATGCATAAACATAATCATACAATCATACTCAATTCCTCTTTTACTTACAATCTATACAAATTTAACATTTATCATATTTCAGAGAATATTATCATTTCTCATTCTTTTTACATGACTTAGATTATTCATCAACTCAACATATATATACAGTCTGACCATAACATAATTAATATCTTCTCTTTCTTTTATTAACCGCCCTTCTCTTAAATACTTTCCTTGTTATATTATATATATATATTTAGAAATTTTCATCTTTTTTTTTAACACTTCACATAAATCTTAGTCACATTTCCAATGTGACATCTCTCTCACATTTTTTTATGCATTTATCATACCCTTCATATCCATTTTTCATAATTTCCAAACCAATTACCTAAAGTAACTCATTTTCACTTGCTAAATCATTTCCCTTTATTTCATAACAAATTTTTATATTATCAACCACATTACACATTACATAACACTTTCATAAGCAATGTTGTTCATTCAAAATAGCTCATATGCTTAATATACATTAAACTATCAGTATCTAAGTAATCCTCATTAAAATTCCATTAAAACTCCAAACTCTTAACTTACTTCTTTGCTTAAACTTCAATCTACTAATCTGATTTTTAATATTTAACTTTAAAAATATTATTTATATAATAATATAACATCAAAACACATCATTTTCACAATTATGAAAGCTCATCTCAAAAATCCAAATTTCACATATTGCCACCATTAACATGGGCTTTAACAACACTCAAACATATCACATTTCTCACATTAAAATCACAATGTTTGCATTAAACAACACTAATATATCTCTTTACATTAACCAACATCATTCATTTTTTTTTAAAAAAACTTAACTTTACATAACTAAACCCTAAATTTTCACACCTTGTCCATATCAATCAACCAACTCAATATTTTCCCATACTCTCTTTATTTTAATATCATATCTACCCATTTTAACAATCAAACAATATTTTCTTTCTCTAGCAATGCAAACATAGTCTTTATTAGAAAGGAAACCAAACTTTAGAGAAGAGGTACATACTTAAATCTTGATTTTTTTTCTTTTTTTAACTCCTTTCTAACATTATTTTCATATTCATTATTTTATAACCTATTTCACAAACACATTTCAACAATCAATAATTTCAAAATTAGTTTTACTTAAGAAAACTCCAATTCTTTAATATATCAATTAAACTTATACAAATTTTTCCATATCATTTCCTTCTCTAGCTTTACTTTCATGTAAAGCCTCATTCACACAATATCATCCAACTCATGTAATTCAAATATATCATATCACAAATCACATAGTGCCACATCCGAGACCAACCTAGATGTTAATGCATATGCATGTATCACAAGTTTCATCTTTTTTTTTTTCAAAAATTTCCATTTTTTTTAAAATTTTCTTAGGCTGAAAATCTCAAACCTAAGCTCTGATACCAAAATAATTGTAACACCCACATACTCTATATAAGTGCTATACATACACTTTGTATACATACAATACGTATATAAAATATAAGGATGTCACTTTTCATTACTGTTTAAAACCTTTACCTTAGCTCCAAAAAATAATACATTTTATTTAAATAACATTTACAAAATCATTATACTTTTGATAATATTACATATATATAAATTACATTGTCTTTTCCAAAATTCACTTATGTACATATACATTTTTATCAAAATACAACATAATAAAATTATACATGTATGCACCACCTTCTAGTTGGCCTTGAAATACTCTTACTCTTCTCGTAGCATAACTGTTTGACTCTTGGATCAACCATCTATTCACCTGCATGATTTACAAAACTACGCTAAGCTCGAAAGCTTAGTAGTACAAAAAATATTATATACTTACATTACAGAAATTCATACTCACATACTAACATCATTCATCATCATATTCTTATCATGTTTTCCATTTTCAATGCACTTTTCATATCTTTTCAATAATTTCATAATATATATATATATCATTAACACAAGCCGCAATTCGATGGCTTATCATAACATTCATGAAACAATATCCACAATTTCCACATCCATATACATATTACACATCACATTATATTTTCATAATCTCATTTTTAATATCAAGACTTAACTCTACTCAAGTCTTTCAACAATTCATTTCTCATCATTTAGCATATTTTCTTAAGCCACATTACTTTTCAGTAATATGCTATGTATTGTGATCATATCATTCCATGCTCACCATCATATATCTCATAACATTATATCTTATTATATTTCTCAATTATTCCACAATTCACAATTCACATAGAAGCAAACACAAGCATGGGCCCAAAAGGATCTAATATGCTATTCAAATTCCAGAGTTACTGCTTTGATCTATAATGACACCGTATCCATGGATTAATCCAACTAGGTCTGAGTTTATGACCCAATCATTTCACCCAGCCTAGCTTCAAGGATTTATTTTTGAGGCTTACGACCCGGTCATTTCACCTCAAAAATATTTTCACAGTGACTCCCAGCGTCTAGCCGTAAGCAATTTATAGGCATGCCGCCAAACCAAGAACATATTAGGCACACAATTCTTTCATAATTTTATTATCAATATCTTTCTCATTTTCTCAAGATCAAGCTAGGCATAATGCCTTAATTATCTCATTTATATCAATATAGCCATCACCAATGTCTTTACATACCAGCATTAATGTACACATAACAATTTGCAATAACCATACATTTAGGTTCATTATAATATTTTTCACATAGTTAACATTATATATAATGCATTTGTGACATCATACAAATTATAGCATATTATTCATGTACCAATCATGTAGTAACTTAACACATTTTTCAATCAAATATGTTAAGTCCCAATGTCATGTAAATATAAACAATTACTCAAAGTTTGTACTTACCTTATAAAACACTCCAAAATAAGCTTTAAAACTTCCTCTAACCTTCTCTTTCAAGTTGCCCTTCAACACTAAGGTTGGGCAAACTATTCTCTCTCAACGCCTATACCAAATGTGATCATAAACAACCATTTAGTATCACATTCTAAGGCATTCTTAACATTCAAATCATTTAAATAGGAATTACAAATGAAAATTAACAAAGGAGTTACTCACAAGTGACACGCCCAACAACACGGGCGTGTTGATGACCGTGTCATTAACTCATTCATACAAAAGCATTGACACGTCCAATGATATGGGCTTGCCACTTCCTGTGTCATTCATTCTGCCTTACAGAAAATTTGACATGCCCAACAACACGGGTGTGTTCATGGACGTGTCAATAAACTAATCTCACAGTAGCTATGACACGTCTAGAGACATGGCCATGTTAATAATCGTGTCATCAATCGTTAAATTCAGCACCGTTGATATGCCCAACGACATGGCCGTGTCACTGGTCGTGTCAAGCAAAAGTTCTGCATTTCGAGCTCTCATCCAAATGAACACAATCATTCCAAAATCCATACTACAACACCCTTAATCATCATCTTAGTTTATATTCATAATTTGCCCATAAATTCAACACTTATATAACTCCAACATATCATAATAATAATCATTATATAATTCATTTATACATTCATCCATGTATCAATTTACTCAATTCCCCAACTCATTTATACTAAACCCTTACTCCTCAATTTCAAATACTCATCATCATCCTCACAAATAATCATATTTTCATCATCTAAGCACCAATTCAACATATATATATACTTCAATACTTGATTATCATCATAATATCCAATTAATCACCACTCTCTCTATAACACCCCTATACCCCATATACGCACACTACATACGACCATATCTGTAATATACGTATACCAGATTCAGGAGTGTCACGGTTTACTACAAAAACAAATCTTTTCTTTTAGCAATAATATGAGAAAACTTAAAACATTTCATTATCTTAATCAAATCTTCTCTATCACCTGCGCGCTCAACCACAATCGCGCTAAGCCATAGGCTTAGTGTTACAAACCACAATAACAATATGCTTTAATGCAATGTCAATGTCATACTTTCAAGCAATAGAGATCATATTCAAAAATGCTATATTTCATAACATTACATTTCATTATCTTATTCAATTGTTTTACCATTTATGATTCACATTAAAACAAAGACAAGCATGGGCCCAAAAAGGATCTAATATGTTATTCAAAATTTAGAGTTACTGCTTTGGTCCATAATCACATTCATCAAGCCCGTAGGCGATATATATATCTATCCATAGATAATGTAACAGACCCAGTCTCTTGGACCTCAACCCGGCTAGACCCTAAGGCCCCAGTATCTTGGTCCTCAACCCAGCTAGACTGTTACTATTTTTGAGGCTTACGACCCAATCTTTTCACCTCAAAAATATCATTTTTCATATTTATCAGCTGGGCTCGGCTTACGACCCGGTCTTTTCACCTGCCCAGCAATTCATAGGCATGCCGCCAAACCCAGAACTCTGAAAATTGAATAACATACTAGGCACACAATTAATTCATTTATCTCATTATCATTCTCTTTCACAATTCATTTCTCATTTCATTTCTCATAATCAAACTAGGCAACCATGCCCCAATTATTTCATTTGCATCATTATAGCCAACAATAATGGCTGCACATCTCATCATTAAAGTATACATAACCAATTACATTAGACATACATTTTGAATGATCATCATATCTTTCACATTATGCAAATCATAACACTAATCAAATGTATTAACAATGTAATAAATTACTTAACACATTTATAACCAAATGTGTTAAGTCTAAAAGTCATGTAAATGTATGCAACCAAGTAAGTTTGTACTTACCTCAAGAGCAACTCACACCAATCTAAACACTTCCTCTTCCAAGAATCCTCCAACGCTTGGATTAGGGCAACTCAATCTCTTTAAAAACCTAATCCAAAAGGAATAATACACACTCACTTAAAGATACACATGAGATAATAAGGCTAAGAATCAACTAGGGCAAACTCTACACATGACACGCTCAACAACACGGGTGTGTCCCTGACCGTGCCCTAAACTCACAACACAGAAGTTTTGACACGCTCAGTGACATGGGTGTGTCACTGGCCGTGTCAATCCTCCCTCAACACAGTAGATGTGACACGCTCAGTGACATGGGCGTGTCACTGGACGTGTCAATGCTACTACAACACAGAAGCTGTGACATGCTCAGTGACATGGGTGTGTCTCTGGTCATGTCACCCATCCATAAAACAGAATCATTGACACGCCTAAAGACTTGGCCGTGCTCATGGGCGTGTCAGGCCAAAAATCCTGATTCCTGCAACAACAACATCACATCCAACAAACCTCTTACTTCCACCATCTTCCACTCCAAAAAACTTAACTAAGCACACCCATAAACCATACTAACTTGCAAAAACATCAAAACAACTCAATACATACATCAAACACCAATTCACAACCATCACATACACACAACTCAAACACAACACTTGTTTTCTTCCAACACCAAACTTAACTCTATCTCAAAATCAACACCAATAAGATCAAACACCCTCAAATACACCATAATCAAATATACACATACCATCAACAATCAAACACCAAACTCAAAACACAAACTTAGAAGAAAACCAAAGAATCAAGTGGAGAACTTACCAAAAGTGATGAAAACTCTTAGATTTCCAACTTGATCACTTGAAACATCCTTCAATCTTGAGTTTGGAAAGATAAAATCTTACTTTCTCTCTTGCTATGGAGCTAGCCGGCCAAGGAGAAAAGAAAAGAAGAAGAAGGTGAATAGAGAAAAGCAAAGTCAACACACCTCTCTTCTTTCAACCACTTAAACTCCCTATAATTCTCAACCAAGCAATTTTATTAATATAATATTCAATAAAATCTTCATCCACTTGCTAATTTCCATTTAATTAATTTAATAAAAATAAATAAATCTTCTTTTGACCTTCCATTTCTTTGACTTGTATATGTTGTATATATCTCATATATACAACATATACACTTTTCTCTTTACCTCTTTTCTCTTTCCATTTAAAATATACATTTAATCCAAATACAACAATAAATATTCCAAAACTTTTAGGGTATACTTTGGGATATTACAATTCTCCCCCTCTAAAAAGAAATTTCGTCCTCGAAATTACCTCATCTCAATTCTGAAACAGCTGGGGATACTGATCTCGTATCGCTTGCTCACTCTCCCAAGTTGCCTCTTCCTTCGCATGATTCTTCCAAAGAACCTTTACAAGTGGCACTTTCTTATTTCTCAACTCTTTTATTTTATGTGCCAAAATAACCACTGGTTCTTCTTCAAAAGTTAGATCCGGACTCACCTCAATAGATTCAACGGACAGAACATGAGATGGGTCTGATTTGTACCTCCGCAGCATAGAAACATGGAAGACATTGTGAATTCTATCCAACTCAGGCGGCAAAGCAATTCGATAAGCAACTAGTCCCACTCTCTCCAATACCTCATAAGGTCCAATAAAACGAGGACTTAGCTTACCCTTACGGCCAAATCTCAAAATCTTTTTCCAAGGAGACACTTTCAGAAATACTTTATCTCCAACATTGAACTCTATGTCTCTCCTCTTCAAATCTGAATAAGATTTCTGCCGATCTGAAGCTGCTTTCAACCGATCCTGAATTATTTTCACTTTATCTTCCATTTCTTTAATCAAATCAGGACCAACCAATTTGTCTTCTCTAACTTCATTCCAACATAGAGGCGTTCTGCATCTTCTACCATAAATGCCTCATAAGGTGCCATTTTAATACTAGACTGATAACTATTATTATAAGCAAATTCCATTAATGGCAAAAATCTGTCTCAACTTCCAGAGAATTCAATGACACAGCTTCTCAACATGTCCTCCAAAATCTGTATCACTCTCTCTGACAGCCCATCTGTCTGCGGATGAAAAGCAGTGCTAAAGTGCAATCGAGAACCCAAAGCACCATGTAAACTTTTCCAAAATCTTGAAGTAAAATGGGGATCTCGATCAGACACTAAAAAAATTGGGACTCCATGCAACTTCACTATCCCACTGATATACAGCTCAACCAACTTCTCAAGAGAATAGTCCATCCGAAATGGAAGAAAATGAGCTATCTTTGTCATCTGATCAACAATCACCCAGATAGCATCATGCTTCTTCTGAGTCAATGGTAAACCAGACACAAAATCCATTGTCACACGTTCCCATTTCCATTCAGGCACTGATAAAGGTTGAAGCAACCCTGTTGGAACTTGATGCTCAGCTTTTACTCTCTGACAAGTGAGACACTTGGATACAAACTCCGCTATGTCTCTCTTCATACTTGACCACCAATAATGTTGCTTCAAATCATGATACATTTTAGTACTCCCAGGGTGCATAGCAAAAGTCGACTGATGTGCTTCCTCTAAAATAATCTTTCTTAATCTTACATCATCAGGAACACACAATCTATCATTGAACCAAAGGCTACCATCTTTTCTCATATAAAAATCTCAGTTCTCTCCTTTCTGGCAACCCAAAACAATCTTCTGAATTTTCTCATCACCCAATTGAGTCTCTTTAATATGATCCAACAACACCGGTCTCAAATGCAACTGAGCTAACAAGGCTCCATCATCACATGATTCAAAACTAGTATGCAACGCTCTCAACTCAACAAGCAACGAGAGCGAATAAACAGTCAAACCTGCCAAAGACTTCCGACTCAAGGCATCCGCAACAACATTTGCCTTACCAGGATGATAATCAATCAAACAGTCATAATCTTTGATCAGCTCCAACCATCGTCTTTGCCAAAGATTAAGCTCTCTCTGAACCCCCAAATGTTTCAAACTCTTATGATCCGTGTAAATGAAACACTTCTCCCCATACAAGTAGTGTTGCCAAATCTTCAAAGCAAAAACTATGGCTGCTAACTCCAAATCATGCATCAGATAATTAAGCTCATTCTGCTTCAACTGCCGAGAAGCATAAGCTATGACTTTAGCCTCTTGCATCAAAACACAATCTAAACTATTATGTGAAGCATCACTGTAAATCACATATGGTTTATCTTCTACAGGCAAAGTAAGAACAGGAGCCTGAGTCAACATTTCTTTCAACTGCTCAAAGCTTGATTGACACTAGTCTATCCATACAAATCTAATTCCCTTTCGAAGTAATTTGGTGAGTGGAGTAGCTATCAAAGAAAAACCTTTCGCAAACCGTCGATAATAGCCTGCCAAACCCAGAAAACTTCTAACTTCAGTTACAGACTTCGGTGGACTCCAATTCAAAATAGCCTCAACTTTACTCGGATCAACTCTTATACCATCTGCTGAAACTATATGACCCAGAAAAGTCACTTGCCAATCCAAAACTCACATTTCGACAGCTTAGCATACAATTGCTTCTATCTCAAGGTCTGCAATACAATCCGCAGATGCTTGTCATGATCCTCTTCATTACGCGAATACACCAAAATATCATCAATGAAGACCACCACAAACTGATCTAGATAGGGCCTAAACACCCTATTCATCAAATCCATGAAAGCTGCAGGTGCATTCGTTAATCCAAAAGGCATCACTAAAAACTCATAATGCCCATACCTTGTGCGGAAAGCTGTCTTAGGAACATCTTCAGCTCTGACTCTGAACTGATGGTACCCTGATCTCAAATCAATCTTGGAAAACACTGCTTCTCCCTTCAACTGATCGAAGAGATCATCTATCATAGGCAAAGGGTACTTATTCTTGATAGTCACCTTATTCAATTGCCTATAATCATGCACAACCTCAAAGTACCATCCTTCTTCTTCACAAACAAAACAAGAGCTCCCCACAGAGAAACACTAGGGCGAACAAACCCTTAATCCAACAACTCCTGCAATTGCACCTTCAACTCTCTCAACTCAACAGGTGCCATTTGATAAGGAGTAATAGAGATGGGTGTGGTACCAGGCAACAAATTGATACCAAACTCAACCTCTCTCTCAGGGGGTAACCCTGGCAATTCCTCCGAAAAAACATCTGGAAATTCCGCAACTGTGGGTATACTATCAAGTTGAGAACCCACTACTCTGGTATCCACAACATGATCAAGATAAGCATCACACCCTTTTCTAATCAACTTCCTAGTTGCAACAGCTGAAACAAACAAGGATGCAAGTTGTCTCTTCTCACTAGATATCATCACACTTCTACCATCACTGGTTCTCAAGGTAACACACTTCTTTTGACAGTCTACCACAGCTCCATGCTTAGACAACCAATCCATGCCTAAGATCAAATGATACTCCTTAAAAGGCATTTCAATAAAATCACCAAGAAACTCCTCACCTTGCACCACAACTGAACTATCACGATGCACCTTGCTAACTACCACAATATGCCCTAAAGGATTTGTCACCAAGACATCAAATCCTAAGGACTCCGAATGCAATTCAGACACAGGCAAGATAGATGCACTTATGTATGAATGAGCAGATCCTGGATCAATCAAAGCAAGAACTGAAATGCCAAATAAAGAAAATGTACCCGCAATGACTGCTGAAGCATCCGGTTGCCTCTGCATCACATACACTCGCTGAGAAGACCCAGCCTCATCTGGCCTACTGCCTTCGGATGTAGAGCCTCCTCTCTGACTAATCCCAGGTCGACCACCTCTACTAACACCTCTGCCACTTCGACCTCCTCTCACACTAGGTCGAGAAACTGCAGAATTTGCCTGCCTATGCTCCTGCATCTCAAGACAATCTCTAATAAAATGGTCAGGCGATCCACATCTGAAACACACAGTTGATCCACCAATCTTCCAACAAACACCCCCATGTATCCTACCACAATGGACACATATAGGTGGAGTAGACCTCTGAACCACTGGAGTCGGAGCACTAGCTACAGAAACTGTAGGGCTCGGTCTCTGCCTCTGATACTGAACTGACCTACCCGACTGCCTTTGGCTTCTACTGACTCTTGGAACAAAACTTTCTCGGCCTCTCTTCATAGATGAAGACCCTATCTCAAACTGGGATCTCCTAACTCTGGTCTCCTCTTCAGTAGCATCTGCTACAATAGCCTGTGCTCTCTCAACACTTCTGGCTGCTGCAACAAGCTGGGAAAGATCCTGATACCAGGAACCAGCAATGATACACATAATAGAGGGCCTTAGCCCTTCCTCAAATCTCCTACACCGGTCAATCTCATCTGAAATAATCCCCCCGGCATAATGACTCAACCGGATGAACTCTATCTCATACTCTGTCACAGTCCGGTTATCTTGTCTCAGATTCAGAAATTCCATCTTCTTGACATCCTTATACTCCCTCGGAGTATATTTCTACTCAAACTCCAGCAGAAAATCACTATAAAACAAAGTCGGTGGATCATCCATAGTATGAGGAACCGTCTTCCACCAATCTTAAGCATCTTTCTGCAAAAGGGATCTAGCATAATCAAATTTCTCTTTAGGAGTGGCTTGCAACTGGATGAATACCCTCTAAACTCTATCCAACCACTGCTCAGCTACTGCAGGATCTGTAGTGCCAAAGAAATCTTCAACCCCAAATTTCCTCAATTCATCATAATGTCTCACCGGTACTTGTGGCTTTGGTGGCAGTGGCTGCACTATAGCTTGCCTCAACAATTCTACCACATGCAGTAACCAAACCGGCAGAACCTCATCAGCAACTGATCTCTCTTGCACAGGAGCAGGTGTCTCTCCAGTTTTCTCAATCCTAGCTCCATCTCTACCTTCTTCAGGAGCTACACTCTCAGCACTACCTTCTATGGACTGATGTGACTGAGACGCCATCACTACCTATATCTGCAAACACAGCAGAATATACCAAAACTTGTATCTTATTTAAAAACCAACTTTTAGAATCAAAATGTTCTTTTTCTTACAATTTACCTAGGTTGAGAATCTCAAACCTAGGCTCTGATACCAAAACAGATGTAACAACCCTATACCCCATATACGCACACTACATATAATCATATCTGTAATATACGTATACCAGATACAGGAGTGTCACGGTTTACTGCACAAACAAATCTTTTCTTTTAGCAATAATATGAGAAAACTTAAAACATTTAAGTTATATTATAAAACATAATAAATAAAACATTTATTTATTAAGCAGCGGAAAATGTAGCTGTTTTTACATATATATACATCAAAATCAATATTTACAAAACATAAAGTTTATACATGTTTGGCAGCTCGTCTCTGATCTTTAAGTCCACTATCAACACCTCCCAAGCCTAAACTAGACTCGGTCTAGCTGAACTCTCCGGTTCTACTCTGTCACCTGCGCGATGAACCACAATCGCGCTAAGCCATAGGCTTAGTGGTACAAACCACAATAACAATATGCTTTAATGCAATGTCAATGTCATACTTTCAAGCAATAGAGATCATATTCAAAAATGCTATATTTCATAACATTATATTTCATTATCTTATTCAATTGTTTTACCATTTATGATTCACATTGAAACAAAGACAAGCATGGGACCAAAAAGGATCTAATATGTTATTCAAAATTCAGAGTTACTGCTTTGGTCCATAATCACATTCATCAAGCCCGCAGGCGATATATATATCTATCCATGGATAATGTAACAGACCCACTCTCTTAGACCTCAACCCGGCTAGACCCTAGGGCCCCAGTATCTTGGTCCTCAACCCAGCTAGACTGTTACTATTTTTGAGGCTTACGACCCAGTCTTTTCACCTCAAAAATATCATTTTTCATATTTATCAGCTAGGCTCGGCTTATGACCCGGTCTTTTCACCTACCCAGCAATTCATAGGCATGCCGCAAAACCCAGAACTCTGAAAATTGAATAACATACTAGGCACACAATAATTCATTTATCTCATTATCAATATCTTTCACAATTCATTTCTCATTTCATTTCTCATAATCAAACTAGGCAACCATGCCCCAATTATTTCATTTGCATCATTATAGCTAACAACAATGGCTGCACATCTCATCATTAACGTATACATAACCAATTGCATTGGACATACATTTTGAATGATCATCATATCTTTCACATTATGCAAATCATAACATTAATCAAATGTATTAACAATGTAATAAATTACTTAACACATTTATAACCAAATGTGTTAAGTCTCAAAGTCATGTAAATGTATGCAACCAAGTAAGTTTGTACTTACCTCAAGAGCAACTCACACCAATCTAAACACTTCCTCTTCCAAGAATCCTCCAACGCTTGGATTAGGGCAACTCAATCTCTTTAAAAACCTAATCCAAAAGGAATAATACACACTCACTTAAAGATACACATGAGATAATAAGGCTAAGAATCAACTAGGGCAAACTCTACACATGACACGCTCAACAACACGGGCGTGTCCCTGACCGTGCCCTAAACTCACAACACAGAAGTTTTGACACGCTCAGTGACATGGGTGTGTCACTGGCCATGTCAATCCTCCCTCAACACAGTAGCTATGACACGCTCAGTGATATGAGCGTCACTGGATGTGTCAATGCTACTACAACACAGAAGCTGTTACACGCTCAGTGACATGGGCGTGTCACTGGTCGTGTCACCCATCCAGAAAATAGAATAATTGACACGCCTAAAGACTTGGCCGTGCTCATGGGCGTGTCAGGCCAAAAATCCTAATTCCGGCAACAACAACATCACATCCAACAAACCTCTTACTTCCACCATCTTTCACTCCAAACAAACTTAACTAAGCACACCCATAAACCATACTAACTTGCAAAAACATCAAAACAACTCAATACATACATCAAACACCAATTCACAACCATCACATACACACAACTCAAACACAACACTTGTTTTCTTCCAACACCAAACTTAACTCTATCTCAAAATCAACACCAATAAGATCAAACACCCTCAAATACACCATAATCAAATATACACATACCATCAACAATCAAACACCAAACTCAAAAACACAAACTTAGAAGAAAACCAAAGAATCAAGTGGAGAACTTACCAAAAGTGATGAAAACTCTTAGATTTCCAACTTGATCACTTGAAACATCCTTCAATCTTGAGTTTGGAAAGACAAAATCTCACTTTCTCTCTTGCTATGGAGCTAGTCGGCCAAGGAGAAAAAAAAAGAAGAAGAAGGTGAATAGAGAAAAGCAAAGTCAACACTCAACTCTTCTTTCAACCACTAAAACTCCCTTTAATTCTCAACCAATCAATTTTATTAATATAATATTCAATAAAATCTTCATCCACTTACTAATTTCCATTTCAATTAATTTAATAAAAATAAATAAATCTTCTTTTGACCTTCCATTTCTTTGACTTGTATATGTTGTATATATCTCATATATACAACATATACACTCTTCTCTTTACCTCTTTTCTCTTTCCACTTAAACATATACATTTAATCCAAATACAACAATAAATATTCCAAAACTTTTAAGGTATACTTTGGGATATTACACTCTCTCACTAAACATATCACATATAAACTCAAAATCTATAAAAATCAACTCAAGGAGAAGAGCACTTAGTTGAATTCTTTGCCAAATCTTCAATATCCACCTTCAATTCTCTTAAGACTCTTATGAATTTGATGTGTATATGAACAAAAACAAACTCTTCTCTCTCTCTCTCTAGTCCCACGTTCCAAGAGGAAAAATACGAAGAAAGAAAGAAAGAGAGAAAGCTCTCTTTTCAATTCATCCATATCTTATATATATATATATAATAATATAATTATTTCCAACTAAAAAATTTTCCACCATAAATATTTGTCCATCTTTTGACTTTCATTTCTTCTTTTTCTCTTGTCATTATTACCATTATTATTATTATCAATTAATTATTTAAAATTTACTTTTCCTACACCAATGTATACATCATGTATATATTATGTATATGTTGATATATGTATATGTCTTATATATTGTATTTATATTTTCCATATATTTCAAATACAATATATATATAACATCCTTCATACACATCTATATCTTATTATATTTTCTTTACCTATTTCACCAACATACTCTCTCATAACTACTATTCCAAAATACATCAAAAATCGGGGTATTACAATCATGGTGCCTTTTTTATTGAATTTTTTATACCTTGAGAGGATACATATTTGGTGATTATGGTAGTGGTGGAGATGATTGTCCTTTGCCTTTGTTATGGTGGTGGGTTGAGAGAAGGGAGTTGTACAAGTGAAGGAGAGAGAAAATAAGATGAATTTATAGTATCAGAGGTACCCCAGTCATAGGTTTGTGTGCCACAATCGGGGGCTTGCTTTGACTGGTCAGCCTTGTGGTTATCATCAATGCCACGGTTGTGGGTTTGAAATTGTTTTGCTTGGTTTCATCACTTTAGTTGGATAGAATCTGAATGGATCCCACGGTTGTGGGAATTGTGACCACAGTCGTGGCATTCATTTCTTTGTTGCCTTTCAAAATTTTCTTCACCTGCTTATTTGGTATAGATTCATTTCCAATTCCACATTCGTGGGTTTTAATTATCATGATTGTGACCTTGATTGCCTACTTGTTTCTTCTCCTCTTATAGTCCATATTACCTACAAACAAATTTTAACTTAGTGAAAATTCATGAAGATAATATAAAGAAAATCAATCTATAGAAAATAATCAATTGGATTGCCTCTTAACAAGTGCTATGTTTATAGTCGATAGCTCAACTCTTAGCGATTGGTTATTTGCTAAAGTGGTAGACACTCCCCTTGTCCACTGGATTACCAATGTCATAAGGCTTCAAACACTGGACATTTACTTTAAAAATGTCTCATTCATGACTTTTAATGTCAGTTACTCCGTAAGGATACACTTTTACCATTTCAAAGGGTCCAGACCTGTAATATCCCAAACTATACCCTAAAATTTTGGAAATGATTATTGTTGAAATTGGATTAAATGATTCTAAAGTGTGTATACAGGATTAAGAGGAAAGAAAAGTGTGTATATGCTGTATATATAGAGATATATACAACATATACAAGTCAACTAATGAGATGGTCAAATGAGATTTATTGATTATTTAAAATGGAAATTAAATAAGTGAAAGATGATATTTTGGTTAATTATATTATTATAATATTTAAATTGCTTGGTGGAGATTAATTGAAAAATTGCGTGGTTTAAGAGGTGAGAGTTGTTTGATTTTCCTATCATCTTCTTCTTTCTTCTTGTGTTTAGCCGGCCACCACCATTAACAAGAAGGAAAGGGATTTTTGTTGATTCCTAACTCAAGTTTTGAAGGTGTTTCAAGAGATCAAGTTGGAATTTGAAGGATTTTCCTCACTTTTGGTAAGTTTCCAACTTGATTCTTTGGTTTTCTTTTGAGTTTGTGAATTGAGTTTGGTGAATGGTTGTTATTGATATGTGTATGGTTAATTTTGATGTGTTTGAGATTATGTTGTCTATTTGATTTTGATTTTGGGGTTGGTTTGGAGGAAAGGTTAAGTTTGGTGAAGGAAAGTAAGAGTTGTGGATTGTGTATGGGTTGAGTTGTGATTATGGTTATGATTTGTGTTTGATGTATGTATTATGTTGTTTTGATGTTATGCAAGTCTAGTATGGTTTATTGATGGTTTTGGTTAAGTTTTTTTGGAGTGGAAAAGCGTAAAGTATGATATTTGTTGGATGTGGTGTTGTTGGTGTCGGAATCAGGATTTTTGGCCTGACACGCCCATGACCACGGCCAAATCTTTGGGCATGTCAATGGTTCTATTTTCTAGATGGGTGACACGACCAGTGACACGCCCATATCACTGAGCATGTCATAGCTATTATATTGAGGGAGGATTGGCACGGCCAATAACACGCCCATGTCACTGAACGTGTCAAAGCTTCTGCGTTGTGAGTTTAGGGCACGGTCAGGGACACGCCTGTGTTGTTGAGCGTGTCATATGTAGAGGTTGCCCTATTTAGTTCTTATCCTTATTATCTTATGTGTATCTCTAAGTGAGTATGTATAAGCACCTTTGGATTAGGTTTTCAAGGGATTTGAGGTAACAATCCAAGTGTTGAAGGATTCTTGGAAGAGGAAGTGGTTAGATTGGTGTGAGTTGCTCTTGAGGTAAGTACAAACCTTATATGGTTGAATACATTTACATGACTTTGGGACTTAACACATTTGGTTGTAAATGTGTTAAGTAATCTGTTACATTGTTGATACATTTGATTAATGCTATGATTTGCATAATGTGAAAGATATAATGATCATTCAAAATATATGTACGATGCAATTGGTTATGTATACCCTAATGATGAGATGTGAAGCCATTGTTGCTGGCTATAATGATGCAAATGGAATAATTGGGGCATGGTTGCCTAGATGATTATGAGAAAATGAGAATGGAATTGATAATGAAATAATAAAAGAATTGTGTGCCTAATATGTTATTGTGAGCGGGGATTTTCGCCCCCACTCCCGGTGGAATGTTTCTTGCGACTACGGCACTGTTTAGGCTCAGGGCCTTAAAGAACACGGACCTAAGTCCGGAGAAAATGGAGTCGCCACTCGGACGGGCCAGGAAAAAGAAAGGGGTGGATGACTTGATTCCTAAGGAATCCTCAACCCCCTAATGGGTTCGAAAAGTTGGGTACGTGTGGGGAAGGTGAGAAATGGCCCAGCACCCCCACAACGCCCGGTTCATTGGAACCGGCCTCCTTTACAGGTCTTAACATTATAAAATTCTTAAATATAACAATATTATCCATACTACACACAATAAAAAGAAACCATCATTATATTAAAATCAAAGCAATGTCCAAACAAAACAAAACAAATAAATGGACACCCATCTGAAGATGGAAATATGTCCTTACATCACATGCCTAGATAGGACACCAACCAAAAGGTAGAAACATGCCCTTTACATAGGTTCTAAAATAGAAAAGTAAATTAAATTACATGATATTTAACTAGTGAGGTACCCACCAAGTGGAAACATACCTCTTACAACATTTGGAAATCTAAATAAATTGATAAAAGTAAATAACCATTCATAATAAATAAATCATTCACCAACGGTATTAAACATCAATAGAAAGTAAACATCCATCCATGATAAATAAAATAAACCAAGCATTGAACTTAAATAAGTTAAAGCATAAGAGATAAATCAAAGCATAATCAAGTATAGAATTAAATAAAGCAAATAAAAGTCCAATTATAGCTACTGCGACTTTTTATAGAATTAAAATAGATTAGGGTTTTATGTTTTAAAAGGTTGGTAAGACTCTTTGATTAACTAAATTAATATTTGAATGGCGAAATTATGAAACTAGGGTTTTAGACACTTTAAAATACTTTTGATTCATGGTTTTTAAATGATGATTTCAAGCTACTGTGTAAAATTTAAAGTATTTATGTTTTATGGTTTTTTAATGTTTTAAAGGATTAGGGCTTAGAAAAAATTAAGGTTTAAGGTTTTAAAGGAGTTAGAGTTTAATATTTTAGGTTTAGAAGTTGAATTAGGGTTTTAGTGTTTTAGAATTAGGGTCTCGGGTGATGAATTTGAATTAGGATTTAGAAAGACAATTTGACGATTTCATGAGGTTTTATGAATTTAAACAAACAGATTGAAGTTTTTATAGATAGAAAAGATGTTTTTTATCGCTTTTTGGAAGAAAAAGAACCTAGTTTAAACTTTTGAAGAAAAAAGAATCAAATTTTGTTTTTGTTGAAAAATATGTTTATTTAAGTTTTTAAGATTTTGAAGAGGTAAAAATAACAATTTTAAGTCTTTTTGGAAAATAAAGTAACGTATTAGTGTTTTTAACTTTGGAAAAACTAAATTAAAGTTATAAGGTTTTTGATTTAAAAAACACAAAATCCTAGTTTTAGCTACTGTGAAAAAATAAAACAAAAAAAGAATTTAATACATACCTCCTTTTGTTGATTCTCCAAAAATAATTCTTCTTGGATGAACAAGAACAAAGACAATTGCTGCCTTTGAATTGCTTAAATCGTGTCCCTGCTTTTCCAGAAAAAAAGAAATTTAATTGCTCTTTTTCCTTCCCTGATTTGGTTTCAAATTTTCCCAGCTTCTGTTGGATTTTCGGCTCCCTTTTTTCTTTGTGTTTGGTCCTTATTTATAGTGGTTTGATGTGGTTTATTCCTAATTAGTCACATCAAGTAATATTAGTAAAACAAAGAAACCAAAACCTAATTGAATTAGGTTTCAAAAAATTTGCATCGGCAAAATTGCGCTGCCGAAAAAACTGTCGTAGGAAAAAATGCGCTGGCAAAAAAAATCTGCAGCAGAAAATTGCGGCAGTGGGCGGGCTACGGGCGAAATAGCGTGAGCTATTTCGCTCATAGGAAAATCCTGCGAGCAAAATAGAAAAGGCCATTTCTCCTGCAGGAATTTCCTACGGGCGAAATGCCCACGGGCCCGCGCGATGATTTTTTCATCCCCGATTTTTCCGACTCCAATTTTTATTTTTATTATTTTTTTTGACTTTTATTTGTTTATTTTTATTTTTTATTAATAAAAATTAGATACTAAAGCAAAAAATTATTTAACAAAAATTATTTTGGACCAATTAGACAACAAAAATCGTTTTGGACTAAATAAAACATATTGGACCGGACTGGGTCAAAAATTAAGGGTCTACAGTTATTCAATTTTTAGAGTTTTGTTATTGGTGGCATGCCTAAAAGTAACAATCCCTTGAAGCTGGGTTGGGCTTAGTCCTTGAAGCCAAGTTGGATTGATGCTTTGCTCCCCTTGAAGCTTGGTTGGGCCTAGTCCTTGAAGACTAGTTGGGATGTTACATATGAGATGTTTCTGTAGACCCTTAGTTTTTGACACGGTTCGGTCCAATATATTTTAATTAGTCCAAAATAATTTTTGAATTGTCCGATATATTTTAGTTAGTCCAAAATAATTTTTATGGTATCTTAATTAATTTTAATATTTATTTTAGTAAAAAATGGTGAAATGAATAAAAATTCAAAAATAATAAAAAATAACAAATAACAAAAAAAAATCGGCGACGGAAAAATCGGAGACGAAAGTCAGCGGGGGCCCGTGGGCATTTCGCCCGCAGGAGTTTCCTACGGGCGAAATCGCCAGGCCATTTCGTCCGCAGGAATTTCTTACGAGCGAAATGGCCTACAGGCTCGTTCCGCGGGCGCTGCCGCAGCCAGCTGCGGCAGTTTTTTTGCCAGCGCTGTTTTTCCGCAACAATTTTTTTTTTGCCAGCGAAATTTTTTCGACGCAAATTTTTCGAAACCTAATACAATTAGGTTTCGGTTTTCTTTTCTTATTCAATAAAGATGCCGTGAATAATTATGAATGAAGGATATAAAACCTCTATAAATATGGACTAAACAACACAAAAAAAGGGGAGGTCGAAAAAAAGAAAATTGGACAGGAACTTGGATCAAGAAGTGGAAACCGAAACTGTGAAGGAAAAACGGGAATCAAGCAATTTTTTTTATGGAGCCGAAAAAGAATTCAAGCAATTCAAAGACAAAAAGGCTTGTCTTTGACCTTGTTCATCCAAGAAGCAATTTTTGGTGAAACTTACAAAATAAGGTTTGAAATCTTAATTTCTTTTATTTGGTCACAGTAGCTAAATTATCAAATTGTGTCTTTTAATTCAAAAACCTTAGAACCTCAATTCACTTTTTCTAAAGTTTAAAAACCTTAATTTGTTGCTTTGTTTTCCAAAAAGTTTAAAGTTGTTAGTTTTGTTTCTTTAAAACTCCAAAACCAAAATTTGTTTTCCAAATTTTCAAAACTCTAAATTGTATTATGTTTCCTTCCAAAAGACTTTAAAACATCTTTTTTGCTTTTATAAATTTTAAATCGTGTTGTTTATCTTCATAAAACTTCATAAAATTATCAATTGATTTTCCAAATCCTAAAAATAACTCATTACCCAAAACCCTAAATTCAAAAATCCTAAAACCCTAATTCAACTCCAAAACCTAAAATAGTGAACCTAACCTCCTTAAAACCTTAAACCTTAATTTTTTCTAAACATTAATCCTTTAAAACTTTAAAAAACCATATAAACACAAATATTTAATTTTACACAGTAAGCTTGAAACCATAATTCAATGAAAAGCCATAAACCACAAATCAAAAATGTTTTAAAGTGTCCAAACCCTAGATTCATGATTTCACCATTCAAATATTAATTTAGTTAATCAAAGAGCTTTATCAACCTTTTAAAACATAAAACCTTAATCTATTTTAATTTCTTAAAAAACTCACATTAGCCATAATTTAGACTTTTATTTACTTTATTCAATTCTATATTTGATTATGCTTTGATTTATTTTATATGGTTTAATTTATTTAAGTTCAATGCTTGGTTTATTTAATTTATCATGGGTGGATGTTTACTTTCTATTGATATTTAATATCTTTGATGAATAATTTATTTATGATGAATGGTTATTTACTTTTATCAATTTATTTAGATTTTCAAATGTTGTAAGAGGTATGTTTCCACTTGGTGGGTACCTCATTAGTTGAATATCATGTAATTTAAATTGCTTTTATATTTAGAACTAATGTAAAGGGCATGTTTCTACCTTTCAGTGGGTGTCCTATTTAGACATGCGATGTAAGGACATGTTTCCATCTTCGGATGGGTGTCCATTTATTTGTTTTGCTTGGACCTTGCTCTAATTTTAATATATTGATGCTTTCTTTTAATTATTGTGTGTAATATGGATAATGTTGTTATATTTAAGAATTTTATAATATTAAGACCTGTAAAGGAGGTCGGTTCCAATGAATCGGGCGTTGTGGGGGTGCTGGGCCATTTCTCACCTTCCCCACATGTACCCAACTTTTCGAACCCATTAAGGGGTTGGGGATTCCTTAGGAATCGAGTCATCCACCCCTTTCTTTTTCCCGGCACATCCGGGTGGCGACTCCATTTTCTCTGGACTTAGGTCCGTGTTCTCTGAGGCCCTGAGCCTAAACAGTGCCGAAATCGCAAGAACCATTCCAACGGGAGAGGGGGCAAAAATCCTCGCTCACAGTGGCGACTCCACTGGGGATAAGAGAAGTTGATTCCGTTGGTCTTTATATTATTCTATTCTTTCTTATAATGATATTATCCATTGCATCATATTAGTTTGCATCGTGTGCGTGAGTTAGGACGCCCGTGTTACCTGTGTTATGTTATGTAAGGGATACCATACTTTCACTCAAGGTATGGAGATCGAGCATGGCATAAGCACTCATAGCCTCGTACCATTTGGTATATACTTGCTATGGGAACCTAAGCCTTTTTACCCAAAGACTAAAGCTCATGTAATTGGCCTAGTTACTTTCCTTAGGTTTTACCCCAAATGCATGTTGTTTGACTATGGTTAATTTATCTTGGCTTAAATCATGGGTTATTTGGTTTGTTCTTTTTCTAATATGACTTAAGTATATTGTAAGTTCAAAATAAATTTTTTCTTTAAATTCCAAAAGACCGAAGCTATTTTCAAAACTTTTCAAGATGGTCTTTCGACATAAAATTTTTCCAAAAATAAATCAAAAATTCTTTTGCTCACAGCCTAAATACTAAGCCCAAAATCCATTTTTCTAAAATCATTTACAATGGGCTTAGAAACAAAACTATTTTCGCCCAACATTTTCTTACAAAGAGCTTGCAAAAATATTTAGGTCAATTATGAAATACCAAAAATCAATTGTGGGCCTAGTTTACACTAAGAATAAATTAACCATGGGCTTGTTTTTGGCATGAATCATTAGTTACCTTTTTCAAGTAAGAAATCTATCTATAATAAACCTCTTAATTTAGTTTTAATCCAATGTAGCATAAAAGCTACTATAGTTGGTTGAATGGATTAAAACCTAATTAATGAAAATTATTATAAACTGATTTCCATTTTCGAAAATATAATTATTGGTTGAAACGTCTGAGGTAATTATTCGAAAGCAAGGTACCCCATGTTGGTATTTTGTTAACCATATACCTAGGAAAAGAGACTCGCCATTCGTGTGTGGATGTTATAAGGTTTGAAGGAACGTCCTATTCGTCCTTGTTTGTTGATTGTTTGTATATACATGCATATATTTATATCTCATATCATTGATCCTCTCTAGCTCACAGCCCTGGATTATGAAAGTTCAAAAGCCTACAATAATCCGACCTACGCCGAAGATGAAGTATCTAGCAACGACTCAATCACTTGCTCACTAAAAGCAAGGGATCTCGAACAAATTCAAAGAATGGTGGACGATGCCCTCAATGACAAGATGGAAGAAATAAAAGAGGCAATGGCCGAGACCATAAAGAATCAACTAGCTGCAATTTTAGGAAAAAATGTCGAAGCATCTGCTAGCACCAAGAAAGTCAAGGGGAAGGCTAAAATTGATGAAGTAGCTTTTGATGATGATAAGGTGATCATTGATGATGATGATTGGGCTCAATACTACCAAGATCTTCAAGACAAAAAGGAGCCAAAGGTCATTGAGAAGGCAACTATTGAGAAGATCGAGACATCTGATGTTGAGAAGATGATTGCTGATTTAGAAAAGAAATTTGAGAAGAAACTGAAAACTGAAGAAATGTCTGAAGTTGATAAATTATTTGAGCTAGATGAAGAAGTTCCATACAAGTTCAAGATGCCATCTTTTAAAAAGTTTGATGGAACCAGAAATCCTCATCTCCATGTGAAGCAGTATATCACTGTCATGCAGTCTGCCCGAGCTACTAAGGCTCAAACTCTAAGATACTTCATGCTCGCATTGGATCCTGTTGTCCAAAATTGGTTCAATACCTTAGATGATGGAACCCAAAAGAATTGGGATTTGCTATACAAGGCCTTCATCCAGCAATATGGATATAATATCGAGATGGAAGTTACCTTAATAGAAGTTGAGTCCATTAGGCAAAGGCCAAATGAGAATTTTGTGGACTATGTGAAGAGATGGAGAAACAATGCCGCTTTGCTCAAGAAAAGGCCCGATGAATATGATCAAATAAGGATGATCATGAGAGGTGTCCTGCCCAATATTTGTGAAAGGATGTCTCACACCCTTATAAGGGATTTCAAAGATCTTCTCCAAGCTGGTCTACAAATTGAAGAGTGGGAAAGGGAGAAGAATCGCTTTTCAATAAAAAGGAATGAAAAAGGGAACTACCAGTCGTGCAATCAAACTACACAAAAAGAAGTTGATGTTAATGCCACAAGTCAAGGAGGAATGAGGCAGATTTTAGAATTAGGGAAGCCACTGTCTTGGATTCTCAATAAGCTATAAAAGAAGGGATTGTTACAACCCTTGACTTCTAGTCCTTTGCCTAATCCTCTTCCACCTAACTTTGATACTAGTGTATTTTGCCAATTCCATCAAAGGCCTGGACACAAAATGGACAATTGTATGAAGTTGAGGCATGAGATCCAGAATTTAATTGATAATGGTAAGCTACCCGAGCCGGATAAGCCCAATACCAAGAACAACCCTTTGCCTAAGTTTGGAAGAGTACCTCTACCGGCAACCTTCATGGTGGGAAAAGGATTGGAAGACTTTGTTTGATCATCCTTTCAAGATGGAAATATTGGAGATGTGAAAGGAAAAGAGGCTTAACTCAATGAACTTTCCTTAGCTTGAATGTTGCTTTTCAATTTTGCTTTCTTTAATATTTAATTGGAACTATCGTGTTTTTCAAATTTAAATTTATTTGAATAAATTACTTTCATCAAAATTTTGTTGGTCTTTATTCATTTTGGTGCTCAACCAATGAGGAATTTAGCTTGATAATTCATGAATTAATATATTTATGCATCATGACTCGAATGACTTTACTAGGTGAGGGAATTGCTCTATAGCATTGAGTTGTGTATGCTTACTTAGAGAGGGCTCCTGCATGATTACCTTTGTCTAGGTCCTAGTCAGTCTTAGAACATGCTTTGACAAACTTTCGAGGCGTAATTGCAACTCTACTTATTTAAGAGAGAGATGATCTAGGCATTGTTTGGTTAGCCAACAACTAGTATCCACCCTATTAAATATCAATCCCTAGTTATCCCTTTGAGCCTTCATAAAAATTTAGCTTTCTTTTCATTGGCTTACAAACCCCAACAATCTACCCTGAGTTGTTGTGATACTTTTGACAAGTCTTATGATCACTAAGATAAAGAGGCAAGAAGATCAAAGAAAGCAATGATTTGTCAAGATCATGAAGATAGTTGAAGTTCTCAAGACCATGAAGATAGTTGACATTTTCAAGACCATAAGGATAGTTGAAGTTTTCAAGACCATAAGGGTAGTTGAAGTTCCCTTAATATCTCCAATATATGAAAACAACATCATTATTAGAGTAACAAATGATTTATCCCTATTAAAGAAGATTTATGTTACTCCACTTATCTATTATTGGAAGCCCAAGTTGGTACAAACAAGACAACTCTTTTAGAGCTAGAACCAATAAAAAAAAGAAGAGAGAAGAAAAGAAAACAAAAAAGATGAAATAAAAGAAAAATAAAAGAGAAAAAAAGAGAAAAAAAAGAAAAAAAGAAAAGAAAACTCAAAATGGTTCAAAAAGCCAACTGAGTTCTCTTTTACCTAAGACAACAAAAGGCTTCCATTTGGTTTATAAGGACGATTTGACTTGAATTGGTCCAACCCAACTAAAGAATCAATCAAAATCAAAGAAAAAGGAGAAAGACCATTCAATTTTTGAAAGTTCTGTACTTGACAGTCCTACAAGGAAGAAGGACAAAAATGATAAAATACTCAAAGAAAGGGAGGAGTAAGAAAAATAAAAAGAAATAAAGGGAGAAGAAGGAAAGAAATGAATTTGGGTACCAAACTATATGCAAAGAAACAAAGATTGTCCTAATCAAGATCCAGATTAATGCCAAGAAGACAGAAAGAATTTAGAGACTAGCAAGATTGCCTCCAAACTACCTAAAGTTCCAACAAGAAATTTATAGTGTGAGGGTTTGTCCATTGTGTCACATAAGCTCCTATCTCAAAATGGCCTTCATTTAACACATGTCCCTCATTGACCCCATTTCAAGCCTATCAAAGACCTGTTGATCTCTCTTAATAGGTAGAGTCTATTAGTGGAGATAGTTTGGATAAGCATGCATATGAGATAGACAATATTTAAACTCAAATGAGACCTTTGGCCAAGTAATATGTATGTGCCTATCTGAAGTGCAACAATTCTTGCTTAAATAGAAATGATTCCCGAGTTTAGTATGGTAACTAGGGTTGTAATGTTATAGATATGTTAATTTGGAAAATCAAGTCCTGAGGTACATTGACATTAATTTGGCAAAGCCAACATTTGATTTCAAAATCAAAATTCAAAAAATTCAGAAAAAAAGAGTGTTTTGTCATACAAAGCCTTCAAGTTAAGGGAAGTATGTTGAACCTCTAAAGGACACATTGGGCAAAGGAAATGATTATTGGCAAGGTCATGAAGAAACTACCAACCGACATGCTAAAATATAGCTTGAAATGGATGAATCCCTGACTCTGCTGCTTAGGGTCTTCACCACTCATGTTTTCAACATCTTGAAGATAAAAGCCACAAATGCAAAAACTTTTGATCATTCCAATGCAAGACTTGAACAAGCATCAAAACGGAACCAATGAGAACACTTCTGCTGATCACCTCGGTCTATGAGTCGATGGAACAACTGTAAGTATTATTCATGAATATCATGCATACATGAGCATATCACATTGCACTTTCTTGTCTTGTGTTGTCTATTCCTTGGCAAAATGAACAGCAAACACCCTGTGAAGCAAAGAATCAAAAGAAGATATCAAATCAGGGGGGCATAGAAAGCCCATTGCTTGAGAAAGCTCCAGTAATCTTGCGAAGAGAAGAAATACGTGCTTATACGAAGAACTAGACAACAACAACATCAATCAGAGTCCGCATAGAAAAATCATGGGTTTGAGCCTACATAGGGGGCAAAGTTTCTCCTTTTCAATTTTTTGAGTTTATATATAAAACATTTTCAAACTTACTTGCAAATATCTCGCAACGCAGGGGGGAAAAGGAGAGGATATGAAGGCTAATTAAAAATAGCTGAATTTTTGCAAAAAGGAAGAACAAAAGAATGAAACATTAGAACTCTCAAAAGAATGAAGATACAAAAGACAAAAGATCAGTTCAGCTAAAAGAGCTAAAGCTAGGGTAAAGACCCGACCTCCAATGGATAAAGATCCATGTTGCAAGGGTGAAGACCGATCTCAAAGGATGAAGATCCATTTTCAAGGGTGAAGACCCAATCTCCAAGGATAAAGATCCATTTGCAAGGGTGAAGACCCGATCTCAAAGGATGAAGATCCATGTTTCAAGGGTAAAGACCCGATGTCAAAAGATGAAGATCCATTTTCAAGGATGAAGACCCAATCTCAAAGGATGAAGATCCATTTTGAGGGAGAAAAACCACAATGCATAGAATAAACAGAGCAGTCAGACTTCTCAAATGATAAAAGGTCAGTCAAACTCAGTCTCGGGTCCAAGCACCCAAATTAAATTTAATATCGGGTCTAGAACCAAAAATACCCTTAGGTCCAGAACCTGGAATCTTTTCTAAGACCAGAACTTAGCTCGGGTTCAGAACCTAGAATCTCTTCTAAGTCCAGAACTTAGCTTGGGTCCAGAACCCAAATTCAATCCAAGCTTGGTCCAAGTACCCAATTCCAATTCGACATCGGTTCCAAGCACCCAAATTCAATTCAGTCTCAGGTCCAAGTACCCATTCTCGGGTCCAATCGCCCATTCTCGGGTCCAAGTACCCAAATCAAATAAATTTCAGGTCCAAGTACCCAAATCAAATCAATCTCGGGTCCAAGTATCCAAATCAATTCAAGCTCGGGTCCAAGTACCCAATCTTGGGTCCAAGCACCCAATCTCGGGTCCAAACACCCATTCTCGAGTCCAAGTACCCAAATCAATCCAATCTCGGGTCCAAGTACCCAATCTCGAGTCCAAGTACCCAAATCAAATCCAATCTTGGGTCCAAGTGCCCAATCTCGGGTCCAAGTACCCAAATCAAATCAATTTTGGGTCCAAGTACCCAATCCTAGCTCCAAGTACCCAAATTCAATCAATCTCGGGTCCAAGTACCCAAATCAAATCAATTTTGGGTCTAAGTACCCATATCAAATCTAATCTTGGGTCCAAGTACCAAAATCAAATTCAATCTGGGGTCCAAGTACCCAAATTCAATCCAATCTCGGGTCCAAGTACCCAAATCAAATCAGTCTCGGGTCCAAGTACCCAATCTCAGGTCCAAGTACCCAAATCAAAATCAGTCTCGGGTCCAAGTACTCAATCTCAGGTCCAAGTACCCAAATCAAATTCAATCTGAGGTCCAAGTACCCAAATCAAATTCAAGCTCAGGTCCAAGTACCCAAATTAAGTCCAGAACTCGAACTGAGTCCAAAACCCAAAACAAATTCAAATAATCATCTCATCAAAAATTAAGTCTTATTGCTTTTCACTCTCTTTCACTAAAGTTTCAGATCATTCAAGCAGGGGGCAAACTGTAGACCCTTAATCTTTGACCCAGTCTGGTCCAATATATTTTAATTAGTCTAAAATAATTTTTGTGTTGTCCGAAATATTTTAGTTAGTCAAAAATAATTTTTATGGTATCTTAATTAATTTTAATATTTATTTTGTTAAAAAATGGTAAAATGAATAAAAATTCAAAAATAATAAAAAATAAAAAATAACAAAAAAAAATGGCGACGAAAAAATCGTCGCCGAAAGTCAGCGCGTGGGCATTTTGCCTGCAGGAAACTCCTGTGGGGGAAATGGCCAGGAATTTCCTGCGGGCGAAATGGCCTAAGGGCCGTTCCGCACGCGCAACGGGCCCGTTCCGCTCGCGCTGCCGCAGCCAGCTACGGCAATTTTTTAGCCAGCGCAGTTTTTCCGCAGCAGTTTTTTTTCGCCAGCAAAATTTTGTGATGCAAATTTTTCGAAACCTAATACAATTAGGTTTCGGTTTCCTTTTCTTATTCAATAAAAATGCCGTGAATAATTATGAATGAAGGATATAAAACCTCTATAAATATGGACTAAACAACAAAAAAAAGGGGAGGCCGAAAAAAAGAAAATTGGACAGGAACTTGGATCAAGAAGTGGAAACCGAAACTGTGAAGGAAAAACGGGAATCAAGCAGTTTTTTTTTTAGGGAGTCGAAAAACAATTCAAGCAATTCAAAGACAAAAAGGCTTGTCTTTGACCTTGTTCATCCAAGAAGCAATTTTTGGTGAAACTTACAAAATAAGGTTTGAATTCTTAATTTCTTTTATTTGGTCACAGTAGCTAAATTATCAAATTGTGTCTTTTAATTCAAAAACCTTAGAACCTCAATTCACTTTTTCTAAAGTTTAAAAACCTTAATTTGTTGCTTTGTTTTCCAAAAAGTTTAAAGTTGTTAGTTTTATTTCTTTAAAACCCCAAAACAAAAAATTGTTTTCCAAATTTTCAAAACTCTAAATTGTATTCTGTTTCCTTCCAAAAGACTTAAAAACATCTTTTTTGCTTTTATAAATTTTAAATCGTGTTGTTTATCTTTATAAAACTTCATAAAATTATCAATTGATTTTCCAAATCCTAAAAATAACTCACTACCCGAAACCTTAAATTCAAAAATCCTAAAACCCTAATTCAAGTCCAAAACCTAAAATAGTGAACCCTAACCTCCTTAAAACTTTAAACCTTAATTTTTTCTAAACCCTAATCCTTTAAAACTTTAAAAAACCATATAAACACAAATATTTAATTTTACACAGTAAGCTTGAAACCATAATTCAATGAATAGCCATAAACCACAAATCAAAAATGTTTTAAAGTGTCCAAACCCTAGTTTCACGATTTCACCATTCAAATATTAATTTAGTTAATCAAAGAGCTTTATCATCCTTTTAAAACATAAAACCTTAATCTATTTTAATTTCTTAAAAAACTCACAGTAGCCATAATTTAGACTTTTATTTGCTTTATTCAATTCTATATTTGATTATGCTTTGATTTATTTTATATGCTTTAATTTATTTAAGTTCAATGCTTGGTTTATTTAGTTTATCATGGGTGGATGTTTACTTTCTATTGATATTTAATATCTTTGATGAATGATTTATTTATGATGAATGGTTATTTACTTTTATCAATTTATTTAGATTTCCAAATGTTGTAAGAGGTATGTTTCCACTTGGTGGGTACCTCATTCGTTGAATATCATGTAATTTAAATTGTTTTTCTATTTTAGAACTAATGTAAAGGGCATGTTTCTACCTTTCGGTGGGTGTCCTATTTAGGCATGCGATGTAAGGACATGTTTCCATCTTCGGATGAGTGTCCATTTATTTGTTTTGCTTGGACCTTGCTCTAATTTTAATATATTGATGCTTTCTTTTAATTATTGAGTGTAATATGGATAATGTTATTATATTTAAGAATTTTATAATATTATAACCTGTAAAGGAGGCCGGTTCTAATGAACTGGGCATTGTGGGGGTGCTGGGCCATTTCTCACCTTCCTCACACGTACCCAACTTTTCGAACGCATTAGGGGATTAGGGATTCCTTAGGAATCGAGTCATCCACCCCTTTCTTTTTCCCGGCCCATCCGGGTGGTGACTCTATTTTCTTTGGACTTAGGTCCGTGTTCTCTAAGGCCCCAAGCCTAAACAGTGCCAAAGTCGCAAGAACCATTGCACCGAGAGTGGGGGCAAAAATCCCCGCTCACAGTTTCTCATTGTTGTAATGATTCACCTATGGGCTTGATAAATGTGATTATTGGATCAAAACATTAACTCTGGAATATGAATGACATATTAGTTTCTTTTGGGCCCATGCTTGTCTTTTCTTAAATGTGAATCATGAATGATGAAACAATTGAATAATATAATGTAATGTAATGTTATGAAATATGATATCCTTGTGTATTGATTATAATGTTTGAAAGTATAACATTGGCATTACATTGAAGCATATTGTTATTGTGGTTTGTACCACTAAGCCTATGGCTTAGCACGATTGTGGTTCATCGCGCAGGTGATAGGGTAGATCCAGTTAAACCGAAGTGTTCAGCTAGACCGAGTCGAGTCTAGGCTTGTGATCCTTGTGAAGTGTTGATTATTGGACTTCAAGATCAGAGACGAACTGCCAAGCATGTATAAACTCTATATTTTTATAAATATTGTTTTTGTTGTATATATATGTATATTCCACTGCATAATAAACAAATGTTTTATCTCTTATGCTCTATAATATAATTTACATATTTTAAGTTTTCTCATAAGGAATGTTTGTTTAAAATAGTTTGTGACATTCTTGTATCCGGCATACGTATATTACATATATGAGTGTATGTAGTGTGCGTATATTGGGTATAGGGTGTTACAAGACCAATGGGATTTAAGCTTTCCTGGGAAAAGCTTCAACCTTGAATTATATAAAGGATGTGTTGGCTTTCATGGAATGATCTTGGTTGAATATGCTTGTCATGTCATGCCTTTGTTCTTTCTTTGTAAATCTTGGCATTCTCATATGCTTGAAATCGAATCTCATCTAACTCACCTAGTTGTAACAATCTCTTTTGTCATGCTACTTCCAAAGTAATGTTTAATTACTTGATTGGCCAGTATGCTTTATGCTCAAGCTCAACAAATAAATGATGAGCCTTGCCAATCACAATTCAATATGGTGACATACCAATTGCTATTTTGAACGTTGTATGATAAGTCCATAATGCATCATGAAGTTTGAGTGACCAATCCTTCCTTGAATTATTGATTGTTTTCTCCAGAATCCATTTTAGTTCCTTATTTAAAATCTTCACTTGACTATTGGTTTAAGGACGGTAAGGTCTTACTACCTTGTGGTGTACTCTATAGCTTTTTAAGAGAACTTTATTAGGACTCGAGCTTAGCTATCTGCAAGAGCACAGGTTATATCAAGTAATAAAGTGATAAGTAGAGTATCATTCCCATAAGGAGGGTTGATCTAAGTACCCAACCATTAAACTGATTACTATTTGGATAACAAAATTTGATTTATGACTAAATTAAACTTTAAACAAAATAAAATAGTTGGAATTAAAATTAATAATATGAAACTTAGGGTTAAGTCACCTTTAAGAATTTATTATGGATTTTCTAAATTATTGATTTAGTTCAGTTTCCCTTTTGATTAATGGTTGGATTCTCCTAAATTAAGCGTTAGTCTCTCTCAAGTACTAAAACTAATATCAATTTAATTTTCACGTCTATTATGTGATCATAAGTAAATGAATCAATTCATTAAGTTTTATGAGAATCTTGAATCAACCTCTTAAGTGTTTAGCCTTATCTCTAAGTGAAAAACTTTCTCAAGATTGTTATCTTTATGGACGAATGTTGTGCTTCTACTCTTGCTCCATCACACAACATCTCAATTCAATTAATTATTGGCCAGATAATCTAAGTATTAAGATCAAAGATAACAAAATAATCAAGATAGAACTTTACTAAATCAAATAGACATATGTTATTCCATAATAAAATCAATATAAAGGACTAACCTAAATAAGATTTAATTCCTCATATTTGTAATGAGAGCATAACAAACATTAAGGATAATAATTGAAAACATAATTGAAATAACAAGAAAAGATTAAAATCTAATTCTTTTGATTGAAGAAGAATTCAACTTGGAATCTTCAACCTCTTCTTTCAACACTCTTCAAAAGAAAGACTAAAATTTGGCCGATACAAGTTTAAATAACAAAATTCTAAACTCACTACAACTCTCACTTGTATCTTAAACTCTCTCTTGTCTATTATCTTAATCTAACTTTAATATAAAACTCATCCTCAAATTCTTTAGAAGAAAAGTGTTTATATAGAGTCTTGGAAGCTTCATGGTGGTGGTAAGTTGTCAAATGCACGAACCCAACAAATTACAACTGTTTTGATCTTCAAAGTTTAACTTTTTCGGCTAAAATTCATAAATTTTAGCCCCACGATCGTGGCATATAGGTGCCACAATTGTAGCTTAGGTTGAAATGGATTTGAGCCATTTTCCAGCTGTAAATGGTGGCTAAGTGAGCCACCAACGTGCCCCTTTGAATGTCACAGTTGTGGCCTTTGAATGGAGGCTACAAACTCTGATTTTCTTCTTTTCTTGGCTCAGGCAATAAAGAAATGAATCCCACGGGCATGGCTATTCAATGCCACTGTCCTGGCATCCATTTAGCTTCTAGAACTTTTGTTTTTCTTTATTTTTTTAATATGACAAACTCAATTTTAATCCCATGGCCGGGGCTTTAAAGGGTCATGGGCGTGACACATTTATTTTCTTTATTTTTGCTTATTTTTCTTTCATTTTGCACCACGGATTATTAAAAACCTTGAATCTTGCCTTTCTAAGATTAAATAATTGTAGACCCTTAATTTTTTACTAAGTCCAATCTAATATTTTAAAACAAGTCCAAAATAAATTTTGTGGTATTTATTATTTATTTTAGTATTTATTATTTATTTTCATACTTATTTTATTATTTATTATTTATTTTAAAAAAATATATAAAAAATAAAAAATAAAAAATCGGACGGACCAATCAGTGAGTGGCACGCGGCTAGCCAGTTTGCCCCAGGACTAAAAGGCTGCGACGAATTGGCTTGGGCCAATTCGCCAATTCGTCGCAGTCGTAACCTGTAGCAAATTGGCCTGCCCCAATTCGCCGCATGCATGCAGCACCTCACCCAGCCTCGTTGCTCGCTTGCCCGTTGCTCGCATCCTAGCAGCCAGTGCCAGCACATTGACCGATTTTTGCCAAATAGAGGTTTTTAATTTCCTTAACATATTAGGTTTTGTTTTAAATTCCTATAAATAGAGGTTTTAAACACAAAAATGAAGGGCGGTGAAAAATTACTCAAGAATTATTATCGGACTTTTGAACTTTGAAGCAACCCTAAGCAACCAAAAATAAAAAGAACACTCTAATTCATAAGGCAACAAGGATGTGTTGTCTTGATCAAGCTCCCCCAGAATTCCAATAGTGCAATTGTAAGGTATTTTCTTAATTAATTCATTATAACATGCTTTTGATAATTTTTAACATGGAACATGCATGATCTTTATTTAAATTTGAATCCGGTAGCCTATTAGCATAACCGCTTCCAAATATATGATTATTTAGTCAGCCGGCTAATAATGTTGTTTAAAATTTTTGTGATGTCACTTAATTTTTTTAAAATATTTTTTAGAAGTAGCTTATTTATTCCAACTTCAAAGCTTTGATCATTATTTTTATAAATTTCAAAACCCTAATTTATTTCTTCCTAAACCCTAATTGCATAGTATGAGCCCTAAACCCTAATTAATTCTATTTTTTAAAATCTTTACAGTAGCCTAATACCTAAAAAATAATTATAATAATATTAATTTCTCCAAACCCTAAAACCCTAGTTTTTGAATCTAAACCCTAAAAACTTTAGAACCTTAATCCTATATTTTAAAAAAAAGGAAACCCTAAACCCTAATTGTATTTTCCTAAACCATAATTCATAAAACCATACCTTATATATTTAGTATTTAATTGCTATTTGAATCCTGCTTTACATACTATATTCTTAGTTTATATCTTCATGTCTTGCTCTTTATTTGACCTTTAATGAATGGTTCCTATACCGGATACAGGAATGTCACAGTTCATTTTAAACAAACCAATCTTTAAAACTTTATCATCAAATCATTGTAAATCAATCTAAGTAAACTTAAAACATTTAGCATATTTTATAGAAATCAATAGAGAAAACATTCCTGACTAAAATACATATTCATATATCTTCATTACCCCAAAAGTTTATCCAAAGCATTAGTTTAATAAGTAGCAGAAAATACATAAGTATATATCAAAATCAATGTTTACAAAATTATTGAGTTTATAAATGCTGGCAGTTTATCTCTGATCTTGATGTTTACAACTCAACATTGCTCTCACAAACTCAAGCCTAGACTCGACTCAGTCTAGGCGAGCTCTCCGACACAACCAGATCTACCCTGTCACCTGCGCGATGAACCACAATCGCGCTAAGCAGAAAGTTTAGTGGTACAAACTTTGATGCAATATAGATCAATGCGATGCTAATGCACAATAAATATGAATATATCAACTCATTACATTATAACTCAACATATTAATCATTTGCATCACATTTCATAATTCACCTTTAAGCAAACACAAACATGGGCCCAAAAAAGATCTAATATGCTATTCAAAATTCAGAGTTACTACTTTGGTCCATAGTGACACCTTGTTTCTAGCCCCGTAGGCAATATATCCATGGATAATGTAACAGCTTCAGTCTCTTGGACCTCAACCCGGCTAGACCCTTAGGCCCTAGTATCTTGGTCTTCAACCCGGCTAGACTGCTACAGTTTTTGAGGCTTACGACCCAGCCTTTTCACCTCAAAAACATCACATTTATCAGCACCAAAAACTAAAATCGACACCAAAACGCCACATCCAACAAACATCTTGCTTTTACCCTTTTCAACTTCAAATAAACTTAACCAAAACCATCAATATAACATATAATACTTGAGTAAACATCAAAACAACTCAATTACAAACATCAAAACACAATCACAGCCATATTTCCCAACTCAAAGTCACAACACCCACAACTCTTGTCTCTTTCACCAAACTTAACCCTTTTCTAAATTAAAGTTAACAAAACAAAACAGCCTCAAACATACCAAATCAACCATAAACACATCTACAACAACCAATCCAACAAACCCAAAAACACAAACTCAAAAGAACACAAAGAAACAAGTTGGAAATTTACCAAAAGTGAAGAAAATCCTTAAAACTCCAACTTGATCTCTTGAAATCCTTCAATTCCTTAAGTTTGGAAGCAACAAAATCTCTCCCTCTTGAAGGTGTTGGTGATGGCTGGCCAAAGAAGAAAGAAGATGAAGACGAAAATGCAAAGAAGAAGAAAGTCAACCTCTTTAACCAATTACTCTCTCCTCAAATCACTCTCCACCAAGTATTTAATTAATAAAATAATACCCAATTACATCATCTTCCACTAAAATAAATCCATTAAATATCATCCTCCACTAACAATATTTAATATAATTAATTCAAATATCTCATTTGACCAACTCAACTTGTTGATTTGTATATAATGTATATATATCTCCATATACATAACATATACACATCTTCCTATTATCTTTTCACTTAATCATAAATACACTTTAAATCATATAATTAATTCTCAACAAATAATATTTCCAAAAATTTTAGGGTGCTGTGTGGGATATTACAATTCTCCCCTCTACAAATAAATTTTTTCCTTGAAATTACATGTTCTCAAGTCTGAAATAACTGAGGGTACTGATCTCGCATCACTTGCTCACTCTCCCAAGTTGCCTCTTCCTTAGCATGATTCTTCCAAAGAACCTTCACAAGTGGCACCTTCTTATTTCTCAACTCTTTCACTTCATGTGCCAAAATAGCCATTGGTTCTTCTTCAAAAGTAAGATCCGGACTCACCTCAATAGATTCAACTGACAAGATATGAGATAGGTCTAAACTGTACCTTCGTAGCATAGAAACATGAAAGACATTATGAATACGATCCAATTCAGGCGGCAACCACTGGTCCAACTCTTTCCAATACCTCATAAGGTCTAATAAAATGCGGACTCAGCTTCCCTTTGCGGCCAAATCTCAAATTTCTCTTCCAAGGAGACACTTTCAGAAAAACTTTATCTCCAATATTGAACTCTATGTCTCTTCTCTTCAAATCTGAATAGGATTTCTGTCGATCTGAAGCTACTTTCAAATGATCCCAAATTATCTTCACTTTCTCTTCGGTTTCCTTAATCAAATCTGGACCAACCAACTTACCTTCTTCAACTTCATCCCAACATAGAGGTATCCTGCATCTTCTATCATATAATGCCTCATAAGGTGCCATTCTAATGCTGGACTGATGACTGTTGTTATAAGCAAATTCCATCAATGGCAAGAATCTATCCCAACTTCCAGAGAAATCAATGACACAACTTCTCAACATGTCTTTTAAAATCTAAATCACTCTCTCTGACTTCCCATATGTCTGAGGATGGAAAGCAGTGCTAAAATGCAACCGAGAACCCAAAGCACCATGCAAACTCTTCCAAAACTTTGAAGTAAACTGGGGATCTCGATCCAACACCAAAGAATTTGGGACTCCATGCAATCTTACTATCTCACTAATATACAACTCAGCCAACTTCTCAAGATAATAGTCCATCCGAACTGGAAGAAAATGAGCTGTCTTTGTCAATCGATCAACAATCACCCAGATGGCATCATAATTCTTCTGAGTCAAAGGCAAACTAGTCACAAAATCCATTGTCACTCGCTCCCATTTCCATTCAAGCACTAATAAAGGTTGGAGCAACCCTGAAGGAACTTGGTGATCGGCCTTCACTCTCTGACAAGTGAGACATTTGGATGCAAACTCCGCTATGTCCCTCTTCATACCTAACCACCAATAATGTTGTTTCAAAATATGATATATCTTAGTATTCCCAGGGTGCATAGCAAAAGCCGACTGATGTGCTTCCTCCAAAATAGTCTTTTTCAGTCTTGCATCATCAGGAACACACAATCTATCTATATACCAAAGGCTGCCATCACTTCTCACATGAAAATCTCTACTCTCTCCTTTTAGACAATCTGATATAACTTTCTGAATTTTCTCATCTGCCAACTGAGCCTCTCTAATACGATCCAACAAGACTGGCCTCAATTGCAACTGAGCCAACAAAGCACCATCACTACAAGGATCGAAACTAGCATGCAATGCTTTAAACTCAATAAGCAACGAGAGTGAATAAGCAGTCAAACCTGCCAAAGACTTTCGATTCAAGGCATCAGCAACAACATTCACCTTACCAGGATGAGAATCAATCAAACAGTCATTGTCTTTAATCAACTCCAACCACAGTCTCTGCTGAATATTCAGCTCTCTCTGAACACCCAAGTATTTCAAACTCTTGTGATCTATATAAATGAAACACTTCTCCCTATAAAGATAACGTCGCCAAATCTTAAAAGCAAAAACTATGGCTGCCAATTCTAAATCATGCATCGGATAATTCAACTCATGCGGCTTCAACTGTCGAGAAGCATAAGCTATGACTCTACCCTCCTGAATTAAAACACAACCTAAACCATTATGTGAAGCATCACTATAAATCACATACGGTTTATCTTCCACAGGAAAAGTAAGAACAGGAGCTTGAGTCAACATCTCTTTCAATTGCTCAAAGCTTGCTTGACACCGATCTGTCCACACAAATCTAACTCCCTTCCGAAGTAATCTGGTGAGTGGAGTAGCTATCAAAGAAAAACCTTTCACAAGCCGTTGATAATAGCTTGCCACACCCAGAAAACTTCTAACTTCAACCACTGACTTTGGTGGACTCCAATTCAAAATAGCTTCAACTTTACTCGGATCAACTCTTATACCATCTGCTGAAACCACATGACCCAGAAAAGTCACTTGATCAAGCCAAAACTCACACTTTGATAGCTTAGCATACAACTGCTTCTCTCTCAAAGTCTGCAATACAATTCGCAAGTGCTCGTCATGCTCCTCCTTATTATGCGAATACACCAAAATATCATCGATAAAGACCACCACAAACTAATCTAAATAGGGTCTAAAACCCCTATTCATCAAATCCATGAAAGTTGTTGGTGCATTTGTCGACCCAAAAGGCATCACCAAAAACTCATAATGCCCATACCTTGTGCGGAAAGCTGTCTTAGGAACATCTTCCTCTTTGATTCTTAACTGATGGTGCCCTGATCTCAAATCAATCTTAGAGAAAACTGCGGCTCCTTTCAAATGATCAAAAAGATCATCTATCCTAGGCAAAGGATACTTGTTCTTGATGGTCACCTTATTCAACAGTCTATAATCAATGCACAATCTCAAGGTACCATCCTTCTTCTTCACAAACAGAACAGGAGCTCCCCATGGAGACACACTAGGGCGAACAAACCGTTTATCCAACAACTCCTGCAACTTCACCTTCAACTCTCTCAACTCAGCAGGTGCCATTCGGTAGGGAGTAATAGAGATGGGACTGGTACCGAGCAACAAATCGATACCAAACTCAACCACTCTCTCAGCGGGTATCCCTGGCAACTCCTTAGGAAAAATATCTGAGAATTCAGCAATTGTTGGTATACTATCAAGTTGAGAACCCACTACTTTGGTATCTACATTATAAGCAAGATAAGCATCGCACCCTTTTTGAATCAACTTCCTAGCTGCAACAGCTGAAACAAGCATAGATGCAAGTTGTCTCTGCTCGCTAGATACCATCACACTTCCACCATTATCGGTTCTAGGGGTAACACACTTCTTCTGAAAATCTACTACAGCCCCGTGCTTAGCTAACCAATCCATGCCTAAGATCAAATTGTACTCCTTAAAAGGCATTTCAATCAAATCACCAAGAAACTCCTCGTCCTGGACAACCACTGGACTATCTTGGTGCACCTTACTCACCACAACACTATGCCCTAAAGGATTTGTCACCAAAACATCAAATCCTAAGGACTCAGAAAGCAATTCAGACACAGGCAAGATGGATGCACTTATATATGAATGCGTAGATCCAGGATCTAACAGAGCAAGAACTGAAATGCCAAATAAAGAGAATGTACCCGTAATGACGGCTGAAGCATTCGGCTGCCTCTGCATCACATACACTTACTGTGATGGCCCAGCCTCATCTGGCCTACTGCCTTCGGATGTAGAGCCTCCTCTCATACTAAACCTAGGTCTACTACCTCTACTAAAACCTCTGCCACTATGACCTACTCTGACACTAGGTTGAGAAACTGTAGAATCTACCTGCCTATCTTCTTGTAGCGCAGGATAATCTATGATGAAATGGTCAGGCAACCCACATCTAAAATGCATAGCTGGTCCACCTATCTTCCAACAAACACCCCTATATATCCTACCACAATGGATACATGTAGGTAGAGTAGATCTCTGAGTCACTGGGGTCGGTGTACAAGCCACAGAAACTGTGGGTCTCGATCTTTGCCTTTGATGTGGTCTTAACAACAATACACATAATAGAAGGTCTTAACCCCTCCTCAAATCTCCTACACTGGTCTATCTCATCTGAAATAATCCCACCGGCATAATGACTCAACTGGATGAACTCTACCTCATACTATGTCACCATCTGGTTATCCTGCCTCAAATTCAGAAACTCCATCTTCTTAACATCCCTATGCTCCCTCAGAGTATACTTCTGCTCAAACTCCCGTAGAAAATCAACATAAGACAAGGTCGATGGATCATCCATGGCATGTGGAATGTCTTCCACCAATCATACGCATCTCTCTACAAAAGTGATCTAGCATAATCAAACTTCTATTCGGAAGTAGCTTGCAACTGGATGAATACCCTCTGAACTCTATCTACCCACTACTCAGCTACTGCAGGATCTGTAGTGCCAAAGAAATCCTCAGCTCCAAATTTCCTCAATTTATCATACTACCTCACTGGTACTTGTGGTTGTGGTTGTGGTGGCGGCTGCTGCACTGGAGCTTGCCTCAACAAATCTACCATGTACCTTAACCAAACCGGCGAAATCTCATCAGTAGCTGGTCTCACTAGCATAGGAGTAGGTGCTTTCCAACTATCTCAACCCTAGCTCCGTCTCTACCCTCAACAGGAGCTACACTCTCAGTACTACCTTCTACAGACTGACGTGACTAAGACTCCATCACTACCTCTATCTGCAAACACAGCAGAATACCTCATCAAAGATCAGAAACTGCCAGTGCCAATGCATGTATCTTATTTAAAAACCATATTTTAAAAATCAAAAATTTTCTTTTTCTTATAATTCACCTAGGTTGAGAACCTCAAACCTAGGCTCTGATACCAAAATAGTTGTAACACACCTACACCCAATATACGTACACCACATACACACACACTATATGCGATATATGTATACCAGATACAGGAATGTCACAGTTCATTTTAAACAAACCAATATTTAAAACTTTATCATCAAATCATTGTAAATCAATCTAAGTAAACTTAAAACATTTAGCTTATTTTATAGAAATCAATAGAGAAAACATTCCTTACTAAAATACATATTCATATATCTTCATTAACCCAAAAGTTTATCCAAAGCATTAGTTTAATAAACAGCGGAAAATACATAGGTATATATCAAAATCAATGTTTACAAAATTATAGAGTTTATACATGCTGACAGTTTATCTCTGATCTTGATGTCCACAACTCAACACTACTCTCACAAAATCAAGCCTAGACTGGACTCGGTCTAGGCGAGCTCTCCGGCACAACAGGATCTACCCTGTCACCCGCGCGATGAACCACAATCGCACTATGCATAAAGCGTAGTGGTACAAGCTTTGATTCAATATAGATCAATGCGATGCTAATGCATAATACATATGAATATATCAACTCATTACATTATATCTCAACATATTAATCATTTGCATCACATTTCATAATTCACATTTAAGCAAACACAAACATGGGCCCAAAAAAGATCTAATATGCTATTCAAAGTTCAGAGTTACTGCTTTGGTGCATAATGACACCTTGTGTCTAGCCCCGTAGGCAATATATATCCATGGATAACGTAACAGCCCCAGTCTCTTAGATCTCAACCCGGCTAGACCCTTAGTCTCCAGTGTCTAGGTCCTCAATCCGGCTAGACTGCTACAGTTTTTGAGGCTTAAGACCCAGTCTTTTCACCTCAAAAACATAACATTTATTAGTTGGGCTCAGCTTATGACCCAGTCTTTTCACCTACCCAGCAATTCATAGGCATGCCGCCAAGCCCAGAACTCTGAAAATTGAATAACATACTAGGCACACAACTTATTCATTTATCTCATTATCGAATACTTTCATAATTCATTTCTCATAATCAAACTAGGCTCATTGCCTTATTATATCATCATTTTTCTAACCTTTCTCATTCTTCTCTTTTGTATCAATATCAATTTGTTACATTATGATTTTACATGTCTTACCACATTATTCCATATTTGTTTTCATATGCACTACATTACTCAATTGCATTGATACATCAACATAATTCACATCATGCATATCATAACATATAACTCATTCATCAACAATGTATCAATTAACTTAACACATTTCTCAACTAAACGTGTTAAGCCCCAATGTCATGTAAATGTATGCCATCATTCAAAGTTTGTACTTACCTCGTAAAGCAATAACACCACTCTATAAACTCCTTCTTCCAAGATATCCATCAAACCTTGGCTAGGGTAATTCAATTCTCTTCAAAACCTAAACCAAAGGTGATTATGAATACTCACTTAGTGTTACACATAAGAAAACAAGGAAGAGAACTATCTAGGGCAAACTCTACACTTGACACGCTCAACAACACAAGAATGTTCCTGACCGTGCCCTAAACTCACAACACAGAAGCTTTGACACGCTCAGTGACATGGGCGTGTCACTGTACATGTCAATTCTCCTCCAACACAGAAGTTATGACACGCTCAGTGACATGGGCATGTCACTGGACGTGCTAATCTTCCAGCAACACAGTAGCTATGTCACGCTCAGTGACATGGGCATGTCACTGGACGTGTCAATCTTCTAACAACACAGAAGCTGTGACATGCTCAGTGACATGGGCGTGTCACTGGATGTGTCACCAACCCATAAAACAGAACCAACGACATGCCCAAAGACATGGTCGTGCTAATGGGCATGTCAGGCCAAAACCCCTAAAATCGACACCAAAACGCCACATCCTACAAACATCTTGCTTTTACCCTTTTCAACTCCAAATAAACTTAATAAAAACCATCAATATAACATATAATACTTGAGTAAACATCAAAAAAACTCAATTACAAATATCAAAACACAATCATAACCATATTTCACAACTCAAAGTCACAACACCCATAACTCTTGTCGCTTTCACCAAACTTAACCCTTTTCTAAATCAAAGTTAACAAAACAAAACAACCTCAAATATACCAAATCAACCATAAACACATCTACAACAACCAATCCAACAAACCCAAAAACACAAACTCAAAAGAACATAAAGAAACAAGTTGGAAACTTACCAAAAGCGAAGAAAGTCCTTAAAACTCCAACTTGATCTCTTGAAATTCTTCAAAACCTTGAGTTTGGAAGCAACAAAATCTCTCCCTCTTGAAGGTGGCGGTGATGGCCGGCCAAAGAAGAAAGAAGAAGAAGAAGAAAATGCAAAGAAGAAGAAAGTCAGCCTCTTTAACCAAACACTCTCTCCTAAAATCACTCTCCACCAAGTATTTAATTAATAAAATAATACTTGTAGACCTTAATTTTTGACTCAGTCCAGTCCAATATATTTTATTTAGTCCAAAATAATTTTTGTGCTATCTTAATTAAATAATATTTGTTTAAGTATTTATTTTTTATAATTATAGTAATAAATAATAATAAATAAAAATAAAAATAAAAATCGACGACGAAAAAATTCATCTCCGAAAGTGTTGGACGAAATGGCCTTGGGCCATTTTGCCCGCAGGAGTTTCCTGCGGGCGAAATGGCTTTGGCCGCGCCCAGCACGCCAATCCTCGCAGCCCCTCGCAGTTTTTGCCAGCGAAATTTTTTCGACGCAATTTTTTCTGAAATTAAATTCTATTTGGTTTCGATTTCTTTTCCTAAAGAATTATAGTTTCCATAAAAAAATTTGAATTAATCTTCTAAATTTTCTATAAATAACACTAAAAGCACAGGAAAAAAAGGAGGAATAGGGGAAAAACTTAGGGGGATCGGACTGGACTTTGAAAAAAAGATTAACAAGAGAACTTTAGATGAGGGACTAGAATTTGAGACTTCAGATTGGAGAGGAGCAATAAGCAATCAATCAATAATTTATCAAAGGTAGCCACACTGCCTTTGTCCTTGTTCATCCAAGAAGCAATTTTTGGTGGAACTAACGAACGGAGATTTGAATCTCTAATCTCGTTTTGTTTTATTTTCTTACAGTAGCTTTGTTCCTTTGATTCCTAAGAATATACATATAAAACCTTGATCTATAAACATGTAGTAACATTGATCTTCGTTTCAATAACATAAGTGATTTCTTTTGTTTCTTCTAAACCTTAAAAAACCCTAAAAATACTTTTCTATTTCTTGAAAACATTAAAAACCCTAAAAATACTTTTTTGTTTCTTCTAAACCTTAAGAACCATAAAAATACTTTTCTGTTTGTTCAAAACCTTAGAACCCTAAATCGTTCCTTCTATTCCCAAAAACCCTAAAAAATACTCTTTTGTTTCCAAAAACCTTAAAACGTTTTTCCTATTTCCAAAAGCTTTTAAAAACCCTAAACTGGTTTTCTTCTAATTCTTTTCCAAATTTCCAAATGTTTTGTTAAATATCCAAACTCAAAACCCACTTTACAGTTTCTAAAATCACAATTACTTTATAAAACTCTATACTATTTTCTTCAAATCCAAAACCAAAACAGTAAACCCCAAACAAGTTAATATAAACCCTAAGTTTTCCTAAACCCTAGTTCTCTCAAAATTAAAATCGTAAACCCTAGTTTTCCTAAACCATAATCCTTAAAACCTTATAAACTTCAACATTCAAACCCAATACAGTACCTCCAAAATAATAATCCCGTAACCAAGAATTATAAACCTAAATGTTCCAATATTCCAAAACCCTAATTTCATAATGTTACCCATAAACCCTAACTTGATTCATGAAACCCTAATCCATTTCAATTCTCTTAAAACTTACAGTAGCCTAAACAAATAACAATAATAATATCTCAAGATTCCAAAACCCTAAATATTAATTAAAGTACGTTAAATGGAAACAGTAAACCTCAATTTGTATCTTTACTTGCTTTATTTTTAGATTTGATTATGTAGTCTATTATATGCTTTGGTGGTTGATTTATTTAATTTCGATGCTTGATTTATTTAATTTATCATGGATGGATGTTTTCTTTATTGTTATTATTTGCTTGTTTTAGTATTAAAAGTGTAAGAGGTATGTTTTCACTTTGTGGATACCTCATTAGTTAAATATCATGTAATTAAAATTGCTTTTATATTTTGGACCAATGTAAAGGACATGTTTCTACCATTTGGTTGGTGTCCTATTAGTTTAGACATGGATGATGTAAGGACATGTTTCCATCCTCGGATGGGTGTCCATTTATTTGTTTTGCTTGGACAATGCTTTGATTTTAATATAACGATGCTTTATTTCAATTGTTGCATGTAATATGGATTATATTGTTATATTTAAGAATTTTATAATATTAAGACCTGTAAAGGAGGCCGGTTCCAATGAATCGGGCGTTGTGGGGTTGTTGGGCCTTTTCCCACCTTCCTTACACTTACCCAACTTTCCCAACCCATTAGGGAGTTGGGGATTCCTTAGGAATCGAGTCATCCGCCCCTTTCTTTTTCTTGGCCCGTCCGGGTGGTGACTCCCTTTTCTTTGAACTTAGGTCCGTGTTCTCTAAGGCCCCAAGCCTAAACAGTGCCGAAGTCGCAAGAATCATTCCACCGGGAGTGGGGGCAAAAATCTCCGCTCACAATGGCGACTCCACTGGGGATAAGAGAAGTTGATTCCGTTGGTCTTTATGTTATTCTATTCTTTCTTATATTGATATTATCCATTGCATCATATTAGATTACATTGTGTGCGTGAGTTAGGACACCCGTGTTACCCATTGTGTGTGGGGATTTTTGCCCCCACTCCCGGTGGAATGGTTCTTGCAACTTCGGTACTGTTTAGGCTCGGGGCCTTAGAGAACACGAACCTAAGTTAGGAGAAAATGGAGTCGCCACCGGGACGGGCCGGGAAAAAAGAAAGGGATGGATGACTCGATTCCTAAGGAATCCCCAACTCCCTAATGGGTTCAGAAAGTTGGGTACGTGTGGGGAAGGTGAGAAATGGCCCAGCACTCCCACAACGCCCGGTTCATTGGAATCGGCCTCCTTTACAGGTCTTAATATTATAAAATTCTTAAATATAATAATATCACCCATACTACACATAATAAAAAGAAAGCATCATTATATTAAAATCAAAGCAATGTCCAAACAAAACAAAACAAATAAATGGACACCCATCCAAGGATGGAAACATGTCCTTACATCACATGTCTAGATAGGACACCCACCAAAAGGTAGAAACATGCCCTTTACATAGGTTCTAAAATAGAAAAGCAAATTAAATTACATGATGTTTAACTAATGAGGTACCCACCAAGTGGAAACATACCTCTTACAATTTTTGGAAATCTAAATTAATTGATAAAAATAAATAATCATTCATCATAAATAAATCATTCATCAAAAGTATTTAAATATCAATAAAATAAACATCCATCCATGATAAATTAAATAAATCAAGTATTGAAATTAAATAGATTAAGGCATAAGAGATAAATCAAGGTATAATCAAGTATGGAATTGAATAAAGCAAATAAAAGTTCAAGTATAGCTACTATTTCCATTTAGGGTTTTTTTTATCTCATGTGTTAAAGTTTTGGAAATTTCTAAAATTAAGCTACAGTGACTTTTTATGGAATAAAAATAAATTAGGGTTTTATGTTTTAAAAGATTGATAAGACTCTTTGATTAAGCAAATTAAGGTTTGAATGATGAAATCATGAAACTAGGGTTTTAAATACCTTAAAATACTTTAATTTGTGATTTTTGGTTATTGAATTTTAAGCTACTGTTTCATACCTTCTTTTGTAAGTTGCTCCAAAATTGCTTCTTCTTGGATGAACTAGCTCCAAAGACAAGCCTTTTTTGCCTTTGGAATCCCTTTTCTCGTGATGCTGCTGTCCAGAAAAAATTTAAATTGAATTTCTTCTTTTCCTTCCTTGATTTGGTTTCAAACTTTCCAAACTCCCTTTGGATTTCCTCTCTCTCGGCCCACCTCCCTAATTTCAATGCCTTTGGTCCTTATTTATAGTGGTTTAAGGTTATTTATTCCTAATTAATTAAGGTAAGTAATATTAATAAAAAAAAGAAATTAAAACCTAATTGGATTATGTTTCAAAAAAATTGCGTTGAAAAATTTTGCGTTGGCGAAAACTGTGGCAGCGGGCCCGTGGCTGGGGCCAGTGGGCGTGCCAGCCCGCAGGCCTGCGGGTGAGCTGCTGCTGGGCCGACGGCCCGCGCGACCACTTTTTGCTGCCGATTTTTTTTTCCGACTCTGATTTTTATTTTTATTTTTATTTTTTGATTTTTATTTGTTTATTTTTATTTTTTATTAATAAAAATTAGATACTAAGGTAAAAATTATTTAATTAAAATTATTTTGGACCAATTAGACAGCAAAAATCATTTTGGGCTAAATAAAACATATTGGACCGGATTGGGTCAAAAATTAAGGGTCTACACCCATGTTGTGTTTGTAAGGGATGCCATACTTTCACTCAAGGTATTGAGATCGAGCATGGCATAACTACTCATAGCCTCGTACCATTTGGTATATACTTGCTATGGGAACCTAAGCCTTTTAACCCAAAGACTAATGCACATGTACTTGACCTAGTTACTTTCCTCAGGTTTTTACCCCAAATGCATATTATTTGACTATGGTTAATTTGTCTTGGCTTAAATCATGGCTCATTGGGTTTGTTCTTTTTCTAATGTGACCTAAGTACATTGGCAAGCTCAAATAAATTTTTCTTTAAAGTCCAAAAGACCAACGTTATCTTCAAAACATTTAAAGATGGTCTTTGGATATAAAAGTTTTCTAAAAACAAATCAAAAATGCTTTTGCTCATGGCCCAAATACTAAGCCCAAAATCCATTTTTTCTAAAATATTTTTACAATGGGCTTAGAAATAAAATTATTTTTATCCAACCTTTTCTTACAAAGAGCTTGCAAATTATTTAGGTCAATTATGAAATACCAAAAATCAATTGTGAGCCTAGTTTATACTAAGAGTAATTAATCATGGGCTTGTTTTTGGCATGAATCATTAGTTACTTTTTCAAGTGAGAAATCTATCTATAATAAACCTCTTAATTTAGTTTTAATCCAATATAGCATAAAAGCTACTATAGTTGGTCGAATGGATTAAAACCTAATTAATGGGAATTATTATGAACTGAATTCCATTTTTGAAAATATAACTATTGGTTGAAACGTCCGAGGGAAATATTCGAAAACAAGGTACCCCATATTGGTATTTTGTTAACCGTATACATAGGAAAAGAGACTCGCCATTCGTGTGTGGATGTTATAAGGTTGGAAGGAACATCCTATTTGTCCTTATTTGTTGATTGTTTGTGCATACATGCATACATACATACATTTGCATCTCATATCATTGATCCTCTCCCGCTCAAACCTAGAATACGGCAATTCAAGAGCATACAACGACGCCATCTACAACATTTCAAGGATGGATGCAAACCAGCTAAGGGACATAGTTGATGAAGTTGTCAAAGCTAGGATGGCCGAACTACGAGATCAATTGGTTGAAACTATGAGGACCTAGTTGATTCAAATTCTAGAGATCATCAACAATGCTAATGTGGCATCTCCTATTGACATAAGAAAGAAGGAAAAGGCAACATTAACAAGGACCATGTCTACTGATAGAGATTGAATGAAAAATAAGATATATATCCCTATTCTACAAGACCGACCGAACCATGTGCTATCTAAGTGGAGCAATAAGAGCGGCTATCACCCTAGTGGGCAAAGTCAGAGGAAAAGAGAAGGTGTTGAGAAAAATGCAACAACTGAGCTAATAAAGAAGCTTAAATTTTTAGACTTAAGGGAGCCTTTGTCAAATATGTTAGAAAATCTAATGAAAATGGATTTGCTACAACCATTGGCACCTCGACCTCTACATAAGCCTCTACCACCAATTTTTGATGCCAAGGTTTTCTGTCAATTTCATCAAATGCAAGGGAATGAGACAGATAAATGTGTTCAATTAAGGTATGAAATCCAAGATTTGATTGACAGTGGAAAGCTTCCTGAGCCTGATAAGCCCAACACTAAGGATAATCCTCTCCTAAATTTGAAAAGGCACCATTGCTTATAATCTTCATGAAGAGTTTTATCTTGTCCTCTTGTCATGATATGGATAGAGAAGCTGCTAAAAATGATATGCTACTAAGTAAGCTTGGAGTAACTGTGGATGATGAAGCAATGACTTTCGATGATGGAAAAAATCCTTACCCTTGAGATCTCTAAATAAATGAAGTATCTTCGACTCCAACTAAATGAACTTCCCTTAGCTTAGAGTGTTGCTCTATTTATTTTACTTTCTTTAATATTTAATTAGAATAATCATTTTTTTCAAATTGAAAGTTGTTTGAATAAATTACATTTATTAAAAATTTTTGTTGGTCTTTGTTCATTTTGGTGCTCAATCGATGAGGAATCTAGCTTGATGTTTATAAATTTATGTGTCTAGGCATCATGACTTGAATGACATTACTAGATGAGGGAATTGCTCTATAGCATTGATTTGTGTATGCTTACTTAGAGAGGGCTCCTGCATAATTACCTTTGTCTAGGTCCTAGTCAGTCTTAGAACATGCTTTGACAAACTTTCGAGGCAAAATTGAACTTTGCTTATTTTAAGAGATAAATGATATAGGCATTGTTTGGTTAGCCAACAACTAGTATCCACCCAATTAAATATCAATCCCTAGTTGTCCCTTTTAGCCTTCATAAAATTTTAGCTTTCTTTTCATTGGCTTTCAAACCCCAATAACTTACCCTGGGCTATTGTGATACATTTGACAAGTCTTATGATCACTAAGATGAAGAGGCAACAAGATCAAAGAAAAATGAATAGTCAAGACCATGAAGATAGTTGAAGTTCTCAAGACCATAACGGCAGTTGAAGTTTTCAAGACCATAAGGGTAGTTGAAGTTCACCTAATATCTCCAATCTATCAAGATAACATCAGAGTAACAAATGATTTATCCCTGATAAAGGAAATTTATGTCACTTCACTTATCCATTATAAGAAGCCCAAGTTGGTACAAACAAGACAACTCCTTTAGAGTTAGAACCCAAAAAAAAAGAAAAAGAAGAGTAAAAAAGAAAAAAAGAAATGAAAAAAAGAAAAAAAAGAAAGAAGAGGAAAAAGGAAAAGAAAAAGATAAAACCTAAAAAGGCGGTTCAAAAAGCCAACTGAGTTCTCTTTTACCTAAGACAACAAAAGGCTTCCATTTGGTTTATAAGGACAGATTCACTTGAATTGGTCCAACCCAACTAAAGATTCAATCAAAATCAAAGAAAAAGGAGAAAGACCATTCAGTTCTTGAAAGTTCTATACTTGACAGTCCTACAAGGAAGAAGGACAAAATGATAAAATGCTCAAAGAAATGGAAGAGTAAGAAAAAGAAAAAGAAAGAAAAGGGAGAAGAAGAAAAGAAATGAATTTGGGAACCAAACTTTATGCAAGGGCAAAGACTGTTCCAATCGAAATCTAGATTAATGCCAAGAAGATAGAAGGAATTTGGAGTCTAGCAAGATTGCCTCCAAGCTACCTAAAGTTCGAATAAGAAGTTTATAGTGTGAAGGTTTTTCCATTGTGTGACATCAGCTCCAACTTACAAATGGCCTTCATTTAACACATGTCCCTTATAGACTCCATTTCAAGCCTATCAAAGACCTGTTGATCTCTCTTGGTAGGCAGAGTCTATTAGTGGAGATAGCTTGAATAAGCATACATATGAGATAGACATTATTTAAACTCAATGAGACCTTAGGCCAAGTAATGTGTATGTGCCTATCTGAAGTGCAACAATTCTTTCTTAAGTAGAAATGATTCCCGAGTTTAGTACGGTAACTAGGGTTGTCATGTTATAGATATGTTAATTTTGGAAAAATCAAGTCCTGAGATTCATTGACATTGATTTGGCAAAGCCAACATTTGATTTCAAAAAAAATAAAACAAAAAAAAATGTTCTTGTCATATGAAGCCTTCAAGTTAAGGGGAGTTTGTTGAACTATCGAACCTCAAAGGACACATTGGGCAAAGTAAATAGTTATTGGCAAGGTTATGAAGAAGCTACCAACTGACATGCTAAAACATAGTTTAAAATGGATGTATCCCTGACTCTGCAACTTAGGGTCTCCACCACTCATATTTTCAACATCTTAAAGATAAAAACCATAAATGTGGAGCATCGTGTTATTCCAATGCAAGACCTGAACGAGCATCGGAAAGGAATCAATGAGAACACTTCTGCTGATCACCTCATTCTATGAGTTGATAGAATGACTGTAAGTATCATTCATGCATATCATGCATACATGAGCATATCACATCGCACTTTCTTGTCTTGTATTGTCTATCCTTTGTCAAAGTGAAAAGCAAACACCCTGTAGTAAACAATCAAAAGAAGATATCAAATCAGGGGGGCATGGAAAGCCCATTGCTTGAGAAAGTTTCAGTAATTTTGCAAAGAGAAGAAATGCGTGCTTTTGCAAAGAACTAGACAACAAAAATATCAATCAGAGCCCGCATAGAAAAATCATGGGTTTGGGCCTACACAGGGGGCAAAGTTTCTCCTTTTCAATTTTTGAGTTTATGCATGAATAAATTTTTTTGACTCACTTCTAATATTTTACCACGCAGGGGGGCAAGGAGAGGATATGAAGACTAGCTAAAAGGGCTGAATTTTTTGTTCATGTATAATTAATGAACAAGAAAAAGAATTCTCAAATGAATAAAAATAAAAAAAAATCAATCAAAAGAGAAAATTAGAATTCTCAAATGCAGAAGACAAAAGGTCAGTCCAGCTAAAAAAGCTGAAGCCAGGGTAAAAACCAATTTCCAATGGATAAAGATCCATGTTTCAAGGGTAAAGACCCAATTTTTTAATGGATAAAGATCCATATTTCAAGGGTAAAGACCTGATCTCTAATGGATAAAGATCCATGTTTCAAGGGTAAAGACCCGATTTCCAATGGATAAAGATCCATGTTTTAAGGGTAAAGACCCGATTTCTAATGGATAAAGATCCATCGATTTCCAATGGATAAAGATCCATGTTTCAAGGGTAAAGACCCGATCTCTAATAGATAAAGATCCATGTTTCAAGGGTAAAGACCCGATTTCCAATGGATAAGATCCATATTTCAAGGGACCCGATCTCTAATGGATAAAGATTCATGTTTCAAGGGTAAAGACCCGATTTTCAATGGATAAAGATCCATATTTCAAGGGTAAAGACCTGATTTCCAATGGATAAAGATCCATATTTCAAAGGGTAAAGACCCAAAGTCCAAAGGATAAAGATCTATGTTTCAAGGTTAAAGACCCGATTTCCATTGGATAAAGATCCATATTTCAAGGGTAAAGACCCGATTTCCAATGGATAAAGATCCATGTTTCAAGGGTAAAAACCCGATTTTCAATGGATAAAGATCCATGTTTCAAGGGTAAAGACCCAATCTCCAATGGATAAAGATCCAAGTTCCTATATTAAAGACCCAATTTCCAATAGATAAAGATCTATTTTTGGTGGACAAAGACCCACAATCCATAAAAATGGAGCAATCAGTTAAGCTAGAATTCTGAACTGATAAAAGGTCAGTCAAATCAAATTCAATCTCGGGTCTAAGTACCCAAATCAAATTCAAGTAACCATCTCATCAAAATTAAGTCTTATTGCTTTTCACTCTCTTTTACTAAAGTCTAAGATCGTTCAAGTAGGGGGCAAACTGTAGACCGTTAATTTTTGACCCAGTTCGGTCCAATATATTTTATTTAGTCCAAAATAAATTTTGTGTTATCTTAATTAAATAATATTTGCTTTAGTATTTATTTTTTATAATTATAGTAATAAAAAATAATAATAATAAATAAATAAATAAAAATAAAAATCAGCGACGAAAGTGTTGGAAAAATGGCCTTGGGCCATTTCGCCTGCAGGAAAATCCTGCGGGTGAAATGGCTTTGGCCGCTCCCAGCACGCCAATCCTCGCAGCCCCTTGTAGCCCGTCGCAGTTTTCACCAGCGAAATTTTTCCGACGTAATTTTTTTCGAAATCAAATTCTATTTGGTTTCGGTTTCTTTTCCTAAAGAATTATAGTTTCCGTAAACAATTTGAATTATTCTTCTAAATTTTCTATAAATAACACTAAAAAACAAAGAAGAAAAAAGAAGGAACAGGGGACAAACTTAGGGGAATCAGACTGGACTTTGAAAAAAAAGATTAACAAGAGAACTTTGGGCGAATGACTGGAATTTCAGATTTCAGATTGGAGAGGAGCAACAAGCAAGCAATCAACAATTTATCAAAGGTAGCCACACTTCCTTTGTCCTTGTTTATCCAAGAAGCAAATTTTTGTGGAACCAACGAACAGAGGTTTGAATCTCTAATCTCTTTTTGTTTTATTTTCTTATAGTAGCTTTGTTCCTTTGATTCCTAAGAATATACACTCAAAACCTTGATCTATAAACATTTAGTAACATTGATCTTCATTTCAATAACATAAGTGATTTCTTCTATTTCCTCTAAACCTTAAAAAACCCTAAAAATACTTTTCTGCTTCTTCTAAACCTTAAAAACCCTAAAAATACTTTTATGTTTCTTCTAAACCTTAAGAACCCTAAAAATACTTTTCTGTTTCTTCAAAACCTTAGAACCCTAAATCGTTCCTTCTATTCCCAAAAACCCTAAAAAATACTCTTTTGTTTCCAAAAACCTTAAAACGTTTTTCCTATTTCCAAAAGCTTTTAAAAACCCTAAACTGGTTTTCTTCTAATTCTTTTCCAAATTTCCAAATGTTTTGTTAAATATCCAAACACAAAACCCACTTTACAGTTTCTAAAATCACAATTACTTTATAAAACTCTACACTATTTTCTTCAAATCCAAAACCAAAACTATAAACCCCAAACAAGTTAATATAAACCCTAAGTTTTCCTAAACCCTAGTTTTCTCAAAATTAAAACCGTAAACTCTAGTTTTCCTAAACCTTAATCCTTAAAACCTTAAAACCTTATAAACTTCAACATTCAAACCCAATATAGTAACTCCAAAATAATAATCCCGTAACCAAGAATTATAAACCTAAATGTTCCAATATTCCAAAACCCTAATTTCATAATGTTACCCATAAACCCTAACATGATTCATGAAACCCTAATCCATTTCAATTCTCTTAAAACTTACAGTAGCCTAAACAAATAACAATAATAATATCTTAAGATTCCAAAACCCTAAATATTAATTAAAGTACTTTAAATGGAAACAGTAAACCTCAATTTGTATCATTACTTGCTTTATTTTTTAGATTTGATTATGTAGTCTATTATATGCTTTGGTGGTTGATTTATTTAATTTCAATGCTTGATTTATTTAATTTATCATGGATGTATGTTTTCTTTATTGTTATTATTTGCTTGTTTTAGTATTAAAAGTGTAAGAGGTATGTTTCCACTTTGTGGGTACCTCATTAGTTAAATATCATGTAATTAAAATTGCTTTTATATTTTAGACCAATGTAAAGGACATGTTTCTACCTTTTGGTGGGTGTCTTATTAGTTTAGACATGGATGATGTAAGGACATGTTTCCATGCTCGGATGGGTGTCCATTTATTTGTTTTGCTTGGACATTGTTTTGATTTTAATATAATGATGCTTTATTTCAATTATTGCATGTAATATGGATAATATTGTTATATTTAAGAATTTTATAATATTAAGACCTGTAAAGGAGGCTAGTTCCAATGAACCGGACATTGTGGGGGTGCTAGGCCATTTCTCACCTTCCCTACACATACCCAACTTTCCGAACCCATTAGGGGGTTGGGGATTCCTTAGGAATCAAGTCATCCACCCCTTTCTTTTTCCTGGCCCGTTCGGGTGGCGACTCCATTTTCTCCGGACTTAGGTCCGTGTTCTCTAAGGCCCCGAGCCTAAACAGTGACGAAGTCGCAAGAACCATTCCACTAGGAGTGGAGTGGGAACGAAAATCCCCGCTCTCAATACCCAATTTCATCATCTTCCTCTAACTTAAATAAATCCATTAAATATCATCCTCCACTAACAATATTTAATATAATTAATTCAAATATATCATTTGACCAACTCAATTTGTTGACTTGTATATAATGTATATATATCTCCATATGCATAACATATACACATCTTCCTATTATCTTTTCACTTAATCATAAATACACTTTAAATCATATAATTAATTCTTAACAAATAGTATTTCCAAAAATTTTATGGTACTATGTGGGATATTATAGGTTGAATGTCTTTTATTGGTCTATTTTATTTTTTATTATTTAAGAGGTATGTTTCCACCTTGTGTATACCTCATTAATTAAGCTTCATGTCATTTAAATTATTTTCATATTTTGGGATTAATGTAAAGGATACGTTTTCACCTTTTGGTGGGTGTCCTATTTAGTTTTAGACATTGGACGATGTAAGGATATATTTCTATCCTTGGATGGGTGTCCATTTATTTATTTTGTTTGGACATTGCTATGATTTTTAATAAAGTATTTATTTATTCTTATGATCACGTGTAGTATGGATAATGTCATTATATTTAAGAATTTTATAATATTAAAACCCAAAAAGGAGGTTGGTTCCAATGAACCGGGCGTTGTGGGGGTGCTGGGTCATTCTCACCTTCCCCACACGTACCCAACTTTGCGAACCCAATAAGGGGTTGGGAATTCCTTAGGAATTGAGTCATTCACCCCTTTCTTTTTCCCAGCCCATCCGGGTGGCGACTCCATTTTCTCTGAGTTTAGGCCCGTGTTCTCTAAGGCCCTGAGCCTAACAGTACCGAAGTCGCAAGAACCATTCCACCGGCAGCGGGGGAGAAAATCCCTGCTCACAGTGGTGACTCAATTGAGGATAAGAGAAGTTGATTCCATTGGTCTTTATATTATTCTATTCTTTCTTGTCATGATATTGTCTATTGCATCATATTAGATTGTATTGTGTGCGTGAGTTAGGATGCCCGTGTTACCCGTGTTGTGTTATGTAAGGGATACCATACTTTCACTCAAGGTATAGAGATCGAGCATGGCATAACCACTCATAGCCTTGTATCTTTTTGGTATATACTTGCTGTGGGAGCCTAAACCTTTCAACCTAAAGACTAAAGCTCATGTAATTGGCCTAGTTACTTTTCTTAGGTTTTACCCTAAATGCTTGTTGTTTAACTATGGTTAATTTATCTTGGTTTGAATCATGGCATATTTGGTTTGTTCTTTTTCTAATATGACCTAATTGCATTGTGAGCTCAAATAATTTTTTTCAAAAGACCAAAACTATTTTTAAAATTTTCAAAATGGTCTTTGGACATAAAACTTTTCCAAAACAAGTCAAAAATTCTTTTCTTATGACCCAAATACAAAGCCCAAAATCCATTTTTTTCAAAATCTTTTTATAATGGGCTTAGAAATAAAATTATTTTCACAACCTTTTAAAAGAGCTTATGAATATTTAGGTCAATTATGAAAATACGAAAAATCAATTGTGAGCCTAGTTTATACTAAGAATTATTAATCATGAGCTTGTTTTTGGCATAAATCATTAGTTACTTTTTTCAAGTGAGAAATCTATTTATAATAAACCTCTTAATTTAATTTTAATCCAATATAGCATAAAAGTTGTTTTAGTTGATTGGATGGATTAAAGCCTAATTAATGAAAATTATCATGAACCAATTTCCATGTTTGAAAATACAACTATTGGTTTAAACGTCCGAGGGAATTATTCGAAAATAAGATACCCCATGTTGGTATTTTGTATATACCTAGAAAAAGAGACTCGCCATTCATGTGTGGAAGTTATAAGATTGGAAGGGACATCCTAATTATCTTTGTTTGTTGTTTGTGCATACATATATACATACATTTGCATCTCATATCATTGATCCTCTCTGGCTCACAACCCTGGATTACAATAGTTCAAAAGCCTACGACAATCCAACCTACGCCGGTGATGAAGAATCCAGCAACAACTCAGTTAGCTTCTCACCAAAAGCAATGGAACCTGAGCATATTCAAAAGATGTTAGATGATGCCCTTGAAGTCAAGATGGAAGAACTAAAGGGGGCCCTAGCTGAGATCATGAAGAGTCAAATGGATGCAATATTTGCAAACACTGTTGAAGCATCCGCAAGCACCAAGAAAGACAAGGGAAAGGCTAAAGTTGGTGAAGTGGCTTTTGATGATGACAAGGTATTCATTGATAATAATGACGACTGGGCTCAATACTTTTAAGATCCTCAAGACAAGAAGAATAAGTCAAAGGTTATTAAAAGATTAGCTGTGGAAAAGACTGAAACTTCAGATGTTGAGAAGTTGATCACTGACCTGGAAAAGAAGTTCAAAAAGAAGCTAAAAATTGAAGAAATGTTTGAGGTCGACAAGTTGTTTGAGCTAGATGAAGAGGTTCCGTACAAGTTTAATATGCCATCCTTTGCTAAATTTGATGGAACTGGAAATCCTCACCTCCATGTAAAGCAATATATCACTGCTATGCAGTCTGCCCGAGCTACTAAGGCTCAAACTCTAAGATACTTCATGCACTCATTGGATCCTATTATCCAAAATTAGTTCAATACCTTAGATGATGGCACTTAAAAGAGTTGGGATTTACTATACAAAGTCTTCATCCAACGATATGGATACAATGCTGAATTAGAAGTTACTTTAATGGAGGTGGAGTCCAGTAGACAAAGTTTGAACGAGATTTTTATGGACTATGTAAAGAGGTGGAGGAATAAGGCCGCATTGCTCAAAAGGAGTCCTGATAAATTGGATCAAATTAGAATGATTAAGAGAGGGGTGTTACCTAGCCTTCGCGAAATGATGTCTCATATACTTATCTGGAATTTTAAGGACCTTTTACAAGCTGGTTTACAAATTGAAGAGTGGGAAAGGGAGAAGAACTGCTTTTCAGTAAGAAGGAACAAGAAAGGAAACTACCAGTCTGGTAACCAAAGCACGTAAAAGGTGGTTGATGTTAATGCCACTAGCTAAGAAGGAAGAAGGCAGTTTTTAGAATTGGGAAGGCCTCTATCTTGGGTTCTCAATAAACTACAAAAGAAGGGATTGTTACAACCCTTGAATCCTTGTCCTTTGCCTAACCTTCTTCCACCTAACTTTGACACTAAAGCATTTTCCGAATTTTATCAAATGTAAGGACATGACATAGATAAATGTTTGAGGTTGAGGCATGAAATCCAGAATTTGATTGATAATGGGAAATTGCCCTAGCCTAACAAGACAAAAACCAAAGACAATCCATTACCAAGATTTAATAAAGTACTACCACCGACAACCTTCATGATTGGAAGAGGTTTGCACGAAAGTTTTGTCATGTCTTCTTTCCAAGATGTAGATGGAGAAGCAACCAAAGAAGAAGTGGTGTTTAGCAAAATTGAACAAGCCATGGTTGGTAAAGAAGTAACAATCTATTTTGTGAATGAATTTTGGGACTCAAGCAATAGTGATGATGGTCTTCAACCCAAAAAGGAGGAATGGACCTAGTCCGAGCCTAAAGAAGATGAGATGAACATTAGATCTGGTAAGCCTTATGCAAGGTCACCACCCAAGAAAGTAGAATCTAATAAAGGAAAGGAAGTAGAAGTTTTGAACAAAGAAGAAGAAGACGGCATTGTTCTTAAGCAATTGAAGAGAACCCAAGCAAGTGTTAGTATTTGGGACCTATTGGCCACTTCCAATAAGCACCGTGAAACTATGGCCAAGGCTCTGGCTAGCATGCCGATTTTCACTTCTATAACACCAGGTGAGCTGGTTAACTTCATGAAAGTTGAAAGAGTCATGAAATGTGAAGATATTCAAAAGAAGAGCAAAGTTGATGTGGGAATGGTATCATTCTCGGATGCGGATTTGCCAGAAGAGGGGAGAAATCACATCCGCCCTCTCTTTATCAAAGTAGAAGTCAAAGGAAAAAGGGCTCCATGCGTGATGGTTGATGATGGGTCCGCCATAAATGTTTTCCCACTTAAAATCTTGCCAAAGCTAGCTTTGTCAATAAGAGATCTAAGCCTAACTGAAGTGACCATTAGGGCTTATGACAATACTAAAAGGCACGTTGAAGGGACTTTCAAAGCTGTTGTGAAGATTGATCCAATTGAGTTTATGGTAGAATTTGTGGTTTTGGACATACCTAATACTTTTGCACTGCTATTAGGATGACCTTGGTTTCATCCTCTTGGTGGAGTTCCTTCAATACTCAATCAAAATATCAAGTTCCTAAACGGAGACTAGACGTTGGTCATTGAGGCTGAGGATAATGAAGTGGTCAATGCTTTAATGATTGAAAGACCTCTCAATGGTTTCCAAGTAGACACAATTTCTGATAATGGAATTGTGGATTCCAAGGTCCTAAAAATGATGATGAATATGAGCTACCTTCCTAGTGTTGGCCTTGAAAAGGGTAAGGCCGGTGTAACAAAGCTTCCAAACTTCAAGACTCAAGCTTCCAAGAAAGGGTTGGGGTATGAAGAAGCTAGCAAAGATGTTCATCTAAAGAAGAATGAGAAGATGAGCTTCCCACCACTTGAAGAGACTTTTGTCAAAGCTCCAGACATGGGACCACTCCAAGGGATGCCCGAGCCAGTCATGTTCTTGGGAAAGTTGATCTCGGGTTTTGAGATTTTTACTGATGTTGCCAAACTGTTGGAACAAGTGAAGAAAGAGCTCATCCTTCCAATTGACAAGGAGCCCAATCCGGAAGGAAAGAAGGAAGCTATCCTAAACGCCAAGAAGACTCCCGAGGAGATTGCTGCTCTAGTTGAAGAAAAGTCCGAAGATGTTCTGCTTTATGATTTTGAGAACAATGATTTTCATTTTAATTTGTCTGCTTTGTATGAGGATGATGATGTATTCTTTTTAAAAAATGAATGCAATAAAGTATAATTTTGCTTACTTGTGTGATGTTTTTCCTAATGGTTGCATACATTCAAATAGTGGTTACATGAGCATTTTTAATATTAACTCAATTGATACACAATCATTAAATTTGGGAACAACCGGTAATCCTAAAAATATTAGCATAGCATTCGACCTTACTCCTTAAGACAGAGAGAGATTTGAAAAAATATTTAAAAAATATGAAGAGGTTTTTGCTTGGTCTTATGAGGATATGCCTGGAATAGATCGAGACATAGCCGAGCATCTAATTCCTACCTACACTCACATGAAACCTGTCAAACAAAAACTTAGACGGTTAAGACCAGAATGGGCTAAATTGGTTAAAGAAAAGGTCAATAAACAAATACAAGTAAAGTTCCTTAAAGTGATAGATTATTCAGATTAGCTAGCCAACATTGTAACACCCTGATACTCCATATAAGTACTATACATATACCTAGTATACATACAATACGTATATAAAGTATAAGAATGTTACTTTTAGTTTCAATTTAAAAACCTTTATCCAGATTCATAAAATTTAACATTTATTTAAAACACATTTACAAAAGTCAGTATTCTTATTTATCAAATCTTCATTCATCCATATGAATATATATTAACTCAAAAATACAATACAATTTAAAATCACACATGTATGCATCACCTTCTAGTTGGTCTCAAGATACACTTACCCTTTTCGTGGCATAACAGCTACACTCCCAGATCATCCGCATAAATACCTGGGCGATTAATTATCCGCGCTAAGCCCGAAAGCTTAGTAGTATAAATAAATATTAAAATATACTTTACAAAATAATCATACCTCATGTTTTTAGCATTATGTTCTATTGTTCGCTTACCCCGTTTTTCCTTTCTCAATGCATTCTTCATATATTTCCCCTAATCTCATAAAATTATACACATATTTACATAGAACATTCACAATACAATACTTACCATTTCTATCTCATATACATATACATATACATACTATATTTTCATAAACTCATATCTCAACAAAGCTCCTCAAGCCATATTCACTTTCAATATATCAATACACACATTACGAAATCATACTTCTTAACATTGTATTATTCACAATTCATTAAACATAAATCATATTTTCATCAAAAGCATTCATAGATCTCATTATTCATTTATTTCCACATTTGGATATCACATTGACAACAAAGACAGACTCGGGCCCAACAGACACTAATATGTTATTCAAAGTTCAGAGTTACTGCTTTGGTTCATAATCACAATAATCAAGCCCATAGGCATCATATATCAATAACTCTATCCATGGATAGTGTAACAGACCCAGTCTCTTGGACCATCAACTCGACTAACCTCGAGGAGATCCTCAACCCGGCAAGACTGTTACCAATCATATATCTCATAATCATAATTATCATAGTGTAACAGACCCAGTCTCTTGGACCTCAATTCACTCAAATTGAAGAGATCCTCAACCCGGCAAGACTGTTACCTTTTTCACATTTTCTAGGCATGCCGCCAAATCCAGAACTCTGAAAATTGAATCAACATATTAGACACAAAATCTTTTCATTTTCATTTCATTCTCAATTGAATTATCATAGCCAATAACAATGGCTTCATATCTCATTTGAATAATCATAGTCATTGACAATGACCTCACTTCATATTATATCTCAAATCACATTTCAGTTTCATCATTGATATATGCAACATCAATTACATTACTAAACAAACATATCATGAATCAACCATACCATATAGGCATGCTTCAATCATAACATTAAAGTAATTCATCATCAATGATCTCATGATATTCCACATTATACACAACATGCTATTATTCATATGCATCCTCAATCTACATATAGTACAATACAATTTATGAGATTGACAATGCATAAAACCTAACATGGTTCATATCATATCAACGTTATCATCAAATCATATTGATCAATTCAATTCATCACTCAAGTATACATAATCAATGACATTGCACATACTTTTTCATTGATCATTATGTCTTCCACATTTCCTATATTATCATTGATATATTCATACATAACAATTTACCTTATTCAAGAACTTAGAATCCTCCATATACATTTGGTTGGATCATTATTGTTTTAAGTGTGTTTATGTACAAAAGACATTTGAAGATCCAACAATGTTTGAAGACCAAATAACAAACACATTTGCAAACACCCTCAAGGGACACGGCCAAGCTTGTGGCCGTGTCTCCCAATATAAACATCCAGTAGCCAACACGCCTAAGGGACACGGCCAAGCTTGTGGCCGTGTCACTCAACACCAATTCAAGCAGTAGTAAACACGGGCAATGGACACGGCCAAGCCAGTGGCCGTGTCTCTCAACACAACAATCCAGTACCAGACACGGGCAAGGGACACGGCCGTGTCTCTCAACATAAATCAGACAGTAACAAACACAGGCAAGGGACACGGCCAAGCCAGTGGCCGTGTCTCTCCAAAACTCATCCAACACGGCCAAATTTGCCCTAACTTGGTCGTGTCTCTCATAACTCGGCCGTGTCCTACAATAATTTAAAGACCAAATACTAGAAATTCATCCAAACCAAACCCCAAATCAACATTTCATCATTTTCCTTACAATTATCTCAACTAATCATCACTTAGATGTTAATTTCACACATTTATATACTTCAATCTCTTGTTATCATCCACTTACACACTAACCAAACCAAACATAACCCAAATCCAAAAGAAATCCAACTAAAAAGATAAAAACTTATATATATAAGTATAATCAATAAATTCAACTCAAGAGATGAGTACTTACATGAATAGCTTGCCAAATCTTCAACTCCACTTGCAAATCTCTTGATATCCTCAATCTTTGGTGTAATTAGAAGCAAAATCATCTTTCTCTCTCTAGCTTCTCTCTCTCTCTCTCTCTCTCGTTCACTAAGAAAAAGAAGACGAAGGAGAAGAAGAAGAAAGAAAGATCTCGTTCTTTCTTTCATTCTTATCATATATATAATAATAATAATAATAATAATAATAATAAAATTAAATCTCCACCACACACCATTTGACTTTCTTCTTCTTTTTCTTTTTGTCCTTATTATCATTATTATTAATCACATATATATATATATATCTCACTTTTCCTACTTCCAATTTCTCTCATGTATATGTAATGTATATGTATATGTCTTTTATATTGTAGTTATATTTCCCAAATATACATATATATTAAGTCCAAATACAACAATAACTCCAAAACTTTTAAGGCATATCTTGGGATATTACAATTCTCTCCCCCTTTAAGTAATTTCGTCCTCGAAATTATCCAGCATAATAACAACTCATTTAAAACAAATCACCATCATATGAAAATAATCGTATTCTTACATTATGATTTCATCAAGTCACATAACTTCTACTCTCCCCCTTAGAAACAATCATCTTCTCTGACTTTCATAATTCATCATTGTATAGATATATATATATATATATCTTTATATCTTAGTACTTTCTCAACAAAGCAATCAAGATAACTTATTACATTTCCAATGAATTTTATCTTTGTTCTAAAGTCAGATTATCACTTTAACTCTTTATAGATATTCTCTTAACTTTAACCTCAAAAATCATTAATCAATATCTTAGCATTGTTTATTCCACTCTTACCATCACTTTCAAAATAAATATTTACCAAACATCAATGGATAACTATATCCTTACTCTCATGAGTTTATTTCTCACCATGTACAATTAATATACCTCAATTTATTTATGTTCATTCATAAATCAGAATATTATATCATACACATTACCATTAAATCTTACACTCCCAATACAATTGCACATATTAAATCTCAATGTTGTCTTGCAACTTTAACGAAACCTAGATCAATCGATTTATCCATCACAATATACTAACATTTCAACTTTATTTGATTCAAACCAACAATTAACTTATTGGAATTTATCATTGGATTTTACCATATATACTTATATATAACCTAAGTTCATTAGGTCAAACTTATATTCAAATTCTAATCTTTCCAAATTCATATATTCAATCAATATGAATCATGCTTATACATATACATTTCCTTATTTCAATAATTATATCATTATTTCTTATACTCATTCAAAGTTTATCAATATTGCCAACAACTATAACTTCATAAACGAGCTTTTCCCCCAACCAGGTTGATAATCCAAGTTGGGTTGCCCAACCCATTGGGTCCGCATGGTTCCACAGGAGGCAGATAAGTCCGTTCATTTATCTTTTCACAATTCATTTTTTTTTCATAATCATTTAGGCATTATACCTCAATATAATTTATTTCTAACATCATTGTCAACATTCATGGTTTCTTATCACATCGAAATAGTATACACATATATCATCAACTATATTGAATATCTCATTACTCAATCGTATCATCTAGACATGTTTCAATTATATCATCAACCATGATGATATCACATTTCATCATTTCTCAAAACACATTAACATCATTTATTATTAAAACATTTATCATAACTAATTACATTACACGTACCATTTTAATGATCCTCGCCTCTTTCACACTATATAAGTCATAACACTAGTCACATTATATTAACAATATAATCAATTGCAAAACTTTGTTATATTTATTTTGATTACCTTTTTGTCATATTATCCATATCTCAACACATTTCCATAATTTTTCCTTTTTCTCTCTTTACCTTCATAATTTATAACCAAATTCTTAACATAAAATGTTAAGGTACAACTTTATCTACCATAACTTTTAACTATACTTTTCAAACAAAATTTCAGTTTCACCAAATCGGTATTACAATCATATCATCTCAGTTCTAACTCTGAAGATAATAAAACTAACCAGTAATCACACTAACCAAGTCATATAACCATAATATATAAACAATCACATTTGGGGTTTGTAAATCAATCTCGTTCTTCTATTATTCGATTTCCAACCTTTACAATTATAATATTAGATTATATCACAAAAATTATATATATATTCTCCAAACTTGTATTACACCAAGAATTAACACATTTTAATTCCATTTCAAAACAGTTTACTTTTGATTATTTAATCATCATTAACCCAACTCATGTTCAATAATATTATCTTTAACATTTCCTATACCCAACCTTCAATTAGATACAAATCTTACACAAGTTTTATTCATTACTCCATTTCCAATTCATCTCTTCTAAAATTTTTCAAATACCATATTCTTTCCTTACAATTCCTGATGATATGCTTATACATAAAGCATTTCCACACACAAATACCTTGAGTTCCAAAACATCTTATGATAGCCTCATTTAATTATTGACATAACAATTTCACTGTTCAATATTACGCAAGTCCATTCTCATTTCTAATACCATTAAACATGTATTGGTATAAAATAATAAACATATTATATACACATTCATAGGTCACGTTCATAATGTGATTCACTTCCCACCTTTCTTACATATAACCATTACATTCATATCAAAAAGTTCATTTCACAAATCCTCTTTATATAAACACATATTTATGCAATTTATTAAATTTCCCTTTTGCATATAGTTTATACAAATTTAATAGTTATCACTTTCCTTTGACTATTATCATTCTCATTTGTTTATCATAACTTAAGTTATTCATTAACTTCAATAAATATATACACTCTACTTATAATATTATTTCACAAGGAGCTTAATCACATTTCCAATGTGATATCTCTCTCACATTTGTTTATAAATATCTTTAACACATCTTTCATAGTCCTTTTCATCCTTTCCAATCAAATTATTTAAAGTAACTCACTTTCTTTTGCTCAATTCCTTTTCTTTACTTTCAAACCAAATTTTCCTACTAACAATCACATCTCCCAATTCCTAATACTTTCATGTGCACTAATATTCATTTCATATATCTCATGTATTAAATACATTAAACTATTAATATATAAATGGTCTTTATCCACATTCCATTAAAACTATAAATCTTCAACTTACTAATTTACTTAAACTTCAATTTATTCATCTCATTCTCTTAATATCAACCTTAAAACATCTTATATGGATATACCACAAAACAACATCAAACATATATGTTTCACAATTACTAAGCTCATTCCAACAATCTAAATATCACATATTACCACCATTTACAGGAGCTTTTACAATATTCAAACATATCACATTTCTAACATTGAAATCACCATGTTTATATTAAAAGAACAATACAAACAACACCAATATCTCTTTGTACCTAACCAACATCATCTCTTTTTCCTTTTTAAACAAAACCTTAACTTTACATATCCACACCTTAAATTATCACACTTAATCTATACCAATCAACTCATTCAATATTTCACCGTACTCTTTTCATTAAAATATATATATATATATATATCTTTCCATATTACCCATCCAACAATCTTTCCTCTTTCTAAAAATCCAAACATAAAGTTTATTAGAAAGAGGTTCAAATAATAGAGGAAAGATTACATAATTAAATCTAAATTTTGTTTTTAACTCATTCCCAACTTTATTCTTCTAGCCATTTCTTTACATGTCAAACACATATCAATAATCAAACTTTTTACTTATAAATTCCATATCATTTCTTTATATCACAATCACTTTTCAATTATCAACATTTCAAAATTTGCTTTCATATAAAACCTCATTTACACACTATCATTTATCTCATCTCATGTAACTCAAATACATCACAATTCACAATTCACTCAATGCCACGTTCGAGACCAACCTAGATGTGAATGCATATGCATGTCTTACCAATTGCATTTCCAAAATCTTCTTTTCAATTCTTATTTAAACTTTTCAAAAATTTTCTTTTTAATTTCTCTTAGGCCGAGAATCTCGAACCTAAGCTCTGATACCAAAATAATTGTAACACCCTGATACTCCATATAAGTACTATACATATACCTAGTATACATACAATACGTATATAAAGTATAAGAATGTTACTTTTAGTTTCAATTTAAAAACATTTATCCAGATTCATAAAATTTAACATTTATTTAAAACACATTTACAAAAGTCAGTATTCTTATTTATCAAAACTTCATTCATCCATATGAATATATATTAACTCAAAAATACAATACAATTTAAAATCACACATGTATGCATCACCTTCTAGTTGGTCTCGAGATACACTTACCCTTTTCGTGGCATAACAGCTACACTCCCAGATCATCCGCATAAATACCTGCGCGATTAATTATCCGCGCTAAGCCCGAAAGCTTAGTAGCATAAATAAATATTAAAATATACTTTACAAAATAATCATACCTCATGTTTTTAGCATTATGTTCTATTGTTCGCTTACCCCGTTTTTCCTTTCTCAATGCATTCTTCATAAATTTCCCCTAATCTCATAAAATTATACACATATTTACATAGAACATTCACAATACAATACTTACCATTTCTATCTCATATACATATACATATACATACTATATTTTCATAAACTCATATCTCAACAAAGCTCCTCAAGCCATATTCACTTTCAATATATCAATACACACATTACGAAATCATACTTCTTAACATTGTATTATTCACAATTCATTAAACATAAATCATATTTTCATCAAAAGCATTCATAGATCTCATTATTCATTTATTTCAACATTTGGATATCACATTGACAACAAAGACAGACTCGGGCCCAACAGACACTAATATGTTATTCAAAGTTCAGAGTTACTGCTTTGGTTCATAATCACAATAATCAAGCCCGTAGGCATCATATATCAATAACTCTATCCATGGATAGTGTAACAGACCCTGTCTCTTGGACCATCAACTCGACTAACCTCGAGGAGATCCTCAACCCGGCAAGACTGTTACCAATCATATATCTCATAATCATAATTATCATAGTGTAACAGACCCAGTCTCTTGGACCTCAATTCACTCAAATTGAAGAGATCCTCAACCCGGCAAGACTGTTACCTTTTTCACATTTTCTAGGCATGCCGCCAAATCCAGAACTCTGAAAATTGAATCAACATATTAGACACAAAATCTTTTCATTTTCATTTCATTCTCAATTGAATTATCACAGCCAATAACAATGGCTTCATATCTCATTTGAATAATCATAGTCATTAACAATGACCTCACATCATATTATATCTCAAATCACATTTCAGTTTCATCATTGATATATGCAACATCAATTACATTACTAAACAAACATATCATGAATCAACCATACCATATAGGCATGCTTCAATCATAACATTAAAGTAATTCATCATCAATGATCTCATGATATTCCACATTATACACAACATGCTATTATTCATATGCATCCTCAATCTACATATAGTACAATACAATTTATGAGATTGACAATGCATAAAACCTAACATGGTTCATATCATATCAACGTTATCATCAAATCATATTGATCAATTCAATTCATCACTCAAGTATACATAATCAATGACATTGCACATACTTTTTCATTGATCATTATGTCTTCCACATTTCCTATATTATCATTGATATATTCATACATAACAATTTACCTTATTCAAGAACTTAGAATCCTCCATATACATTTGGTTGGATCATTATTGTTTTAAGTGTGTTTAGGTACAAAAGACATTTGAAGATCCAACAATGTTTGAAGACCAAATAACAAACACATTTGCAAACACCCTCAAGGGACACGGCCAAGCTTGTGGCCGTGTCTCCCAATATAAACATCCAGTAGCCAACACGCCCAAGGGACACGGCCAAGCTTGTGGCCGTGTCACTCAACACCAATTCAAGCAGTAGCAAACATGGGCAATGGACACGGCCAAGCCAGTGGCCGTGTCTCTCAACACAACAATCCAATACCAGACACGGGCAAGGGACACGGCCGTGTCTCTCAACATAAATCAGACAGTAACAAACACAGGCAAGGGACACGGCCAAGCCAGTGGCCGTGTCTCTCCAAAACTCATCCAACACGGCCAAATTTGCCCTAACTTGGTCGTGTCTCTCATAACTTGGCTGTGTCCTACAATAATTTAAAGACCAAATACTAGAAATTCATCCAAACCAAACCCCAAATCAACATTTCATCATTTTCCTTACAATTATCTCAACTAATCATCACTTAGATGTTAATTTCACACATTTATATACTTCAATCTCTTGTTATCATCCACTTACACACTAACCAAACCAAACATAACCCAAATCCAAAAGAAATCCAACTAAAAAGATAAAAACTTATATATATAAGTATAATCAATAAATTCAACTCAAGAGATGAGTACTTACATGAATAGCTTGCCAAATCTTCAACTCCACTTGCAAATCTCTTGATATCCTCAATCTTTGGTGTAATTAGAAGCAAAATCATCTTTCTCTCTCTAGCTTCTCTCTCTCTCTCTCTCTCTCTCGTTCACTAAGAAAAAGAAGACGAAGGAGAAGAAGAAGAAAGAAAGATCTCGTTCTTTCTTTCATTCTTATCATATATATATACTAATAATAATAATAATAATAATAATAATACAATTAAATCTCCACCACACACTATTTCTTTTGACTTTCTTCTTCTTTTTCTTTTTGTCCTTATTATCATTATTATTAATCACATATATATATATCTCACTTTTCCTACTCCCAATTTCTCTCATGTATATGTAATGTATATGTATATGTCTTTTATATTGTAGTTATATTTCCCAAATATACATATACATTAAGTCCAAATACAACAATAACTCCAAAACTTTTAAGGCATATCTTGGGATATTACAAACATAGTACCCATGCCAAAGAAAGATGGAAGAATTAGGGTTTATGTAGATGTGAGCAAGATTTTTGCCCCCACTCCTAGTGGAAGACTTTGGCACTGTTTAGGCTCAGGGCCTTAGAGAAGACGGGCCTATTTTTGGAGAAAATGGAGTCGCCACCCAAACGAGCTGGGAAAAAGAAAGGGGGGATGACTCAATTTCTAAGGAATCCCCAACCCCCTAATGGGTTCGAAAAGTTGGGTACGTGTGGGGAAGGTGAGAAACGACCCAGTACCTCCACAATACCCGGTTCATTGGAACTGGCCTCCTTTGCAAGTCTTAATATTATAAAATTCTTAAATATAACGATATTATCCATAATACACGATCATAAGAATAAATAAATACTTCATTAATATCACAACAATGTCCAAATAAAACAAATAAATGGACACCCATCCGAGGATGGAAACATGTTCTTACATCGTCTAATATCTAAAACTAAATAGGGCACCCACCGAAAGGTCGAAACGTGTCCTTTACATTGATCCAAAAAATTTAAAATAAATTAAATTACATGATGCTTACAATATAAGGTATCCAAAAATATGGAAACATACCTCTTACAATGTTTTGAAACCAAAGCAAATCAATAAAAGTAACCAATCATTCATCATAAATAAACTATTCATCAAAGACGTGAAACATCGATCAAAATCTATAATAAACATTCATCTAATTTAAATAAAATAGTAAGTATATAAATTTAGGGTTTATGCATCAATTAGGGTTTCTTAGGTTTTATGTTTAATAATTAGGGTTTTGTATTTTAGTTACTAGATTAGTCAACTAAGAAATATTTAATATGAAGGAAATAATATGGCTACTGGATGTTTGAATTAAAGATTAGGTTTGAAATAAATTAGGGTTTGAATATAAAGAATGGAGGTTTTAGATTTAGGATTTCGATAGTTGTATGAAACTAATATTAAAGTTTAGGGTTTAAATAAATAAAATTTAAGATCATGCAAATAGGATTTTAAGTCAGGTATTTGAAAAGAATAAGCTACTATGAATATTAGAAAAATAGAATGATTATGGTTTTGAGAAAGTAAATTATTATTTTGTGATTTTAGAAAAGTACAATTAGGGTTTTAGACTTCAAAAATTAATTTAACGAGTATTAAGATATTAGGGTTTTGGTTCAAAAAACATATAATTCGGATTCAACAATTTCATGCTACTGAAAAATTAATATCAAAATACTTTAACAAAACATTAAAAAGGAAGCATGTTATGGTTGCTGTGAATATAAGAATATATTGGTTAATCTCAAATCTCTGTTGTTGGTTCCACCACAATTTGAATTCTGGTTGAACAATAACAAAGAAAGTGTGTTGCCTTTTGATGGATTGTATGTTGTTTGCTGCTTCTTGATCCTTCAAGTTTGAGGTTATGAATAAATTGCTAAAAAGAATTTCAATAGTTCCGATCTCAAAAGTCCTCAAAAATCCAGATTTATCCAATCCCCTCCCTTTAAAAAATCAGAAGTCCTTTTCTGTGTGTTTTTAATGTGGTATTTATAGGCAATTAAAATAAAAAACCTAGTATGTTAAGGAAATTAAAAATTATTTTGAAAAAAAAATTAAAAACCAAGTAAAATAAGATTTTGGCGAGAACTAAGCTCGGGCTCGGGCGAAATTGGCATCGGACAAGCTGGGAGCTACATACAAGCTGGATGCAAGCAAAACTATGCGCGGGGCACAATTTCTTCGCAGGTTTTGCCCGTGACAAATTGGCATGTGGCCAATTCTTCTCCAACGACTTTCGTCACTGATTCTACCATCGCCGATTTTATATTTTTTTTATTTTATATTTTTATTTTATATTTTGATTATTAAAATAAATATTATTATTAATAAATATTATTTTTATAAAATAAATAATAAATATTAAAATACCACAAAAAATATTTTGGATTGTTTAAAAATATCGGACTTGACTGGGTCAAAAATTAAGGGTCTACAGTTTGCCCCCTGCTTGAGCAATCTGAGACTACAACAAAAGAGAGAGAAAAGCAATGTGATTTTTGACTGGGTTTAGAGTAAAACTGGACTTCATACCTAAGGTTGGTTAGAGTTCTAGACTTAAAAATAACTTGAGTTTTGCACCCGATGTAAGTTCTGGACTAAAACAAATTTGGGTTCTGGATCTGGGATAAGTTCTGGACTTTAAAAATAATTTTAGTTCTAAACCCGAGGTAAGTTATGAACTTAAAAATAATTTAGGTTCTGGACCCAGGGTAAGTTCTAGACTTAAAAATAATTTAGGTTTTGGACCCGAGGCTGACCTTTTATCAGTTGAGAATTCTGGCTTAACTAGTTGTTCCATTCTTTAATGGATTGTGGATCTTTACCCACCAAAAATGGATCTTTATCCATTGGAGATTGTGTCTTCATCCTTGGCATTGGGTCTTCACCATTGAAAATGGATCTTCATTCTTGGAGATCGGGTCTTCACCCTTGAAAGTGGATCTTCATCCTTAGCATCAGATTTTCACTCTTGAAAATGGATCTTCATCCTTGGAGATTGGGTCTTCACCCTTGAAAATAGATCTTCATCCTTGGAAATTGGGTCTTCACCCTTGAAAGTGGATCTTTATCCTTGGCATCGGGTCTTCACCCTTGAAAACGGATCTTCATCCTTGGAAATCTGGTCTTTACCCTTGAAAGTGGATCTTCATCCTTGGCATCGGGTATTCAACCTTTAAAATGGATCTTCATCCTTAGAAATCTGGTCTTCACCCTTGAAAGTGGATCTTCATCCTTGGCATCGGGTCTTTACCCTTTAAACTAGATCTTCATCCTTTGGACATCTGGTCTTCACCCTTCAAAGTGGATCTTCATTCTTGGCATCTGGTCTTCACCCTTTAAACTGGATCTTCATCCTTGGACATTGGGTCTTCACCCTTTAAAGTGGATCTTCATCCTTTAAGCTAGATCTTCATCCTCGGCAGGGTCTTCATCCTTGAAAATGGATCTTCATCCTTTAGACTTCGGGTCTTCACCCTTGAAAGCGGATCTTCATCCTTGGTAATGGGTTTTCACCCTTGAAATCGAATCTTCATCCTTTTGACTTTTGTCCTATATTGGCTTTAGCTTTTCTAACTAGACTCATCTTTTGTCTTTTGCATCTTCATTCTTTTGATAGTTCTAATGTTCCATTCTTTTGTTCTTCCTTCCTTTAAAAAAAAAACAGCTATTTTTTAGCTGGCCTCCATATCTTCTCCTTGCCTCTTGCATGGCAAAATATTTGGAAGTGAGTCTGCAAATTTTTTGGTACACGCATAAACTCAAAAGATTAAAAGGAGAAACTTTGCCCCCTGTGTAGGCTCAAACCAATGGTTTTTCCCATGCAAGCTTTGATTGGTGTTTGTATTTTGTCTAGTTCTTCGCACAAGCATGCATTTATTCTTTCTTTTGCAAAATGACTAGGGCTTCCTCAAGCAATGGGCCCTCCATGCCTCCTGATTCCATATCTTCTGCATGTTTGCTTTTATAGAGTATTGTTGTTTACTTTTGACAAATGATAGGTAACACAAGATAACAAAATGCAATATGATATGCTCATGTATGCATGATATGCATGGATTATACTTACAATGGTTCCATTGACTCATAGACCGAGGTGATTAGTTCAAGTGTTCTTACGGATTTCATCCAGATGCTCATTCAAGTCTTGCATTGGAGTGACAAAAGGCTTCACATAAATGGCTTCTATCTTTAAGATGTTGAAAACATGAGTGGTGAGACCCAAGCAGTGGAGTCATGGATACATCCATTTCAAACTATGATTCAACATGTCAATTGGTAGCTTCTTCATAACCTTGCAAATAATTCTTTACTTTTCCCAATATGTCCTTCAAGGTTCGACTGTTCAACATAACAAGAAAATAATTTTTTTTATTTTTTTTATAATCAAATATTGACTTTGTCAAATCAATGTCATTGTACCTCAAGAATCAATTTTTAGAATTAACATATTTATAACATGACAACCCTAGTTACTGTACTAAACTCGGGAATCATTTCTATTTAAGCAAGAACTGTTGCACTTCAGATAGGCACATACACATTACTTGGTCAAAGATCTCATTTGATTTTGAATATTGTCTATCTCATTTGCATTCTTATCCAAACTATCTCCACTAATAGACTCTATCTACCAAGAGAGATCAAAAGTTCTTTGATAGGCTTGAAATGGGGTCTATAAGGGACATGGGTTAAATGAAAGCCATTTTGAGATCGGAGCTGATGCAACACTGTTGACAAACCTTCACACTATGATTTTCTATTCGAGCCATAGGTGGTTGGAAACATGAAAAGATAGAGCTTTGAACATTCTTATTTCTTTTTGACATTAATCTAGATCTTGATTAGGACAGTCTTTGCATTTATAAAAAGTTTGGTACCCCCATTTCATCATTTCGTCTTTTTCCTCTGTAGGATTGTCAATTATAGGACTTTCAAAAACTAGATGGCCTTTCTCCTTTTTCTCTAATTTTGATTGAATCTTTGGTTGGGTTGGACCAATTCAAGTCAAATTGTCCTTATAAACCAAATGGAAGCCTTTTGCTGCTTTAGGTAAAAGAGAACTCGGTTGGCTTTCTGAACCGTTTTGGATTTTATTTTATTTCCTTTTTCTTTTTCTTTTTTCTTTCTTCTTTTTTTCTCTTTTTTTTTGGTCCTAGATCCAAAAGTGTTGTCTTGTTCGTATTTTTTATAATGGATGAGTGGAGTGGCATTAATCTGCTTCAATCCTGACTTTATCTGTGATATTTGGTCTAATTTAAATAAACTTCATCTACCCTTATGGTCTTAAGAACTTCAACTATCCTCATGGTCTTGATTATTAATTCCTTTCTTTTTGATCTTCCTGTCTCTTCATCTTAGTGATCATAAGACTTGTCAAAAGTATCATAACAACTCAGGGTAGGTTATCGGGCTTATAAGTCAATAAAGAGAAAGTTGAAATCTTATGAAGGCTCAAAGGGACAACTAGGGATTGATATCTAATTGGGTAGATACTAGTTATTGGCTAACCTAACAATGCCTAGATCATCTCTCCCTTAAATAAGCAGAGTTCAATTTCGCCTCGAAAGTTTGTCAAAGCATATTCTATGACTGACTAGGACCTAGACAAAGGTCATTATGTAGGATCCCTCTCTAAGTAAGCATACACAACTCAATGCTATAGAAACATTTCCTCACCTAGTAAAGTCATTCAAGTCATGATGCATAAATATATTAATTCATGAATTATTAAGCTAGATTCCTCATTGGTTGAGCACCAAAATGAACAAAAACCATGAAAAATTTGATGAAAATAATTTATTCAAACAATCTTACTTTAAAAAAATAATTGTTCCAATTAAATATTAAAGAAAGCAAAATAAATAGAGCAACACTCCAAGCTAAGGAAAGTTCGTTGAGTTGGAGTCGAAGATACTCCAATTATTTAGACATATTAAGGGCAAGGATTTTTTTCATCGTCAAGGATCATTGCTTCATCATCCATAGTTAGTCCAACCACATCATCTTTAGTAGCTTCTCTATCCATATCATTATAAGATAACAAGATAAAACTCTTCATGAAGGTTGTAAGCGGTGGCGCCCTTCCAAATTTAGGCAGAGGATTATTCTTAGTATTGGGCTTATCAGGCTCAGGCAGCTTTTCACTATCAATTAAATTATAGATCTCATGCCTCAATTTCATACAGTTGTCCATTTTGTGTCCAAGCCTTTGATGGAATTGGCAAAATGCCTTAATATCAAAGTGAGGTAGAAGAGGATTAGGCAAAGGACGAGGAGTTAAGGGTTGTAAAAATCCCTTCTTTGTAGCTTATTGAGAACCCAAGATAGCGGCTTCCCTAATTTCGTAAACTGCCTCATTCCTCCTTGACCGGTGGCATTAACATTAGCTTCCTTTATGTATTTTGATTGCTAGGCTGATAATTCTATTTTGCATAAAAATGATTCTTCTCTCTTTCCCTTTGACTTTGCCCACTGGGGCAATAACCACCATTATTGCTCCACTTAAATAGCACATGGTTTGACTGGTCTTGTATAATAGGGATTGATTCCTCATTTTTCGTTCGATCTCTATCTGTAGACATGTTCCTTATTAATGTTACCTTTCCCTTCTTTCTTATGTTGATGGGAGATGCCTCATTAGCATTGTTGATGAGCTCCAGAATTTCAATCAACTGGGTCTTCATAATTTCAACCAGTTGATCTCGTAGCTCGGCCATCCTAGCTTTGACAACTTCATCGACTATGTCCCTTAACTGGTTTGCATCCATCCTTCTAATGAAGCACTTGAATAAAAAATTAATGTTGTAGCTGGTGTCATTGTATGCTCTTGAATTGCCGTACTCTAGGTCTGTGAGCCAGAAAGGATTAATGACATGTCATGTGATGCATGTATGCATGTATGCACAAACAATAAATAAACAAGGATAAATATGATGTTTCTTCTAATCTTATAACTCCCACACATGAATGACGAGTCTCTTTTCCTAGGTATATGGTTAACAAAAAAACCAATATGGGATATTTTGTTTTCAAAAAGTTCCCTCGGACAGTTCAACCAATAGTTATATTTTCAAAAATAGAAATCAGTTCATGATAATTCCCATTAATTAGGTTTTAATCCATTCAACCAACGATAGTAGCTTTTATGCTATATTGGATTAAAACTAAATTTAGAGGTTTATTATAAATAGATTTCTCACTTGAAAAAGTAACTAATGATTCATGCAAAAAATAAGGCCATGGTTAATAATTCTTAGTAAACTAGGTCACAATTATTTTTTGGTATTTCCATAATTGACCTAAATATTCGTAAGCTCTTTTGAAAAGGTTGTGAAAATAATTTTGTTTTTAAGCCCATTGTAAAAAGATTTTAGAAAAAAAATGGATTGTGGGCTTTGTATTTGGGTAATAAGAAAAAAAAATTTTGACTTATTGTTAGAAAAGTTTTATGTCCAAAGACCATTTTAAAAATTTTAAAAATAGTTTTTGGTCTTTTGGATTCAGAGGAAAAAAGCTCACAATGTAATTGGTCATATTAGAAAAAGAACAAACTAAATAAGCCATAATTTAAGCCAAGATAAATTAACCTTAGTCAAACAACGAGCATTTGGGGTAAAAACCTAAGGAAAGTAACTAGGCCAATTACATGAGCTTTAGTCTTTGGGTTAAAAGGCTTAGGTTCCCATAGCAAGTATATACCAAAAGGTACAAGGCTATGAATAGTTATGCCATGCTTGATCTCCATACCTTGAGTGAACATATAGTATCTCTTACATAACACAACAGGGGTAACACGACAATTCTAACTCACGTACACAATGCAAACTAAATGATGCAATGGATAATATCATGATAAGAAAGAATAGAATAATAAAAATATCAACGGAATTAACTTCTCTTATCCCTAGTGGAGTCTCCACTGTGAGGGGGGATTTTTGCCTCCACTCCTGGTGGAATAGTTCTTGAGACTTCGACACTGTTTAGGTTCAGGACCTTAGAGAACACAGGCCTAAGCTTGGAGAAAATGGAGTCACCACCCAGACGGGCTGGGAAAAAGAAAGCGGCGGATGAATCAATTCCTAAGGAATCCCCAACCCCCTAATGGGTTCAAAAAGTTGGGTACGTGTGGGGAAGGTAAGAAACGACGCAGTACCTCCACAATGCCCGGTTCATTTGAACTGGCCTCCTTTGCAAGTCTTAATATTATAAAATTCTTAAATATAACGATATTATCCATAATACATGCGATCATAAGAATAAATAAATACTTCATTAATATCACAACAATGTCCAAATAAAACAAATAAATGGACACCCATCCGAGGATGAAACATGTTCTTACATCGTCTAATATCTAAAACTAAATAGGGAACCCACCGAAAGGTCAAAACGTGTCCTTTACATTGATCCAAAAAATTTAAAATAAATAAAATTACATGATGCTTACAATATGAGGTATCCAAAAATATGGAAACATGCCTCTTACAATGTTTTGAAACCAAAGCAAATCAATAAAAGTAACCAACCATTCATCATAAATAAATCATTCATCAAAGACATGAAACATCGATCAAAATCTATAATAAACATTCATCTAATTTAAATAAAACAGTAAGTATATAAATTTAGGGTTTATGCATCAATTAGGGTTTCTTGGGTTTTATGTTTAACAATTAGGATTTTGTATTTTAGTTACTAGATTAGTCAATTAAGAAATATTTAATATAAAGGAAATAATATGGCTACTGGATATTTGAATTAAAGATTAGGTTGGAAATAAATTAGGGTTTGAATCTAAAGAATGAAGGTTTTGGATTTAGGGTTTCGGAAGTTGTATGAAACTAATATTAAAGTTTAGGGTCTAAATAAATAAAATTTGAAGATCATGCAAATAGGATTTTAAGTTGGGTATTTGGAAAGAATAAGCTATTGTGAATCTTAGGAAAATAGAATTGATTATGGTTTTGAGAAAACAAATTATTATTTTGTGGTTTTAGAAAAGTGCAATTAGGGTTTTAGACTTCAAAAATTAATTTAACGAGTATTAAGATATTAGGATTTTGGTTCATAAAATATATAATTCGGATTCAACAATTTCATTCTACTTAAAAATTAATATTAAAATAATTTAACAAAACATTAAAAAGGAAGCATGTTATGTTTGCTGTGAATATAAGAATTTATTGGTTAAGCTCAAATCTCTGTTGTTGGTTCCACCACAATTTGAATTCTGGTTGGACAATAACAAAGACAGTGTGTGTTGCCTTTTGATGGATTGCATGTTGTTTACTGCTTCTTGATCCTTCAAGTCCAAGGTTATGAATAAATTTCCAAAAAGAATTTCAATAGTTCCAATCTCAAAAGTCCTCAAAAATCCATATCCATCCAATCCCCTCCCTTTAAAAAATCAAAAGTCTATTATGTGTGTTTTTAATGTGGTTTTTAATAGTAATTAAAATAAAAAAACCTAGTATGTTAAGGAAATTAAAAATTATTTTGGAAATAAAATCAAAAACCAAGTAAAATAATGTTTCGGCGAGAACTGCATGTGGGCCTGGCAAAATTGGCGCTGGGCGAGCTGGGAGCGAGCTACGGGCTGGACGAGGGCAAAACTGCGCGCGGGGCGCAATTTCGTTTCAGATTTTGCCTGCGACAAATTGGCCCAAGCTAATTCGTCGACTTTCGTTGCGATTATGCCATCGCTGATTTTATATTTTGTTTATTTTGTATTTTTTATTTTCATTATTATAAATAAATAATATATGCAATAAATATTATTAAAATAAATATTATTTTATTAAAATAAATAATAAATATTAAAATACCACAAATATTATTTTAGACTTTTTAAAAATATCAGACTGGACTGGGTCAAAAATTAAGGATCTATAGTAGACTATACAGAATTGAGCAAAGCTTGCCCTAAAGAAGATTTTTTCTTTACCCCGTTGTAGACCCTTAATTTTTGACCCAGTCCGGTCTGATATTTTTTATATAGTCTAAAATAAATTTTTTGTTATTTTAATTAAATAATATTTATTTTAGTATTGATTTTTTAAAATTTTTAAAAAATAAAAATAATATAAAAATAAAAATAAAAGTAAAAATTAGTGACGAAAAAATCGACGACGAAAAAATTCATCACCGAAAGTAATTGGCCAAGGCCAATTTCACCCGCAGGAATTTCCTGCGGCAAAATTGGTTGGTCGTGCCAATCTTCGCCCAGCTAGTGCTCGCAGCTCGTAATTTCCTCGCAGCCCATTGCAGTTTTTGCAAGCAAAATTTTTCCAACGTAATTTTTTTCGAAACCAAATTCTATTTGGTTTTGGTTTCTTTTCCTAATTATCTTGGTTTCCTTAAACAATTAGAATTAATCTTATAACTTTTCCTATAAATAACACTTTAAAACACAGAAAAAGAGGGGAAGACTTTGGACCAGAACTTGGTGATCAAAATTTGGATTACAGAAAACCTTAGCAATAAGCAAGCAATCAAGAATTCATCAAAGGCAGCAACCTTGCCTTTGTCCTTGTTCATCCAGAAAGCAATTTTTGGTGGAACTAACCAAATGAGGTTTGAATCTTTAGTTTCTTTATTTATTTCTTTACTGAAATTTAAAATTACTTTTCTATTTCTTCTAAACCTTAGAACCCTAATTTATTTCTTCTAAACCCTAAAACCCTAATTCGTTTCTTTTGTTTCCAAAAACCTTAAATCGTTTCTTCTATTTCCAAAAACCCTAAAAATTACTTTTCTGTTTCTTCTAAAACTTAAGAACCCTAATTTATTTCTTCTAAAACTTAAGAACCCTAATTTATTTCTTCTAAACCTTAAAACCCTAAATTTTTCCTTCTATTTCCAAAAACCCTAAAAAATACTTTTTTGTTTCCAAAAACCTTAAATCGTTTTGCCTATTTCTAAAAACTTTATAAAACTCTAAATTGTTTTCCCAAATCCTAAAACCAAACATATTTTCCGAAACACTAAAAACCCTAATTCTCTCAAAACCAAAATCGTAAATCCTAGTTTTCCTAAACCCTAATCCTTAAAACCTTATAAACCTAAACATTCAAATTCAATACAGTAAGTCCAAAACAACAATCCAGTAACCAAGAATTATAAACCTAATGTTTTAATATCCTAAAACCCTAATTTCATAATGTTACCCCTAAACCCTAATTTGATTCATGAAACCCTAATCCATTTCAATTTTCCAAAACCTTTACAGTAGGTTAAACAAATAATAATAATAATAATAAAATCTCAAAACCCTAAATATTAATTAAAGAACTTTAAATAGAAACAGTAAACCCTAATTTGTATCTTTATTTGCTTTATTTTTAGATTTGATTATGTAGTTTATTATATGCTTTGATGGTTGATTTATTTAAGTTCAATGCTAGATTTATTTAATTTATCATGGATGAATGTGTATTATATATTTTGATTGATGTTTAATATCTTTGATGAATGATTTATTTATGATGAATGGTTATTTAATTTTATCGATTTATTTTTATTTCCAAATGTTGTAAGAGGTATGTTTCCACTTTGTGGGTACCTCATTAATTAAGTTCTATGTAATTCAAATTGCTTTTATATTTTAGACCAATGTAAAGGACATGTTTCTACCTTATGGTGGGTGTCCTATTTAGCTTAGACATGGATGATGTAAGGACATGTTTCCATCCTCGGATGGGTGTCCATTTATTTGCTTTGTTTGGACATTGCTTTGATTTTAATATAATGATGCTTTATTTTAATTGTTGCATGTAATATGGATAATATTGTTATACTTAAGAATTTTATAATATTAAGACCTGTAAAGGAGGCCGGTTCCAATGAACCGGGCGTTGTGGGGGTGCTGGGCCATTTCTCACCTTCCCCACACGTACCCAACTTTCCAAACCCATTAAGGGGTTGGAGATTCTTGAGGAATCGAGTCATCCACCCCTTTCTTTTTCCCTGCCCGTCCGGGTGACGACTGTTTAGATAAATTTTGTATATATTTTCTATGAGGTTATGTCAATTTTAAGTTAATTTTCATGTTAAATTGCACTCAAGTTTGTTTGAAGTTGTTGATTTAGGTTGGAGTACATTCGATGGAGCCATTTGATCAAAATTGGTGGAATTTGTGGAGAAAATCAAGTGACACGGCCAAGCTTGTCATGGCTTGGCCGTGTCCTTCATCAAAAGAAGCAGAAACAAGGAAAATTAGGAGACACGGCCAGGACTAACATGGCTTGGCCGTGTCCCTCAAGGAAACAAGTCCAGTAGCGAACACGGCCATGAGACACGGCTAAGCCACTGGCCGTGTCTCTCCAAAGGAACAAAAGAGCAAAGAAAGCAAAGAAAGAAAAGAAATACACAGAGACAGACACCATCACTGGACACGGCCAGGACACTGGCCGTGTCACATGACACGGCTGTGTCCTTGGCCGTGTCTCACAAGGGCAAAGCATACAAAATGGGACACGGCCAGAAGCTTGGCTGTGTCCCCATGAAAGAAAGTCACTAGACACGACCAAGCTCCATATGGCTTGGCCGTGTCACCCTGGGTCCATAGCTGGCTTGCACGAGGAATGAGCTGTTGTGTTTTAGTTGGTGACAAAAAGAGCAAAAAAGAGTGAAAAGTGGGAGGATTTTATGGAAGAAAGGTATAAAGAAATTAGTAAGTGGGAGACAAGGCATGATGGATGTCTTAAACAATTCAAAGTGGGATAGCATGGGGATTAGAAAATGGATTTTGAATAAATTTAGTGGACATTCTCTACACTCCCACTTGTTTTTCATCTTCCTCATCTTCTTCCTTGGTTCTTGCTTGAGAGAGCAAGACCATTCACCATCTTCATTCACCATTTCTTTACACACACCAAGAGCAAAAACAATTGTTGGTTTTGAAGTGAGTTATTAGTTCTTAAGAATTAGGGTTTTAAGAGGCTTGATTGGAGAGTTGAGAATTTGAGAAAGCTATCATCTACTCCTTCAAGAAGAGAACCAATTATTTAAGAGAGCTGGAAGTTCATCATCACGCACCAAGAAGGAGCCACGAAAGAGACGAGAGTCCGATTTTAGCATCTTCAAAAAGGGGTTTTTCTAACTCTTTCTTTTATTCCATTTCTTATTTGTTGTTGTGTATTAAGAACATTAATATTGCAATGTATAATTTTGATTTGGTTTATATTGAATTGAGTATTTGTTTAAAACATATGATGAGCTAATTTACTCATGCTTGGGGTTGTAGTATATTTGATTAAATGATTTGATTTGATGATTCCATTGATGTACCTTGTTATATGTTGATTGCATTGAATTAAAGGTAAATTGATAGAATGGCCACCTATTGATTACTTAATATTGAATGACGAACCGAGAGGAGAAGTTTAATATCGGAACTATGCAATTGACTACCCTAAGAATGAATTAGAAATATAAGTTCTAGGGTTTATTAATTTGATAATGTTAAATAATTGGTTGTTGTTAATTCATAAATGTGAGAACTAGTGAATTGATAATTGGCTAATTAATCTTAAGAAACAAATTAAGATTCAAGGTTATATTAATGGATAATCGGATAAAATAGACCTACAACCCTAGGCATCATTTCCATAATTGAATTTCTCTTGCATAAAATTAATCATTTTCATTTCTAAGGATAATTACGGTTCACCAATTCAATCACACAATCGAATTTATTATTTCATGTTAATCGAACTATTACTTGCAAGTCCTTCCTTGGGAAACGACCTTGGGGCGATCACCGTCACTACAATAGCCTCGTATACTTGCGAGTGCCGCTTTGTGATAGTGTTGATTTAAGCGTAACAAGTTTTTGGCCCCGCTACCGGGGAAGGCAATTTTTGTGATAGTTTGATTGTTTTAATTTATTTGTTAAATTGTTTAAAGTGGTCTTTTTGAATTGCTTAGGTACTTTATGCACGGACGACGGTCTCAGGGAAATGAACTTGTTCCATTTATAGACAACATCCATAGACTTCCAAGATCCGAGAGACCAAATCCTTTTGAGCAAGAAAGAGAAAATACCGAAGAGCAATTTGAGGAGAACACAGAAACAGAGATGGGTGATGCACAAGAGCCACCCATGAAGGAGTTTGCTCGACCAATCATCGGAGTGACCACATCTTGTATCCGGTTGAGCAATGCAGCAAGAAACTACGAACTCAGAAATACTCATTATAGTATGCTGCCATCCTTCCACGGACTGCCGAATGAAGATCCTCTCAACTTCATTCGAGATTTTTATTCAACATTGCATACGTTCCCTTTGCAAACACTAACGGAAGATGAACTGAAGCTGAGATGTTTCCCATACAGTTTAAAGGACAGAGCAAAAGCGTGGTTAATGACCCTACCGGAGAATTCTTTAACCACATGGACTGAAGTCTACAACAAATTTATGGGAAAATTTTATTCACATCAAAAGACCAAAGAGCTTAGGGGAAGTATTGCAACTTTCACCCAATTTAACGGAGAACCATTTCACGAGGCGTGAGATCGCTTCAAATCATTATTATTTCAGTGCCCTCACCACTACTATCCACAATAGTTGCTCAATCAATTCTTCTATGATGGGCTAACTCAACAATCTCAAAATACAGTGGATAATGCAGCAGGGGGTGCAATGGGTGAAAGAACAGCTGCAGAAACAGTTGCATTATTTGAAATGTTGGGGGCAAATTCCCAACAAAAGGGCATTGGAGAAAGAAGAAAAGGAGCACATGAGATAAGTGCAAACTCAGAAATGGCTAGGCAAATTGCAGAACTGACAAGGCAAGTGAAATTGTTGAATGCCAAAGGGAACTTGTCGGGACCAAGCCAAGAGTCATGCGCATCATGCGGTCTTGTAGGCCATCAAGCAAATGTGTGCCCCTCAAATTTTGACTCATTTCAAGAGGAGCAAGAGCAAGCTTTTGCTTTTGAAGGGTTCCAACAAAGGGGTAGGAATGACCCATATTCAAATTCTTATAACCCCGGTTGGAGGAATCACCCCAATTTTTCATGGAAAAATCAACAACATGCTCCACCTCAACAACCCTTCCAACCATATCAAAGAGGTCCCCAATTTCAAGGGCAACCCTAAAATCAAGAGCAAGTCAAGAAACCTTCATTTGAAGACAACTTGAATGCTTTCATTCAAGTAAGCACTCAAAATCAAGAATTGAACAATAAGTGGTTTGACTCTTTAGAAGCATCGCTTAAGAAGGTTGAAACTCAAGTGGGCCAATTGGCTAATCAACTTCAAGCCAATCAAAAAGGGAAATTTCCAAGCCAACCGGAGTAAGCCAAAGCAATCACCGTTTTGAGAAGTGGTAAGGTACTTGATAATAAAATCGGTGATAATAACATTGATAATTCCTTTGATGCAGGTACAATGCAGGGTAATGGCAAGGAAATGCAAGAAGAAGAAGCTGAACCGAATGAGCTTAAGGAAGACAAAGAGGAGGCATCCGTTGCACCAAAACTGCACAAATCTCCAAATCCGTACAGACCACCAATTCCATTTCCCAGCAGGTTAAAAAATGAAAAGCATGATAAGCAATTTTCTGAAATTTATAACATGCTTTCGAAGGTAAGTATCAACCTACCCTTACTAGAGGTGATAAAGAATATGCCATCTTATGCCAAATTCTTAAAAGAGCTTAACACTAAGAAGATAAGGTATGAGTTGGATGAGAAGGTGATAGTTTCGGAAGTAACAAGTGCTGTTTTACAACATAAGTTACCTCCTAAACTAAAAGATCCTGGGAGCTTTATTGTTAAAATCTCTATGGGGAATGGGAAAGAGACCATTGGCATGTGTGATCTTGGAGCTAGTATTAATTTGATGCCATACTCAATTTATCTGAATCTAGAGCTAGGGGAACTCAAACCGACCAAAATGGTTTTACAATTAGCAGATAGAACTCTTAGATACCCTAAGGGAATCATAGAAGATGTTCTAGTGAAGGTAGGAGGTTTGATTGTACCCGTCGATTTCATTGTCTTAGACACGGGGGAGAAATCCCACGGGATGCCGAGCATGCAATTTTGTTAGGGAGGCCTTTTATGGCCACAACTAACACTTTAATTGATGTTAAAAATGGAAAATTAACCATGACCATTTTGGGACAAACTGTAGAATTTTCAATTTTTAACACTTCCCCCCATTCCCACTAGTGCTTTATATGAAGATTGCTCTTTTATTGATCTTACTGATAGTGTTGTCCAAGAAGTTTTCTTGCAGGAAAATGGCGAGCACGAGCTAGGAAAGGCTCTAAAATTGCAAGAAGAAGCAGAGATTTCCAATGAGGAGGAGAAAGAAGACAATTCCGTATTGGACGATGAGAGTGTTGAGAAGGAAATTGAAGTTGAAGAAGAGCAAGTTCAACTACAAGGGGTTGAGCTTAAAGAACTTCCCAAGCATTTGAAATATATTTTTCTTGGGGAAAATAACTCTCAACCAGTGATAATTTCTGCTACCCTTACCAGAGAGGAAGAAAATAAGCTTGTAACAATGTTGAAAAAATTCAAGAAGGCTATAGGTTGGGGGTTGAGTGACATTAAGGGTATTAGTCCGTCTATGTGCATGCATAAGATTATCTTAGAGGAAGGGGCTAAACCAGTAAGAGAGTCTCAAAGGAGACTAAACCCTAACATGAGCGAGGTTGTTAAGAAGGAGGTCCTTAAGTTACTAGATGAAGGGGTAATTTACCCTATTGCTGATAGTGAATGGGTTAGTCCTGTTCATGTTGTGCCTAAGAAAACAGGGTTGACAGTGGTCCAGAATGATAAAGAAGAGTTGGTACCAACACGAACACAAACACAAACTGGGTGGCGGATGTGCATAGATTATAGGAAATTAAATAAAGTCACCAAGAAAGATCACTTTCCTTTGCCATTTATTGATCAAATGCTTGATAAATTATCTGGACATTCTTTTTACTGTTTTCTTGATGGTCTTTCAGGTTACTACCAAGTCCCGACAGCACCAGAAGATCAACCAAAGACTACATTTACTTGTCCCTTTGGGACGTTTGCATTTCGAAGGATGCCATTCGGACTTTGCAATGCACCAGGAACATTTCAATGGTGTATGCTTTCCATATTTTCTGATATGTTAGACAAGTGCATTGAGGTATTCATGGATGACTTTTCTGTCTTTGGTAATTCCTTTGATGATTGTTTGGAAAAGTTGACTCTAGTACTTAAAAGGTGTATTGAATGTAATCTTACATTGAGTTGGGAAAAGAGTCACTTTATGGTTGATCATGGAATTGTTTTAGGGCATGTTATTTCCCATGAAGGGATTGAGGTAGACAAAGCTAAAGTTGAATTAATTGTGAACCTACCTCCACCCACATCAGTTAAGGGAATTATAAGTTTTTTGGGACATGCAGGATTTTATAGGAGGTTCATAAAAGATTTTTCAAAAATTTCACGTCCTTTGTGTCATTTGTTAGGAAAAGATGTCCCATTTGTTTTTGATGAAAAGTGCTTAGAAGCTTTTAAAATTTTGAAAGAAAAACTAACTTCTGCCCCTATAATTGTTGCCCCAAATTGGGATTTGCCATTTGAAATTATGTGCGATGCATCGAATTTTGCCATTGGAGCTGTTTTGGGCCAAAGAGTGAATAAATTGATGTGTGTAATTTATTATGCAAGTTTATCTTTAAACGATGCACAAGTAAATTACACGACCACTGAGAGAGAAATGTTAGCTGTGGTATTTGCACTAGACAAATTTAGATCTTACTTGATAGGTTCTAAGGTCATAGTATTTTCTGATCATACAGCTTTGAAATACCTATTGACCAAACCACAAGCTAAACCTAGGCTCATTAGGTGGGTGTTAATGTTACAAGAATTCGATGTTGAAATCAAAGATAGGAAGGGAAGAAAGAATGTGGTGGCCGACCATCTTTCTAGACTTAACTCTTGTGAAAATAATGCTGAAATTGCTTGTGAAAATGCTTTCGAAAAATTTCCGGATGAACACTTGTTTTCCTTAACTCAAGCTCCATGGTATGCTGATATTGCTAATTATCTTTCTTGTGGTGTAGTGAGAAAGGATTTGAGCTTCCAAGCAAAGAAGAGATTCATGCATACATGTAAGTATTATTTTTGGGATGAGCCTTACTTGTTTAGAATTTGCAGGGATGAAGTGATAAGAAGATGTGTGCCGGAAGAGGAACAAAAGCAAGTGCTACAATTTTGCCACAATTTGTATTGCGGGGGACATTTTGGAGGAAAGAAGACCGCCGAAAAAATTCTTCAAAGCGGTTTGTATTGGCCTACTCTTTTTAAAGATGCTTATCATTTTTGTATAAGATGTGATGAATGCCAAAGAGTAGGAAACATTAGCAAACGGAATGAAATGCCCCTTAATATTTTTATTGTGGTTGATATTTTTGATGTGTGGGGAATTGATTTCATGGGGCCATTTCCCAAATCCTTTGGTTTTGAATATATTCTTCTAGCAGTAGATTATGTGTCCAAGTGGGTTGAAGCAATCCCCACTAGGACCAATGATGCTAACATTGTGTTAAAATTTGTGAAGGAGAATATTTTGAGTAGGTTTGGAACCCCCAAGGCGATAGTGAGTGATGGAGGAAGCCATTTTTGCAACAAATGGTTTGAAAAGTTGATGACCAAGATGGGCATCAGACACAAAGTGGCAACTCCATATCATCCCCAAACATCCGGGCAAGCTGAGATTTCGAACAAGCAGATCAAGGGGATTTTAGAAAAGACAGTGAGCACAACTCGGAAGGACTGGTCAATCCGACTCTCGGAAGCATTGTGGGCTTATAGGACTGCTTATAAAACCCCATTGGGAATGAGTCCTTATAGGTTGGTCTTTGGCAAGGCATGCCACCTCTCGGTGGAATTGGAGCACAAGGCTTATTGGGCAATAAAGACCACGAATATGGACTTAGGTGAAGCAAGGGAGCAAAGAATGCTTCAAATTTTTGAGCTTGATGAGCTTCGGAATGAAGCCTATGAGAGTTCAAGGATCTTCAAGGAAAAGACCAAAGCTATTCATGACAGGATGATTCTTCGAAGGACTTTTGAACCGGGAATGAAAGTCCTCCTCTTCAATTCAAGAATGCGGTTGTTTCCCGGAAAATTGAAGTCGCGTTGGAGTGGACCCTTTCAAGTTACTCAAACATTTCCCTATGGGGTTGTTGAGTTGCTTAATTTAAAAACCAACGAGACGTTCAAGGTCAACGGACAAAGGGTGAAGCCCTACTTGGAAGACATCGAAGTTGCAAAAATGGTGGAAAGCATGGTGTTCATTGACGAATGATGCAACAATGTCCAGCTATACAACATTAAAGAAGCGCTAAATGGGAGGCAACCCATCGGTTTGCATTTCTTTTCACTGTTATAATTTTATATTTTGCAATTTTAATTTCATGTTGAGTTAAATAAAATGGAATGGGTACTTTGATTGGTTTTTATTTTTCTTGAATGTGTTTCAGGGTTAAACCAAGAAGAAGATTGCATTTTTGTGATTTGGTGACACAAATAAACCAATTAAAAAAAATTTCAAAACCAATTTGGCAGAGGCAGACACGGCCAGAGGTCCTGGGCTTGTCCTCGCCCGTGTCAAGTAGCACCAAAAGACACAGAGGCAGACACGACCAGAGGTCCTGGCCGTGTCCTTGCCTGTGTCCAGCAAACGCCAAAGTCACAGAGGTAGACATGGCCAGAGGTCCTGGCCGTGTCCTTGGCCGTGTCACACAGACACGGCCAAGCCTTTCCCCGTGTCATGCAAATTGTTTCGTAATTTTTTTTTATCCAGTAAGAGACACGTTCAAGGGACACGGCCGTGTCCCTCAAAAAACCACCAGACACGGCCAAGCTTCACCAAGCTTGGCCGTGTCACCTAAAATTTTAGTTTTAAAAATGCGTCTTTTGCCCAGTTTTTCATTTTAAATCCCTAAAATCTCTCTCTCCTCTCTCTCTCTCTCTCGATCTCTCTTGATCTCTCTCTCTCTCAAAATGCCATAGCCACTTCCTTAAACCTTCAAAATCATTTGAAATCTTTCAATTTTCTTCACCCAAACCGATTTAAACTCATCCCCTTCCCTTATTTTCTCATCAAAAAGCAATTAAAACCTTGAAAACTTCATTTTCACCAAATCATCAAAATGACAAGAACAAAAATGGTGTCTCACCACAAAAGGACGCGACCTTCATCTTCAACTCCATCTTCATCATCATCAGCACCTAGGAGAGCAACTCTTCTCGCTCAGGGTTTCTTTCCGACAAGGTACGTTAACGAAGAATCTCTCGATGCTCTTCATATTCGAGATAACTTTTATAGATTTGTTCATAATCTTGGGTGGGATAGATTTGTTTCCCTTAAGCCTTTGCAATTTGAGGAGCTCACATTGGAATTTTTAACCTCACTTAAGGTTGAAAGAAATGACAAAAAGATTTGCATTAGGTTATATTTTAAAATGCTTGGGAGACCATTTGTCCTTAAAATTGAGCAATTGAGCGATATATTTGGTTTCCATCAACAAGGGGAACAATGTGTGCCTAAGAGTTTTCAACAACAATTCGCATGGGGAGCTTTGGGCTCGGGTACTTATGTGGCCAAATCGGCCAAGGCTACGAAATTGAAAAATCCCGCCCTAAGGTACTTACACCGGTTTATGTCATGTGGATTCTTTGCAAGAAAAGAGAGCATAGGGGTTGTAGAACTAAGCGAACTATACTTTTTAGACTGTGCTATCAATGACGTACCCGTTTGTACCGGCTATTGGTTAGCCGATGTGTTTGACAGTGTGGCAAATAAAAAGCGGGGTGCCATTTGTATCGGAGGATTAGTTACAATTTTAGCAATGGCACTCCTTGATAATTTTGACCCGAACCATTACCAGATGACTAAGATCTCGGGGAGTGATTCATTAGATCTTGCCACTCTAGAGAAGATGCGCATGGTTTCAAGAAAAGGAGGAGCTTATGTTATGGGTTCAGCTGAGCCTGAGGTACCGGAGGGCCGTCAAAAGAGAGCACGAGTCAAGGAGGATTCTGACTCGGATTCTCTCGATTTAGATGAAGATGCTCCAATCCCGAACAATCAGGAGATCCTTAATAGGATTGAAGCATTGGAAAGCAGGGTTGACCGAAACCATGCTGCAGCCATGGAACAAATTGACCGTAATCATACTGCAGTCATGGAACAAATGGACCTAATCAACAGCAACCTCGCTAAAATTCTGAGCCTCCACCCATCAGCTGCATCATCGTCCTATCCTCCACCACCGTAAATCCTACCAGCTCCAACCTTTTGACATCACTTGTTATTTTCTTATTTGTAGTTATTTCATATTTTTGTTGTTTTGGTTTTTAATGTTAACTCTTTATATTGTGTTTATTTTATATATTGTATTTTGCTCTTGAACAATTGTTGTTTGTGGATGAAAAGGTAGCATTTGCGTCACAAAGGATCGATGGAAAAACAGGTTGTACCTTAACTTTTTACTTTAAATATCGTTGTTTCCATTGAGGACAATGTAAAACTTAAAGTGTGGGGTGTGTGCTAAGCCTTTTGTTCATGAATATAAATTGTCTATTTTTGTAAGTGTTTTTGTTTTGTTATTTTCGTAAGTGTTCTTGTTTTGTTAAGTTTGTTGTTTTGTTTTATAATTGATTTTGATGGATATTAATAAGTTCAATTGTTATAAGAATGTTGATAGATGACTTTTAAATTTTTGAAGCATGAATTTGAGGATTGATTAGAGTTAGTACTTATTGTCAATTTTGATGGTTATTCTTTGCATTGCCATTAAACTAGTGAGGAATTGAGCCATCAACTTATCATTCTTTTTATGTGTGAACATCTTTGATTGATGAATTACTAGAACTTGCTTTGACATGCATTTTGAGACTACATAAAAATTTCAATTAAGCATCAACATGATTAAGGAAATTTAGGGCAAACCATTTTGGCTTAAAAAGACCAACCTTACATCCGACCTTAGTTCGCAAACTTCGAGCTTATTTCATTTTTCCCTTCTTTCTTTTTCACAACACCATCTGCTTGAGCCATTATATTTTAACTCTACCCATTCATTAGATCAAGAGCACTTTAAGAGCATTAATGGAGTGTTGTGCAGAATAAGTGTGGGGTTGAATTCAATGGGCTTTAAATTAGTTGGATACCCTATAAAAAAAATGAATAATGAAAATTAAAATAATAGTTGTTGTTCTTGTCGGAAGGGTTGTAATGAGTTTGGAAATTATCTTTGCAAATTAAACAAATGGAGTCCCTTAAAAGCACATAAATGCTTAGTGCTAAGTGATTGAGATGAATTATGGGATTGTTGATCATGCTACATTGCTTACTTCACTCTTGAAGTACTCTTGACCTAAATGAACTAACTCACTCTCCCAAATGTCATACCTTTTCCTTAGCCCCGTTACAACCAAATAAAAGACCTTATGGTTGATGCTTGATTGTGATTAGGTGGTGGAGATTTGATTGAGAAGCAAGCCTATAGTCCTAATCTTTCATTGAATGTTGAGAGCTTAAACACTACCCAATTAAACACTTGAGAGGTTTTGTGAGGGAGTGACAATTTTGGTATGCATTGATTGACCATTAAGTTACTTGAGTACCGATTATTCTTGATTCGATTATGATTGCGGATTTAATAAGATGGGAGTCTTAATGCATCCTTATAACTCTTGAACTTGACAATATTTATCTTGTTTTATTTGTTTTGATTTTAACTTTGCTTGGGGACAAGCAAAGGATTAAGTGTGGGGTAATTGTTTAGATAAATTTTGTATATATTTTCTATGAGGTTATGTCAATTTTAAGTTAATTTTCATGTTAAATTGCACTCAAGTTTGTTTGAAGTTGTTGACTTAGGTTGGAGTACATTCGATGGAGCCATTTGATCAAAATTGGTGGAATTTGTGGAGAAAATCAAGTGACACGGCCAAGCTTGTCATGGCTTGGCCGTGTCCTTCATCAAAAGAAGCAGAAACAAGGAAAATTAGGAGACACGGCCAGGACTAACATGGCTTGGCCGTGTCCCTCAAGGAAACAAGTCCAGTAGCAAACACGGCCAAGCCACTGGCCGTGTCTCTCCAAAGGAACAAAAGAGCAAAGAAAGCAAAGAAAGAAAAGAAATACACAGAGACAGACACCATCACTGGACACGGCCAGGACACTGGCCGTGTCACATGACACGGCCGTGTCCTTGGCCATGTCTCACAAGGGCAAAGCATACAGAATGGGACACGACCAGAAGCTTGGCTGTGTCCCCATGAAAGAAAGTCACTAGACACGGCCAAGCTCCATATGGCTTGGCCGTGTCACCCTGGGTCCTTAGCTGGCTTGCACGAGGAATGAGCTGTTGTGTTTTAGTGGGTGACAAAAAGAGCAAAAAAGAGTGAAAAGTGGGAGGATTTTATGGAAGAAAGGTATAAAGAAATTAGTAAGTGGGAGACAAGGCATGATGGATGTCTTAAACAATTCAAAGTGGGAGAGCATGGGGATTAGAAAATGGATTTTGAATAAATTTAGTGGACATTCTCTACACTCCCACTTGTTTTTCATCTTCCTCATCTTCTTCCTTGGTTCTTGCTTTAGAGAGCAAGACCATTCACCATCTTCATTCACCATTTCTTTACACACACCAAGAGCAAAAACAATTGTTGGTTTTGAAGTGAGTTATTAGTTCTTAAGAATTAGGGTTTTAAGAGGCTTGATTGGAGAGTTAAGAATTTGAAAAAGCTATCATCTACTCCTTCAAGAAGAGAACCAATTGTTCAAGAGAGCTGGAAGTTCATCATCACGCACCAAGAAGGAGCCACGAAAGAGATGAGAGTCTGATTTTTAGCATCTTCAAAAAGGGGTTTTTCTAACTCTTTCTTTTATTCCATTTCTTATTTGTTGTTGTGTATTAAGAACATTAATATTGCAATGTATAATTTTGATTTGGTTTATATTGAATTGAGTATTTGTTTAAAACATATGATGAGCTAATTTACTCATGCTTGGGGTTGTAGTATATTTGATTAAATGATTTGATTTGATTATTCCATTGATGTACCTTGTTATATGTTGATTGCATTGAATTAAAGGTAAATTGATAGAATGGCCACCTATTGATTACTTAATATTGAATGACGAACCGAGAGGAGAAGTTTAATATCGGAACTATGCAATTGACTACCCTAAGAATGAATTAGAAATATAAGTTCTAGGGTTTATTAATTTGATAATGTTAAATAATTGGTTGTTGTTAATTCATAAATGTGAGAACTAGTGAATTGATAATTGGCTAATTAATCTTAAGAAACAAATTAAGATTCAAGGTTATATTAATGGATAATCGGATAAAATAGACCTACAACCCTAGGCATCATTTCCATAATTGAATTTCTCTTGCATAAAATCAATCATTTTCATTTATAAGGATAATTAAGGTTCACCAATTCAATCACTCAATCGAATTTATTATTTCATGTTAATCGAACTATTACTTGCAAGTCCTTCCTTGGGAAACGACCTTGGGGCGATCACCGTCACTACAATAGCCTCGTATACTTGAGAGTGCCGCTTTGTGATAGTGTTGATTTAAGTGCAACAACGACTCCATTTTCTTCGGACTTAGGTCCGTATTCTCTAAGACCCCGAGCCTAAACAGTACCGAAGTCGTAAGAACCATTCCACCGGGAGTGGGGGTGAAAATCGCCACTCACAGTGGCGACTCCACTGGGGATAAGAGAAGTTGATTCTATTGGTCTTTATATTATTCTATTCTTTCTTATAATTATATTATCCATTGCATCATATTAGATTGCATCATGTGCGTGAGTTAGGATGCCCGTGTTACCCGTATTGTGTTTTGTAAGGGATACCATACTTTCACTCAAGGTATGGAGATTGAGTATGGCATAACCACTCATAGCCTCGTACCATTTGGTATGTACTTGCTATGGAAACCTAAGCCTTTTAACCCAAAGACTAAAGCTCATGTAATTGGCCTAGTTACTTTCCTTAGGATTTTACCCCAAATGCATGTTGTTTGACTATGGTTAATTTATCTTGGTTTAAATTATGGCTTATTTGGTTTGCTCTTTTTCTAATATGACCTAAGTACATTGTAAGCTTAAAATAAAATTTTCTTTAAAGTCCAAAAGACCAAAGCTATTTTCAAAACTTTTCAAGATGGTCTTTGGACATAAGACTTTTCTAAAAACAAATCAAAAATTCTTTTACTCATAACCTATATACTAAGCCCAAAATCCAATTTTTCTAAAATCTTTTTACAATGGGCTTAGAAATAAAATTATTTTCATCCAACCTTTTCTTACAAAGAGCTTTCAAATTATTTAGGTCAATTATGAAATACTAAAAATAAATTGTGAGCCTAGTTTATACTAAGAATAAATTAATCATGGGCTTGTTTTTGGCATGAATCATTAGTTATTTTTTCAAGTGAGAAATCTATTTGTAATAAACCTCTTAATTTAGTTTTAATCTACTATAGCGTAAAAGCTACTTTAGTTGGATAAATGGATTAAAACCTAATTAATAGGAATTATCATAAATTGATTTTCATTTTTGAAAAATATAACTATTGGTTGAAACATCCGAGGAAAATATTAAAAAACAAGGTACCCCATGTTGGTATTTTGTTAACCATGTAACTAGGAAAAAGACACTCGCCAATCGTGTCTAGATGTTATAAGGTTGGAAGGAACATCCTAATTATCTTTCTTCATTGATTGCTTGTGCATACATGCATACATGTATACATTTGCATCTCATATCATTGATCCTTTCTGGCTCGCAGCCTTGAAGTACAACAATTCAAGAGCATACAATGATACCACCTGCAACATTGATTTTGATTCAAGTACTTCATTGGAAGGATGGATGCAAACCAGCTAAGGGACATAGTCGATGAAGTTGTCAAAGCTAGGATGGCCGAGCTACGAGATCAATTGGTTGAAATTATGAAGACCCAGTTAATTGAAATTCTGGAGATCATCAACAATGCTAATAAGGCATTTCCCATTGACATTAGAAAGAGGGGAAAGGCAGCATCAACGGAGAACATGTTCACTAATAGAGATCAAATGAAAAATGAAGGATCAATCCCTATTCTACAAGATCAGCCAAACCACATGCTGTCTAAATGGAGCAATAGGAGCGGTTACCACCTCAATGAGCAAAATCAAAAGAAAAGTAGAGGTGTTGAGAAAAATATAGCAACTGAACCAGTAAAGAAGCTTAAATTTTCAAACTTGGGGGAACCTTTGTCAAAGATGTTAGAAAATCTAATAAAGATGGATTTGCTACAACCATTGGCACCTCAGCCTCTACATAAGCCTCTACCACCAAATTTTGATGCCAAGGTCTTCTGTCGATTCCATCAAATGCAGGGACATGAGACTGATAGTTGTACTCGATTGAAGCATGAGATCCAAGATCTAATCAACAATGGTAAGCTTTCTGAGCTTGATAAGCACAACACTAAGAATAATCCTCTACCTAAATTTGGAAGGGTGCCACCCCTAACAACCTTCATGAAGAGTTTTATCTTGTTATCCTGTGATGATATGGATAGAGAAGCTGCTAAAAATAATGTGCTACTAAGCAAGCTTGGGCTAACTGTGGATGATGAAGCAATGACTTTTGATGATGGAAAAAATCCTTGCCCTTGATATGTCTAAATAAATGAAGTATCTTCAACTCCAACTCAATGAACTTTCCTTAGCTTGAATGTTGCTTTCGTTAATATTTAATTGAAACAATTATGTTTTTCTATTTTTTTAATAAATTACTTTCATCAAGATTTTTGTTGGTCTTTGTTCATTTTGGTGCTCAACCGATGAGGAATCTAGCTTGATGCTCATAAATTAATGTGCCTAGGCATTATGACTTGAATGACTTTACTATATGAGGGAATTGCTCAATAGCATTGAGTTGTGTATGCTTACTTAGAGAGGGCTCCTGCATAATTACCTTTGTCTATGTCCTAGTCAGTCTTAGAGCATGCTTTGACAAACGTTTGAGGTGAAATTGAACTCTCCTTATTTAAGGGAGAAATGATATAGGCATTGTTTGGTTAGACAACAACTAGTATCCACCCTATTAAATATTAATCCCTAGTTGTCCCTTTGAGCCATCATAAAATTTTAGCTTTCTTTTCATTGGCTTACAAATCCCGATAACCTACCTTGAGCTATTGTGATACTTTTGACAAGTCTTATGATCACAAAGATGAGGAGGCAAGAAGATCAAAGAAAAAAATGAATAGTCAAGACCATGAAGATAGTTGATGTTCTCAAGACCATAAGTGTAGTTGAAGTTTTTTTAATATCTCCAATATATCAAGACAACATCAGAGTAACAAATGATTTATCCCTATTAAAGAAGATTTATGTCACTCCACTCATCCATTATTGGAAGCCCAAGTTAGTACAAACAAGACAACTCTTTTAGAGCTAGAACCAAACAAAAAAAAACAAAAAAGAGAAGAGAAAAAAGAAGAAAAAAAAAAGAAAAAAAAAAGAAAAAAGAAGAAAGAAAAGAAAAAAGGAGGGAAAAAAAACCTAAAAAGGCAGTTCAGAAAGCCAATTGAGTTCTCTTTTAACTAAAGCAATAAAAGGCTTCCGTTTGGTTTATAAGGACATTTGGACTTGAATTGGTCCAACCCAACCAAAGATTCATTCAAAATTAGAGAAAAAAAGAGAAAGAACATCCAATTCTTGAAAGTTCTGTACTTGACAATTCTACAAAGAAGAAGGACAAAATAATAAAATGCTCAAAGAAAGGGAAGAGTAAGAAAAATAAAAAGAAAGAAAAGGAAGAAGAAGAAAAGAAACAAATTTGGGTACCAAACGGTTTGCAAAGGCAAAGACTATGCCAATCAAGATTCAGGTTAACGCTAAAAAGAAAGAAGAATGTTCAGAGCTCTGTCTTTTCATGCTCCCAAAAGTTTCAACAAGTAGTTTGTAGTGTGAGGGTTTGTCCACTATGTCATAATAGCTCCAACTTACAAATGGCCTTCATTCAAACCACGTCCCTTATACACCCTATTTCAAGCCTATCAAAGACCTGTTGATCTCTCTTGATAGGTAGAGTCTATTAGTGGAGATAGTTTGTATAAGCATGCATATGAGATAGACAATATTTAAACTCAATAAGACCTTTGGCCAAGTAATGTGTATGTGCCTATATGAAGTGCAACAGTTCTTGCTTAAATGAAAATGATTCCCGAGTTTAGTATGGTAACTAGGGTTGTCATGTTATAGATATGTTAATTTGGAAAATAAAGTCCTGCGGTACATTGACATTGATTTGGAAAAGCCAATATTTGATTTCAAAATCAAAATTAAAAAAAATAATAAAAAATATTTTTGTCATACAAAGCTTTCAAGTTAAGGGAAGTGTGTTGAACCTCGAAGGACGCATTAGGCAAGGAAATGATGATGATAAAAAAAAAAAGAAAAAGAGTTACAGTAAAGATAGAAATTATATATTGTCATTATTATACTTATTGTACAATGGTTATACAATTGATTCGATATTTATACATCACTAAGAAGGTGGTGGTAGGTCCCCTAAAATAATCATCGCCTGTAGGAGGAGGTTACAAATCACTCGTCCCAAGTCCGCCCGACGCAGGGGCACCAAAATCCCTATTACCTTGGAGTTTCAATCTGTCACGGTCCTCATTAGAAGTAGATGAAAGGATCTCATGGTCATCAGTTTGGGGGCCTCTAGATGAAGAAGCACCAGGATCCCTCATCCCCTGAAATCGGAAGTCTCAAAAATTTTATTCTGATTGATGATATAAATTTTTAAAATGAGAAGCCTACTGACGACTAGCGGCCAACTCTTCTTGAAGTTTCTAATTTTTTTTCTTCAAGCATCCGCTGAGTCAGAAAGGAAAAAGGTAAGAGCATACATAATCATGCATACATATAGCATAAATTACCATGAAACAAGAAAACTTACCAGGCAATTCATATCAATGCCCTGAGGATGAGATGGCATATCTGGCGAACTAGAATGAGCAAATGAAGGAGCAGTAAAAGATGGTCCAGCCTCATGATCAAATGAGCCAATAGCCTGCAACAATCATTAAAGATTTAAAATAAGTTAAGAAAGAAGCGATTACAATGGAAAAATGGTAAAAGTTTTACCTCAGAAGTGCTAGCCCCGAGATGTGGAACGAATTCTCCTCCCTCTCCATGATGTTCCTCTTCATCTCTATCCTCATTTTTTTTGGAATTTCCCATACACCAACAGGAGATACATCAAAGGTTAAGAGCCTTATTTGAATAAAATAGGTATAAGATACACCCAGTGGATAGAGAAATGTTCAACATCATAACCATGCCGGGCTAACCACCATGCATTCTCCGGCATTGATGTGATATCCAAATTATATTTTGGGCAAGGCATCAAAATCCTCCGCTACTCGAGACCAAGAAACCACTCATATTCTCTCTCTTCGATAAACCAGCGACTAGACATAGGGCCAGTGATGACTCGGTGAGTATGTTGGAAAGACAATGCAGCATTCTTGGAGGAAGTCCAATTTGTCCGCTCTTCTGGATTCCACCAGGCCAAATTCACCTGCAAAATAACATAAGGTAAGTAAACTTTCACATAAATTTTAAAGTATACTAATGATATTTTACCTGGTCCCAGGTTAAGCGGCTCAACACGAAGCGTTGGGTATGCACATGGTGAGAGCCGAGAACTTCCACGTGATCTGACAACCAAAAATTTAATCTCGGATACCCGACTCTCTCTCGGGAAATACCAGGCACCCTCACAAGGTTGTGCTCGTATGCCCATGCCTACAACAATAATAAAAATAAAATTCATACAAGAAAAGAATGGAATTGACATTGGTGGAAGAAGAGTACCTCGACAACTGCCATAAAACCAACAAAAGACTTCTTCTTTTGGCAAATTTTGTCAAGACCATGGTAAAGATAGGCGAGACCAGCTTCAACCTAGCCATAAAGTGGTACCATCCTAAAATAAGAAAGGGCCCTCAACATTGACAAATGGATGGTGGATTCAATGCTACCTAAGATAGTCGACCCAAGCAAATATAACAAAAATCATCGAGCATACTGTTGGGCTGTGTCTATGTGAACCCGTCCTTCGTAGTTCATCCAATAACTACAAATTGGCTCAATTTTTATCTTAAAAGGCCCTTTATATGATGGTTCCATACCAATTAATTGTTGAATTTCTTCAAATACCAAAATATCATTGTTAAGAGCAACCGGAACAACATCATACCGAATGTCAGTTATAGCAGTAAAGTCAACCGGACCAATTGTCACCTCTCCAATAGGCAAGTGAAAGGTATGAGTTGTGTCCAACCATCATTCTGCAAGTGCCTTGGCTATGCTCCGGTCTATCAGATACTCCTCGGATGGTAATTGTAAGGTGAAGCTCTCAAAGCCGCAATCTCGGATAATCTGCCTTACCCGAGAAGGCGCTAAATCATACCATTGTCAGGCTTTGTAGATACACCCTCCGGCCCGAATAACGCAACGATCACACTAACACGGACCCAGGTAAGTTAATACCAGGTAAGTATATCATTAGTCTATCTATTTAAATTCTTAAATTAATATATTTTTCCTAAATTTTCTAAAAAAAAAGAAAAAAGAAATAAATAAAAAGAAAAACAAAAAAAAAATAACAACAGAAAAGAAAATAAAAAAAATGAAAAGAAAAGAAAATAATTACCTTGCTCTTTTGGTTTGAACTACGATGAAGCGGCATACCGGCTAGTAGATCTATATTTTCATCTTCATGATGCCGAATAAACTCTAATAACTCAGCATTAGAATGAGTTCCTGATCTTGAAGAATGCTTTTTTTTTTAAATTGTATGCTAAATTTGAGAGAATTATAGCTATGAACGAAAGAAATTAACAATTTTGCTATGAATGAAATGAAGAAATCGTTCGTTTATATAGAGGAACGGCAAAGAAAAAAAATAAATTCAAAAAGTAAATTTTACTATTGATGAATAGTAAATTATTATTAATAAATAGTATATTACTATTTACAAATAGTAGGTTACTATTTACAATAGTATGATACTATTTGTAAATAGTAAGTTACTATTTACAATAGTAGGATACTATTTATAAATAGTAGGTTGCTATTTACGAATAGTAAATAGTGCATGAACAGTGACTACACAGTAAATAAATAAGAAACTCAATTATTCAGGTTAATCATTCAAATAATTGCGTGTATATAAATATTTTTGCACTTTTAAAAGATTTTTACACGCAGGGGGCAAGAAGAAGATATGTGCATAAAAATTAGCTAATTTTTTTGCAAACAAAATTTATATGCTACTGACTATAATTATTTTTTGCTGATAATTAAATCTCTATTGGCTCGAGTCCAGAACCCAAATTACCCTTAGGTCCAGAACCTAAAATTCCTTTTAAGTCCAGAACTTAGCTCGGGTCCAAAACCCAAATTACCCTTAGGTCCAAAACCTAAAATCCCTTTTAAGCCCAAATTACCCTTAGGTCCAGAACCTAAAATCTCTTTTAAGTCCAGAACTTAGCTCGGGTCCAGAACCCAAATTACCATTAGGTCCAGAACCTAAAATCCCTTTTAAGTCCAGAACTTAGCTCCGGTCCAGAACCCAAATTACCATTAGGTCCAGAACCTAAAATCCCTTTTAAGTCCACAACTTAACTCAGGTCCAGAACCCAAATTACCCTTAGGTCAAGGATCTAAAATCTCTTTTAAGTCCAGAACTTAACTCAGGTTTAGAACCCAAATTACCCTTAGGTCCAGAACCTAAAATCTCTTTTAAGTCCATAACTTATCTCGGGTCCAGAACCCAAATTGACATTAGATCCAGAACCTAAAATCTCTTTTAAGTCCAGAACTTAGCTTGGGTCCAGAACCCAAATTACCATTAGATCCAGAACCTAAAATCTCTTTTAAGTCCATAACTTAGCTCGGGTCCAGAACCCAAAATTACCCTTATGTCCAGAACCTAAAATTATCCTTGAGTCCAGAACTTGAACCGGGTCCAGAACCCAAAACCTCAACCATGACGGAAAAATTAAGTCTTATTGCTTTTCACTCTCTTTTACTAAAAGTCTAAGATCATTTAAGCAGGGGGGCAAACTATAGACCCTTCATTTTTTATCCAGCCCGGTCCGATATTTTTTATATAGTCCAAAATAATTTTTGTGTTATTTTAATTAAATAATATTTATTTTAGTTTTTATTTTTTATAATTTTTTTTAAAAAAATAATAAATTAATTAAAATTAATTAATTAAAATAAAAATCAACGACAAAAAAATCGGCGATGAAAAAATTTTCCGCCGAAAGTAATTGGCTAAGGCCATTTTGCCGCAGGAAGTTCCTGCTGTGAAATTGGTTGGCCGCTCCAATCCTCACCCAACCAACGCTCGTAGATTGTAATTTCCTCGCAGCTCGTTGCAGTTTTGGCCTGCAAAATTTTTCCAACGCAATTTTTTCTGAAACTAAATTCTATTTGGTTTTGGTTTCTTTTCCTAATTAATCTTGGTTTCTTTAAACAATTAGAATTAATCTTATAACTTTTCCTATACATAACACTTTAAAACACAGAAAAAGAGGGGAGGACTTTGGACTGGAACTTGGTGATCGAAATTTGGATTACAAAAAACCTTAGCAATAAGCAAGCAATCAAGAATTCATTAAAGGCAGCAACATTGCCTTTGTCCTTGTTTATGGAACCAACGATCAGAGGTTTGAATCTCTAGTTTCTTTATTTATTTCTTTACTGAATTTGAAAATTACTTTTCTGTTTCTTCAAAACCTTAGAAGCCTAATTTATTTCTTCTAAACCTTAAAACCCTAATTCGTTTCTTTTGTTTCCAAAAAACTTAAATCATTTCTTCTATTTCCAAAAATCTTAAAAATTACTTTTTTGTTTCTTCTAAAACTTAAGAACCCTAATTTATTTCTTCTAAAACTTAAGAACCCTAATTTATTTCTTCTAAACTTAAAACCCTAAATTTTTCCTTCTATTTCCAAAAACCCTAAAAAATATTTTCTGTTTCCAAAAACCTTAAATCATTTTGCCTATTTCCAAAAATTTTATAAAACTCTAAACTATTTTCGTAAATCCTAAAACCAAACATATTTTTGAAACACTAAAAACCCTAATTCTCTCAAAACAAAAACCGTAAACCCTAGTTTTCCTAAACCCTAATCCTTAAAACCTTAAAACCTTATAAACCTAAACATTCAAACTCAATATAGTAAATCCAAAATAGCAATACAGTAACCAAGAATTATAAACCTAATGTTTTAATATCCTAAAACCCTAATTTCATAATGTTACCCCTAAACCCTAATTTGATTCACGAAACCCTAATCCATTCCAATTTTTCAAAACCTTTACAGTAGGTTAAACAAATAATAATAATAATACTAAAATCTCAAAACCCTAAATATTAATTAAATAACTTTAAATAGAAATAGTAAACCCTAATTTGTATTTTTATTTGCTTTATTTTTAGATTTGATTATGTAGTTTATTATTTGCCTTGATGGTTGATTTATTTAAGTTTAATGCTTGATTTATTTAATTTATCATGGATGAATGTTTATTATATATTTTGATTGATGTTTAATATCTTTGATGAATAATTTATTTATGATGAATGGTTATTTACTTTTATCAATTTATTTTGATTTCCAAATGTTGTAAGAGGTAATGTTTCCCTTTGTGGATACCTCATTAATTAAGTTCTATGTAATTTAAATTGCTTTTATATTTTAGACCAATGTAAAGGACATGTTTCTACCTTATGGTGGGTGTCCTATTTAGCTTAGACATGGATGATGTAAGGACATGTTTCCATCCTCGGATGGGTGTCCATTATTTACTTTGCTTGGACATTGCTTTGATTTTAATACAATGATGCTTTATTTTAATTGTTGCATGTAATATAGTTAATATTGTTGTAATATCCCTAATTATTCCCTAGTAGTCTTGGTGTTATTGTTGTTGCACTTGAATTATGTATATATGATAAGTTGATAAGAAATTGGAAGAGAATGTTTTTGTATGGTGGTTGGGAAAGAAAAGAGGGTTTAGAGATAATTGTATATGTTGCTCATATGGTGATATATATAACATATAAAGTGGTCAAAATGGAAAGTCAAGGAAAGAGGATATTTTTGTGTTGGTTGTGAAATTACTTAAATGGGTATAGATATGACAAAAGCTTAGTTAAATGGATGAGGGTATTATAGTAATTTTCTTTTGGATGGGTATTTAATGCCTATTGACTTTGTGTTTCTTCATCATTTCTTCTTCTTCTTGTTGTTGTGTGGCCGGCTCACCAAAGAGACAAGAGAGCAAGAGAACAAGTGATGGTTTTGATGATTTCAAGCTCAAAGTGAAGGAAGTTTTCAAAGTTACAATTTGGAGTTTCAAGGAATTTCATTATTTGGTAAGTTTTCTCTTGTTTACCCTTGTTATTTTTGAAGTTATGCTTGAGTTGAGTTGTGATTTGATGATGGTATGATTAAGTTGCTTAGGGTGTGATTTTAAGTATTGATTTTGCTTGATAGATGAGAAGTTGAGTTGGTGAAGGTGTTGGAAGTGATTGTGTTGAGTAAGAGTTGTGTTTAGTGAAATTTCTTTCTGTTTTACAATTAGTAAAGGCTGTGACTTGTATGATTTTTAATTAATTATAGAAACTTTTCTTGAAGTGAATTTTTGATATGTTGTGCCTCTATGAGTCTAGAATGACTGAAAAATATGTTGATTCGATTTTGGAATGGTTATGAGTTTAGAAAGATTATTTTTATTAGACCTGTTCCAGCAGGTACCTTAACTGAGACAGCTATATTTCGGGATTTTTAATAAAATGTAGAAAAATCATATCCAATTGAATTTTGGATATGTTGTTGCTTAGTGAGTCTAGTATTTGAGAAAAATAATTTGGAATCACGTTGATTGAATTTGATTTATGGAATTCACAAATTTCAGAACTGCTGCCAGGATGCAGGGCAATTGGGGCAGTCTGGTTAGGTGAACTATTTGACCAAGATTTTGTGTTCAGTTTGATCTGAAATTTTAAAGGAATTATTTTAAGATACAAAACTAAATTATTTAAAAATTTTAGAATTTTTAGTCAAGTAGATTATTTTATACAATTTTTCAAAATAAGGATAAAATGGAGTCTAAAACCAGAATGTACTATTCATATGAATCATATCAATTGTTCTTTGCCCTAATTGCATTGTTGAGATTGAACAATGTTATGTTATGCATTGTGAATGGTTATGTGTTTCATGAATAATATACATTGAAATTGAAATGATAATTCAAATAAGACATGATATGAGACAATGCCATTGTGATTGGCTATGATGATGATATTGAAAGAAAGAAGGCATGTTTGCCTAAATGTGATGAGAATTTGAGAATGGAAATGGTAACTATATAATAAATGAATTGTTTGTTTAATATGTTACTCAGTTTCAGAGTTCTGGATTTGGGTGGCATGCCTAAGAAATGATGAAAGGTAACAGTCTTGCCGGGTTGAGGATCTCCTCATATGTGTTGAGTTGATGGTCCAAGAGACTGGGTCTGTTACACTATGAGAATTGTGAATATGAGATATATGATTTGTAACAGTCTTGCCGGGTTGAGGATCTCCTCATATGTGTTGAGTTGATGGTCCAAGAGACTGGGTCTGTTACACTATCCATGGATAGAGATACATGTATATACATTGCCTACGGGCGTGATTATTGTGACTATGAACCAAAGCAGTAACTCTGAACTCTGAATATCGTATTAAATACTTATTGGGCCCATAGGTGTCAAGGTTATATGAATGTCCTAAATAATTTTATGAGTTAATGAAATGAGATGTTGGTTATTGAGTATGATTGATTAATGTTGAATGTGGAAAGATGTTGAAATGTGGTATGCTCATATGACTATGATTTGTGAAATGCATAATTATGTGGTTACCTTTATATTTATAATGTTGATCTTATCAATAACATATGTGACATTGCATTACATTAAAGCATACCATTAGCATGTTTTATCTTACTAAGCCGTTGGCTTAGCGCGATAGTGTTTAATCGCGCAGGTAATAGAGTTGATAGAGTTGAACCCGAGAGTTCATCAAGACCAAGTGAGAGTAGACCTTGAAGAGTTGATTTTGGGAACTTAAAGATCAGAAGAGAATTGCCAATCATGTATACTTCTGTATATTTTGTAAAGAAATGTTTAATGTGTAAATATGTACATATTTTATAACTTCCGCTGTGTAATATTTAAATATATATATATATAACTAATATGTTTTGTTTTATCAGTAAATGATTTACTTTTCTATAATGTATAATGATAAAGGTATTGTATCAAGTTTAAAGTGTTTTGAATATTAAGAAAACCGTAGCATCCCTATGTTTGGTGCACTTATGCTACATTGTTGTGGTTGTAGTGTGTGTGCATTGGATATGGGGGTGTTTTAATTGTTTTGGTATCAGAGCCTAGGTTTGAGATTCTCAGCCTAGGTAAAATGTAATAAAAAGAATATTTTTACTTAAAAAGTTGGTTTTGAAATAAAATATATGTTTGGGATTGGCAACCTCTGATCTTTAATAAGAAGTATTCTACTGTGTTTGCAGTGTTAGGTTGTGATGGATTCTCACTCACGACAGTCAGTTGAGGGTAGTGCTGAGAGCATTGCTCCTGCTGAGGGAGCTAGAGTTGATAGTATTGAGGAGGCACCTGCTTCGGTGTCGGGTAGACCAGCTGGAGAGGAGGTTCCGCCAGCCTGGTTTAGGCATATGATGGAAGTTATGAGGCAAGCACCAGTGCAACCAGTGCCACCACCCCCTTAGCCTTTGGTATCTGTGAGGCACTATGATAAACTAAGGAAGTATGGAGCGGAGGATTTCCTTGGTACTACTGATCCAGCTGTAGCAGAACAGTGGCTTGACAAAGTACAGAGGATCTTTATTCAGTTACAAGCCACCCCTGAGGAAAAATTTGACTATGCAAGATCTTTGCTACAGAAGGACGCCTACGATTGGTGGAAGACGGTGCCCCATTCTATGGATGATCCTCCAACACTGTCTTACACTGATTTTCTGAGGGAATTTGAGTTGAAGTATACTCCTAGGGAGTATAAAGACATGAAGAAGATGGAGTTCTTAAGCTTGAAGCAAGATAGTAAAACTGTAACTGAGTATGAAGTTGAGTTTATTCGACTGAGTCAGTATGCTGGGGGTATCATTGCTGATGAGATTGATAGATGTCGGCAATTTGAGGAGGGATTGAGGCCCTCGATCATGTGCTTAGTGGCTGGATCCAGATATCAGGATTTCTCATAGCTGGTGGCAGCAGCTCGAAGTGTAGAGCGAGCTCAAGTTATTGCAGCTGCTTCAGAGGAAGAGGTTAGGGTTAGGAGGCCTCAGTTTGAGGCAGGGTCTTCTTCTGCAAAAAGAGGTAAAGGAAGCTTTGTTCCTAGAGTTAGTAGGAGTCAGAGGTTAGCTGGTAGGTCAGTGCAGTTCCAGAGACAGAGATTTAGACCTGCAGCTTCAGTAGCGAGTGCTCCTACTCCTGGAGTTCAGAGATCCACCTTACCTGTGTGTAACCAGTGTAGTGGAAGACATGGGGGCGTTTGTTGGAGGCATAGTAGATCAGGGGTATGCTTCAGGTGTGGATCACCTGACCACTTTGTGAGAGACTGTCCTGAGAGGCAGGAGCAGATGCCAGTTGATTCTGCAGCTTCTCGAGCTAGTGTGAGGGGAGGCAGAGGAGGCAGAGGTGCCAGCCGGGGAGGTAGACCAAGATTCAGTTCTAGAGGAGGTGCTACATCCAGGGAGGGTAGACCAGAGGAGGTTGGATCTTCCCAGAGGATGTATGTTATGCAGAGGCAGCCAGATTCATCGGCAGTCATAGCTGGTACTTTTTTTTTATTTAATACTCCAGTACTTGCTTTGATTGATCCGGGTTCCACGTATTCATATATTAGTGCATCTGTTTTGCCTGTATTTGATGTGCATGCTGAGTCCCTAGGATTTGATGTGTTGGTGACAAATCCATTAGGGCATAGTGTGGTTGTGAGTAAGGTGCACCGGGATAGTGCAGTGAGGGTGCAGGGTGAGGAGTTCCTTGGAGATTTGATTGAGATGCCATTTAAGGAATATGATGTGATCTTAGGTATGGATTGGCTATCTCGACATGGAGCTGTGGTGGATTGTAAAAAGAAAATTGTTTCTTTGAGAACGGGTGATGGTAGAGAGGTGATAGTATCTAATGAGCAGGAACAGCTAGCCTCCTTATTTGTTTCAGCTGTTGCAGCCAGGAGGTTGATTAGAAAGGGGTGTGAAGCCTATCTTGCTCATGTGGTGGATACTAGAGTGAAGGGTTCCCCTATTGATAGCATTGCCACAGTTGCTGAGTTCCCGGATGTATTTCCAGAGGAGTTGCCAGGGTTACCTCCTGAGAGAGAGGTGGAGTTCGGTATTGAATTGTTGCCTAGTACCACTCCTATCTCCATTACTCCTTATAGAATGGCACCAGCAGAATTGAGGGAGTTGAAAGTGCAATTACAGGAGTTGTTGGACAAAGGATTTATTCGCCCCAGTGTTTCTCCTTGGGGAGCTCCTGTGCTATTTGTGAAAAAGAAAGATGGTACTATGAGGTTGTGTATCGATTATAGGCAATTGAACAAGGTGACCATTAAAAATAAATATCCTTTGCCTAGAATCGATGATCTCTTTGATCAATTGAAGGGTGCAGCTGTGTTTTCTAAAATTGATTTGAGATCTGGGTACCATCAGTTGAGAGTCAAAGCTGAAGATGTTCCTAAGACCGCTTTTCGGACCAGGTATGGGCATTATGAATTTTTAGTTATGCCTTTTGGTCTGACGAATGCACCTGCAGCTTTTATGGATTTGATGAATAGGGTGTTTAGGCCCTATTTGGATCAGTTTGTAGTGGTCTTCATCGATGATATATTGGTGTATTCGCGGAATGAGGAGGAGCATGACATGCATCTGCGGATTGTGTTGCAGATTTTGAGAGAGAATCAGTTATTTGCCAAATTGTCGAAGTGTGAGTTCTGGTTGGATCAAGTAGCTTTTCTCGGACATATTGTTTCTGCAGAAGGCATCAGAGTTGATCCGAGCAAAGTTGAAGCTATTTTAAATTGGAGTCTACCCAAGACTGTGACAGAGATTAGAAGTTTTCTGGGTTTGGCAGGCTATTACCGGCGGTTTGTGAAAGGATTTTCTTTGATAGCTACTCCACTCACCAGATTGCTTCGTAAGGGAGTGAGGTTTTTGTGGACAGATCAGTGTCAGGCGAGCTTTGAGCAGTTGAGAGATATGTTGACTCAAGCGCCTGTTCTTACTTTACCTGTTGAAGGCAAACCATATGTGATCTACAGTGATGCTTCACATAGAGGTTTGGGGTGTATATTGATGCAGGAAGGGAAAGTTATAGCTTATGCATCTCGACAGTTGAAACCGCATGAGCTTAACTATCCGACCCATGATTTGGAATTGGTTGCCATTGTGTTTGCATTGAAGATTTGGCGCCACTATCTGTTTGGGGAGAAATGTTTTATATACACTGATCACAAGAGTTTGAAGTATTTGGGTGTCCAGAAAGAACTCAATCTTCGTCAGAGGAGATGGTTAGAATTGATTAAAGACTACGACTGCTTGATTGACTATCATCCAGGTAAAGCAAATGTTGTTGCTGATGCCTTGAGTCGGAAGTCTTTAGCTGGTTTAACAGTCTACTCGCTCTCGTTGCTTGTTGAGTTGAGAGCATTGCATGCCAGTTTTGTAGTTTGTGATGATGGTGCATTGTTGGCACAGTTGCTTTTGAAACCGGTTTTGTTAGATCAGATCAAAGAGGCTCAGTTGATTGATATGAAGATTCAGAAGATTATTTCAGATTGCAAGAATGGGAAGACTAGAGATTTTGTTGTGAAAAGTGATGGGAGCCTATGGTTTAAAAACCGATTGTGTGTACCCGATGATGCTGATTTGAAAAGGGTCATTTTGGAAGAAGCTCATCAGTCAATGTTTGCTATGCATCCGGGTAATACGAAGATGTATCATGATTTGAGACAGCATTATTGGTGGATTGGTTTGAAGAGAGACATTGCTGAGTTTGTATCGAAATGTCTCACCTGTCAGAAGGTTAAAGCAGAGCATCAAGTTCCAACCGGGTTGCTTCAACCATTGTCAGTGCCAGAATGGAAGTGGGAAAGAGTGACAATGGATTTTGTGTCTGGTTTGCCATTGACACAAAAGAAGCATGATGCCATATGGGTGATTGTGGATAGATTGACTAAGACAGCTCATTTTCTTCCGGTTCGAATGGATTACTCTTTGGAGAGATTGGCTGAGCTGTATATCCATGAGATTGTGAAACTGCATGGTGTTCCAACTTCTTTAGTGTCTGATCGAGATCCCAGGTTTACTTCCAGATTTTGGAAGAGTTTGCATAGTGCTTTGGGTTCTCGACTGCACTTCAGCACTGCTTTTCATCCACAGACGGATGGACAGTCAGAGAGGGTGATACAGATTATTGAGGACATGTTGAGAAGCTGTGTCATCGATTTCTCTGGAAGTTGGGATAGGTTTTTACCTCTTGTGGAGTTTGCTTATAACAACAGTCACCAATCCAGCATTGGTATTGTCACATCCCAAAGTTTAGATAGTCGAGTATTAGGCAAGAAGGACATAAATAAGTGGTCAAATAGAGGCTTGAGATAGTCAAAAACAAAATCGGTGTGCAAAGGAGGCCCGTGAAGTCGACGGGACCTAAAGGTAATTTTTCGAAAAGCCGAGGACCTAAGAGTAATTTTTTGAAAAGTTATGTCGGTTCTTAATAGTGACCCTAACGGATGCCATAAATGTGTTCTCGGGATTAATCGGGTAGTAACGGTGGTGCACGATTTTTCCTGAAAACGCACGGTTTGTAAGTTACGGGCGATTTTCCGATAAGGACATTTTGGACATTTCCACTGGAGGGGCAATTTTGTAATTAAATATAACTTTGGGGGAAAAATATTAAAAGAAAAAAAACCACTTTCAAGTGGCCAAATCCTAGCCATTAAATCCAAATGTGTTGGACAAATCATGGCCATTGAAAATAAACCAAATCCTAGCCATTAAATCCAAATGTGTTGGACAAATCATGGCCATTGAAAATAAACCAAATCCTAGCCATTAAATCCAAATGTGTTGGACAAATCATGGCCATTGAAAATAAACCAAATCCTAGCCATTAAATCCAAATGTGTTGGACAAATCATGGCCATTGAAAATAAATAAATTAATTAAATGGAAATTAAATTATAAATAACTAATTATGGTCTTCCAAACACAAGTAAGGATCAAAAAGACACCACCATCACCACTTTTCTTCTTCTTTAAGTCGTGCTCCCCCTCCCTTCCATTTTCAAGGAGACAAGTTTCAAGTCCAAGCCATTTCTCAAATGAAATTCAATAGGAAATAAGGTAAGATACCATCCTAAGTCTTATTCTTTCATTAGAATTAGGTATTAGGCTATGTTTAGGAAGATTTGATATTATGTTCATGTTGGGAAAGAATTAGTAAGTTGATGATTATGGTGAAAAATGATAAACTACATAAAGGAAATGATGAAAATGGTGATTATTAGTAAGAATAAGTAAAGGATTGTTAGAAAATCATAAGGTAGCATTATGTTCATATCTAGGGTTTGTTCTTACATATGTGACATATTAAATTCATAGGAAATCAAGGAGATTAGAGAGGAAAGGAAGTGAAATAGATAAGAAGAGCAAGGAAAAGCAAGGTTTGGTACTTTAACCATTGAACTCCTTTTTGAAAATTTTTCTGTTTTACAAATAGTAAACTGCTGTGACTTGTACAATTTTTAATTAAATATAGAAAAATTATATTGAGTTGAATTTTGGATATGTTGTTGTTTAATAAGTCTAGTATTTGAGAAAAATAATTTGGAACCACATTGATTGAATTTAATTTATGGAATTTATAAAATTCAAAACTGCTGCCAGGATGCAGGGCAACTGGAGCAGTCTGGATGGTTGAACTATTTGACCAAGATTTTGTTTCCATTTTGATCTGAAATTTTAAATGAATGATTTTAACATGTAAAAATAAATTCTGTAAAAATTTTATAATTTTTACTCAAGTGGATTATTTTATACAATTTTTCAAAATAAGGATCGAGTTGAGTCCAAAACCAGAATTTACTATTCATATGGTCATTTTGCTAATATTCATTTGGTCATTTTTCAAAAGTAATCCAATTGATTCCTTATGAATATAAATGAGTATAGTATGTTATTAAAATGATAAAATATGATATTTCACGTTGAAATAATATAAGAACCATAAGTCGATAATTGTATAATGCATATTCGATTAAGAAATGGTATGAGAATTTTGGCTCCACTTGGTATCTGGGACAGTACTGAGTACGGTAAGGGTATGATATATCATACTATATGCAGTGCTGCTTTAATATAGGACTTCGGTCCGAGTTATATAGGGTGACGACCCGAGCTATATAGGACTTCGGTCCGAGTTATATAGGGTGACGACCCGAGCTATATAGGACTTCGGTCCGAGTTATATAGGGCAATCGCCCGAGTTATATAGGACTCCGGTCCGAGGGCTTCGGCCACAGATTCCACAGGGCTTGGTCCGCAATTTTTTTTAGGGCCACAGCCACAGAATATATATACAGTTGTTTCAGTTAGTTCCTTACCATACATTAGTCTACCAAATTACCTTGTGGAGCGAAATGATAAAATGATAATTACTGAATAAATGACATGTATGGATTGTTGTTACTGTGATATTATTTTTCAATACGACTCATTGATTTTAAAAATGCATTATGCTTTTATTATTTATTTTTCGTAATTAGTTAAAGTACCCACTAAGCAATGCTTAGCGAGTTTAGTTTCTTCTAAACTCGTAGGTTATTAGCAAGGAGCCAGTAGCGAGCAGAAGAGTGCTGCGATTTGCGGGTCATCAAGAAGTTTAGGTGGTGCTCTTTATTTTGTATTTTGGTGTTAGAAACTGGCATGTACTTATTTGAGCAATACAAAGAGATAACTTGATGTAGCATGTAAATCTAGTAATGTATAATAACTGTATGGTTTTGAATTGAATTGGATTGTGGATATAGAAGTGTGAACTTTTCTTGCAGGATTGTAGTTGAGGTTATAAGGGTGGATTATTGGGAGTGTACTTGAGTTGAATTGTGAAACAAAATGTTTTTTCAAAAATAAGAAAAATCAGTTTTGGCGACACTTGGGACCACCAATTATAGGGGAAACTCTGGCAAAATTTCTGTAAAATCTGCACTTAAAATTGGCTAAGTAAAATATAAAGACACAACCATCATGAGATAACAGTCCATCTTGGTCTATAAACGTAGGCTAAGATGGGGTGTTACAGGTATGGCACCGTTTGAAGCATTGTATGGCAGACGGTGTAGGACACCTCTTTGTTGGAATGAGCTTGGAGATAATAAGTTGGTTGGTCCTGATTTGATTCAAGAAACTGAAGAAAAAGTGAAGTTGATTCGAGGCAGGTTAAAAGCAGCTTCAGACCGACAAAAGTCTTATGCAGATCTGAAAAGGAGAGATATAGAGTTTGATGTTGGAGATAAGGTATTTCTGAAAGTGTCTCCTTGGAAGAAGATTTTGAGGTTCGGTCGGAAAGGAAAATTGAGTCCTCGTTTCATTGGGCCGTATGAAGTGTTAGAAAGAGTTGGGCCAGTGGTGTATCGACTTGCTTTGCCACCTGAGTTGGATCGTATTCATAATGTATTCCATGTTTCTATGTTGAGGAGATATAGGTCGGATCCATCTCATGTGTTGCCATTTGAATCTATTGAAGTGAGCCCAGACTTGACATTTGAAGAGGAACCAGTTGCTATCTTGGCACGTGATGTAAAAGAGTTAAGAAATAAGAATGTGCCTTTGGTAAAAGTTCTGTGGAAGAATCATGCAAGAGAGGAAGCAACTTGGGAAAGTGAGCATACCATGCGAGACCAGTATCCTCAGTTATTTCAGAGTTAATTTCAGGTAATTTCGAGGACGAAATTTCTTTCTAGAGGGGGAGAATTGTAATATCCCTAATTATGCCCTAGTAGTCTTGGTGTTATTGTTGTTGCACTTGAATTATGTATATATGATAAGTTGATAAGAAATTAGAAGAGAATGTTTTTGTATGGTGGTTGGGAAAGAAAAGAGGGTTTAGAGATAATTGTATATGTTGCTCATATGGTGATATATATAACATATAAAGTGGTCAAAATGGAAAGTCAAGGAAAGAGGATATTTTTGTGTTGGTTGTGAAATTACTTAAATGGGTATAGATATGACAAAAGCTTAGTTAAATGGATGAGGGTATTATAGTAATTTTCTTTTGGATGGGTATTTAATGCCTATTGACTTTGTGTTTCTTCATCATTTCTTCTTCTTCTTGTTGTTGTGTGGCCGGCTCACCAAAGAGACAAGAGAGCAAGAGAACAAGTGATGGTTTTGATGATTTCAAGCTCAAAGTGAAGGAAGTTTTCAAAGTTACAATTTGGAGTTTCAAGGAATTTCATTATTTGGTAAGTTTTCTCTTGTTTACCCTTGTTATTTTTGAAGTTATGCTTGAGTTGAGTTGTGATTTGATGATGGTATGATTAAGTTGTTTAGGGTGTGATTTTAAGTATTGATTTTGCTTGATAGATGAGAAGTTGAGTTGGTGAAGGTGTTGGAAGTGATTGTGTTGAGTAAGAGTTGTGTTTAGTGAAATTTCTTTCTGTTTTACAATTAGTAAAGGTTGTGACTTGTATGATTTTTAATTAATTATAGAAAAATGTTCTTGAAGTGAATTTTTGATATGTTGTGCCTCTATGAGTCTAGAATGACTGAAAAATATGTTGATTCGATTTTGGAATGGTTATGAGTTTAGAAAGATTATTTTTATTAGACCTATTCCAGCAGGTACCTTAACTGAGACAGCTATATTTCGGGATTTTTAATAAAATGTAGAAAAATCATATCCAATTGAATTTTGGATATGTTGTTTCTTAGTGAGTCTAGTATTTGAGAAAAATAATTTGGAACCACGTTGATTGAATTTGTTTTATGGAATTCACAAAGTTCAGAACTGCTGCCAGGATGCAGGGCAATTGGGGCAGTCTGGTTAGGTGAACTATTTGACCAAGATTTTGTGTTCAGTTTGATCTGAAATTTTAAAGGAATGATTTTAAGATACAAAACTAAATTCTGTAAAAATTTTAGAATTTTTAGTCAAGTAGATTATTTTATACAATTTTTCAAAATAAGGATAAAATGGAGTCTAAAACCAGAATGTACTATTCATATGAATCATATCAATTGTTCTTTGCCCTAATTGCATTGTTGAGATTGAACAATGTTATGTTATGCATTGTGAATGGTTATGTGTTTCATGAATAATATACATTGAAATTGAAATGATAATTCAAATAAGACATGATATGAGACAATGCCATTGTGATTGGCTATGATGATGATATTGAAAGAAAGAAGGCATGTTTGCCTAAATGTGATGAGAATTTGAGAATGGAAATGGTAACTATATAATAAATGAATTGTTTGTTTAATATGTTACTCAGTTTCAGAGTTCTGGATTTGGGTGGCATGCCTAAGAAATGATGAAAGGTAACAGTCTTGCCGAGTTGAGGATCTCCTCATATGTGTTGAGTTGATGGTCCAAGAGACTGGGTCTGTTACACTATGAGAATTGTGAATATGAGATATATGATTTGTAACAGTCTTGCCGGGTTGAGGATCTCCTCATATGTGTTGAGTTGATGGTCCAAGAGACTGGGTCTGTTACACTATCCATGGATAGAGATACATGTATATACATTGCCTACGGGCGTGATTATTGTGACTATGAACCAAAGCAGTAACTCTGAACTCTGAATATCGTATTAAATACTTGTTGGGCCCATAGGTGTCAAGGTTATATGAATGTCCTAAATAATGTTATGAGTTAATGAAATGAGATGTTGGTTATTGAGTATGATTGATTAATGGTGAATGTGGAAAGATGTTGAAATGTGGTATGCTCATATGACTATGATTTGTGAAATGCATAATTATGTGGTTACCTTTATATTTATAATGTTGATCTTATCAATAACATATGTGACATTGCATTACATTAAAGCATACCATTAGCATGTTTTATCTTACTAAGCCGTTGGCTTAGCGCGATAGTGTTTAATCGCGCAGGTAATAGAGTTGATAGAGTTGAACCCGAGAGTTCATCAAGACCAAGTGAGAGTAGACCTTGAAGAGTTGATTTTGGGAACTTAAAGATCAAAAGAGAATTGCCAATCATGTATACTTCTGTATATTTTGTAAAGAAATGTTTAATGTGTAAATATGTACATATTTTATAACTTCCGCTGTGTAATATTTAAATATATATATATATAACTAATATGTTTTGTTTTATCAGTAAATGATTTACTTTTCTATAATGTATAATGATAAAGGTATTGTATCAAGTTTAAAGTGTTTTGAATATTAAGAAAACCGTAGCATCCCTATGTTTGGTGCACTTATGCTACATTGTTGTGGTTGTAGTGTGTGTGCATTGGATATGGGGGTGTTACAATTGTTATACTTAAGAATTTTATAATATTAAGACCTGTAAAGGAGGCCGGTTCCAATGAACTTGGCGTTGTGGGGCTGCTGGGCCATTTCTCACCTTCCCCACACATACCCAACTTTTCGAACCCATTAGGGGGTTGGGGATTCCTTAGAAATCAAGTCATCCACCCCTTTCTTTTTCCCGGCATGTCCGGGTGGCGACTCCATTTTCTCTAGACTTAGGTGCGTGTTCTCTAATGCCCCGAGCCTAAACAGTGCCGAAGTCACAAGAACCATTCCACGGTGAGTGGGGGCAAAAATCCTTGCTCACACCCTTATAGATGTCCTTATTGATAGTGAAACCTCTAGCGTGCTACACTCGTTTGTAGATGGATTTTTCGGATACAGCCAAGTGTTAATGGCCCAAGAGGATAAAGCCAAATTTACCTTCATTACTACATTGGGTATATTCTGTTATAGGGTATGTTGTTTGGGTTAAAGAATGCTGGAGCAATCTACCAAAGGATGCCTAACACTTTGTTTCAAGATATGATGCACAAAGAAGTGGGGGTCTATGTCGAGGATATGATGGTAAAGTCGAATACAAGGGAACAACACTTTTAAAACTTAGAGTTATTCTTCGAGAGAGCAGTGATGTATATGCTAAGGTTAAACCCGATGAAGTGTGTATTTAGGGTTACTTCAGGCAAGTTGTTGGGGCACTTGATTGGTCCAAATGGCATTGAGATTGACCCTGACAAGGTTAAGGCAATCAGAGATATGCCAGCCCTAAAGACGGAGAGCGAAGTTCAGGGGTTTATTGGCAGGTTACAGTACATTAGCAGGTTCATGGCAAAGCTCACCACGATTTGGGAACCTATCTTCAAATTGCTTAAAAAGAATCAACCAGTCAAATGGAATGAAGAATGTCAAAAGGCCTTTGAACGCATAAAGGAGTATATACTAAATCAACCTGTTTTGAAACCTCTTAAACCCGCTAAACCTTTATCACTATACTTAGTAGTAGAGGAAGAGTCGATAGTAGCTATGCTAGCCTAAGCAGATGAGTCAGGGTAGAACACGCAGTCTACTATTTGAGTAGAAAGCTCCTACCTTACGAGGTTAAGTATAGTATCATTGAAAAGGTTTGGTCTTGTAAAAAGTTGCGACATGACTTTCAATCTTATAGTGTGCAATCAATTTTCAGGTTGGATCCGGCAAAGTACTTAAGGGAGACACCCTGTTTGATCGGGAAATATGGTCGATGGTTTATAATTTTGGAAGAATTTGAGATTGAGTATGTAACCAGGAAAACAATCAAAGGTAGAGCAGTGGCAGAATTCTTGGCTCAGCAACATTGTGTGAGCGGGGATTTTTACCCCCACTCCCAATGGAATGGTTCTTGTGACTTCGGCACTGTTTAGGCTTGGGGCCTTAGAGAACACGGGCTTAAGCCCGAAGAAAAATGGAGCTGCCACCCGAACTGGCCGGGAAAAAAAAAGGGGTGGATGACTCAATTCTTAAGGAATCTCCAACCCCTAATGGGTTCAAAAAGTTAGATACGTGTCGAAAAGGTGAGAAATGGCCCAGCACCCACACAACGCCCGGTTCATTGGAACCGGCCTCCTTTGCAAGTCTTAATATTATAAAATTCTTAAGTATAACAATATTATCCATATTACATGCAACAATTAAAATAAAGCATCATTATATTAAAATCAAACAATGTCAAAACAAAGCAAATAAATGGACACCCATCCGAGGATGGAAACATGTCCTTACATCATTCATGTCTAAACTAAATCGGACACCCACCGAAAGGTGGAAACATGTCCTTTACATTGGTCTAAAATATAAAAGCAATTTAAATTACATAATTCTTAACTAATGAGGTACCCATAAGGTGGAAACATACCTCTTAAAATTTTAATACTAAAATAAACAAATAATAGTCATAATAATAAAGAAAATAATCATCCAAGGTAATTTAAATAAATTAAGCATTGAAATTAAATAAATCAATCATTAAAACATATAATAAACTACATAATCAAATCTAAAATTAAATTAAGCAATAAAGATACAAATTTAGATTTATGTCTCAATTTAGAGTTCTTTAATTAACATTTAGGGTTTTGGGATTTTAGAATTATTATTAATGTTATTTAGGCTACTGTGAAGATTTTGGAAAATTGGAATGGATTAGGGTTTTATAAATTTAAGAAAGTAGTAAGGTTTTTGGTTAATCAAATTAGGGTTTAGGGCTAACATCATGATATTAGGGTTTTGGAATCTTAAGACATTAGGGTTTATAATTTTAAAAGATTGGGATTAGGGTTTAAGATTTTTTAGGTTTAATAGAGAGAAAGATTTATGAGATTTATTAGATTCGGGCTTAAGGGTTTGTTAGGTTTACTGGATGGGGGTGTGAAAAATTAAGGTGTTGATATGGTTTTGATGTTTTAAGAATTAGGGTTTAGGAAAACTAGGGTTTAATGGATTGAGTTTTAAGAAGATTAAGGTTTAGGAAAATTAAGAAATTAAGACATTGAGATTAGGGTTTTGAGAATTAATAAGATAGTTTAGGGTTTTATATATTTTGGAAAACATATTCGATTTTAGGATTTAAGAAAATAGTTTAGATTTTTTATAAAAACAATTAAGATCAAAGTTTTTTAGAAACTGTAAAGAAAATTAGGTTTTAGAGAATTAAGAAGATAGTTCAGAGCTTTTCGAATTCTTTGGATTTTTGAGCTATTGGATGAAACAATAATGAACAGAATACATAATTAGGGTTTATCAATTTATACTATTGAATCAAAGTGATAAAAAATATAAACAAAAATTAGTAAGAACAAAAACGATATAGCAATTGAATGTTTAAGCAAATTCAAGATTAAGACACAAAACCTGCGTTGAAAGTTCAACCAAATTGATTTCTGGATGAACAATAACAAAGGCAGCATTGCTGCCTTTGATGGATTGATGATATGATGATTGATACTTGTTGCTAATTCCTTTTGCCGTCTTCTTCCTTTTCTGGTTTCAATCTTTCTTAATCTCAATGGTCGCTCTCTGCTTTTTCTTTTTTTTCTTTAGGGTTTTTCCTCTTTTGTCTCCTCTCCTCTTTTTTGTGTGTTTAATGCTAGTATTTATAGGAAAATAAAGAGTCTTAATCCTATTTTAATAAGAAAATACCAATTGTTTAAGAAAAATTAGAAAACAGGGTACAAAAAAGTTTGGTCAAAAAATCGGCAGCGCGCGGGCTGTCGATCGAGCGGGCTGCGCTAGCGAAAAGGGCGTGGTGGGCTAGCTGGCAAGCCAATTCACCCCAGGTTTGGCTGTAGCAAATTGTGCAGTGCCAAATTCACCGCAGATTTCTATATGCGGCAAATTGGGCACTGCCCAATTCGTTGCAGACAATTTCTACGGGGAAATGGGCTGCCGCGCGTAGCTCGTCGATCCGTCTTATTTTTTTATATTTTTTATATTTTTATTAAAAATAACTATTAAATATTATTAGTAATTAAAATATTATTAAAATAAATAAAATACCATAAAAATTATTTTATACTATTGGATGTGAATGAGCTAAAAATTAAGGTTCTACAGTTTGTCCCCTGTTTGAACGATCTGAGACTACGGGAAAAGAGAGTGAAAAGCAATAAGATCTTTGACTAATTTTTGATGAGGATAGGTACTTGGATTTGATTTGGATACTTGGACCCGAGACTGAACTTGATTTGGGTACTTGGACCCGAGACTAAATTTTATTTTGGTATTTTGACCCGAGATTGGGTACTTGGACCCCAAATTTAATTTGATTTGGGTACTTAGACCCAAGATTGAACTTGATTTGGGTACTTGGACCCGAGATTGGGTATTTGGACCCGAGACTGAATTTGATTTGGGTACTTGGACCCAAGATTGAATTTGATTTAAGTACTTGGACCAGAGATTGGGTACATGGACCTGAGATTGATTTGATTTGGGTACTTAGACCCAAGATTGGGTACTTGGACCCGAGACTGAATTGAATTTGGGTTCTTGGACCCGAGACTGAGTTTGACAGACCTTTTATCAGTTGAGAAGTCTGACTGCTCTGACTGTTCTATTCTTTAATGCATTGTGGTTCTTCACCCTCAAAATGGATCTTCATCATTGGACCTTGGATCTTCATCCTTAGCATCAGATCTTCACCTTTAAAAATGGATCTTCATCCTTGGAGATCGGGTCTTCACCCTTGTAAATGGATCTTCATCTTTGGAGATCAGGTCTTCACCCTTGTAAATGGATCTTCATCCTTTGAGATCCGGTCTTCACCCTTGTAAATGGATCTTCATCCTTGGAGATCAGGTCTTCACCCTTGAAAATGGATCTTCATCCTTTGAGATCGAGTCTTCACCCTTGAAAATGGATCTTCATCCTTTGGACGTCGGTTCTTTACCCTTGGCATCGGGTCTTCACCCATTAAACTGGACCTTCATCCTTGGCATCGGGTCTTCACCCTTGAAAATGTATCTTCATCCTTTGGACTTCGGGTCTTCACCCTTGGCTTCAGCTCTTTTAGCTGGACATATATTTTGTCTTTTGTGCCTTCATTCTTTTGATAGTTTTTAATGTTCCATTCTTTTGTTCTTCCTTTTGTAAAAATTCAGTATTTTTAGTTGGCCCTCATATCTTCTCCTTGCCCCCTACGTGGCGAAATATTTGCAAGTTAGTTTGAAAATGTTTTGTATATAAACTCAAAAAATTGAAAAGGAGAAACTTTGCCCCCTATGTAGGCTCAAACCAAAGATTTTTTTCATGCAAGTTTTGATTGATGTTTTTGTTGTCTATTTCTTCGCACAAGCACGCATTTCTTCTCCTTGCAAAATTACTAGAGCTTTCTCAAGCAATGGGTTTTCCATGCCCCCCTGATTTGATATCTTCTTTTGATTCTTTACTTCACAGAGTGTTTGCTGTTCACTTTGACAAAGAATAAATAATACAAGAAAAAAATGCCATGTGATATGTCCATGTATGCATGATATGCATGAGTAATACTTACAGTGGTTCCAATGACTCACAGACCGAGGTGATCAGCAGAAGTATTCTCATTGACTCCTTCCAGATGACCATTCAGGTTTTACATTAAAATGATAGAAAGCTTTGCATTTATGGCTTTTATCTTCAAGATGTTGAAAATATGAATAATGGAGGCCCCAAACAACAGAGATACATCCATTTCAAAGTATGTCAATTGGTAGCTTCTTCATAACCTTGCCAGTAATCATTTTCTTTGCCTAATGTGTCCTTCGAGGTTCGACTGTTCAAGAAACTTCTCTTAACTTGAAGGCTTTGTATGACAAAAACATTTTTTATTTTTTGAATTTTGATTTTGAAATCAAATGTTGGCTTTGCCAAATCAATGTCAATGTACCTCAGGACTTGATTTTTCCAAATTAACATATCTATAACATGACAACCCTAGTTACTATATTAAACTCAGGAATTATTTCTATTTAAGCAAGAACTGTTGCACTTCAGATAGGCACATACACATTACTTGGCCAAAGGTCTCATTGAGTTTGAATATAGTCTATCTCATATGAATGCTTATTCAAACTATCTCCACTAATAGACTCTACCTACCAAGAGAGATCAACAGGTCTTTGATAGGCTTGAAATGGGGTCTATAAGGGACACGGGTTTAAATGAAGGTCATTTTGAGATAGGAGCTGATGTGACACAATGGACAAATCCTCACACTACAAATTTCTTGTTGGAACTTTAGACAGTTGGGAGCATGAAAAGACAAAGCTTTGAACATTCTTCTTTCTTTTTGGTGTTAACATGAATCTTGATTGGGATAGTCTTTGCCTTTGCAAAATGTTTGGTACCCCAATTTGTTTCTTTTCTTCTTCTCCCTTTTCTTTCTTTTTATTTTTCTTACTCTTCCCTTTCTTTGAGCATTTTATCATTTTATCCTTCTTCCTTGTAGGATTGTTAAGTACAGAACTTTCAAGAACTGGATAGTCTTTCTCCTTTTTCTCTGATTTTGATTGAATCTTTGGTTGGGTTGCACCAATTCAAGTCAAATTATCCTTATAAACCAAATGGAAGTGTTTTGTTGCCTTAGGTAAAAGAGAACTCAGTTGGCTTTCTGAACCGCCTTTTTGGGTTTTATTTTTCTTCTTTTTTTCTTCTTTTTTTCTTCTTTTATCTTTTTTTCTTTTGTCCTTTTTTCTTTTTTTTTTGGTTCTAGCTCTTGAAAGAGTTGTCTTGTTTGGACCAACATGTATTTCTAATAATGGATGAGTGGAGTGACATAAATCTTCTTTAAAAGGGATAAATCATTTGTTACTCTGATATTGTCTTCATATATTGGAGATATTAGAAGAACTTCAACTACCCTTATGGTCTTAAGAACATCAACTATCCTTATAGTTTTGGCTATGCATTCCATTCTTTGATCTTCTTGCCTTTTCACCTCAGTGATCATAAAACTTGTCAAAAGTATCACAACAGCTTAGGGTAGGTTGTTGGGTTTGTAAGCCAATGAAAAGAAAGCTAAAATTTTATGAAGGTTCAAAAAGACAACTGGGGATTGATATCTAATTGGGTGAATACTAGTTGTTGGCTAACCAAACAATGCCTAGATCATTTCTCCCTTAAAAAAGTAGAGTTCAATTTCGCCTCAAAATTTTGTCAAAGCATGTTCTAAGACTGACTAGGACCTGGACAAAGGTAATTATGCAGGAGCCCTCTCTAAGTAAGCATACACAACTCAATGCTATAAAGTAATTTCCTCACCTAGTAAAGTCATTCAAATCATGATGCCTAAATAAATTAATTTATGAATCATCAAGTTAGATTCCTCATTGTTGAGCACCAAAATGAACAAAGACCAAAAAAAAATTTGATGAAAGTAAATTATTCAATTAAATTTAAATTTTAAAAATACGATTATTCCAATTAAATATGAAAGAAAGTAAAATTGAAAAGCAACATTCAAGCTAAGGGAAGTTCGTTGAGTTGGAGTCGAAGATACTTCATTTATTTAGACATCTCAAGGGCAAGGATTTTTATTTTTCCATCATCAAGGGTCATCGCTTCATCATCCATAGTTAGCCCAAGCTTGGTTAGTAGCACATCATCTTTAGCAGCTTCTCTTTCCATATCATGACAATATGACAAGATAAAACTCTTCTTGAAGGTTGTAAGCGATGGTGCCCTTCCAAATTTAGGCAAAGGACTATTCTTAGTGTTGGGCTTATCAGGCTCAGGCAGCTTTCCACTGTCAATCAAATCTTAGATTTCATGCCCTAATCGAACACATTTATCTGTCTCATGCCCTTGCATTTGATGGAATTGACAGAAGACCTTGGCATCAAAATTTAGTGGTAGAGGCTTATGTAGAGGCCGAGGTGCCAATGGTTGTAGCAAATCCATTTTCATTAGATTTTCTAACATCCTTGACAGAGGCGCCCTTAAGTCTGAAAATTTACGCTTCTTTGTTGGCTCAGTTGTTGCATTTTTCTCAACAGCTCCTCTTTCCCTTTGACTTTGCCCACTAGTGTGATAGCTGCCCTTATTGCTCCACTTAGATAGCACATGGTTTGGCTGGTCTTGTAGAATAGGGATTGATCCCTCATTTCTCATTCCATTTCTATTAGTGAACATGTTCCTCATTGATGTTGCCTTTTCCTTCTTTCTTATGTCAATGGGAAATGCCTCATTAGCATTATTGATGATCTCTAGAATTTGAATCAACTAGGTCCTTATAATTTCAACCAATTGATCTTGTAGCTCAGCCATCCTAGCTTTGACAACTTCATCGACTATGTCCCTTAGTTGGTTTGTGTCCATCCTTCCAATGAAGTACTTGAATCAAAATCAATGTAGGTGGTATCGTTGTATGCTCTTGAATTGCTGTACTTCTGGTCTGTGAGCCAGAGAGGATTAATGATATGAGATGCAAATGTATGCATGTATGCACAAACAATAAACAAGCAAGGATAAATAGGACGTTCCTTCCCACCTTATAACTTCTACACACGAATGACGAGTCTCTTTTCCTAGGTATATGGTTAACAAAATACCAACATGGGGTATCTTGTTTTTTGAATAATTCCCTCAGATGATTCAACCAATAGTTATATTTTTGAAAATGGAAATCACTTCATGATAATTTCCATTAATTAGTTTTAATCCATTTAACCAACTAAAGTAGCTTTTATTCTATATTGGATTAAAACTAAATTAAGAGGTTTATTATAAATAGATTTCTCACTTGAAAAAGTAACTACTGATTCATGCCAAAAATAAGGCCATGATTAATTATTCTTAGTGTAAACTAGGCTCAATTGATTTTTGGTATTTCATAATTGCCCTAAATAACTTGTAAGCTCTTTCAATAGGTTATAAAAATAATTTTATTTCTAAGCCCATTGTGAAAAGATTTTAGAAAAAACATATTTTGGGCTTTGTATTTGGATCATGAGAAAAGCATTTTTGATTTGTTTTTAGAAAAGCTTTATGTCCAAAGACCATCTTGAAAAGTTTTGAAAATAGCTTTGGTCTTTTAGATTTTAAAGAAAAATTTATTTTGAGCTTACAATATACTTAGGTCATATTAGAAAAAGAACAAACCAAATAAGCCATAATTTAAGCCAAGATAAATTAATCATAGTCAAACAACATGCATTTGGGGTAAAACCTAAGGAAAGTAACTAGGCCAATTACATGAACTTTAGTCTTTGGGTTAAAAGGCTTAGGTTCCCATAGCAAGTATATACCAAATGGTATGAGGCTATGAGTGGTTATGCCATGCTCGATCTCCATACCTTGAGTGAAAGTATGGTATCCCTTACATAACACAACACGGGTAATACGGGCATCCTAACTCACGCACACGATGCAATCTAGTATGATACAATGGATAATATCATTATAAGAAAGAATAGAATAATAAAAAGGCCAACGGAATCAACATCTCTTATCCCTAGGGGAGTCGCCACTGTGAGCGGGGATTTTCGCCCCCACTCCCGGTGGAATGGTTCTTGCGACTTCGACACTATTTAGGCTCGGGGCCTTAGAGAACACGGGCTTAAGCCCGGAGAAAAATGGAGTTGCCACCCAGACGGGTCGGGAAAAAGAAAGGAGTGGATGACTCGATCTCCTAATGGGTTCGGAAAGTTGGGGAGGAAGGTGAGAAATGGCCAGTACCCCCACAATGCCCGGTCATTGGAACCCGCCTCCTTTGTAGGTCTTAATATTATAAAATTCTTAAGTATAACAATATTATCCATATTAGATGCAACAATTAAAATAAATCATCATTATATTAAAATTAAAGCAATGTCCAAACAAAACAAATAAATGGACACCCATCAGAGGATGGAAACATGTCCTTACATCGTTCATGTCTAAACTAAATAGGACACCCACCGAAAGGTGGATGTTTTATTAGTTTTTGTTATAGATTTGTGTCTTGTTTATTATGATAATTATTGTTTTATTTAGGTATTTTGTTAGTTTTTATCGGTTTGTTCAGTGTTTTCAGTAATTCTGTTATTTTTAGTTTATTTCAGTGTTTATATCGTTTTTTATCTAGTTTTTAGTATGTGTTTATGTTTTGTTGGTTAATGTTTATTTACTTCTTAATTACAATTTGTTTGAGTTTTGTTTTAGGTTTAAAAAAAGCCAAGGAACCAAGATTGAAGAAAAAATGGACAATAGCTGACACAGGCAGAGGACACGGCCAAGTCACTGGCCGTGTCCCATATCAAGCTGAAAAGAAGCCACAAGACACAGTGATGGACACAAGCAAGGGACACGGCCAAGTCACTGGCCGTGTCCCTCCAAAAAGCTCCAACACGGCCAAGTCACCTCTAACATGGCCGTGTCACTCAACCAAAGAAGAAATGAAGAAAAAAGCAAGCAGAAGTGAACACATGCAAGCGACATGGCCAAGTCACTGGCCGTGTCCCTCCAAAATGATCCAACACAGCCAAGTCACCTCAAACATGGCCATGTCCCTCCAAAAATCCTCAAACACTGCCAAGTCACCATCAACTTGGCCGTGTCTCACCTAAATCCAAAGCAAAGAAGAGCATTTCTCACAGTAGGTGACACATGCAAGCGACATGGCAAAGTCACTGGCCATGTCCCTCCAAAATGGTCCAACTTGGCCGTGTCTCTCCCTCAAATTCACCTCCAACACGGCCAAGTTCACTCTAACTTGGCCGTGTCACTCATGGATCAATGAAGACGCGCGGAGGTTTCGTATAAATAGTAAAGTTAGGGTTTTTCTTAAGGTTGTTGACGATTTTGAGAGCAGATTGAGCCGTTCAAGAGATTAGGGTTTTGATAACTTTATTTTCTTTTGATTTTGATTTCACTTTGGATTAATCTAGCTTAGATTAGATTGTTCTAGCCATTGATTCATCCTTCTTGCAAGATTTGAACAAGAGATTCTTCAGAAGCTTCAAGGAGTTTGTAACTTGGTTTTGTTCTCGAACTTATTCTCTTTATTTTCATTGAAATTGTATTAATGGATATTATCATGTCTAATTTGATTTCTTTGAATATTAATGAGATGAGTATGTTTGATTTCATTATGAACTAATTTGATCTAGTCTAGGGTTTGTATGGATCTACTATGATTGTATGAATTGGTTATTCTCTTAGCTAATAATTTCTTTAGCCTTGATTGAATGGAAAATTGTTAATATATAATTGATTGGCCACCAATTATGTTTTTTAGGTATTAGATGATGAATTGAGAGATGAAGTCTAATGCTGGAACAATTAAATTAGGGACTTAGGTGAATTAGAGATATAACCTATTAAAAAGATTATTTCAATTGTAACAAGATTAGTTGAATGAGGTTTGAATATGAGAGCTTATTTCCTTGACTCGATTAATTGAGTTGTTTGAGATTTAATCTTTGAAATTAAATTAGTTAAGAGGAATAACCGTTCATACATATGAGTAGTAGAGAAGTGCAAACCCTAGACTTTTCTATCAAGTGAATCAAAACAATCAGCTTAATTTACTTTTATTCGTTTTAAACTTCAATCAATCTTCTTCATTAGTTAGCAATTTAAATTTTCTTCATTACTTGTTATTCATTATCTGATAATCAATTAGCCACTTTAGTTTCCTTGAGAGACGACCTTGGGGCGATCACCTTTGCTACAACTACCTCGTATACTTGCGAGTGACGCTTTGTGGTAGAGTTAATTCGAGCGCAACAAGTTTTTGGCGCCGTTGCCGGGGAGGCTAATTGGCGAAATTGTTTATTAGGCAAAAATATTCTAGTTTATTTTTCACTGTTTTCATTTTATTTTACTTGTCATTTGATTCTAATAATTTCTTTTTCTAGAAAAATTCTGTTTATGCAAGGCAGGAGATCACTCGAAGGAGAGCTACATCCATTCATTCCAGAAATTCAAAGAGTGAAAAGGAGTAGAGAAGAGTTTGAGCTCTACACCGGATTTGATACTACAGAGTCGGACACTTCTGATTTTGAGTCAGAATCTGCACAATCTGTTAAAATGGCTGAAGAAAGGCAAAGAACGATAAGAGACTTTGCTAGACCTGTCATTGGAACTTCCACCTCTTGCATAAGACTGACAGATACAGCAAGAAATTATGAGTTGAAGAACATTCACTATAATATGCTGCCATCATTCTATGGAGTTCCAAATGAAGATCCTTTGAACTTTATTCGAGATTTCTACTCCACCCTCAACACTTTTCCATTGGGAGGATTAACAGAGGATCAGTTGAGGATGCGGTGTTTTCCATATACTTTGAAGGATAGGGCAAAGAGCTGGCTTATGATGTTGCCCGAAAAATCACTGACAACTTGGGAGCAAGTTTATAATAAATTCATGGGCAAGTTCTACTCACATCAAAAGACAGCTGAGTTGAGAGGGAAGATTGCTACATTCTCTCAATTTGAAGGAGAGCCATTTCATGAGGCTTGGGATAGATTCAAGATGCTATTGATCCAGTGTCCACATCATCACTACCCACTTCAACTTCTTAATCAGTTTTTCTATGATGGTCTAACCCAGCAATTTCAGAACACTGTTGACAATGCAGCTGGGGGAGCCATGGGAGAAAAGACAGCTGATGAAACTTATGAGATATTTGAGATGTTGGGAGCTAATTCTCAACAAAAGTGTGTAAGAGGAAGAAGTAAAGGGGTGAACCAATTGGAGGCCAATAGTGAGATGGTAAATCAGATAGCTGAGTTGACAAGGCAAGTGCAGATGCTGAACATGAAGAACAATATTTCTTCATCTACTCAAGAAGCGTGTGGAATCTGTGGAACTTTAGGGCATGGAACAAACAGTTGCCCCTCTGCATATGAATCATATGGGAATGAAACTGAGCAAGTCAATGTTATGGGAGGATTTCAACCAAGAGCTCGAAATGATCCTTATTCAAATTCATACAATCCTGGTTGGAGGAATCACCCAAATTTTTCTTGGGCAACAAATAATTCTCAGTAGCCTTTCCATTTGCTCCAGAGATAGAACCAACAGCAGGGTCAATCCTCAAATCAATGGCAGTCTAAGATAGAGAGCTTGGAGGAAAGTTTACAAGCTTTCATCAAAGTCAGTGTTCAAAATCAAGAGATGACTAATAAGAGGCTGGACTCATTAGAAGCATCCTTTAAAAAAAGTGGAGACTCAAGTAGGACAACTTGCACAACAGATGCATATTCAACAGAAGGGGAAATTCCCAAGTCAACTTGAGCAGGCACATTCAGTGACTGTTCTTAGGAGTGGTAAGGAAATTAACAATAATGTTGAAAATGATTTTGTGAATGCAGGTGACCAAGAGAACAAGGAGGAAGGAGAACCAGAGAACAAAGGTGATAGAGTTATATCAGTGGAGAAATCACCTTCAGCAGATTTACATAAGGCAAGCAATCCGTACCGGCCTCCTATACCATTCCCCAGCAGGTTGAAGGATGAAATAAAAGATAAGCAATTTTCTAACATCTTCAACATGCTGTCTAAGGTAAGTATTAACTTACCTTTACTTGAAGCAATAAAGAACATGTCGGCTTATGCCAAATTCTTCAAAGAGCTGATCACCAAGAAAAAGAGGTATGAGATGAATGAAAAGGTGATAGTTTCCGAGGTAGCTAGTGCTGTTCTACAGCATAAACTACCTCCCAAGCTAAAGGATCCTGGTAGCTTTATAATTCAAATTTATGTGGGGAATGGAAAGGGGACTGAGGGCATGTGTGATCTAGGAACTAGTGTGAATTTGATGCCTTATTCTGTTTATAAAGATTTAGGATTAGGGGAACTTAAACCGACAAAAATGGTGTTGCAATTAGCTGATAGGTCTTTTAGATTCCCGAAAGGGGTTATAGAAGATGTGTTAGTTAAGGTTGGAGGGTTGATAGTACTTGTGGATTTTATTGTTCTTGACATGGAAGGAGGTAACCCTGCACCATCAGCACACACTATTTTGCTGGGTAGGCCTTTCATGGCCACTACCAACACCTTAATAGATGTTAAAAATGGTAAGTTGTCAATGACTGTCTTAGGGCGAACTGTTGAATTTTCTATTTTTAACACTTCTCCTATTCCTACAACTGCTTTATATGAGGAATGTTCTTTAATTAATAGTGTTGAAGCAGTTGTTTCAGATGCTCTCTTGCAGACAGGTTCATCAGAGAAATTGGAGCTGAAACTGACCTTAGAAGAAGGGGCTAAACTAGTGAGGGAGACCTAAAGGTGCCTAAACCCAAAGGCATATGAGAGCTCGAGGAATTATAAGGATCACACTAAAGCACTTCATGACAGATTTATTGGGCAACAGACATTGAGTCCAGGTATGAAAGTTTTACTTTTTAATTATCGAATCAGTCTGTTTCCAGGTAAATTCAGGTCTCGATGGAGTGGTCCTTTCGAGGTAACTAAGGTATGTCCTTCTGGTGCCATTGAATTGCTTAACTCTAAAACCAATAAGACTTTTAAAGCAAATAGACATAGAGTTAAACCATATAAAGAAGGATTTCAAGAAGTGAGGATCATTGACAGCACTTTGATCCATGATCCCTAGGCCTTGCAGTGATGTCCAGCTTTATGACATTAAAGAAGCGCTTAATGGGAGGCAACCCATCAGTTTGCATTTCTTTTTCATAGTTATAATTTTATATTTACCAATTTTGATTTTATGTTTAGTTTAAATAAATGGAAACCCTAAGCTCTCTTGTATTTTGTTTTTGAACATTTGTGTCTGTGATGAAAAGTTAGTGTTTTGCCTCACCAGAATACGATGGAAAACAGGTTGTACTTAACTGTTTCTCTTTATTATTCTTGTTTTCCATTGAGGATAATGTAAATTCTAAAGTGTGGGGTAATCTTTTAGCTTTTCTTTAATTTTTGTTTTGGTTGCCTTGGTGTGTTTTATTGTGTTGTGCATGGTATAATTGTTGAAAAATTTATTGATCTTTTCTGTGATTTTAGCATTATAGTTGAGACTTTAGTATCAGCATAGAGATTAGCATTTAAATTCATTCAGGATCAATTTTCACATTCTACAATTTATGACATATAAATCTTTGTAAACCCACCTGTGTGAGTTTTGAGCCTCATAATTTGATATTATTATCAATTGATTTTCATTTCTTAAGTGTGCATCTTCATAATTTTGCATCTCTAAAGTTTGCTTTTGCATACTAATTGAACTCACATTATGATTTAATCTCAAGTTTTAAAATGATGAAGGCAAATTAGGCTAGCCTTTTAGCTTAAAAAGACCTCCCTTAATATTTAATTCCTTAGTGAGCCAAGTTGAGCCTTTGACCTTTTTCTTGTTTGATAAACACAATTCTCAACTTAACATGTTCTTATTATCATCATACCTGCATTAAGGAATGGAGTTTTATGATATGACAATAGGGTGGTTTGTTTCAAAGTGTGGGGTAAGCAAGTAAAAAAAAATGATATTGCTATTTGGGGGTTGAAATGCATACTTTGCACATTGTATTTGATTAAGAGTTGATTATTCTTTTCCTCTACATTTTAAGCTAGATGTTCCATGCAATTCTTAATTTTGTATATATATATATATATATAAAATGATGATAAAAATAAAAGAAAAAGAGAAAATAAATAAAGAAAATAAAAAGAAAATAAAAGAGTATATATATGTATACAAAATTTACATATGTTCTAGCATTGGTTTGCAAAAGAGGAATGTCGGCTCGTGTATTTTTCTTTGAGTATGCAAGTATGTGAAGTATTAATGGATTGTGAGTATGCCATTTGAAGGAGTTATGAGTTTCTTAGTAAGAGTAGTGTCTAATTTAGATACTCCATTTCTTGATGCTCCAGCCTAAATGTCTTTTCTCACACCTTTACCTTAGCCCCATTACATCCAAATGAAAGACCTTCAGATATTTCTTGAGAAAATCAGTGAGAGAGATTGGATAATTAAGCAAGTTTATGGTAGTATGCAATCATGAGTGGTTTGAGTGATTAACCTTTGAAATCGAGTGAAACACTTAGATGAGAGATGGGATTTGTATGTCTGGATTAATGAATGAGTTAAGAAAATCCTGGATTGAAGTAAAGTGCAATTATTTATGCTGTGTCTTAAAGGATTTCATCTTATATGCTGGAATTATAGTTAAGGTTGTTTGAGTTTTTATTTATGCCATGTGAATTTGCTTGAGGACAAGCAAAGTTTTAAGTGTGGGGTAGTTGTTTTATTGGTTTTTGTTATAGATTTGTGTCTTGTTTATTATGATAATTATTGTTTTATTTAGGTATTTTGTTAGTTGTTATCGGTTTGTTTATTGTTTTCAGTAATTCTGTTAGTTTTAGTTTATTTCAGTGTTTATATCGTTTTTTATCTAGTTTTTAGTATGTGTTTATGTTTTTTTGGTTAATGTTTATTTACTTCTTAATTACAATTTGTTTGAGTTTTGTTTTAGGTTTAAAAAAAGCCAAGGAACCAAGACTGAAGAAAAAATGGACAGTAGCTGACACAGGCAGAGGACACGGCCAAGTCACTGGCCGTGTCCCATATCAAGCTGAAAAGAAGCCACAAGACATAGTGATGGACACAAGCAAGGGACATGGCCAAGTCACTGGCTGTGTCACTCCAAAAAGCTCCAACACGGCCAAGTCACCTCTAACATGGCCGTGTCACTCAACCAAAGAAGAAAAGAAGAAAAAAGCAAGCAGAAGTGAACACATGCAAGCGACATGGCCAAGTCACTGGCCGTGTCCCTCCAAAATGATCCAACATGGCCAAGTCACCTCAAACATGGCCATGTCCCTCCAAAAATCCTCAAACAAGGCCAAGTCACCATCAACTTGGCCGTGTCTCACCTAAATCCAAAGCATAGAAGAGCATTTCTCACAGTAGGTGACACATGCAAGCGACATGGCCAAGTCACTGGCCATGTCCCTCCAAAATGGTCCAACTTGGCCGTGTCTCTCCCTCAAATTCACCTCCAACATGGCCAAGTTCACTCTAACTTGGCTGTGTCACTCATGGATCAATGAAGACGCACGGAGGTTTCGTATAAATAGTAAAGTTAGGGTTTTTCTTAAGGTTGTTGACGATTTTGAGAGCAGATTGAGCCGTTCAAGAGATTAGGGTTTTGATAACTTTATTTTCTTTTGATTTTGATTTCACTTTGGATTAATCTAGCTTAGATTAGATTGTTCTAGCCATTGATTCATCCTTCTTGCAAGATTTGAACAAGAGATTCTTCAGAAGCTTCAAGGAGTTTGTAACTTGGTTTTGTTCTCGAACTTATTCTCTTTATTTTCATTGAAATTGTATTAATGGATATTATCATGTCTAATTTGATTTCTTTGAATATTAATGAGATGAGTATGTTTGATTTCATTATGAACTAATTTGATCTAGTCTAGGGTTTGTATGGATCTACTATGATTGTATGAATTGGTTATTCTCTTAGCTAATAATTTCTTTAGCCTTGATTGAATGGAAAATTGTTAATATATAATTGATTGGCCACCAATTATGTTTTTTAGGTATTAGATGATGAATTGAGAGATGAAGTCTAATGCTGGAACAATTAAATTAGGGACTTAGGTGAATTAGAGATATAACCTATTAAAAAGATTATTTCAATTGTAACAAGATTAGTTGAATGAGGTTTGAATATGAGAGCTTATTTCCTTGACTCGATTAATTGAGTTGTTTGAGATTTAATCTTTGAAATTAAATTAGTTAAGAGGAATAACCGTTCATACATATGAGTAGTAGAGAAGTGCAAACCCTAGACTTTTCTATCAAGTGAATCAAAACAATCAGCTTAATTTACTTTTATTCGTTTTAAACTTCAATCAATCTTCTTCATTAGTTAGCAATTTAAATTTTCTTCATTACTTGTTATTCATAATTTGATAATCAATTAGCCACTTTAGTTTCCTTGAGAGACGACCTTGGGGCGATCACCTTTGCTACAACTACCTCGTATACTTGCGAGTGACGCTTTGCGGTAGAGTTAATTCGAGCGCAACAGTGGAAACATGTCCTTTACATTAGTCCAAAATATAAAAGCAAATTAAATTACATAATTCTTAACTAATGAGGTACCCACAAGGTGGAAACATACCTCTTACAATTTTAATACTAAAACAAACATATAATAGTCATAATAATAAAGAAAATAATCATCCGTGGTAATTTAAATAAATCAAGCATTGAAATTAAATAAATCAATCATCAAAACATATAATAAACTACATAATCAAATCTAAAATTAAATAAAGCAATAAATATACAAGTTAGATTTATGTCTCAATTTAGAGTTCTTTAATTAACATTTAGGGTTTTGGGATTTTAGAATTATTATTATTGTTATTTAGGCTAATGTGAAGATTTTGGAAAATTGGAATGGATTAGGGTTTTATAAATTTAAGAAAGTAATAAGGTTTTTGGTTAATCAAATTAGGGTTTAGAGCTAACATCATGAGATTAGGGTTTTGGAATCTTAAGACATTACGGTTTATAATTTTAAAAGATTGGGACTAGGGTTTAAGATTTTTTAGGTTTACTGGAGAGAAAGTTTTATGAGATTTATTAGATTTGGGCTTAAGGGTTTGTTAGGTTTACTGGATGGGGGTTTGAAAAATTAAGGTGTTGATACGATTTTGATGTTTTAAGAATTAGGGTTTAGGAAAACTAGGGTTTACTGGATTGAGTTTTAAGAAGGTTAAGGTTTAGGAAAATTAAGAAATTAAGACACTGAGTTTAGGGTTTTGAGAATTAATAAGATAGTTTAGGGTTTTATATATTTTGGAAAGCATATTCGATTTTAGGATTTAAGAAAATAGTTTAGAGTTTTTATAGAAACAATTAAGATCAAAGTTTTTTAGAAACTGTAAAGAAAATTAGGTTTTAGAGAATTAAGAAGATAGTTCGGGGCTTTTCGAATTCTTTGGATTTTTGAGCTATTGGATGAAACAATAATGAACAGAATACATAATTAGGGTTTATCAATTTATACTATTGAATCAAAGTGATAATAAAAATAAATGAAAATCAGTAAGAACAAAAATGATATAACAATTGAATGTTTAAGCAAATTCAAGATTAAGACACAAAACCTGCGTTGAAAGTTCCACTGAATTATTTTTTGTATGAACAATAACAAAGGCAGCATTGCTGCCTTTGATGGATTGATGATTTGATGATTGATACTTGTTGCTAATTCCTTTTGCCATCTTCTGCCTTTTCTGGTTTTAATCTTTCTTAATCTCAATGGCCGCTTTCTGCTTTTTTTTTTTTCTTTAGGGTTTTTCGTCTTCTGTCCTCTCTCCTCTTTTCCTTATGTTTAATGCTAGTATTTATAGGAAAATAAAGTGTCCTAATCCTATTTTAATAAGGAAATACTAATTATTTAGGAAAAATTAGAAAACTGTATAAAATAAGGTTTGGTCAAAAAATTGGCAGTGCGCGGGCTGTCGGGCCAGCGAGCTGCACTGGCAAAAATTGCGCTGGTAAAAACGGGGGCGGCAGGCTAGCTGGCAAGCCAATTCACCCTTGATTTGGCTGCGGTGAGTTGGGCAATGCCCAATTTGCCACAGACAATTTTTGCGGCGAAATGGCCGCGCGGCAGCGCTGCCGTGCGTTGCTCGTCGATCCGTCCGATTTTCTTATTTTTTTTTATTTTTTTATATATTTTATATTTTTATTAAAAATAACTATTAAATATTATTATGAATTAAAATATTATTAAAATAAATAAAATACCATTAAAATTATTTTATACTATCGAATTTGAATTGGTCAAAAATTAAGGGTCTACACATTGTCGCATAATGAAGAGGTTGTCTTGAAATTTCCTAATGAACATTTAGAGGCCATAGAAGTACAAGGATGGAAGATGTATTTCAATGGAGCAGTAAATAGGGAAGGGTTAAGTTTGGGTGTCATACTAGAATCACCCGAAGGGGAGCTTATCCCTTTATCTAAGAAGTTAAAATTCAGGGCAACCAATAATATGGTGGAGTATTAAGCATGTATTTTTGGTGATTCATTGTTAGCAATATACCAAGTGAATGGAGAGTGGTAGTTGAAAGAAGAGAAGCTAAAACCATACCACCATTACTTGGCCATGATGAAGAAGAATTTTAAGGAGTGCATGTTTATACACCTACCAAGAGAAAAAAAACCAGATGGCTGATGCACTAGCCACATTGGCTTTGGTATGGGAGAATCCTGTAAATTTATTTCTTAAGCCTCTGGTTTTGACCAGTTCATCAACTCCTTGCTATGAATATGAGACAATCATGAAAACTGATACAAACCATGATGCGTGGTATGACACCATAAGAAATTTTTTGGGGAATAAGGAATACCTGTTGGGGGCAACAATGGAAGAGAGAAGAGCCATAAGGCGATGGTCCTTATAATGCATCACCTTGCTTGGAGAGTTATTGTCACATCCATGATTTTGAAGATATAAAATTTTATATATACTCAATATATATATATCAAGAGTATATATAACATATACATATGGTATATTAATTATATATGTCGGATTAATATATTACATACTTAATATATTTAATAAACATATAAGGTACATTTGATGTGTATATAAGATACACATTACTTATCCCAAATTTTTTGAAAAGTTCTAATTTTTGGAATTTTAATAAAATAAATTATAATTAAAATGGATAAGTTAAATTAATGGTTTTAAATGAAAAATGAAGGGTTTTTAAATGAAAAAAGTGGAATATATATGTGATATATATGTAAAATATATACAACATATAAAAGTCAACACTTTTTAAAAAGAAAAGTCAAAGTAAAAGGGTATTTTGGTAATTAAATCTTAAAATTTTAAAATTAATAAAATATTTCAAAAATAAATAATTTTGGATGGAAGATAATATATTGGGATTTTAATTAAATAAATAAATAATTAATTAATTAAAAATATATTAAAATAATAATATATAAAAGATTGAAAATGTGAGTGGGAGGAAAGAGAAAATCATTTTTTTTTCATCTTCTTCTTCTTCTTTCCTTCAAGGCCGACTTTCATGGCTTCAAGAGAGGGATTTGCTTCTTCCAAACTCATTTAATTGAAATATTTACAAAGTTTCAAGTGGATTTTTAAGGCTTTCCTCTTTAATTAGTAAGTTTACTCACTTTTTCTTTTGATTTCCATGAAAGTTTGAATATGTGTGTTTTGGGTTTTTGAAGTTCTAAGATTTAATTATCTATTTGGATATGAATGAAGTTATTTTAAGTGATTAACAATGATTTTAAGGTTAGATTTAAGAAATGGTTGAATTTAAGTTGAGTTTGGTGAAGAGAGAGAATTTAGGGTTATGGAACATTTGAGTTTTTGAAATCATGAGTTTTAATTATGTAAATTGGTTCCAAATGTGTTTTTTTGATGCATAAACAAGGATTTTAAAATCAAATGATGGATTTAGTTAAGTTTGGATAGAGTTTGAAGATGGTAGTATTGATTTAGGGTTTTGGAAAAGTGAATTTTCAAAGAATAATTAATTATTTGATTTTAATGCTTAAATCATGTTATTTAATGATATAAGTGGTGGAAATAAGATTGACATGATAATTGGATTGAGTTGGAGTGGAGATCCTTCAATGTTGAAGGTTATGCCATTTTAGGGTTTTGAGTGTAAGCATGGGGTTAATTAATGTAATTGGTTTAAACATGCTAAAACATATTTCTAATGATATTAATAAACTTAAAACACTAATTTAAATGGCTTGATATGGTTTTTGAAAGTTAAAGTGAGGTGAAGCTTAATTTTGAGATTTGGTTTAGAGTGATGTTTAATTATGGTTTGATGTTGAGAATACCTTAGAATGTGATATTAAATGATTATGTATGATCATATTTGGTATAGGCTTTGAGGGAGGTTGATTTGCTTCGTCCAAGTGATGAAGGGCAAGTAGGAAGGATAGGATTGGAGGTTGTGTTAAGCTTGCTTTGGGTTGCTAGTGGAGGTATGTACAAACTTTGAATATATTGTTTATATTTGTATGACATTTGGGCTTAACACATTTTGGTTGGAAAATGTGTTAATTTACTTGGTTCATTGATTGGTTATGAATAACGTGCTATGACATTTGTAATGTCATATATGTGTTAAATGCATTGTGAAAAGCCATTAATAATGGCTAAATTGTGTAGAATGTGAAATATGTATATTATGTGAAAATGCTCAAAGTAATTGGATAATGTGTTGTGAATGCAAAAATGAGATATGTGGAATAATGAAATGAATTGATATTGATAAAAGTGAGAAAAATGATTAATATGTTAAAAATGAGAAAAATGAGAAAGATGTGAAAAATGAGAAAAAAAAAGGAAAATTAGGCAATGTGCCTATATTGAATATGTGACAATGAGAAAGTGATTAATAATGAGAAAATTAATAAATGAAAAAAAAAGTGAGAAAAAGATGATATAATAAGGCAATGTGCCTAGTTTGATCATGAGAAAATGAGAAAAGTTTTAATAAAGGAATTATGAAAGAATTTGATAATGAGAAATATGAACAAATTGTGTGCCTAGTATGGTATTCAATTTTTAGAGTTCTGGGTTTGGCGGCATGCCTATGATTGCATACGGGCTACACCCTAGAATGGTGAAAAGACTGGATCGTAAGCCAGGCCAGCTGATAAATATGAAGTTTTTTGGGTGAAAAGACTGGGTCGTAAGCCTCAAAAACGATAGCAGTATAGCCGAGTTGAGGACCAAGATACTGGGGCCTAAGGGTCTAGCCGGGTTGAGGTCCAAAAGACTGGGGCTATTACATTATCCATGGATATATTGCCTACGGGGATCGACACATGGTGTCATTATGGACAAAAGTAGTAACTCTAAAATTTGAATAGCATATTAGATCCTTTTGGGCCCATGCTTGTCTTTGCTTTAATGTGAATTATGAATTGTGATACAATTGAGCAATATAATGAGATATAATGTTATGAGTTGTGATATATATATATATATATGTGTTGTGCAATGAAATTACATTTGGACTATATTGTTATCAAAGTTTGTACCACTAGGCTTCGGCTTAGCGCGATTGTAATTTGTCGCGTAGGTGTCATGGACATTTTGGTAGAGCCGGAGAGTTCTACTAGACCTGGTCGGGTCTAGGTTTGTATTTATTGAGCCTGAAGAGTTTTTCAATACATCAAGATCAGAGCCAGTTGCTAACATGTAGATATTTGATATTACAGTATATTATGATATTATATATGTTATGATATGTTTTTGAGGTATATAATGTAAATTGTAAAGAATGTTTTGAATAATTTGTTTAGATGGGATTTTATATGTGTTGTTAATTTATATATCTATATATAAGTATTTTGAGAAAATACGAAGAAATTGAAAAGTATTGGTGAAATGGTGAATTAATTTTTATTAGGAGTGTTTGCTTTATGCAGGTTGTGTTTTCTGAATTTTGGGAACGTCCAAATTACAAACAAAACTCTGGCGAATTTTTCCCAGAGATTTTCATATAAAATATTTAGTTTGGATTCCTATAACAAGCAAAGAATATTTATGTACTATTTATTTTATATATTAATATTTGAAATTTTAAAATAGAAATGTGAAAATTTTTATTAAATCGGTTTGTGATATTTTTATACCGTATATGCTGAAAATATGTATTGTACGTATATAGGGTATAATGATGTTACATTTAATTTGATATCAGAGTCTAGTTTTGAGGTTCTCGATCTAGGTGGGTTATTAGAGAGAGAAGATTAGAATTAAATAAAAGATTTTAAATTGTGATGCTTCCATTGGCACTGGCAATTTATCTGATCCCTGATGTGGCAATATCCATTTGATATAATGGATATGAGTTGAAATGACGTCTGGGTTGCATAGATCGGAGTGGCACAGTGGAAACGTCATTCTAGAGATTATGGATTAAGAATTTTTGGAACTTTTATTCGAAATTAAAATTCATAGCTGATTCAATTGATGAATAATTGAAATTAAGGAAAATAATTTATGAAATGATTTAAGATATGAAATAAAAAGTTTGAGAAATGGGCATGATAGTTACAGAAAATTTTATAAGTGTGCTGTAAAATGACATTGTTCAAATTTTTGAATAAATATAGGATTGTTGGATGAGTTTGAAATTTAATGAAAAGTTTTTCTATATGTTAGAATATAATGTATAAAATTTCATAATTTTTAAAGATGAATTACTAATTAAGAAAGGTAGAAGAACACATATTGTTGGAGGAGTTCCAGAAACTCAGAATCTGTAGAAATTGTGAACCATAATTAAAAACTATAGCAAACCAACCCATAAAAATATAAAACTTTACAAAAAATATCATATGTATTCCTATAACATATGATTAAAACTTCATGAATTTTTATTAAGGTATGATACCTGAAAAAAAAAAAGGACAACCAGGTGCTGCCAAAGAAATTATTAAAGAGACTGATTCTCTGATTTTGGAAGATTTAATTTTTAAATATATTAAATCAACTTGGAAAAATCTAAAACTTTAAATATAAGTCCTTATATGTGTCAAGTGCACATGGATAAAAGTTTACAAGCTTTTATAAAGAATTGTAAGGAATATAAAAAAATTGAAAGTAAGAGTGATATGAAAATAAGGAAGTCAAATAATTTTGTGTACATGAGTAATAAATTAATTTCATGAGACAAATGAATAAGAACAATTATGAAAATTTATATGCATACGGGTAGAAGTATGAAGAAGGAATATGGAGTTTTAATAATTTAGAACAAAGAGTTCATAAAAAAAATGAATGATACATGATCTAGAGTTTGACTATGTAAAAGTGGGATATCTAATTGATGATGTTAATTAGTGTAAGGAAATGAATTAGTGTTGTTTAAAAGTAAATGTTATGATCTTAAGATTGAGAATGTAATATGGATGAGATTTAGTGAGGTTCATGTTGTTGGTTGCATTATATGAAATTTGAATTTTTGAAATGGGTTTCCATAATTGTGAAAGTGATGTGTTTTGATATTATATTAATATAAAAATAATGTTTATAAAGTTAGCTCTTGAATGTGAGATTAATAGAATGAAGTTTAAGTAAAGTAGTAAGTTGGAAATTTAGAGTTGTAAGAGAATTTTGATGAGGATTGTTTAGATATTGATAGTTTAATGTTTAATAAGAATGGGAGTAATTCTGAATGAGTAATATTATTTATGATAGTACTAACAAAGATGTAATGTGGTTGATAATATAGAAATTTGTTATGAAATAAAGGGAAATGATTAAGCAAGTGAAAATGAGTTACTTTAGTTAATTGAATTGGAAATGATGAAAATGGATATAAAAGGTGTGATCAATGCATAAAAAAAATGTGAGAGGGATGTCACATTGGAAACGTGACTAAGAGAAAAAAAATATATAATAAGAAATTTATTTAAAAGATGGGCAATTAAATAAGAAAGATGTTAATTATGTTGTAGTTAGAGTGTATATATATGTTGAATTGATGAATAACCTAAGTAATATCAAAAGAATGAGAAATGATAATGTTCTCTGAAAGGTGATAAATGTTAACTTTTTACAGGTTGTATGTTAAAGAGGAATTGCGTATAATTGTATGATATGTGTGATGAGATTTTTCAATATGAACACAATTGTGATATATAAGAAAATGTGGAAAGTAAGTCACACTATTAATATGACTTACGAATGTGTATGTGGATGATTAAAAAAAATATTATCGAGTGTTTGTTACCTTATACAATTACTTGTCTAGTGATATTGAGAATGATATTGCATGTATTAATAGACCTAAGAGAAATTAGGTCTTGAATTGCATAGAGTTAGGTCATGTGATGAATTGAGATTGAGAATGGACCTGAATAGAGTTGGACGGTGAAATTGTTATTTTAACAATTGAACTTGATGATTGTATAGTGTTTTGGGCCTAAAGTATCTGTGTAGAAATAAGAGATTGTAAGGAAAAAGAAAGTATGATGAAGAAAGTATGGAAATGGAATATATATATATATGTATATGAATGAAAATTTTCATAAGAGATAGATTAGAAATGAAGTAATAAATGGAAATTGTGTAAATTAGCATATGAACGAATGTGTATATGTAAGAGATGTTAATGATAATATTATTGAAACATGAGTTAGGCTAATGATGATCAAGTGATCAAGAGTAAATTGCTTTGAAACAGAGCTGAAATGTGTTAACTCTTCGTGTAGCAAAAGATAAAAAAAATAAATATGTGATTTTTGCGATACGAACTTAATGTTGTGATTGGAAATATTTGAAGAAGAATGATAGAGGAACAGTATTTATTTATAAGCCACAAGCATGACCATTATTATGCCATGGCCATATGACTTTTTTAGTATATTAACTGATTAGTTTTGTTGTCCACGGGCATGGGCCTGAGATGACATGACCGTTGGATAGATTTGGTGAAATTGATAGTTATGCTACAAGAAACATGGTCAAGACTTAAGGTTTGCATAGTTGTATCTTATAATTTTATGCTAGAAATTTGTTTATAATTATAGAAAGAGTGGAAACAGAAGAGAATTGTGAAAATATGATGAGCTTTAAATAATGTATAAGAAAAGTGATTTGTGTAAATAGGGTAACTATAAGAAATGTGAGAAAATGGTAAATGAAAGGAATTATGAAATGTGAGTAAGAGTTATAATGAATGTGTTTGAAAGTGGTATAAAATGAATAAGTTGATAAAAATAATGTGTAAAGTAAATGAGACTAGAGGAAGTGAATATTATTTGTAATTATGAATTCGAAGAGAATTAAAATTTGAGAATAAATTTGACCTAATAGAATTAGGCCATGAATTGAAATCATATTGATGAATTTAAAATAGACTAATGGTTGGTCAGAATAGAATAAGGTTGTGATGGTCATATTGTGATAGTTAGATCAATTGATCTAAAATGTAATAAGTTTACAAGTATTTGTTGAAATTCAATGTATGTAGTTATATTAAGAATATGCAAGCTATGTGATAATGTGCATAATACAACGTTTTGATATGTATATGCATATGAAAGAAGCTAAGTTATATTAGTTTCAAATAATTATAAGAGAAAAGTGTTAGTTATAGTATAATTGGAATGAATCTTAATAAGGAAGTAAGATTTTGTTGTTGTATAATGGTGATATTAAATTAATATGTGGTAATTGTATAAAGAGTAGGATCAAAGTAAAGATGTGTAAAATTATTGTGTTAAGATAAAAGTTATTAACATTTGAATTTAAGGTGATGAGAGTATATTTTTATGATAATGAAGTGATCAGATATCTTGAGTGCAATAGGTGTGTGGTGTATATATATTAAGGAGATGAACTAATTTTGTCTAATGACAATTCGATTAAAGATATGATAATCTGTTGTGGCTGTTTAAGTAAATATACAGTATAATGATGAGTTATGGAATGGTAAAAAAGTAATTGATAATGTACCTAAAGGGGAGAATAGAAATTATATAATTTGATGAAATAATGATTTGGAAGATTTATTACCGTACTAGATAATTTCGATGACGAAATTATTTATGGGGGAGAAAATTGTCACATCCGTGATTATGGAGATATAAAATTTTATATATACTCAATATATATATCTAGAGTATATAAAATATATACATATGGCATATTAATTATATATGTTGGATTAATACATTACATACTTAATATATTTAATACACATATAAATTACATTAGATGTGTATATAAGATACACATTACTTATCCCAAATTTTTTGAAAAGTTTTAATGTTTGGAATTTTAATAAAATAAATTATAATTAAAATGGATAAGTTAAATTAATGGTTTTAAATGAAAAATGAAGGGTTTTTAAATGAAAAAAGTGGAATATATATGTGATTTATATGTAAAATATATACAACATATAAAAGTCAACACCTTTTAAAAGAAAAGTTAAAGTAAAAGGGTATTTTGGTAATTAAATCTTAAAAATTTAAAATTAATAAAATATTTCAAAAATAAATAATTTTGGATGGAAGATAATATTTTGGGATTTTAATTAAATAATTAATTAAAAATATATTAAAATAATAATATATAAAAGATTGAAAATGTGAGTGGGAGGAAAGAGAAAATCATTTTTTATTTTTCATCTTCTTCTTCTTCTTTCCTTCAAGGCCGACTTTCATGGCTTCAAGAGAGGGATTTGCTTCTTCCAAACTCATTTAATTGAAATATTTACAAAGTTTCAAGTGGATTTTTAAGGTTTTCCTCTTTAATTAGTAAGTTTACTCACTTTTTCTTTTGATTTCCATGAAAGTTTGAATATGTGTGTTTTGTGTTTTTGAAGTTCTAAGATTTAATTATCTATTTGGATATGGATGAAGTTATTTTAAGTGATTAACAATGATTTTATGGTTAGATTTAATAAATGGTTGAATTTAAGTTGAGGTTGGTGAAGAGAGAGAATTTAGGGTTATGGAACATTTGAGTTTTTGAAATCATGAGTTTTAAATATGTAAATTGGTTCCAAATGTGTTGTTTTGATGCATAAACAAGGATTTTAAAATCAAATGATGGATTTAGTTAAGTTTGGATAGAGTTTAAAGATGGTAGTATTGATTTAGGGTTTTGGAAAAGTGAATTTTCAAAGAATGATTAATTATTTGATTTTAATGCTTAAATCATGTTATTTAATTATATAAGTGGTGGAAATAAGATTGAAATGATAATTGGATTGAGTTGGAATGGAGATCCTTCAATGGTGAAGGTTATGTCATTTTAGGGTTTTGAGCATAAGCATGGGGTTAATTAATGTAATTGGTTTAAACATGCTAAAACATATTTCTACTGATATTAATAAACTTAAAACACTAATTTAAATGGCTTGATATGGTTTTTGAAAGTTAAAGTGAGGTGAAGCTTAATTTTGAGATTTGGTTTAGAGTGATATTTAATTATGGTTTGATGTTAAGAATACCTTAGAATGTGATATTAAATGATTATGTATGATCACATTTGGTATAGGCATTGAGGGAGGTTGATTTGCTTCGTCCAAGTGATGAAGGGCAAGTAGGAAGGATAGGATTGGAGGTTGTGTTAAGCTTGCTTTGGGTTGCTAGTGGAGGTATGTACAAACTTTGAATATCTTGTTTATATTTGTTGACATTTGGGCTTAACACATTTTGGTTGAAAAATGTGTTAATTTACTTGGTTCATTGATTGTTTATGAATAATGTGCTATGACATTTTTAATGTCATATATGTATTAAATGCATTGTGAAAAGCCATTAATAATGTTTAAATTGTGTAGAATGTGAAATATGTATATTATGTGAAAATACCCAAAGTAATTGGGTAATGTGTTGTGAATGCAAAAATGAGATATGTGGAATAATGAAATGAATTGGTATTGATAAAAGTGAGAAAAATGAGAAATATGTTAAAAATGAGAAAGATGCGAAAAATGAGAAAAATGAGAAAAAAAAAGGGAAAATAAGGCAATGTGCCTAGATTGATTATGTGACAATGAGAAAGAGATTAATAATGAGAAAAATGAATAAATGAAAAAAAAAGTGAGAAAAAGATGTTATAATAAGGCAATGTGCCTAGTTTGATCATGAGAAAATGAGAAAAGTTTTGATAAAGGAATTATGAAAGAATTTGACAATGAGAAATATGAATAAATTGTGTGCCTAGTATGTTATTCAATTTTTAGTGTTCTGGGTTTGGCGGCATGCCTATCATTGCCTACGGGCTACACGCTGGAATGGTGAAAAGACTGGATCGTAAGCCAGGCCAGCTGATAAATATGAAGTTTTTGTGGTGAAAAGACTGGGTCGTAAGCCTCAAAAACTATAGCAGTATAGCCGGGTTGAGGACCAAGATACTGGGGCCTAAGGGTCTAGCCGGGTTGAGGTCCAAAGGACTGGGGCTGTTACATTATCCTTGGATATATTGTCTACGGGGCTCGATACATGGTGTCATTATGTACCAAAGTAGTAACTCTAAAATTTGAATAGCATAATAGATCCTTTTGGGCCCATGCTTGCCTTTGCTTTAATGTGAATTATGAATTGTGATACAATTGAGCAATATAATGAGATATAATGTTATGAGTTGTGATATATATATATATGTGTGTTGTGCAATGAAATTACATTTGGACTATATTGTTATCAATGTTTGTACCACTAGGCTTCGGCTTAGCGCGATTGTAATTTGTCGCATAGGTTTCATGGACGTTTTGGTAGAGCCGGAGAGTTCTACTAGACCTGGTGGGGTCTAGGTTTGTATTTATTGAGCTTGAAGAGTTTTTCAATACATCAAGATTAGAGCCAGTTGCCAGCATGTAGATATTTGATATTACAATATATTATGATATTATATATGTTATGATATGTTTTTGAGTTATATAATGTAAATTGTAAAGAATGTTTTGAATAATTTGTTTAGATGGGATTTTATATGTGTTGTTAATTTATATATCTATATATAAGTATTTTGAGAAAATACGAAGAAATTGAAAAGTATTGGTGAAATGGTGAATTAATTTTTATTAGGAGTGTTTGCTTTATGCAGGTTGTGTTTTGCTGAATTTTGGGAACGTCCAAATTACAAACAAAACTCTGGCGAATTTTTCCCAGAGATTTTCATATAAAATATTTATTTTGGATTCCTATAACAAGCAAAGAATATTTGAGTACTATTTATTTTATATATTAATATTTAAAATTTTAAAACAGAAATGTGAAAATTTTTATTAAATCGGTTTGTGATATTTTTATATCGTATATGCTGAAAATATGTATTGGACGTATATAGGGCATAAGAGTGTTACATTTATTTTGATATTAGAGCCTAGGTTTGAGGTTCTCGATCCAGATGGGTTATTAGAGAGAGAAGATTGGAATTAAAAAAAATGATTTTCAATTGTGATGCTTGCATTGGTACTGGCAATTTATCTGATCCCTGATGTGGCAATATCCATTTGATATAATGGATATGAGTTGAAATGGCGTCTGGGTTGCATAGATCAGAGTGGCACAGTGGAAGCGTCATTCTAGAGATTATGGATTAAGAATTTTTGGAACTTTTATTCGAAATTAAAATTCATAGCTGATTCAATTGATGAATAATTGAAATTAAGGAAAATAATTTATGAAATGATTTAAGATATGAAATAAAAAGTTTGAGAAATGGGCATGATAGTTACAGAAAATTTTATAAGTGTGCTGTAAAATGACATTGTTCAAATTTTTGAATAAATATAGGATTGTTGGATGAGTTTGAAAATTTAATGAAAAGTTTTTCTATATGTTAGAATATAATGTATAAAATTTCATAATTTTTAAAGATGAATTACTAATTAAGAAAGGTAGAAGAACACATATTGTTGGAGGAGTTCCAGAAACTCAGAATCTGTAGAAATTGATAACCATAATTAAAAACTATAGCAAACCAACCCATAAAAATATAAAACTTTACAAAACATATCATATGTATTCCTATAACATATGATTAAAATTTCATGAATTTTTATTAAGGTATGATACCTAAAAAAAATTGGATAACCGGGTGCTGCCAGAGAAATTATTAAAGAGACAGATTCTCTGATTTTGGAAGATTTAATTTTTAAATTTATTAAATCAACTTGGAAAAATCTAAAACTTTAAATATAAGTTCTTATATGTGTCAAGTGCACATGGATAAAAGTTTACAAGCTTTTATAAAGAATTGTAAGAAATATAAAAAAATTGAAAGTAAGAGTAATATGAAAATAAGGAAGACAAATAATTTTGTGTACATGAGTAATAAATTAATTTCATGAGACAAATGAATAAGAACAATTATGAAAATTTATATGCATATGGGTAGAAGTATGAAGAAGGAATATGGAGTTTTAATAATTTAGAACAAAGAGTTCATAAAAAAATGAATGATACATGATTTAGGGTTTGACTATGTAAAGTGGGATATCTAATTGATGATGTTAATTAGTGTAAGGAAATGAATTAGTGTTGTTTAAAAGTAAATGTTATGATCTTAAGATTGAGAATGTAATATGGATGAGATTTAGTGAGGTTCATGTTGTTGGTTGCATTATATGAAATTTGAATTTTTGAAATGGGTTTCCATAATTGTGAAAGTGATTTGTTTTGATGTTATATTAATATAAAAATAATGTTTATAAAGTTAGCTCTTGAATGTGAGATTAATAGAATGAAGTTTAAGTAAAGTAGTCAGTAGGAAATTTAGAGTTGTAAGAGAATTTCGATGAGGATTGTTTAGATATTGATAGTTTAATGTTTAATAAGCATGGGAGTAATTCTGAATGAGTAATATTATTTATGAAAGTACTGTAACATCCCTATATCCGTATATGTACACAGCATGCTTATACGATCATAATATACGTATGCCGAATATAGAAATGCCACACTTTACAAAAACTCAATCCCATTTAAAATCAAATAAAAATTTAATTGTAGTACAAATGGTTTAAATAGAAATTAGAAGACACAATAAATGAAAACATTTATTTAATACACAACGAAAGTTATATCCAAAATTTAAAAGTGCAATTACATTATACGTCAAAATTACAAAATAAGAAATATATACATGATTGACAGCTTGACTCTCTGATCTTTAAGCTTTAATCCAATTCTTCAAGTACAACTCAATTAGGTCTAGAAGAATCCTCTGTCTCAACTCTATCAACTCTATCACCTCTACCACCTGTGCGATAAATCATAATCGCGCTGAGCCAACAACTCAGTAGTACAAACCATAATGCCATTATGATATATCAACATCAATGATACACACTCAAACAATAAAGATCATACTCAATATACAATATTTCATGAATGGTACATTTCATCATTTAAGTAATATTAACATTTTATTACATTATAATAACATTCATGACATCTATATAACATAGACACCTATGGGCCCAACAAGTATTTAATACGATATTCAGAATTCAGAGTTACTGCTTTGGTTCATAAATACAATAATCAAGCCCGTAGGCAACTTATATATCTCTATCCATGGATAGTGTAACAGACCCAGTCTCTTGGACCTTAACTCAACAAATTAAGGAGATCCTCAACCCGGCAAGACTGTTACCAATCATATATCTCATAATCACCATTCTCATAGTGTAACAGACCCAGTCTCTTGGACCTTAATTCAACTCAATTTGAAGAGATCCTCAACCCGGCAAGACTGTTACCTTTCAATTTCTAGGCATGCCTCCAAAACCAGAACTCTGAAACTGAATAACATATTAAACATACAATTATTTCATTAATCTCTTATTCATTCACTTTCTCAATTTGTATCTCATCATCAAATAGGCAATCATGCCTCAACAATTTCATTTGTATAACCATAGCCACTCATAAAGGCTTCTCATCACATGTGAATCATCATGTCTCAATTCACAATATAGTACATCATCTTACACATATCCACATTCAATTACATTGAACATAATCATATATACATACATGTCTCAATCATATCATTTCACATTATACATATGGTACATATCATAGGACTCACAATGTGCAAAGCATAACATTATTCATGTATATCAACAATGCCATGTCAAGTGAATGTATGCATCAATGCAAGGTTTGTACTTACCTCAATATCAATCCACACAACTCTAAATACTTTGCTTTTCCAAAGTTCTTCAATTTCCCAATTAGGGCAACTCACCTTCTTTACCACCTAAACCAAAACAATGATACAATATATGAATTCCCATACTCTTTATCACTTAATAACCTCTTACTAAACTCTTAAATCACAATTTACACTTCAACATTACTCACAAAGGCCCACGGCCGTGGCCACCTCCAACCCCACGGGCGTGGCTTAGAAATCATTTCTGCCTTCCTAGCTCCACTCCCCCACGGCCATGGTTCTAATTGGCCACGGCCATGGCCAACCAAGGCCACGGGCGTGGCATTCACAAGGCTACTGCCTTGTGCCAACTTCTCCATTCCAAGGCCTACAACTCCAACAAACTCAAATAACAAGAAGATCTATGAAAATAATGAAGCAAACTTAAGTAAAACCTCATTAATCACTTCATAACCCTAAAACAACCTCACCTCCAACACTTCCATATCAACAACTATATAACTTCTTAACTTATCATCTCTTTAAACATTTGAAAACACACCACAAACATACCTAATCATACAATCCATAATCATCCATCAACCCCAAACACATCTTCAAAAAGAATAAAAGAAAACAAAAGAAAGAACTTACCAAAATGGATGAATTACACAACTTTCCAACTTTATCACTTGAATCTTCCTTCAATTTGAGTTTGGAATAAACAATTTCACTCTTGCTCTCTTGCTTTAGAACAGCCGGCCACCATAAGAGAAAGAGAAGAAAAGATGATGAAGAAAAGTCAAATGATCATCTCTTTAAATCTCCACCAAGCAATTCAAAAAGCAAATTACATATATGCCCTCTTCTCACTTGTTCTAGCTACCTTTCATCCACATATCCCTTTTTTGTAATTTCACATACATCAATTAAATATCTTCTTCCACTTTGACCACTCATTTGACTTATGTATATGTTATTTATACTTTCATATATACAACATATACACTTTCTTTTAATTTCTTTTCTCTTGCAATTTCACATATACATTCAATCCAATTTAAAACAACAACAATATTCAAAACTCCTAGGCATACATTGGGATATTACAAGTACTAACAAAGGTGTAATGTGGTTGATAATATAGAAATTTGTTATGAAATAAAGGGAAATGATTAAGCAAGTGAAAATGAGTTACTTTAGTTAATTGAATTGGAAATGATGAAAATGGATATGAAAGGTGTGATCAATACATAAAAAAAAATGTGAGAGAGATGTCACATTGGAAACGTAACTAAGAGGAAAAAAATATATAATAAGAAATTTATTTAAAAGATGGGCATTTAAATAAGAAAGATGTTAATTATGTTGTGGTTAGAGTGTATATATATGTTGAATTGATGAATAACCTAAGTAATATCAAAAGAATGAGAAATGATAATGTTCTCTGAAAGGTGATAAATGTTAACTTTTTATAGGTTGTATGTTAAAGAGGAATTGCATATAATTGTATGATATGTGTGATGAGATTTTTCAATATGAACACAATTGTGATATATAAGAAACTGTGGAAAGTAAGTCACATTGTGAATATTGTTGGTGGTAGCACACCAAAATTGAAAAATAAAAATAAAGAAAGTCAAAAATGCAAGGTGCCTAACAATGAAGAAATTGTCAAAAATGTGAGGTGAAAATGGGAGGTGCCTAATTTAGCCTAATTTTCACCTAATTTAGTTTGACAATTTATTTGCATTTGAAGCCTATAAATAGGCTCATTCTCTCCATTTGTAAATACACCAAGAAAACACAAAATGTAGCTTAAGGAGAGCTATAGGTTAAACACCAAGTAGTTTATATTAGGAATTAAAGAATCAATCTCTTGGAGTTCCTTGGAGTATAAATATTTTGGGGTTGTTTTGTGGGTGTCGGTTAGAAAAATATTTTGTAATTTTTGGTTGTAACAATTTGCCGCATAGTGAATATTTTTCTTGGTTGTCGTTAGACAACGACCGTGGTTTTTCTCCATTCGGGAGTTTTCCACGTTAAATCATTGTGTTTTATTCTCTTTAATTTCTCAATTGTTATTTTATTTTCTCATTTATTCCTGCTTAAAGACGGTCCGAGGGGCGGGAAAATAGCGATTTTCCCAACAAGTGGTATCAGAGCTTAGGTGTTATAATTTTTTGTCAAAAATCTTAGTATGCTCTGTGGTTGCAGCTTGGTCTGATCTTCCACATCAGAAAAGATTTTTGTTAAAAATTATTTTTGTTTTTAAGCTGGTGGAGCTTTGGAAAAGGTGGAGCCGTTTTGCTTTGGTGTGCTTGAGTATTGGTGGTGAGATAAATAATTACATGTCGAGGTAAATTCTGTCAAACGACACGAATTTAGTCTAAGGCAAGTGGATTTTAAGTGAGACCTTTGTGACTCCTCCTCTTACCTGGGAATTTACCTGGTGTAATATTTATTTCTGGTCCTTTATTAAGCACAAAGTAAGCATGTCGGCAATGAGATGCGAGATTGAGAAATTTGATGGGAGAATGAATTTTGCACTGTGGCAAGTGCAAGTCAAAGACGTGTTGATACAGTCTGGACTACATAAGGTTTTGCAGGGTAAACCAGTCAGCGGAAGAAATTCAGAAAAAGGCGGTGGCAGTGGAGACTCAGAAAAATCCAAGATTAGTGACGAAGAATGGGAGGAGCTGGATATCAAGGCGGCAAGTCAAATTCGCATGTGTCTAGCAAAAAATGTTCTTGCTAATGTGCTTGGATTGTCCACGACAAAGGAGCTGTGGGAGAAACTGAAAGAATTGTATCAGGGAAAAAATATATCCAACAGGTTATATTTGAAAGAGCAATTTCATACGTTGAAAATGGCGGAAGGTACAAAGCTGTCCGATCACCTGAGTGTCCTCAATGGTATTATCTCTGAATTAGAAACTCTTGGAGTGAAAACCGAAGATGAAGATAAAGCTCTCCGGCTCATCCTGTCACTTCCTTCAACATATGAGCACATGAAGCCTGTTCTGAAATATGGTAGTAAGGAAGTGGTGTATGCGGATGTGGTTAGTAAGCTCATTACTGAGGAGAGAAGACTGAATGAAATGGAAAATAAATCTTATGAGAATTCAGCTTTATCTGTCGGTATCAGGAAAAAGAATAAAGGCTCCGGAAAGAGGAAGGTTGTCTGCTGGGGGTGTGGTCAAACTGGACACGTGAGGAAGGATTGCCCGAACGGTGGAGCTGATTCGGCTAGAAGCTCTAACGTTGTTGCTGCCAATGTGATCTCCTGTGGCGAAGGAGATGATGAGTTGTCTCTGTAGTTGAGAGAAGTGTGTCCTCATGGCATGATTGCTACCCGTTGAGATGCCATGGAAGAGGACTGATTATTGGTAGCTGGTCCACGGAAATGCGTGCTGCATTGGTTGACAGTTGATGCAAGGTGCGTGGTGGAAAAATTATGTCGATGGCTAATGAACTCTCGGAAAGTCAACAGGAGGGTTGCACCATAAACTATTAGCGGGATCCGACATGGCCGATGAAAAATTCTTGGAGTTGGCGAAATAATTCCAAGTGTCGATACTCTTTTATGGTGGAGTATGTTAATTCTTGACGTTAAGAATTATAATTGTCGGTAACAGACAATGTTGTGTTTTTATTTTTCAAGGTGGAGATTGTTGGTGGTAGCACACCAAAATTGAAAAATAAAAATAAAGAAAGTCAAAAATGCAAGGTGCCTAACAATGAAGAAATTGTCAAAAATGTGAGGTGAAAATGGGAGGTGCCTAATTTAGCCTAATTTTCACCTAATTTAGTTTGACAATTTATTTGCATTTGAAGCCTATAAATAGGCTCATTCTCTCCATTTGTAAATACACCAAGAAAACACAAAATGTAGCTTAAGGAGAGCTATAGGTTAAACACCAAGTAGTTTATATTAGGAATTAAAGAATCAATCTCTTGGAGTTCCTTGGAGTATAAATATTTTGGGGTTGTTTTGTGGGTGTCGGTTAGAAAAATATTTTGTAATTTGTGGTTGTAACAATTTGCCGCATAGTGAATATTTTTCTTGGTTGTCGTTAGACAACGACCGTGGTTTTTCTCCATTCGGGAGTTTTCCACGTTAAATCATTGTGTTTTATTCTCTTTAATTTCTCAATTGTTATTTTATTTTCTCATTTATTCCTGCTTAAAGACGGTCCGAGGGGCGGGAAAATAGCGATTTTCCCAACAAATATGACTTACGAATGTGTATGTGGATGATTAAAAAAAATATTATCGAGTATTTGTTACCTTATACAATTACTTGTCTAGTGATATTGAGAATGATATTGCATGTATTAATAGACCTAAGAGAAATTAGGTCTTGACCTGCATAGAGTTAGGTCATGTGATGAATTGAGATTGAGAATGGACGCGAACAGAGCTGGACGGTGAAATTGTTATTTTAACAATTGAACTTGATGATTGTATAGTGTTTTGGGCCTAAAGTATCTGCGTATAAATAAGAGATTGTAAGGAAAAAGAAAGTATAATGAAGAAAGTATGGAAATGGAATATATATATATATATATATGAATGAAAATTTTCATAAGAGATAGATTAGAAATGAAGTAATAAATGGAAATTGTGTAAATTAGCATATGAACGAATGCGTATATGTAAGAGATGTTAATGATAATATTGTTGAAACATTAGTTAGGCTAATGATGATCAAGTGATCAAGAGTAAATTGCTTTGAAACAGAGCTGAAATGTGTTAACTCTTCGTGTAGCAAAAGATAAAAAAAAATAAATATGTGATTTTTGCGATATGAACTTAATGTTGTGATTGGAAATAGTTGAAGAAGAATGATAGAGGAACAATATTTATTTATAAGCCACAAGCATGACCATTATTATGCCATGGTCATATGATTTTTTTAGAATATTAACTGATTAATTTTGTTGTCCACGGGCATGGTCCTGAGATGACATGACCGTTGGATAGATTTGGTGAAATTGATAGTTATGCTACAAGAAACATGGTCAAGACTTATGGTTTGCATAGTTGTATCTTATAATTTTATGCTAGAAATTTGTTTATAATAATAGAAAGTGTGGAAATAGAAGAGAATTGTGAAAATATGATGAGCTTTAAATAATGTATAAGAAAAGTGATTTGTGTAAATAGGGTAACTATAAAAAATGTGAGAAAATGGTAAATGAAAGGAATTATGAAATGTGAGTAAGAGTTATAATGAATGTGTTTGAAAGTGGTATAAAATGAATAAGTTGATGAAAATAATGTATAAATTAAATGAGACTAGAGGAAGTGAATATTATCTGTAATGATGAATTCGAAGAGAATTAAATTTGAGAATAAATTTGACCTAATAGAATTAGGCCATGAATTGAAAACAGATTAATGAATTTAAAATAGACTAATGGTTGATCAGAATAGAATAAGGTTGTGATGGTCATATTGTGATAGTTAGATCAATTGATCTGAAATGTAAAAAGTTTACAAGTATTTGTTGAAATTCAATGAATGTAGTTATATTAAGAATATGCAAGCTATGTGATAATGTGCATAATACAACGTTTTGATATGTATATGCATATGAAAGGAGCTAAGTTATATTAGTTTCAAATAATTATAAGAGAAAAGTGTTTGTTATAGTATAATTGGAATGAATCTTAATAATGAAATAAGATTTTGTTGTTGTATAATGGTGATATTAAATTAATATGTGGTAATTGTATAAAGAGTAGGATCAAAGTAAAGATGTGTAAAATTATTGTGTTAAGATAAAAGTTATTAACATTTGAATTTAAGGTGATGAGAGTATATTTTTATGATAATGAAGTGATCAGATATCTTGAGTGCAATAGGTGTGTGGTGTATATATATTAAGGAGATGAATTAATTTTGTCTAATGACAATTCGACTAAAGATATGGTAATCTGTTGTGGCTGTTTAAGTAAATATACAGTATAATGATGAGTTATGGAATGGTAAAAAGGTAATTGAGAATGTACCTAAGGGGGAGAATAGAAATTATATAATTTGATGAAATAATGATTTGGATGATTTATTACCGTACTGGATAATTTCGAGGACGAAATTATTTATGGGGGAGAAAATTGTCACATCCGTGATTTTGGAGATATAAAATTTTATATATACTCAATATATATATCTAGAGTATATAAAATATATACATATGGCATATTAATTATATATGTTGGATTAATACATTACATACTTAATATATTTAATACACATATAAATTACATTAGATGTGTATATAAGATACACATTACTTATCCCAAATTTTTTGAAAAGTTTTAATTTTTGGAATTTTAATAAAATAAATTATAATTAAAATGGATAAGTTAAATTAATGGTTTTAAATGAAAAATGAAGGGTTTTTAAATGAAAAAAGTGGAATATATATGTGATATATATGTAAAATATATACAACATATAAAAGTCAACACCTTTTAAAAGAAAAGTCAAAGTAAAAGGGTATTTTGGTAATTAAATCTTAAAAATTTAAAATTAATAAAATATTTCAAAAATAAATAATTTTGGATGGAAGATAATATTTTGGGATTTTAATTATATAATTAATTAAAAATATATTAAAATAATAGTATATAAAAGATTGAAAATGTGAGTGGGAGGAAAGAGAAAATCATTTTTTTATTTTTCATCATCTTCTTCTTCTTCTTTCCTTCAAGGCCGACTTTCATGGCTTCAAGAGAGGGATTTGCTTCTTCCAAACTCATTTAATTGAAATATTTACAAAGTTTCAAGTGGATTTTTAAGGTTTTCCTCTTTAATTAGTAAGTTTACTCACTTTTTCTTTTGATTTCCATGAAAGTTTGAATATGTTTGTTTTGGGTTTTTGAAGTTCTAAGATTTAATTATCTATTTGGATATGGATGAAGTTATTTTAAGTGATTAACAATGATTTTAAGGTTAGATTTATGAAATGGTTGAATTTAAGTTGAGTTTGGTGAAGAGAGAGAATTTAGGGTTATTGAACATTTGAGTTTTTGAAATCATGAGTTTTAATTACGTAAATTAGTTCCAAATGTGTTATTCTGATGCATAAACAAGGATTTTAAAATCAAATGATAGATTTAGTTAAGTTTGGATAGAGTTTGAAGATGGTAGTATTTATTTAGGGTTTTGGAAAAGTGAATTTTCAAAGAATGATTAATTGTTCGATTTTAATGCTTAAATCATGTTATTTAATGATATAAGTGGTGGAAATAAGATTGAAATGATAATTGGATTGAGTTGGAATGGAGATCCTTCAATGGTGAAGGTTATGCCATTTTAGGGTTTTGAGCATAAGCATGGGGTTAATTAATGTAATTGGTTTAAACATGCTAAAACATATTTCTAATAATATTAATAAACTTAAAACACTAATTTAAATGGCTTGATATGGTTTTTGAAAGTTAAAGTGAGGTGAAGCTTAATTTTGAGATTTGGTTTAGAGTGATGTTTAATTATGGTTTGATGTTGAGAATACCTTAGAATGTGATATTAAATGATTATGTATGATCACATTTGGTATAGGCATTGAGGGAGGTTGATTTGCTTCGTCCAAGTGATGAAGGGCAAGTAGGAAGGATAGGATTGGAGGTTGTGTTAAGCTTGCTTTGGGTTGCTAGTGGAGGTATGTATAAACTTTGAATATATTGTTTATATTTGTATGACATTTGGGCTTAACACATTTTGGTTGGAAAATGTGTTAATTTACTTTGTTCATTGATTGGTTATGAATAATGTGCTATGACATTTGTAATGTCATATATGTGTTAAATGCATTGTGAAAAGCCATTAATAATGGCTAAATTGTGTAGAATGTGAAATATGTATATTATGTGAAAATACCCAAAGTAATTAGGTAATGTGTTGTGAATGCAAAAATGAGATATGTGGAATAATGAAATGAATTGATATTGATAAAAGTGAGAAATATGAGAAATATGTTAAAAAAATAAGAAAAATGAGAATGATGTGAAAAATGAGAAAAATGAGAAAAAAAAAAAGGGAAAATAAGGCAATGTGCCTAGATTGAATATGAGAATGTGAAAGAGATTAATAATGAGAAAAATGAATAAATGAAAAAAAAAAGTGAGAAAAAGATGATATAATAAGGCAATGTGCCTAGTTTGATCATGAGAAAATGAGAAAAGTTTTGATAAAGGAATTATGAAAGAATTCGATAATGAGAAATATGAATAAATTGTGTGCCTAGTATGTTATTCAATTTTTAGAGTTCTGGGTTTGGCGGCATGCCTATGATTGCCTACGGGCTACAAGCTAGAATGGTGAAAAGACTGGATCGTAAGCCAGGCCAGTTGATAAATATGAAGTTTTTGGGGTGAAAGACTGGGTCGTAAGCCTCAAAAAACTGTAGCAGTATAGCTGGGTTGATGACCAAGATACTGGGCCTAAGGGTCTAGCCGGGTTGAGGTCCAAAGGACTGGGGCTATTACATTATCCCTGGATATATTGCCTACGGGGCTCGACACATGGTGTCATTATGGACCAAAGTAGTAACTCTAAAATTTGAATAGCATATTAGATCCTTTTGGGCCCATGCTTGTCTTTACTTTAATGTGAATTATGAATTGTGATACAATTGAGCAATATAATGAGATATAATGTTATGAGTTGTGATATATATATATATGTGTGTGTTGTGCAATGAAATTACATTTGGACTATATTGTTATCAAAGTTTGTACCACTAGGCTTCGACTTAGAGCGATTGTAATTTGTCGCGTAGGTGTCATGGGCGTTTTGGTAGAGCCAGAGAGTTCTACTAGACCTGGTGGGGTCTAAGTTTGTATTTATTGAGCTTGAAGAGTTTTTCAATACATCAAGATCAGAGCCAGTTGCCAGCATGTAGATATTTGATATTAGAGTATATTATGATATTATATATGTTATGATATGTTTTTAATGTATATAATGTAAATTGTAAAGAGTGTTTTGAATAATTTGTTCAGATGGGATTTTATATGTGTTATTAATTTATATATCTATTTATAAGTATTTTGAGAAAATATGGAGAAATTGAGAAGTATTGGTGAAATGGTGAATTGATTTTTATTAGGAGTGTTTGCTTTATGCAGGTTGTATTTTGCTGAATTTTAGGAACGTCCAAATTACAAGCAAAACTCTGGCGCATTTTTTCCAGAGATTTTCATATAAAATATTTATTTTGGATTCCTATAACAAGCAAAGAATATTTATATACTGGTATATTGGAATCGTCCTCAGCAAGGAATTATCAAGATTAACATTGATGCTTCATATTCTGTTCATAGCTCTTCAGGTGGTGCTATAATCAGAAATGATTCGGGTCATTTTATTATAGCTCACGCTTTTTTATTGGAGGCTAATAACTCGGTTGAAGTTGAAATTAAAGCTCTTTCTTATGGTCTTCAATGGTGCATTTCATTGGGCTATACTCGGCTAATTGTGGAATTAGATGCTTCTCAAGTCATCTTCTTTTTGCAGCAACAACGTGGACAATTGCCTCCTACTTGGCGTTGGCTAGATAATATTAAAGAGATTTCTTTCTCTCATATTCTTAGGGAAGGCAACCAGACAGCTCACTACTTGGCTTACTACAACAGAGTCACCTCTTCAACTCGTGTTTTTGCTACTTTTGATTCTTTGCCTAAATTCATTAAGGGGGTTATTCTTACTGATTGTATGGGTTTGCCTCACATTAGATATCATTAAGTCCTTTACAATTTTAGCAATATCTCTCCCTTAAGCTATAAGGATTTTGTATTGACTATTGCTATGGGTTTTCCATACGTTTTTTTTTATTTATATAATTATCGGTGGTTCCGTCCACCTTATATAAAAACTATTTATTTTATATATTAGTATTTGAAATTTTAAAACAGAAATGTGAAAATTTTATTAAATCGGTTTGTGATATTTTTATACTATATATGCTGAAAATATGTATTGTACATATATAGAGTATAAGGATGTTACATTTATTTTGGTATCAGAGCCTAGGTTTGAGGTTCTCGACCTAGGTGGGTTGTTAGAGAGAGAAAATTGGAATTTAAAAAAAATAATTTTCAATTGTGATGCATGCATTGGCACTGGTAATTTATCTGATCCCTGATGTGGCAATGTCCATTTGATATAATGGATATGAGTTGAAATGGCATATGGGTTGCATAGATCATAGTGGTGCAGTGGAAGCGTCATTTTAGAGATTATGGATTAAGAATTTTTGGAACTTTTATTCGAAATTTAAAATTTATAGCTGATTCAATTGATGAATAAGTGAAATTAAGAAAAATAATTTATGAAATGATTTAAGATATGAAATAAAAAGTTTGAGAAATGGGCATGATAGTTACTGAAAATTTTATAGGTATGCTGTAAAATGATATTGTTCGAATTTTTGAATAAATATAGGATTGTTGGATGAGTTTGAAAATTTAATCAAAATTTTTTCTATAGGTTAGAATATAGTGTATAAAATTTCATAAATTTTAAAGATGAATTACTAATTAAGAAAGGTAGAAGAACACAGATTGTTGGAGGAGTTCCAGAAACTCAGAATCTGTAGAAATTGAGAAACATAAAAAAAACCTATAGCAAACCAACCTAGAAAAATATAAAAATTTACACACAATATCATATGTATTCCTATAACATATGGTTAAAATTTCATGAATTTGTATTAAGGTATGATACCTGAAAAAAAAATGGACAACCGGGTGCTGCCAAAGAAATTATGTTGTGGTAAGAGTTTATATATATGTTGAATTGATGAATAACCTAAGTAATATCAAAAGAATGAGAAATGATAATGTTCTCTGAAAGGTGATAAATGTTAACTTTGTATAGGTTGTATGTTAAAGAGTAATTATGTATAATTGTATGATATGTGCGATGAGATTTTTCAATATGAACACAATTGCGATATATAAGAAAATGTGGAAAGTAAGTCACATTGTGAATATGACTTACGAATGTGTATGTGGATGATTAAAAAAAATATTATCGAGTGTTTGTTACCTTATACAATTACTTGTCTAGTGATATTGAGAATGATATTGCATGTATTAATAGACCTAAGAGAAATTAGGTCTTGACATGCATAGAGTTAGGTCATGTGATGAATTGAGATTGAGAATGGACCCGAACAGAGCTAGATGGTGAAATTGTTATTTTAACAACTGAACTTGATGATTGTATAGTGTTTTGGGCCTAAAAATCTATCGGTCTCATGTCCTTGAGTATAATGAAATTGACAAAAAGCCTTAGCATTGAAGTTTGGTGGCAGGGGATTATGTAGCGGTTGAGGAGCCAACGGTTGTAATAATCCCTTCTTTTATAGCTTATTGAGGACCGAAAATAGCAACTTCCCCAATTCCGAAAACTATCTCATTTCTCCTTGACTAGTGGCATTAACATCAGCTTCCTTTTGTGTATTTTGATTGTTAGGTTGATAATTCTATTTTGTAGAAAAATGGTTCTTTTCTCTTTCCCTTTGACTTTTTCCACTAGGGTGATAGCCGCCCTTATTGCCCCACTTAGATAGCACATGATTCGACTAGTCTTGTAGAATAGGGATTGGTCCCTCATTTTTCATTCGATCTCTATTAGTGAATATGTTCTCCATGGTTGCTGCCTTAGCATTGTTGATGAGCTCTAGAATTTCAGTCAACTGGGTCATCATAATTTCAAACAATTGATCTTGTAGCTTGGCCATTCTAGCTTTGACAACTTCATCGATTATATCCCTTAGCTGGTTTGCATCCATCCTCCCAATGAAGCACTTGAATAAAAAATCAGTGATGTAGGTGATATCGTTATATGCTCTTGAATTGTCGTACTTCAGGTCTATGAGCCAGAAAGGATTAATGATAAGTCATGTGATGCAAATGTATGCATGTATACACAAACAATCAATAAAGAAAGATAATTAGGATGTTCCTTCCGACCTTATAACATTCACACACGAATGGCGAGTCTCTTTTCCTAGGTAATATGGTTAACAAAATACCAACATGGGGTATTTTGTTTTTTGATTAATTCCCTCGGACGTTTCAACCAATAGTTATATTTTCAAAAATGGAAATCAGTTCATGATAATTCCCATTAATTAGGCTTTAATCCATTCAGCCAACTAAAGAAGCTTTTTATGCTACATTGGATTAAAACTAAATTAAGAAGTTTATTATAAATAGATTTCTCACTTGAAAAAGTAACTGATGATTCATGTCAAAAACAAGCCCATGGTTAATTATTCTTAGTATAAACTAGGCTCACAATTGATTTTTAGTATTTCATAATTGACCTAAATAATTTGCAAGCTCTTTTGGATCAAAATAATTTTGCAAAAAATATTTCAGAAAAAAGCATATTTTGGGCTTTGTATTTGGATCTTGAGCAAAAGAATTTTTGATTTGTTTTTATAAAAGTTTTATGCCCAAAGACCATTTTGAAAAGTTTTGAAAATAGCTTTGGTCTTTTGGATTTTAAAGAAAAATTTATTTTGAGCTTACAATATACTTAGGTCATATTAGAAAAAGAACAAACCAAATAAGCCATGATTTAAGGCAAGATAAATTAACCATAGTCAAACAACAAGCATTTGGGGTAAAAACCTAAGGAAAGTAACAAGGCCAATTACATGAGCTTTAATCTTTGGGTTAAAAGGCTTAGGTTCCCATAGCAAGTATATACCAAATGGTATGAGGCTATGAGTGGTTATGCCATGCTCGATCTCCATACCTTGAGTGAAAGTATGGTATCCCTTACATAACACAACACTGGCAATACGGGCATCCTAACTCACGTACACGATGCAATCTAAGATGATGCAATGGATAATATCGTTATAAGAAAGAATAGAATACTATAAAGACCAACGGAATCAACTTCTCTTATCCCTAGTGGAGTCGCCAATGTGAGCGGGGATTTTTGTGGTTCTTGTGACTTCGGTACTGTTTAGGCTAGGGACCTTAGAGAACACGAACCTAAGCCCGGAGAAAAATGGACTCATCACCTGAACAGGCCGGGTGTGAGCGGGAATTTTTTCCCCCACATCCGATGGAATGGTTCTTGCGACTTCGGTATTGTTTAGGCTCGGGACCTTAGAGAACACGAACCTAAGTCCTGAGAAAATGGAATCGCCACCCGGACGGGTCGAGAGAAAAGAAAGGGGTGGATGATTCGATTCCTAAGGAATCCCCAACCCCCTAATGGGTTCGGAAAGTTGAGTACGTGTGGGGAAGGTGAGAAATGGCCTAGCACCCCCCACAACGCCCGGTTCATTGGAACCGGCCTCCTTTACAGGTCTTAATATTATAAAATTCTTAAATATAATAATATTATCCATATTACACGCAACAATTGAAATAAAGCATCATTATATTAAAAATCAAAGCAATGTCCAAGCAAAACAAATAAATGGACACCCATCCGAAGATGTAACATGCCCTTACATCATCCATGTCTAAGCTAACTGGGTAACCCACCATGAGGTAGAAACATATCTTTTACATTAGTCTAAAATATAAAAGCAATTTAAATTATATAGAACTTAATTAATGAGGTACCCACAAAGTGAAAACATACCTCTTACAACATTGGGAAATCAAAATAAATTGATAAAAGTAAATAACCATTTATCATAAAGAAATCATTCATCAAAGATATTAAACATCAATCAAAATAGAAAGTAAACAACCATCCATGATATTTTAAAAAAACCAAGCATTGAACTTAAATAAAATAAAGCATATAATAAACTACATAATTAAATCCAAAAATAAATAAAGCAAGTAAAGATACAAATTAAGGCCATTGCTTCTATTTAAGATTCTTTATTTAATGTTTAGAGTTTTGGAATTTTAATATATTAAGGTTTATGTTACTGTAATTTTTAAAGGAATTGAAATGGATTTAAGTTTTATAATTTAAGAGATTGATAAAGTTCTTTGATTAACCAAATTAGGGTTTGAGGTGTAAAATTATGAAATTAGGGTTTTAGAATATCTGTTGTTTTTAGGCTTACTGTGTTGAATTTTAATATTTAGGTTATAAGGTTTTAAGGTTTTAAGGATTAGGGTTTAGAAATATTAGGGTTTACGGTTTTGGGGGAGTTTAGTGTTTGAGAAAACTTAGGTTTTAGATTAGCTAGTTTGGGGTTACTGTCTTTGGGTTTTGAAGTTGAATTAGGGTTTTTAGTGTTTCGTAAGATGTATTTGATTTTGGAATTTGAAAAAAAAAACAATTTAGAGTTTTATAAAGATTTATGTGATTTTTAGAAGCTGTAAGATAAATTTAGGGTTTTAAGGTTTAAAAAAATATTAAAAAAACAGATTAGGGTTTTAGGGAGTTAATAAAACGATTTAAGGTTTTGGAAAGTTGGAAAGTAAATTAGGGTTTTAAGATTTTGAGGAAATAAATTAGGGTTCTTAGATTTTAGAAGAAGAAGGGAAGCCTTGGCAAAGTGGTAAGTGTTGTCGCCGTGTGACCTGAGGTCACGGGTTCGAGTCGTGAAAATGACCTCTTGCAATTAATTGCAAGGGAAGTGTAATATCCTCATTTATGCCCTAGAAGTTTTGCATGTTGTTGTTGTTGTTGTTATTGGATTGTTGGTTTAAATTGAGAAAGAAAAGTATAAGTGTTTTGGGAAAGAATTTAGGGTTTAGAGAGAATGGTATATGTTGTATATATGTTGATATATATAACATATAAATGGGTCAAAGAAGAGTCAAAGTGTTGGTTAGTGGAAGAAGATATTTTCTTGTTGAGTGTGAAAGTTCATTTATGGGCTCATATAAGACAAAAGGTTAGTGATATGTTTGAGGGCATTTTAGTAATTGCTTGGATGAATTGCATGGTGGAGATTAAAAGAAGGAAAGAGAGGTTGACTTGTGCATTTTCTTTTCTTCTCATGTTTGTGCCGGCCATTGAAGAAGACAAAGGCAAAGAGAAGTGTTTTTGATACTTGAATCAAGATTGAAGGGAGAATTGAAGAATCAAGTTGAAGAATTGTGGAATTTCTTCACTTTAGGTAAGTTCTCTTTTGGATTATTGCTTGTTTTAAATGATATGTGAAATTGATAGATGATCTAAGAGTGTGTTGCTTGATTTTGTTTTAATCAAGTATATTTGATTAGCTTGATCTTGAATTTTATGAATGAATTGATGAAAGAAGTGAGTTGATTTTTGAAAGATGGAGAAAAATGTTAGTTTTAGGGTTTTGAGGGGATATGTGTTACATGTGATGTTAATGTTTTGGTTGATGTGTTTTAATAAAGAATATTGTGATAAACATGTAGAATTTGTGTTTAAAACATTGATTCCATTCATTTGAAACATGTTATATGGGGTTTGATGAGTTTGAGTGCAATTAGAGGAAAGTTGTGCATATTAGGGTTTGGGTTTTGGAAGACACGGCCAAAGGCCATGTGAGACACGGCCAAGTCATATGATTTTGGACGTGTTGGATTAATTTTTGGGTGACACAGCCGTGTTCCCAAGCCGTGTGAGCTACTGTGAGTTTTGGTTGAAGAGACACGGCCGTGTCCCTAAGCCGTGTTGCCTACTGTCTAATTGAGTTGAGAGACACGGCCACAAGCCTGGCCGTGTCCCTCATGTGTGCTGCCCGTATCTCTCATATGGGTTAGGTAAGTTTTGTTTTCCTTGACCTAGTTGCAATGTTTTGGTTCTTCAAAGGTAGGTTGGTTCCTAAACCTAAACTTAAACACTCTAAACATACTTTTAACTATGAATGAGCTAATCAAATGCATATGAAAGATCCTAAAGCTATGAATCATATAAATTGTTCTTTGCCCTAATTGCATTGTTGAGATTTAAACAAGGTTATGTTATGCATTGTGAAAGGTAATGTGTTTTATGAGTAATGTACCTTGAAATGTTATATCAAAGATGTGATATCAATGATGCTTTATGCATAATATGAATTGAAATGTGAAATGTGATACAAAGCCATTGTTATTGGCTATGATGATGATATTGAGAGAAAGAAGGCATGTATGCCTAAATGTTGATGATAATTGGAAATGGAAATGATAATTGAATAATAAATGAATTGTGTGGCTAATGTGTTATTCCATTTTCAGAGTTGGTTGTTGGTGGCATGCCTAATAAGTGTAACAATCTCTTGAAGTTAGGTTGGATTGAATCCTTGAAGCCTAATTGAGATGTTACCACCCTTGAAGCTAGGTTGGGTTAGTTCTTGAAGCCAAGTTGGGTAGAAGCTTAGCATGCTTTGCTCCCCTTGAAGCTTGGTTGAACTTAATCCTTGAAGCCTAGTTGGGTCTATGATATTGATATTGATAATTGTGATGATAGAACCAAAACATTAACTCTGAAAATTGAATGGCATATTAGTGTGTCTTGGGCCCATGCTTGTCTATGGTTAATGTGAGTCATGAATGATGTTTGTTTTGCTTTGTATTGATGATTAAATGAATACTAATGAGGTATATGAAAAGATAATAAAATGTGATATGTAATGTGAAAGTATATTGTTAATTTTGCATATATGATGTTACATATATATTATGGTTTGAGAAATGACATTGCATTGCATGAAGTCATATCATTAGCATGATTATCTTACTAAGCCCTTGGCTTAGCGCGATAGTGTTTAATCGCGCAGGTGATAGAACTGTTAGAATCGAACCCGAGAGCTCTTCGAGACCGAGTGAGGGTAGACATTGAAGAGTTGATTTTTGGAGACTTAAAGATCAAAGGAGATTTGCCAATCATGTATAACTCTTTTTATATTTTGTAAAGTATTGATTAAAGGTACATATATGTATATTTGTAAATATGGAATTAAGTGTTTTCAAATATGTAAATATTTTATGACTTCCGCTGTGAAATAACTATATGTATGTATATATATATCTAATGTGTTTTATTTTAAAAGTAAATGATCTACTTTTCTATATTATATAATGATAATAGTATTGTATCTATTTAAATGTTTTGAATGTTGAAGAAAACCGTAGCATCCCTATGTTTGGTGCACTTATGCTACATGGCTGTAGTTGTAGTGTGTGTGCATTGGATGTGGGGGTGTTACAGGAAGGCCGTGTACAAAGACCCAATGGGTCCGACCCTTCCCCGGTCCCCGCTCATTGCGGGAGCGGGGTCTGGGGAAAATAGAGTAGAAATAGAAAAGTAATTTTTAGGTTTTTGAAAATAGAGTAGACGATTTAAGATTCCAAGGTTTAGAAAAGGTAACTAGGGTTCTAGGGTTTTTTGAATTAAAAGAAACAATTGAATTATTCATGTTACTGTAAAGAAAAAAGAATTTGATATTCATACATTCGTTTGTTGGTTCCACCAAAAATTGCTTCTTGGATGAACAAGAACAAAGGCCAGATGGCTGCCTTTGATGGATTGGTTGTTTGGTTGCTTATTCTTCTCTCAAAAAGTCCGATTGATTTCACTACCAGAAAGAATTTTTTAAAATCCGATTTGCTTTCAAAGTTTTTCCTCCAATCGATTGTCCTCCCCCTTCTGTGTAGTTTTTTAGTCTTATTTATAGAAAATTTCAATGATTAATTCAACTTGTTTACAGAAACTATCATTAATTAGGAAAAGGAAACCGAAACCAAATAGAATTTGGTTTCGAAAAAAATTGCGTTGGAAAAATTTCGCTGACCAAAAAAAACTGCTGCGTAAAAATTTTGCTGGCGAAAAAGCTGCTGCGAGGATTGCGGTGGAAACTTGAGGGCTGCGGGAGTGAAATTGGCTGTGTTCCATTTCGCCCGTAGGAAAATCCTGCGGGCAAAATGGCCCAAGGCCATTTCTTCCAACCTTTTCGGCGACGAAAAATTTCGTCGCCGATTTTTATTTTTATTTATTTGTTTATTATTATTATTTTTTTATTTTTTATTAATTATAAAAACTAAATACTAAAGTAAATATTATTTAATTAAGATAACACAAGGATTATTTTGGACTAATTAAAATATATTGGACCGGACTGAGTAAAAAATTAAGGGTCTACAGTTTGCCCCATGCTTGAATGATCTGAGACTTTAGTAAAAGAGAGTGAAAAGCAATAAGACTTAATTTTTGAGATGGTTGAGGCTTTGGGTTCTGGACCCAGTTCGAGTTCTGGACTCAAGGATAATTTTAGGTTCTGGACCTAAGTGTAATTTTAGGTTCTGGACCTAAGGACAATTTGGGTTTTGGACCCGAGCTAAGTTTTGGACTTAGAAAAGATTCTAGGTTTTGGACCTAAGGATAATTTGGGTTCTGGACCCGAGCTAAGTTCTGGACTTAGAAGAGATTCTAGGTTCTTGACCTAAGGATAATTTGGGTTCTGGACCCGTACTAAGTTCTGGACTTAGAAGAGATTCTAGGTTCTTGACCTAAGGATAATTTGGGTTCTGGACCCGTACTAAGTTCTGGACTTAGAAGAGATTCTAGGTTCTGGACCTAAGGATAATTTGGGTTCTAGACCCGAGCTAAGTTCTGGACTTAGAAGAGATTTTAGGTTCTGGACCTAAGGATAATTTGGGTTCTGGACCCGAGCTAATAAAGATTTAATTATCTGCAAAAAATAATTTTTTGGTTTCAAAAAGTTTGACTAATTTTTATGCACATGTCTTCTCCTTGCCCCCCTGCGTGTAAAAATATTTATACACATGCAAGCATTTGAATGATTAATTAAATAATTGAATTTATTGTTTATTTACTGTATAGTCACTATTTATACACTATTTACTATTCATAAATAGTTACTTACTATTCGTAAATAGTAGTAAATATTATTTTACTATTGGAAATAGAAATTTACTATTTATCATTAGTAATTTACTATTCATCAATAGTAAAATTTACTATTTATGAACAGTAAAGTTACTTTTGAATTTTTTTTTCTTGCCATTTATCTATATAAACGAAAGAATTCTTTCATTCATTCACAGCAAAATCCTTAATTTCTATAATTCTATCAAATTCTTTCAAATTTAGCACATAGTTTTCAAAAAAATGCATGCTTCAAGGTCAGGAACTCATTCTAATGTTGAGTTATCAGAGTTTATTCGACATCATGAAGATGGGAATATAGACCTACTAGCCGGGATGCTGCTACATCGTAGTTTAAACCAAAAGAGCGCTGTAATTATTTTTGCCTTTTCTTTTCTTCTTTTTTTTTTTTATTTTTTTCTTGTCTTTTATTATTTATTTATGTTTGTATTTATTTTTTTTATATTTTTATATTATTTTTTAGAAAATTTAGGAAAAATAAATTAATTTAAGCAGATAGAATAATATGTACTTACCTGGTATTAACTTAGCTGGCTCCGTGTTAGAGTGATTGTTGCGTTGTTAGGGCCAGAGGGTGTATCTACAAAGCTCGACAATGGTATGATGTAGTGCCTTCTCGAATAAAGCAGATTATCCGATATTGCGGCTTTGAGAGCTTCATCTTACAATTGCCATCCGGGAAGTATCTGATAGACTGGAGCGTAGTCCAGGCACTTGTAGAATGATGGTTGGACACTACTCATACTTTTCACTTGCCCATTGGAGAGATGACAATTGGTCCGGTTGATTTTGCTGCTATAACCGCCCTTCAGTATGATGGTGTTCAACGATATTTTGACATTTAAAGAAATTCAACAATTAATTGGTATGGAACCATCATATAAGGGGCCTTTTAAGATAAAAATTTAACCGATTCGTAGCTATTGGATGAACTACGAAGGACGGGTTCACAGAGACACAACCCAACAGTATGCTTGAGGATTTTCGTTATATTTGTTTGGGTCGACCATCTTAGGTAGCACTGAATCCTCCATCCATTTGTTAGTGTTGAGGGCCCTTTCTTATTTCAGGACGGTACCATCTTATGGCTGGGGTGAAGCTAGTCTCGCCTATCTTTACCATGGTCTTGATAAAATTTGCCGAAATAAGAAGTCTTTTGTCTGCTTGATGGCTATTGCCGAGGTACTCTTCATCTACCAATGCCAATTCCCCTCTTTTCTTGCATGAATGTGATCTTTATTATTGTTGTAGGTATGGGCATACGAGCATAACCTTGTGAGGGTACACAGTATTTCCTGAGAGAGAATCAAATATCCGAGATTAAATTTCTGATTTTTAGATCACGTGGAAATTCCTGGCTCTCACCACGTGCATACCCAACGCTTCGTGTTGAGCCGCTTAACCTAGGACCAGGTAAAATAGCATTAGTATGCTTTAAATTTTATGTGAAAGTTTACTTACCTTATGTTATTTTGCAAGTGAATTTGGCCTGGTTGAACCCAAAAGAGCAGACAAACTGGTCTCCCTTCATGAAGGCTGCGCTATCTTTCCAACATACTCGCCGAGTCATCACTGGCCCAGTGTCTAGTGGTTGGTTTCTCGGAGAGAGAGTTTATGAGTGGTTTCTTGGTCCAGAGCAACGGAGGGTCTTAATGCATTGCCCGGAATATACTTTAAATATTATATCAATGCCGAAGGATGCATGGTGGTTGGCTCGGTACGGTTATGGTGTTGAGACATTTCTCCATCTACCGGGTGAATTTTATGCACATTTTATTCAAAGAAGGCTCTTGAACTTTGAAGTATCTCCTGTTGGCGTACGGGAGATTCCCAAAGAAAATGAGGGTAGAGATGAAGAGGAACATCATGGAGATGTAGGAGAATTCATTCCACATCTTGGGGCTAGCACTTCTCAGGTAAACCTTTTCCATTTTTCCCTTGCAACTGCTTCTTTCTTTTTTGATTCTTTAATAATTGTTGCAGGTTATTGGCTCATTTGATCATGAGGCTAGACCTTCTTTTATTGCCCCTTTGTTTGCTCATTCTAGCCCACCAGATATGCCATCTCATCCGCAGGGCATTGATAAGAATTACCTGGTGGGTTATCTTATTTCATGGTAATTTATGTTATATGTATGCATGATTATGTATACTCTTACCTTTTTCCTTTCTGGCTCACAGTGGATGCTTGAAGAACAAAATAAGAAACTTCAAGAAGAGTTGGCCACAAGTCGTCAGCAGGCTTCTCATTTCAAAAATTTGTATCATCAATCAGAATAAAATTTTTGAGACTTCTGATTTTAGGGGATGAGGGATCCTGGCGCTTCTTCATCAAGAGGCCCCCAAACTGATGACCATGAGATCCCTTCTTCCACTTCCGATGAAGACCATGACAGATCGGAACTCCAAGGTAATAGGGATTTTGGTGCTCCCGCTTCGGGTGGACTCGGGACGAGTGATTTGCCCCCTCCTCCAATAGGCGATGACTTTTTTAGGGCTTTATTTGATGACCTACCACCACCTTCTTAGTGACGTATAAATATTGTATCACTTGTATAAACATTGTACAATAAGCATACATAATATATAATTTATGCCTTTACTGTAACTAACTTTTTAATTTTTTTTTATCATTTTTTTAACCTTCATATCTTCTCCTTGCCCCTTGTATAGGTTCAAGCCCATGATTTTTTCTATATGGCATTGGTTGATGATTGTATATTGTCTAGCTCATTGAACAAGCATGCATTTCTTCCTTTCTCAAGCAATGGGTCTTCTATGACCCCTGATTCAATATCTTCTTTTGATTCTTTGCTTAAGGTGATCAACTGGAAGTGTTTTCATTGACTCCTTTCAGATACCCATTCAAGTTTTGCTTTGGAATGATAGGATGCTTCGAGATATTGAGAACATGAATAATGGAGTCCCCAAATAGCAGAGATACATCCATTCAGCATGTCAGTTGGTAGCTTCTTCATAACCTTGCCAGCAATCATTTTCTTTGCCCAATGTGCCCAAGAAACTTCTCTTAACTTGAAGGCTTTATATGACAAAAATATTTTTTATTTTGAATTTTGATTTTGAAATCAAATGTTGGTTTTGTCAAATTAATGGCAATGTACCTCAGGACTTGATTTTTCCAAATTAACATATCTATAACATGACAACCCTAGTTGCCATACTAAATTCGGGAATTATTTCTATTTAAGCAAAAATTGTTGCACTTCAGATAGGCACATACACATTACTTGGCCAAAGGTCTCATTGAGTTTAAATATTGTCTATCTCATATGCATACTTATTCAAACTATCTCCACTAATAGACTCTACCTACCAAGAGAGATAAACAGGTCTTTGATAGGCTTGAAATGGGGTCTATAAGGGACATGGGTTAAATGAAGGCCATTTGTAAGTTGGAGCCGTTGTGACACTATGGGCAAACCCTCACACTAAAAATTTCTAGTTTGAACTTTGGGCAATTGGGAGCAATCTTGCTAGACTCCAAATTCCTCCTATCTTCTTGGCATTAGTATGGATCTTGATTGGGACATTCTTTGCCTTTACAATAAGTTTGGTACCCAAATTCGTTTCTTTCCTTCTTCTCCCTTTTCTTCCTTTTTATTTTTCTTACTCTTCCCTTTCTTTGCGCATTTTATCATTTTGTTCTTCTTCCTTGTAGGACTGTTAAGTACAGAACTTTCAAAATCCGGATGGTCTTTCTCCTTTTCCTCTAATTTTGTGGTATCATTGGTCTGGTTGGACCAATTCAAGTCAAACTATCCAAATGGAAGCCTTTTTCTGCTTTAGGTAAAAGAGAACTCGGTTGGCTTTCTGAACCATTTTTAGGTTTTATCTTTCTTTCTCTTTTTTTCCTCTTTTTCTTATTTTTTCTTCCTTTTACCTTTTTCTTTTCTTTTTCTTCTTTTTTTTCTCTTCCTTTTTTTATGTTTTTTTTATTTTTTTGTTTTTTTTTGCTTGGTTCTAGCTCTAAAAGAGTTGTCTTGTTTGTACTAACTTAGGCTTCCAATAATGGATGAGTGCAGCAATATAAATCTTCTTTAACATGGATAAATCATTTGTTACTTAGATGTTGTCTTGATATATTGGAAATATTAAGAAAACTTCAGCTACCCTTATGGTCTTGAGAACTTCAACTACCCTTATGGTCTTGAAAACATCAACTACCCTTATGATTTTGAGAACTTCAACTATCTTCATGGTTTTGAGAACTTTAACTATCTTCATGGTCTTAAGAACTTCAACTATCCTCATGATCTGGACTAATCATTGTTTTCTTTGATCTTCTTGCCTCTTCACCTTAGTGATCATAAGATTTGTCAAAAGTATCACAACAGCTCAGGGTAGGTTATTGGGGTTTCTAAGCCAATGAAAAGAAAGCTAAAATTTTATGAAAGCTCAAAGGGACAATTAGGGATTGATATTTAATAGGGTGGATACTAGTTATTGACTAACCAAACAATGCCTAGATCATTTCTCCCTTAAATAAGCAGAGTTCAATTTCGCCTCGAAAGTTTGTCAAAGCATGTTCTAAGACTGACTAAGACCTAGACAAAGGTAATTATGCAGGAGCCCTCTCTAAGTAAGCATACACAACTCAATGCTATAGAGCAATTCCCTCACCTAGTAAAGTCATTCAAGTCATGACGCCTAGACACATTAATTTATGAACATCAAGCTAGATTCCTCATCGGTTGAGCACTAAAATGATCAAAGACCAACAAAAATTTTGATGAAAGTAATTTATTTCAAGCAACTTAAATTTGAAAAACACAATAGTTCCAAAATATTAAAGAAAATAAAATTGAAAAGCAACATTCAAGCTAAGGAAAGTTTGTTGTGTTGGAGTCAAAGACACTTCATTTATTTAGACATATCAAGGGTAAGGATTTTTTTCATCATCAAAAGTCATCGCTTCATCATCCACAGTTAGCCCAAGCTTGTTTAGTAGTACATCCTCTTTAGTAGCTTCTCTATCCATATCATGCTGAGATGACAAGATAAAACCCTTCATGAAGGTTGCAAGCAGTGGCGCCCTTCTAAATTTAGGTAGAGAATTATTCTTAGTGTTGTGCTTATTAGGCTTAGGCAGCTTACCATTATCAATTAGATCTTGGATCTCATGCCTCAATCAAGTACATCTATCAGTCTCATATCCTTGAGTCTGATGAAATTGAAAAAAAAGCCTTAGTATCAAATTTTGGGGGTAAAGGATTTGGCAAAGGTCGAGGAGTTAAGGGTTGTAACAATCCCCTCTTTTGTAACTTATTGAAAACCCAAGATAGTGGCTTCCCCAATTTTGAAAACTGCCTCATTCCTCCTTGACCGGTGGCATTAACATTAGCTTCCTTTTGTGCATTTTGATTGTTAGGCTGATAATTCCATTTTGCAAACAAATGGTTCTTCTCTCTTTCCTCTTGACCTTTTCCACTGGGGTGATAACCGCCCTTATTGCCCCACTTAAACAGCACATGGTTCGGTTGGTCTCGTAGAATAGGGATTGGTCCCTCATTTTTCATTCGATCTCTGCTAGTGAACATGTTCTCCCCAGATGTTGCGATAGCATTGTTGATGATCTCTAGAATTTCATTCAACTGGATCTTCATGGTCTTAGCTAGGGCCTCTTTTATTTCTTCCATGTTGGCATTGAGGGCATCATCCACTATTCTTTGAATTTGTTCAGGATCCATTATTTTTGGTGATCAAGTGATTGAGTCATCGCTAGACTTTTCACTTTCTTCATAGGTCGGATTATCGTAAGCTTTTGAACTACCGCAATCCAGGGCTGTGAACCAAAGATGATTAATGATATGAGATGCACATGTATGTATGTATGCATGTATGCATAAATAATCAACAAAGATAAATAGGACATTCCTTCCAACCTTATAACATCCGCACACGAATGGGGAGTCTCTTTTCCTAGGTAATATGGTTAACAAAATACCAACATGGGGTACCTTGTTTTCGAACATTTTTCTCGGACGTTTCAACCAATAGTTATATTTTCAAAAAGGGAAATCAGTTCATAATAATTCCCATTAATTAGGTTTTAATCCATTTATCCGACCAAAGTAGCTTTTATGCTATATTGGATTAAAACTAAATTAAGAGGTTTATTATAGATAGATTTCTCACTTGAAAAAGTAACTAATGATTCATGCCAAAAACAATTGATTTTTGGTATAATAAACCTTTTCTCACTAGGCTCACAATTGATTTTTGGTATTTCGTAATTGACCTAAATAATTTGTAAGCTCTTTGTAAGAAAAGGTTGGATGAAAATAATTTTATTTCTAAGCCCATTGTAAAAAGATTTTAGAAAAAATGGATTTTGGGCTTAGTATTTGAGCCATGAGCAAAAGAATTTTGATTTTTTTTCAGAAAAGTCTTATGTCCAAAGACCATCTTGAAAATTTTTGAAAATAGCTTTGGTCTTTTGGATTTTAAAGAAAAATTTATTTGAGCTTACAATGCACTTAGGTCATATTAGAAACAGAGCAAACCAAATAAGCTATGATTTAAGCCAAGATAAATTAACCATAGTCAAACAATATGCATTTGGGGTAAACCTAAGGAAAGTAACTAGGCCAATTACATGAGCTTTAGTCTTTGAGTTAAAAGGCTTAGGTTCCCATAGTAAGTATATACCAAATGGTACGTGGCTATGAGTGGTTATGCCATGCTCAATCTCCATACCTTGTGTGAAAGTATGGTATCCCTTATATAACAGAACACGAGTAACAAGGGCGTCCTAACTCACGTACACGATGCAATCTAAGATGATGCAATTGATAATATCATTATAAGAAAGAATAGAATACTATAAAGACCAATGGAATCAACTTCTCTTATCCCCAATGGAGTCGCCAATATGAGCGGGGATTTTTGCCCCAACTCCTGGTGCAATGGTTATTGCGATTTCGGCACTGTTTAGGGTCGGGGCCTTAGAGAACACGGACCTAAGTCTGAATAAAATGGAGTCACCACTTGGAAAGGGGTGGATGACTCAATTCCTAAGGAATCCCCAACCCTCTAATGGGTTCGAAAAGTTGGGTACGTGTGGGGAAGGTGAGAAATGGCCCAGCACCCCCACAACGCCCGGTTCATTGGAACCGGCCTCCTTTACAAGTCTTAATATTATAAAATTCTTAAATATATTAATATTATCAATATTACACGCAACAATTGAAATAAAGCATCGTTATATTAAAAATCAAAGCAATGTCCAAGCAAAACAAATAAATGGACACCCATCCGGAGATGGAAACATGCCCTTACATCATCCATGTCTAAGTTAACTGGGACACCCACCATGAGGTAGAAGCATGTCCTTTACATTGGTCTAAAATATAAAAGCAATTTAAATTACATTGAACTTAATTAATGAGGTATCCACAAAGTGGAAACATACCTCTTACAACATTGGAAAATCAAAATAAATTGATAAAAGTAAATAACCATTCATCATAAAGAAATCATTCATCAACGATATTAAACATCAATCAAAATAGAAAGTAAACATCCATCCCTAATAATTTAAATAAACCAAGTATTGAACTTAAATAAAACAAAGCTTATAATAAACTACATTATTAAATCCAAAAATAAATAAAGCAAGTAAAGATACAAATTAAGGCTACTGCTTCTATTTAAGATTCTTTATTTAATGTTTAGAGTTTTGGAATTTTAATATATTAAGGTTTATGTTACTGTAAGTTTTAAAGGAATTGAAATGGATTAAAATTTTATAATTTAAGAGATTGATAAAGTTCTTTGATTAACCAAATTAGGGTTTGAGGTGTAAAATTAAGAAATTAGGGCTTTAGAATATCAAAACATTAGGTTTATAATTATTAGCTATTGGATTGTTGTTTTTAGGATTACTGTGTTGAATTTTAATATTTAGCTTATAAGGTTTTAAGGTTTTAAGGATTAGGGTTTAGAAATATTAGGGTTTATGGTTTTGGGGGAGTTTAGGGTTTGAGAAAACTTAGGTTTTAGATTAGCTAGTTTGGGGTTACTGTCTTTGGGTTTTAAAGTTGAATTAGGGTTTTTAGTGTTTCGTAAGATGTATTTGATTTTGAAATTTGAAAAAAAAATAATTTAGAGTTTTATAAAGCTTTATGTGATTTTTAGAAGCTGTAAGGTAAATTTAGGGTTTTAAGGTTTAAAAAAATATTGGAAAAATAGATTAGGGTTTTAGGGAATTAATAAAACGATTTAAGGTTTTGGAAAGTTGGAAAGTAACTTAGGGTTTTAAGATTTTGAGGAAATAAATTAGGGTTCTTAGATTTCAAAAGAAACAGAAAAGTAATTTTAAGGTTTTTGAAAATAGAGTAGATGATCTAAGGTTCCAAGGTTTAGAAAAGGTAAATTAGGGTTCTAGGGTTTTTTGAATTAAAAGAAACAATTGAATGATTCAAGCTACTGTAAAGAAAAAAGAATTTGATATTCATACCTTCGTTTGTTGGTTCCACCAAAAATTGCTTCTTGGATGAACAAGAACAAAGGCAAGATGGCTGCCTTTGATGGATTGGTTGTTTAGTTGCTTATTCTTCTCTCAAAAATTCCGATTGATTTCACTGCCAGAAAGAATTTTTTAAAATCCGATTTTCTTTCAAAGTTTTTCCTCCGATCGATTGTCGTCCCCCTTCTGTGATGTTTTTTAGTCTTATTTATAGAAAATTTCAATGATTAATTCAACTAGTTTATAGAAACTATCATTAATTAGAAAAATAAAACCGAAACCAAAAAAAATTTGGTTTCGAAAAAAATTGCGTCGGAAAAATTTCGCTGACGAAAAAAAACTGCTGCGAAAAAATTTCGCTGGTGAAAAAGCTGCTGCGAGGATTGCCGTGGAAACTTGAGGGCTACGGGAGCAAAATTGGTTGCGGACCATTTTGCCTTTTCGGTAATAACATTTTTCGTCGCCGATTTTTTCGTCGTCGATTTTTATTTTATTTTATTTTATTTTATTTGTTTATTATTATTATTATTACTAATTATAAAAACTAAATACTAAAGCAAATATTATTTAATTAAGATAACACAAGGATTATTTTGGACTAATTAAAATATATTGGATAACACAAAAATTATTTTGGACTAATTAAAATATATTGGACCGGAATGGATCAAAAATTAAGAGTACACCGGGAAAAAGAAAGGGGTGGATCAATCGATTCCTAAGGAATCCTCAATTCCCTAATTGGTTTGGAAAGTTGGGTATGTGTGGGGAAGGTGAGAAATGGCCCAGCACCCCCACAATGCCTGGTTCATTGGAACCGGCCTCCTTTGCAGGTCTTAATATTATAAAATTCTTAAATATAATAATATTATCCTTATTAAATGCAATAATTAAAATAAAGCATCATTATATTAAAATCAAAGCAATGTCCAAACAAAGCAAATAAATGGACACCCATCCGAGGATGGAAACATGTCCTTACATCGTTCATGTCTAAACTAAATAGGACACCCACCAAAAGGTGGAAACATGTTCTTTACATTAGTCCAAAATATAAAAGCAATTTAAATTACATAATACTTAACTAATGAGGTACCCACAAAGTGGAAACATACCTCTTACAATTTTAATACTAAAACAAACAAATAAAATCATAGTAATAAAGAAAATATCCATCCATGATAAACTAAATAAATCAAACATTGAAATTAAATAAATCAATCATCAAAACATATAATAAACTACAAAATCAAATCTAAAATTAAATAAAGCAATGAATATATAAGTTTAGGATTTTAAAGAATTTAGGGTTTTTTGGAACTTAGGGTTTTGGAACTTATGGTTTTAAAATTAGGGTTTTGTAATTAGGGTTTTGAATTAGGGTTTTAAGGGTTTTTGAAACTAGGTTTATGGAATTCAGAGTTTGGAATTAGGGTTTTAAAATTAGGGTTTTTGAAACTAGGGTTTTGGAATTCAGAATTTGGAATTAGGGTTTTTGGGTTTAACTTACTGCCTTAAAAACATAATTTTGGGTTTGGAAAGATAAATTACAGTTTTGGAAAAATTATCAATATTTTGGAGTTTAATAATGAAATGGTTTAAGCTTTTGGATAAAAATAGTTTAAGGTTTTGAGTTTCAATAAAATAATTTACAGTTCTTGATGTAAAGTAAACAAAATAGATTCTAACAATTAATTTAAATCCTCGATGGATACTAGATAGTTTTTTGTTTTTTTATGAAACGTGCATGTGGGGTTATGAATACCAACTGATCAATGTGTTAAATAAAGCAAACAATTAAAGTTATTGAAACAAAGATAAATTTACTGCATGTTCAAAGATCGAGTTACTGCACGTTCAAGGATCATGTTACTGCATGCATGCTTTTATTAATCAAAGAAATGAAGCTACTATGAGCATAATAATTTATGATTAAACCTCAAACCTTTGTCGTTGGTTCCACCAAAAAAATTGATTTCTGGATGAACAATGTGAAGACACTATGGATTCTGCCTTTTTCTTTGGTTGTTTTGATTTTTCTGTTTGTGGTTTCCTTCGCTCTCCAAAAAGCTGCTACTGTTCTTCTCTCTTTGTTGCCGTCTCTTCTTTTTTGTTGTTTTAATCTCTCTTAATACTCATTGTCGACCCTCTTTAATGTTCCTTTTCTCTCTAAATTTTGAAACGTTATTATTTATAGGCCCTAACTTTACTCAGAATCCTTAACCTAATATTAATCAATCCTTAAAACGAATTCTAGTTGAATTAGGAAACTTATCCAACCTCATGTCGACCTAGTTGACCTAGGTCAACATGAAACCAACCTCATGTCAACCTTGGGCTGCCTAGGTCCACATGAGGCATGTTCATGTCAACCTTGGGCTGCCAAGGTTGACATGAAGCATGCTCATGTCGACCTAACTTGCCCAGATCGACATGGTCAAAATTAAGGGTCTACAGTTTGCCCCCTGCTTGAACGATCTTGAATTGATTCAGAGAGTGAAAAGCAACAAGACTTTTAATTTTGGAAAAAATAGACTTAATTTTCTTGAGATGGTTTTTGTTTTAGCTTCTAGACTTGGTTCGAGTTCTGGACTAAAAAAAGACTTGGGTTCTGGACCCGAGATGGTTTGGGTTCTGTTCTAAGTCGGGTTCGAGTTCTGGACTCAAAAAAGACTTGGGTTTTGGACCCGAGATAGTTTGAGTTCTGGATCTGGTTCGAGTTCTGGACTAAAAAAAGACTTGGGTTTTGGACCCGAGATGATTTGGGTTCTGGACCCAGTTTGAGTTCTGGACTCGGAAAAGACTTGGGTTCTAGACCCGGGATGATTTGGGTTCTGAACCCGGTTTGAGTTCTGGACTAAAAAAAGACTTAGGTTCTGGACCCGAGATGGTTTGGGTTCTGGACTCAGTTTGAGTTCTGGACTCAAAAAAGACTTGGGTTCTAGACCCGAGATGGTTTGGGTTCTGGACTAGGTTTGAGTTATGGACTCGAAAAAGATTTGGGTTCTGGACTTGAGATCTTTTGGGTTCTGGACTCGATTCGAGTTCTAGACTCGAAAAAGACTTGGGTTCTAGACCCGGGATGATTTGGGTCCTGGACCCGGTTTGAGTTATGGACTCTAAAAAAGACTTGGGTTCTGGACTCGGCTTGAGTTCTAGACTCGAAAAAGACTTAGGTTCTAGACTCAGTTTGAGTTCTGGACTCGAAAAAGATTTGGGTTCTGGACCCGGTTTGAGTTTTGGACTAAGAAAAGACTTGGGTTCTGGACTAGACTCGAAAGACTTGGGTTCTGGACTCGAGCCAAGTTTTGGACTTAAGAGGAAATTTAGGTTCTGGACCCGAGCTAAGTTCTGAACTTAAGATAGAATTTAGGTTTTGGACCTAGGGGTAATTTGGGTTCTGGACCCTAACTAAGTTCTGGACTTATGAAAGATTTTAGGTTCTGAACCTAAGGGTAATTTGGGTTCTAGACCCGAGATAAGTTTTTAACTTAAGAGGGAATTTAGGTTCTGGACCCGAGCTAAGTTCTGGTCTTAAGATAGATTTTAGGTTCTGGACCTAAGGGTAATTTGGGTTCTAGACCCGAACTAAGTTCTAGACTTAAGAAAGATTTTAGGTTCTGAACCTAAGGGTAATTTGGGTTCTGGACCCGAGATAAGTTCTAGACTTAAGAGGGATTTTAGATTCTGGACCTAAGGGTAATTTGGGTTCTGGACCTGAGATTTAATTATTTGAAAAAAATACTTGTAGTCCGTAGTATGCTAAAATAATTTGCAAAAAATTTAGCTAATTTTTACCATGCACATATCTTCTCCTTGCCCCCTGTGTGTAAAAGTATTTAAAAGTACAAAAATATTTATATACACTGAAGTATCTAATTGATTGAATTGAATAATTGAGTTTCCTATTTATTTACTTTGTAGTTACTATTTATGCACTATTCACTACTATTTATTTACTATTTATAAATAGTAATGTACTATTCATCAATAGTAACATTTTCTTTTTCTTTTTTTCACGAGACTACTGTTCTTTTTTTTTTTTAATCTTTTTCCTTTGCCATTCCTCTATATAAGCAGCTCATTTCTTCATTTCATTTTTTATAAAGAGTTCGCATTATTTCTTTCCTTTCAAACTAAACACTGTCAGTATTGTAAGATTCATAAAGCTCAATCAATTACCATGGCAGGTATCCAACACTCTTCAAGGCATAGGACTCGATCAAATAATGAATTGATTTCTTACCTTCGATATAATGAAATTGTGCAAATTTCGATGTTACCCGGCATGCATCTCCATCGAAGTTCCAAAAATAAAACACCGGTAAGTGGTACTTTTTCGTACATATAAGTAATTTATTACAAAATTTGTTAGTATAATTATGCTCATATAGATTATACAAGAATAAGTATGTAGCAGAATTTATTTGACAAAATCTACAAATTTATGCATGCAACTTCTAATGTAAAATTGTTGCGCGAGAAATTATTTATCTGTGTCCCCTTTTTATTTATTTTTATTTATTATTATTTTTTACCTTTTTTATTTTTATTTTTATTTTGTATTTTTATTTTTATTTTGTATTTTTATTTTTTTATTTTTTTTAATTTTTTATTATTATTGCTTTACATATTTATACAAAAGTATTTTATTTTATTATTTTAATTTAATAATAATAATAATAATTTTTTATTTTATATATTATTTATTATTTATTTATTATTTATTATATATTATTTATTTTTTTAACATTTAACATGGTTACTATTATTACTTTTTATGTATTTATTATTATAATTATACTTTTTTTTTAAGTATGCGATAGAAATTACGTGTGTACTTACCTGAATTTGGACAGCATGATGGTTGCGACATTAAAGTGGGGGAAAATATTCACAAGGCCCGTAAGTGGCATGACCAAGCCCCGCCTACAGTAAAGAGAATGGTGCGGGAAAGTGGTTTTGAGGACTTCGTTTTGCAATTACCAGCACAGGGCTATCAAATAGACCGAAGCGTGATCCAGGCGCTTGCAGAATGATGGTTGGACACAACTCATACTTTTCACTTTCCCATTAGAGAGATGACAATTGGTCTGGTTGACTTTGCTGCTATAATCGGCCTTCGATGTGATGGAACCCCCGTTCCTTTAACTAGCAATATTTTGAAAGAAGAAGAAATTTGATAATTGATCGGTGTCAAGCCCCGATATAGGAAGTCGTATAAGACCCAATATGAGCCTATCCGAGAGTATTGGGTAAAGTACACTCGACCGGTGCAGGGTGAGAGGGCAAAATAATATACTCGTGGATTTTATTATATTTGTTGGGGGTAACCATTTTGGGTAGCATCGAGTCTGCCATTCACTTATCTGTATTGCGCGCCCTTTCTGACTTGGATCATGTATCTTCTTATGCATGGGGGAAGCTGGTCTAGCTTATCTTTATCATTATTTTGATGTGCTCTGCAGGAAGAAAAGATTATTTATTGGTTTTGCGGCCATTGCTAAGGTTCTATTTCCTTTAAAATTATTGATCCACACAATGCATGTGCATAGGCTTGATTTTCTCTTTCATGTATAGGTCTGGGCATACGAGCATAACTTGGTGAGGGTTCCAAACATTACACAGCCATGAGTCAATTTTCTAAGGTTGGGTGTTTGGTTTTCGGGTTGTAGGAAAGAGTCCGAGAGTCACCATGTGCACTCTCACCGTTACCACTTGAGTCGTCTGACAGCCTGGTGGAGAGCCGAAGAGAAAAATGGCTGGATTAGATGCATGACTGATGCAATGCCTTTGCACAACTCTCGTCGAATTATGGCTGGCCGAGTCTCTAGTGGGTGGTTTCTAAGCGATAGAGTACATGACTGATTCCTTGGACTTAACCGACGCAGAGTACTAGTTGATATTCCATCATTTGTTCTAAACACTATAGCAATGTTGGAGCCCTTTTGTAGTCGTTCCCATATTGGTTTTGATGTTCATGACTTCCTCCTCTCACAGGACATGTCATATGCTCAATTTATCTAGGATTATTTGCTAAGTTTTGAAGTGTCATCCGTTGGTGTTCGTGGGCTGTCTGGAGGTGAAGAAGAAATAGAAGCAGAGCGAGGAGAAGATGAAGAAGATGAGGGAGTGGATGAGGATGAGGATGAGGAAGAAGATGAGTAGGAGCCTTCTTCCCAATCCCATGGCAATTCCGGGGCTGGCACTTTCCAGGTAGCTATCACTTTGTCATTACAATTGTCTCTTCGTTTATCTATTCTGATTATTTATATGATCATTATAGGCCGTTGTTTCCTCTGATTATGGGGCTGTCCCTCTGTATGATACCCCGATATAGTGACAATTTTATCCATTTGCCCCTTCTCATTTAGATGTGCTATCTGATCCGTAGAGTTTTGATCTGAGTTACCTGGTCAGTCATTCTTATCTTATAATGATGTATGCTTGCATGTATGCATGAAAATATATGGACTTACCCTTTCCTTTTCTGGCTCACAGCGGATGCTTGAGGAGCAAAATAGGAAACTTCAGGAGGAATTAGCTGTGAGTCATTGACATGCGGCCCATTTTGAGGAAATGTATCAATAAGAGGCACAAGACTTTTGATACTTTCGATTTCAGGGCATGAGGGAACCAAACGCCTCTTCATCAAGAGGATCCCGGACTGTTGTCCATGATATACCACCTCCCTATTTAGGCAATGATAGAACATATTTTCAAAGTCCTGGAGGTTTAGATTGTAATATCCCAAAGTATACCCTAAAAGTTTCAGAATTTTTATTGTATTTGGATTTAATGTATATGTTTTATAGAAAGAGAAAAGAAGTAAAGAGAGAGTGTATATGTTGTACATATAGATATATATATATATAACATATACAAGTCAAAGAAATGGAAGTCAAAAGAAGATAAGTTAATTAAAAGGAAATATTATAAGAGATAAATATATATGAAGGATGATATGTATATATGGTATTTGAAAAATATGGGAAATATAAAAGCAATATATAAGAGATATACATATATCAACATATACATCACATATACATGATGTATATATTGGTGTAGGAAAAGTAAGTGTACATAATTAATTAATTAATTAATTAATTAATAATAATAATAATAATAATAATAATAATAATAATAATGATGATGATGATGATGATGATAAGAGAAAAAGAAGAAAAGAAAGTCAAAGGGAAGGATAAATTGTAGTGGAGGATTTTTGTGATATTTTATTATTATTATTATTATTATTATTATTATTATTATATATATATATATATATATGATAAGCTTGAATAAAGAAAGAATATTTTCTTTCTTTCTTCTTCTTCTTCTTCTTGTTCTTGAACGTGGAGAGAGAGAGAGAGAGAGATGTGATTTTATTTACATATACATCAAATTCATAAGGGTTTTGAGAGAATTGAAGGCGGATATTGAAGATTTCGCAAAATATTCAAGTAAGTATTCATTTCCTTGTATTGATTTCTATTGATTGAGCTTATATTTGTTATGGTTAGTGTGTGAAGATGATGATAATGAAAGATTGAAGTATATAGATATGTTGAATTGGTATTTAGATGATGATAAAATGGTTATTTGTGAGGTTGATGATGGATTGTTGAAATTGTTTAGTAAAGGTTTAATATAAATGAGTTGGGGAATTGAATAATTGATATATGGATGATGTATATAATGATTATTATTATGATAAGTTGAAGTTATATAAGTTTTAGATTAATTGGTAATTGATGTATGTTATGAGTTTGATCAATTATTATCTTGGATTTTCTATATGTTTGTGTTTATTGAAGTTAAAAACACAAAATACATGAGTTTGGTCCGAAACAGAGGCAAAATGGATGCCACGGTCGTGGCAAATGAGTGCCACTGTCGTGGGAAGTGAGGGACACGACCGTGGGGGTTTAGAGAAAAGTGGGCAGATTCGTTTGCTAACCCACGGCCGTGGGTTTGTGAGGCCACGACCGTGGGGACTTAGATAAGGGTTTTGGTTTGTAATTTGTGATCTATGAGTCTAGTATGAGACTAATAGGTGAATAAGTGTATTGGAATTCATGTGTATTTGTAAGTAAGTGTGTATTCTTCCTTTTGGATTAGATTGTGAAGAGGTTGAGTTGCCTTAACCTAGATGTGAAGAATTCTTGGAAGAGGAAGTGTATAGATTGATGTGAGTTGCTCTTGAGGTAAGTACAAACTTACATGGATGTATTCTTTTACATGATTTTGAGACTTAACACATTTGGTTATAAATGTGTTAAGTAATCTACTATATTGTTATTACTATTTGATTAATGTTATGATTTGTATAATGTGAAAGATATGATGATCATTCAAAAGGTATGTGCAATGCAATTGGTTATGATAAATACTTTAATGATGAATTGCTTTAATGTGAATTGAGAAATGATGAGATGTGATGCCATTGTGGTTGCCTATAATGATTCAAATGAAATAAATGGGGTATGTTTGCCTAGATGATGATGAATTCAAAATATATGTCCAATGCAATTGGTTATGTATACTCTATTGATGAGATGTGAAGCCATTGTTGTTGGCTATAATGATGCAAATGAGATGATTGAGGCATGGTTGCCTAAATGATGATAAGAAAATGAGAATGAAATTGATAATGAAATAATGAATTAATTGTGTGTCTAATGTGTTATTCCATTTTCAGAGTTTTGTTGTTGGTGGCATGCCTAATAGTAACAATCTCTTGAAGCTAGGTTGGGCTTAATCCTTGAAGCCAAATTGGGTTGAAGTTGAGCATGCTTTACTCCCCTTGACGTTTGGTTGGGTCTAGTCCTTGAAGCCTAGTTGAGATGTTACAACCTTTGAAGCTAGGTTGGGTTTGGTGCCAAGTTGGGTTGATATTTAGCATGCTTTATTCCCCTTGAAGCTTGGTTGAACCTAATCCTTGAAGCCTAGTTGGGATAATGATAATGATAAATGTGATAATTGAACCAAAACATTAACTCTGAAAGTTGAATGGCATATTAGTGTCTTTTGGGCCCATGCTTGTCTTTGTTTCAATGTGATTTATGAATGGTGAAACAATTGAATAAAGTAATGGAATGTAATGTTATGAAGTATGATATGATTACAATACATAAGTAAATTATTGAAAAGAAATATGGTCTGAGAAGCTATGTTGAAAGATGAGATTCTGAAAGTATAATATGACATGTAATATGTATATGGATGTGGACATTGTGAGTATTATTTTATGAATGTTCTAATAAGTTATGGAATTGTGGGTTGTGTTAATAATAAATGTGTATATGTATATAATTATGAGATTAGTAAAAATATATGAAAAGTGTAATTGAAATGGGAAAACATGATGGGAAAACATGATAAGAAAATAATGATACATGAAGTTAACATATGAGTATGATTTTCTGTAATGTATGTTTATAATATTTATTTGTACTACTAAGCTTTCGAGCTTAGCGCGGTTGTGTAAATCGCGCAGGTGAGTAGGTGGTTGATTTGAAGTCAAGTCGTTATGCCACGAAAAGGTTAAGAGTATTTCGAGACCAACTAAAAGGTGGTGCATACATGTACAATTTAATTATGTTGTATTTTGATAAAAATGTATTTATATGTATAAATGAATTTTGGTAAAAACAAGACCATGATATGTATGTAATATCATCAAAAGTATAATGGGTTTGTAAATGTTCTTTAAATAAAATGTATTATGGTTTGGAACTAGAGTGAAGGTTTTTAATCTGAAATGAAAAGTGACATTCTTATACTTTATATACGTACTGCATGTATACAAGGCATATGTATAGTACTTATATAGAGTATGGGGGTGTTACAATTATTTTGGTATCAGAGCTTAGGTTCGAGATTCTCGGCGGCCTAAGTAGATTTAAAATGAAAAGAAGAAAATTTTTTTTTAAAAAAATGAAAATGAAAATTGTGATACATGCATATGCATTAACACCTAGGTTGGTCTCGGATGTGGCATTATATGATTTGTAGTATATCTGAATTATAGGAGATGGATGATAGTGTGTGAATGAGGTTTTACATGAAAGTAAAGCTAGAGAAAGAAATGATATGGAAAAATTTATATAAGTTTAATTGATAAATTAAGGAATTAAAGTTTACTTAAGTAAAGTAAATTTTGAAAATTTTAATTATGGAAGTGTGCTTGTGAAAAAGGTCATAAAGAATTGAATAGGAGAATAATGTTGGAAATGAGTTAAAATTTTTTTTTTTATCAAGATTAAAGTAATTACTCTTTTCTCTAAAGTTTGGATATCTTTCTAATAAAGCTTATGTTTGAATTGCTAGAGAAAGGAAATATTGTTTGAATGTTAAAATGGATAGATATATTATTAAATTGAAGAAAGTATGGTGGAATATTGAGTGAGTTGATTGGTATAGACAAAGTGTGACAATTTAAGGTTTTGGGTATGTAAAGTTAAGGTTTTTAAAAGAAAAAGAGATGATGTTGGTTAAGTAAGGAAATATAATGGCGTTGTTTGTATTGTTATTTTAATGCAAACATTGTGATTTCAAAGTTAGAAATGTGATATGCTTAAGTGTTGTTAAAGCTCATGTTAATGGTGGTAATATGTGACATTTGGATTTTTGAAATGAGCTTTAATAATTGTGAAAATGATATGTTTTGATGTTACATTATGGTATATATATATATATAATGCTTTTAAAGTTAATATTAAGAAAATGAGATTAGTAAATTGAAGTTTAGGTAAAGTAGTAATTTGAGAATTTAGAGTTTTAATGGAATGTTGATAAAGATTATTTAGATATCAATAGTTTAATGTATATTAAACATATGAGCTATTTGCAATGAATATTATTGCATATGAAAGTACTATGAATTGGGTAATGTGATTGATAATATAAAAATTTGTTTTGTAATAAAGGGAAAACGAATAAGCAAGTGAAAATGAGTTACTTTAAGTAATTTGACTGGAAATGATGAAAATGGATATGAAGGGTATACTAAATGTTTTTAAAAACAAATGTGAGAGAGATGTCACATTAGAAATGTGACTAAGACTTATGTGAAGTATTATTATGGTTAGAGTGCATATATTTGTTGAGTTGATGAATAACCTAAGTCATGTTAAAGGAATGAGAATGATAATGTTCAATGAAAAGTAATAAATGTTAAATTTGTATAAATTATATGCAAAAGAGGAATTAAATATAATTGCATGAGTATGTGTATACATGTATAGGATATGTAGGATGAGTTTTTTTAAATGAATGTAATTGTATTATGTAAGAAATGTGGAAAGTAAGTCACATTATGAATGTGACCTATGAATGTGTATGTGGTATAACTACTGGTCTAGTGGTATTGAGAATAATATTGCATGTGTTAGTGAACCTAAGAGAGATTAGGTCCTGACCTGTGCAGAGCTAGACTATGTGATGAAATTGAGAGTGGGAATGGACTCGAGTAATACTGGACAGTGAAATTATTATGGTAGTCACTGAACTTGATGATCATATACTATTTTAAGTCCCAAAGTATTTACATGTGGAAAGGTTCTATGTTTATGTGTATAATAAGAGATTGTAAGGAAAAAGGGGAAGTATAATGTATAAAATTTTTTAGAAGAGATAGATTAGAAATGGAGTAACAAATGGAAATTTTGTAAGATTTGCAAATGATCGAATATGTATACGTAAGAAATGTTAATAGTAATATTGTTGAAACATGAATTAGGCTAATGATGATCATATAATCGAGTGCAAATTGGGTTGAAACGGAGTTGAAATGTGTTAACTCTTGGTGTAGCAAAAGTTTAGAGAATGAATATGTAATCCTTGCGATACAAACTTAGCATTGTAATTGGAAAGGTTGGAAGCAAAATAATAAAGGGACAGTATTGATTTATAAGCCATAGGCGTGACCATTAATCTTCTACGGCCATATGATTTGTTTGGTATATTTGGCCGGTTAGTTTTGTTATCCACATATTTGAGCCTGAGATAACATGACTGTAGTATAGTTTTGATGAGATTGATAATTATGTTTCTAGAAACATGGTCAAGAGTTATGATGGGTAAAGTTGTACTTTATCATTTTATGTTAGAAATTTGTTTATAATTATAGAAAGTATGGAAGGAAAGAGAACTGTAAAAATATTTTGAGTTATGGATAATGTGATAAAAAGGTAATTATTGTAAAAATAGTAATGGAATGAAACGCGAGGAGATGTTAAATGGGAGAAATTACTAAATGTGATTGAAAGTTATACTGAATATGTTTATGGTATAAAGTGAATAAGTGGATGGACTTAAGGTTTAAGTGAGTGAACTATGGGTAATAAATATGGTATGAGATAATCATGAGAATTTTGTGGAAATTGTACTAAGATAATAGAAAATAAACTATGTGTATATTGAAAGACAATTTGAAGTGATTTGTTATTAATAATTATAATTTCAAAAAGCTGAAAAATGGATCCAAAGAGATTAGAATTTGAATATAAGTTTGACTTAATGGAATTAGATCATATATATTGTGAAATCTAATGATAAGTTTAAATAAGTTAATTGTTGGTTTGAATCGAACAAGATTGAAACGTGGGTATATTGTGACAGATAGATCAATTGATCTAGATTTCGTTAAGATTGTGAATTATTGTTGAGATTTAATATGTATAGTTGTATTAAGAATAAAAGATATAAGTGATAATGTATATGATGTAATATTCTGATACATGAATGGACATGAATGAATTGAGCTATATCAGTTATAAATGATGATAAAAGGGAAAAGGTTGATTACCTGTAAAGTAAGTTTAAGGGCATTGTACTAACATTTATGTTAAGTGAGAAGTATGCTAAAGAAGAAATTAAGTGTATGAAGACTAAGGATATTGTTATCAATTAAGGTTTCATAAATGTCTATTCTGAAAGTGATTGTAATGACGAGATAATAATATTAAGATATAAATCAATGATTTTTAAGGTTAAAGTTAAGAGAGTATTTATAAAGAGATGAAGTGATAAAATATCTTGAATGTAATAGATGGACGAAGCATATGGATATTATAAGATGATTTGATTCTTGTATAAAGATAAATTAATTGGGAATGTAATGAGTTATTTTGAATGTTTGGTTAAGAAGTAATAAGATATATATATATATATAATGATGAGTTATGAAGTTTAGAGAAGATGATTGACTTTAAGGGGGAGAGTAGAAGTTATGTGATTTGATGACATAATAACTTAATAATATGATTAACTTCATATGAAAGTTAAGATGGTATTTTGTTAAGAATGGGTTGTTACTGTACTGGATAATTTCGAGGATAAAATTATTTAAGTGGGATAGAATTGTAATATCCCAAAGTATACCCTAAAAGTTTCGGAATATATATCTATATATACAACATATACACTCTCTCTTTACTTCTTTTCTCTTTCTATAAAACATATACAAGTCAAAGAAATGGAAGTCAAAAGAAGATAAGTTAATTAAAAGGAAATATTATAAGAGATAAATGTATATGAAGGATGATATGTATATATGGTATTTGAAAAATATGAAAAATATAAAAGCAATATATAAGAGATATACATATATCAACATATACATCACATAAACATGATGTATATATTGGTGTAGGAAAAGTAAGTGTATATAATTAATTAATTAATTAATTAATTAATTAATAATAATAATAATAATAATAATAATAATAATAATAATAATAATAATAATAATAATGATAAGAGAAAAAAGAAGAAAAGAAAGTCAAAGGGAAGGATAAATTGTGGTGGAGGATTTTTGTGATATTTTAAATATTATTATATATATATATATGATAAGCTTGAATAAAGAAAGAAGATTTTCTTTCTTTCTTCTTCTTCTTCTTCTTGTTCTTGAACGTGGAAAGAGAGAGAGAGAGAGAGATGTGATTTTATTTACATATACATCAAATTCATAAGGGTTTTGAGAGAATTGAAGGTGGATATTGAAGATTTCGCAAAATATTCAAGTAAGTATTCATTTCCTTGTATTGATTTCTATTGATTGACCTTATATTTGATATGGTTAGTGTTTGAAGATGATGATAATGAAAGATTGAAGTATATAGATATGTTGAATTGGTATTTAGATGATGATAAAATGGTTATTTGTGAGGTTGATGATGGATTGTTGAAATTGTTTAGTAAAGGTTTAATATAAATGAGTTGGGGAATTGAATAATTGATATATGGATGATGTATATAATGATTATTATTATGATATGTTGAAGTTATATAAGTGTTAGATTAATTGGTAATTGATGTATGTTATGAGTTTGATCAATTATTATCTTGGATTTTCTATATGTTTGTGTTTATTGAAATTAAAAACACAAAATACATGAGTTTGGTCCGAAACAGAGGCAAAATGGATGCCACGGTCGTGGCAAATGAGTGTCACGGTCATGGCAAGTGAGGGACACGACCGTGGGGATTTAGAGAAAAGTGGGCAGATTCGTTTGCTAACCCACGGCCGTGGGGTTGTGAGGCCACGACCGTGGGGACTTAGATAAGGGTTTTGGTTTGTAATTTGTGATCTATGAGTCTAGTATGAGACTAATAGGTGAATAAGTGTATTGGAATTCATGTGTATTTGTAAGTAAGTGTGTATTCTTCCTTTTGGATTAAGTTGTGAAGAGGTTGTGTAACGACCCTCCCCGACCAGGTCGGCTGCCCGGCCCACTAGTGGCTTACGGCCCGGCCATTTCACCACCTGGGCACGGAGTCCGCAGGAGGCAAGCGATCGCTACAGTACTGGACAGCCCTCGCGGCCCACCCAGCAGGAATTTGTTTATTTGGCTCCCTAAGGAGTCGCCTCCCTGGATCGAACCCCTGACCTCCCACTCAAAAGAGCCAGCGAGAACCATCCAGTACCATTGCTCTATTTATTTATTTTAATTTTTTATTTTTGGAATAAGTGTATTGGAATTCATCTGAACTTGCTCATTGCTCTATTTATTTATTTTAATTTTTTATTTTTAGCATTAGTGTTACAATTCATTCGCTAATATACTAAAAAAATAAATAAAATAAAAAATAAAAAATAATAATAAAATAAAATGATAAATAATTGTGATGCTAAAGTTGCAGTGTTACCTTAGTCTTTAGACTAGAACTGTGATGAAGTTGCATTCCAGCTAGTGGATTGACAGTTCCACATTCATGTTGTCGAATAAATTCTAGCAACTTAGCATTAGATTGAGGTCCAGATCTTGAAGCATGCCTTCCTTCCATTTGATTGATAAACTCTCTATTCTCTCTGCTCAAACTTAAGCTCACTGTGTTTAAAATATAAGTAATGAAAAGTGAACGAGAAATATTGGTAAGCCGAGCCTTTAAATAGTAAAATGTCAACATAAATGACAAAAAGAAAAAGGAAAACAGTAATTCCCGTGAAAAAAAGTGTATTTACTATTAGTAAATGTCAAAGAAGTAGGCACCAACCATTTAAAGTAAAAAATGGAGGTGCCTAAATTAGGGAATTGTCAAAGTAAAAAATGGAGGTGCCTAAATTTGGGGAATTGTTAAAGTAAAAAATGGAGGTGCCTAATTTATTGACTAATTTCACCAACCCATGTTTTTGAAGCCTATATAAACCCATCCACTTCATTTGGAAGATACAACTTAAAATTTGAAGAAGAAAAAGAGAAGAGAGTGTCTTTGAGAGAATTTTGTGAGGAAAAATTCTTGTTCATAATTGAGTGAGGGTTGTGAGTGTTTGTAAACACATTGTATTTTTCTCCTTAATATAAGTCTGCAGCAGCTCCGGAGACGTAGGCATAATTGGCCGAACTCCGTTATCAAATTCTGTGCTAATATTCCGCATTTATTTTCGCTCTCCTACTAATCTGGTTTAAGGGAATAGAGTGGTAATCACCTCAATTTCCCAACAGTAAATAGTGATGAACAATGTCAAAATAGTAAATTTCAATTATTCAAGTATTTGCATATCTAAAAATATTTTTTTGTACTTTTAAAAAAATATTTTTCCATGTTGGGGGCAAGAGAATATAGGTATGGTGAAAAATAGCAAAATATTTTATAGATTTTTTATTAATACCCTACTAACTACAATTATCTTTTATAGCCACCGGGTCTAGAACCTAAATTATTTTTTAGTCCAAAACTCACCAACAAATCAAGAATCCAAATCATTTTTTAGTCCAGACTCAACCCAGGTCCAGAACCCAAATCATTTTTAGTCTATAACTCACTATAGAGTCTAGAACCCAAATCATTTTTCAATCCAGAACTCACCATCGGGTCTAGAATCCAAATTATTTTTTTAGTCCAGAACTCACCAACGGGTCTAGAATTCAAATCATTTTTGAGTCTAGAACTCACCAACATGTCCAGAACCCAAATCATTTTTTAGTCCAAAACTCACCTCGAGTCCAGAACCTAAATAATTTTTGAGTTCAAAACTCACCACTGGGTCCAGAACCCAAATCATTTTTTAGTGCCGAACTCATCTCGGGTCGAGCACCCAAAATCCAATTTCGGGTCAAGCACCTAACTCCTATCTCCAGTCGAGCACTTAAATTCAGTTTCTGGTTGAGCACTCAACTCCTATCTCGGGTCGAGCACCCAAATTTAGTTTAAGATCAGGCATCCAAATCTAATCTTGGGTGGAGAACCCAATTAATTCAGTCTCAGGTCCAAGTACCCAAATCAAATTCAGCCTCAAGTCAAGTACCAAAACCATTGTCTATCTTGAGTCGAGAACCCATCCTCATCCAAATTCTGCTCAAATTCATGTTGCCTTTTACTCTCTTCTACTGAAAATCTCAGATTGTTCAAGCAGGGGGCAAACTGTGGACCCTTAATCTTTTACCAAGTCCAGTCCAATATTTTAAAATAAGTCCGAAATAATTTTTGTGTTATTTATTATTTATTTTAGTATTTATTATTTATTTTAATACTTATTTTATTTTTTATTTATTTTAAAATATATATATAAATAAAAAATAAAAAATCAGACGGACCAATCAGTCAGCGGAACGCAGCGAGCCAGTTCACCATAGGCCGAAGGGGCCTGCGATGAATTGGCTTGGGCCAATTTGCCACAGGTAATTGGGCAATGCCTCGCCCAGCCTCGTTCGCTCGCCCGCTGCTCAAGTCCCAGCAGCCCGTGCCAAGGCGTTGGCCGATTTTTTCCAAAACTTTATTTTACTCAAAAACTTCAATTAATTTCCTAATAGTTTTTAATTTCCTTAACATATTAGATTTTGTCTTAAATTCCTATAAATAGCAGTTTTAAACATAGAAACGAGGGTGGCAAAAAATTACTCAAGAATTATTATCGAACATTTGAACTTTAAAGCAGCCGTAAGCAACCAAAAATAAAAAGAACACTTCAATTCACAAGGAAATAAGGTTGTATTGTCTTGATCACTCCCCCAGAATTCCAGTGGTGCAATTGTGGTGGAGCCAACAAACGACAACATTTTCTTAATTAATTCATTATAACATGTTTTTGATAATTTTTAACATGGAACATGCATGATCTTTATTTAAATTTGAATCCAATAGACTATTAGCATAACCTCTTCCAAATATATGATTATTTAGTCAGCATGTTAATAGCTTTGTTTAAAGTTTTGTGATGTCACTTAATTTTTCTCAAATATCTTCTAGCAGTAGCTTGTTTATTCCAACTTTAAAGCTTTGATCATTATTTTTATAAATTCCAAAGCCATAATTTATTTCTTCCTAAACCCTAATTGCATAGTATGAGTTGTAAACCCTAATTAATTCTATTTTTCAAAATTTTTACAGTAGCCTAATACTTAAAAAATAATTATAATAATATTAATTTCTCCAAACCCTAAAACCCTAGTTTTTGAATCTAAACCATAAAAACTTTAGAACCTTAATCCTATTTTTTTAAAAAGGAAACCCTAAACCCTAATTGTATTTTCCTAAACCATAATTCATAAAACCATAGCTTGTATATTTAGTCTTTAATTGCTATTTGAATCATGCTTTACATACTGTATTCTTAGTTTACATCTTCATGTCTTGATCTTTATTTGACTTATAATGAATGGTTCATTATGTAAGAGGTATGTTTCCACCTTGTGGATACCTCATTAATTAAGGTTCATGTAATTTAAATTATTCTCATATTTTGGGATTAATGTAAAAGATATGTTTCCACCTTTTGGTAGGTGTCCTATTTACTTTTAGATATTGGACGATGTAAGGACATGTTTCCATCCTTGGATGGGTGTCCATTTATTTGTTTTATTTGGACATTGATATGATTTTTAATAAAGTATTTATTTATTCTTATGATCGCATGTAGTATGGATAATGTCATTATATTTAAGAATTTTATAATATTAAGACCTGAAAAGGAGGTCGATTCCAATAAACCAGGCGTTGTGGGGGCGCTGGATGATTCTCACCTTCCCCACACATACTCAACTTTTCAAACCCAATAGGGGGTTGGGGATTCTTTAGGAATTGAGTCATCCACCCCTTTCTTTTTTTTGACCCGTTCAGGTGGCGATTCCATTTTCTCTGAGTTTAGGCCCGTGTTCTCTAAGTCCCTGAGCCTAACAGTGCCGAAGTCGCAAGAACCATTCCACCAAGAGTGGGAGCGAAAATCCCCACTCACAATAATATAATTCTAACTCAAACAAACAAAATCCATCAAATTCAATTGGAAAATAATTAAAATCATGGTTAGAATTATATAAAATATTGATCATAATTTCACTCTATCAAACTCCCCAAACTTAAATCATTACTTGTCCTCAAGCAATTGAAGTTTAGTACTATATATTTCTTTATATGTTGATTTTATATGCAAAAATTTTAACAACTATAAATGCAAATTTTAAGTCACAATTTATCTTTATAACTTTACCTACTTCACTCTTACCTCTTGTACTCAAGAATTTAATTAATTGCAATAAATTATCAAACTTTAGATAAATAAATATTCTTTTTTTAACTTAACCTAGTCTCATATGCATGCTTAATTAAGCTTTCTCCACTAATAGGCCACATTAATGCAAGGAAAATCAAAAGGACTTTGATAGGCTTGTAATGAGATCTATAAAGGTGAGGGCTAACATAAGGTTTAAATGAAATTGGTTAAGTATCTTTCAAAAATTTCTTTTATGTGTAGCTTGTGTAGAGGATTCTTGGATATTTGCTCTTTTCTTGGATCCTTTCTCTCCTCTAGGGGATTATTATTATTATTATTATTATTATTATTATTATTATTATTATTATTATTATTATTATTATTATTATTATATTTATTCTATTTTTTTAACAAATAAGGATATATTTATATATTTACTTATATATTCCCCCAAACTTTAAACTTATGAGCCTACTATTGTAAACTTTCAATATTTTATCCTCATAAATGAACAATTTGATTTTTGAGAAAATTTTTAAAAGATAATTAACCTTGAAAAGGGTAGTTGATTGGGTTATTAAATCAAGGAAGAACTCAAGCTAAGATTTGTTTTAGGGTCAAAAGGGAAAATAGGGGCAATGTTAAAATCGGTGAGTATAAGAATTTTGCTCCACAAACAATGCCTAAATCAATTTTCCTTTTAACTTAGCAAGGTTCAATTTCACCTCAAAAGCTCTTTTAAACAAGTTCTAGGCCTAGGCAAATAATAATGTGAAAGAATATACACTTATTCTATATTTCAATAACTAATTACTTTTAATTAATTAGAAGAGCTAATTTGGTTAAAAATTCATAAGGTATTATTATTCTACCAAATATTGACCTTAAAATTTCAAAATTTTAATTGAAAAATTTTAACAAATAAAATAACATATAAGAAATCTAAAGTAACTCCAATTTATTTTTATCACAATATATTTATAAATTCTAAAAGAAAAATATACACAATTATATTAAACCACACTCAGTATATAATAATTATCCTAACTTAAAACCATAAATAATCCATAAATTAAACCAAGTAAAATAACATAAAAAAAACCATAAGTATTCAAAAACAAGCATAATAAAACAACATAAATTCAAAGCACCACAATTTTAAAGTACCACGAGTTTCGTAAAACCAATAAATTGAGGAAAAACTCCCCCAAACTTGAAACACCACTGTCCTTAGTGGTCTCTATCATTACGATCATCACTGGGTGGAGGGGCTACTGTGGAGGTAGGTAATAGAGTCCGAACTGAGCAAAGAATGTATTAAACTACTCACTGAGTCCAGTCATCTGGGTCGAAATAGTTTGCACCTCATGCTTAATCCTCCAACCCGTTGCTCCATATTATCAAATGACTATGTAGACCCTTAATTTTTGACCCAGTCCGGTCTAATATATTTTAATTAGTCAAAAATAATTTTTCTGTTGTCCAATATATTTTAATTAGTCCAAAACAATTTTTGTTATCTTAATTAAATAATATTTTCTTTAGTATTTAATTTTTATAATTAATAAAATAAATAATAATAATAAACAAATAAATAAAAATAAAAAAATTGGCGACAAAAAATTTCGTCTCCGAAAAGGGTTGCGGCGAAATGGCCGGCAGGCCAATTTCGCCCCCCGGCTGCGGCAGCTATTTTGCCAGCGCAATTTTTCCGCAGCAGTTTTTTTTCGCCAGCAAAATTTTTCCGCAGTAGGTTTTTTCGCCAGCAAAATTTTTCCGAAACCAAATACAATTAGGTTTCGGTTGTCTTTTCTTAATTAATGTTATATTCCGTGAATAACTAGAATTAATAAAAAAAATCTTCTACAAATAAGACCAAAAATAACACAAAAAGGATGAGAAATTGGATCGGATTTTAGAGGAGAAATTGTGACCGAAATTGAGGAGGAAAACTTGAATCAATCGGACTTTTGAGAGAGCAAACAAGCAATTCAATCCATCAAAGGCAGCAAAGCTTGTCTTTGTTCTTGTTCATCCAAGAAGTGATTTTTGGTGGAACCAACAAACGAAGGTATGAATTTCTTTATTTGTTTCATGAATTCACAGTAGCTTCATCACTATAGATCAAAAATAATTGTTTCTGTTTCTTCAAAATAAAAAAAAAATCCTAAGAACTTTAATTTACCTTTTCTAAAGCTTAAAAACCTTAATTCGTTTATTTGTTTTCCAAAATCTTAAAATTGTTATTTTTGCTTCATCAAAATCTTAAAACCCTAATTGAATCTGTTTCCTTTTACAATCCTAAATTTGAGTCTGTTTCTTTCCACAAACCCTAAAAACATATTTTCTATTTATATCAACCTTAAATCGTTTTGTTTATTTTCATAAAGTTTCATAAAATTATCAATTGATTTTTAAAATTTTAAAACCCTAATTCAACTCCAAAACCTAAAACAGTAAACCCTAATTCCCTTAAAACCTTAAGCCCTAATTTTTCAAAACCCTAATCCTTTAAACTCTAAAACCTTATAAACCTAAAATTTAGACACAGTAAGCTTAAAATTCAATATGGTAAATACAAAATAATAATCTAGTAACCGTAAATCATAAATTTAAATGTTTTAAAGTGTCCAAACCCTAATTTCATGATTTTACATCTCAAACACTAATTCGGTTAATCAAAGAATCTTATCAACCTCTTAAATTATAAAATTTCAATTCACTTCAATTCCATTAAAACTCACAGTAGCTTAAGCCCATAAATTCCAAAACTCTAAACACATTAAATAAAGAACCTTAAATGGAAACAGTATCCCTAATTTGAATCTTTATTTGCTTTATTCAATTTTATATTTGATTATGCTTTGATTTATTTTATATGCTTTAATTTATTTAAGTTCAATGCTTGGTTTACTTAATTTATCATGGATGGATGTTTACATTCTATTGTTGTTTAATATCTTTGATGAATGATTTATTTATGATGAATGGTTATTTACTTTTATCAATTTATTTAGATTTCCAAATGTTGTAAGAGGTATGTTTCCACTTGGTGGGTACCTCATTAGTTAGATATCATGTAATTTAAATTACTTTTCTATTTTAGAACCAATGTAAAGGACATATTTCTACCTTTCGATGGGTGTCCTATTTAGGCATGGATTATGTAAGGGCATGTTTCCATCTTCGGATGGGCGTCTATTTATTTGTTTTGCTTGGACATTGTTTTGATTTTCAATATATCGATGCTTTATTTTAATTATTGTGTGTAATATGGATAATGTTGTTATATTTAAGAATTTTATAATATTAAGACCTGTAAAGGAGGCCGGTTCCAATGAACCGGGCGTTGTGGGGGTGCTGGGCCATTTCTCACCTTCCCTACACGTTTCCAACTTTTTGAACCCATTAGAGAGTTGGGGATTCCTTAGGAATCGAGTCATCCACCTCTTTCTTTTTCCCGGCTTGTCCGAGTGGTGACTCCATTTTCTCCGAACTTAGGTCCGTGTTCTCTAAGGCACGAGCCTAAACAGTGCCGAAGTTGCAAGAATCATTCCACTAGGAGTGAGGGCAAAAATTCCCGCTCACAGTGGCTACTCCACTGTGGATAAGAGAAGTTGATTTCATTGGTCTTTATATTATTCTATTCTTTCTTATAATGATATTATCCATTGCATCATATTAGATTGCATTGTGTGCGTGAGTTAGGATGCCCGTGTTACCAGTGTTGTTTTATGTAAGGGATACCATACTTTCACTCAAGGTATGGAGATCGAGCATGGCATAACCACTTATAGTCTCGTACCATTTGGTATATTCTTGCTATGGGAACCTAAGCCTTTTTACCCAAAGACTAAAGCTCATGTAATTGGCCTAGTTAGTTTCCTTAGGTTTTACCCCAAATGCATGTTGTTTGACTATGGTTAATTTAACTTGGCTTAAATCATGGCTTATTTGGTTTGTTCTTTTTCTAATATGACCTAAGTATATTGTAAGCTCAAAATAAATTTTTCTTTAAAGTCCAAAAGACCAAAACTATTTTCAAAACTTTTCAAGATGGTCTTCGGACATAAAACTTTTCTAAAAATAAATCAAAAATTCTTTTGCTCATGGCCCAAATACTAAGCCCAAAATCCATTTTTCTAAGATCTTTGTACAATGGGCTTAGAAATAAAATTGTTTTTATCCAACCTTTTCTTACAAAGAGCTTGCAAATTATTTAGGTCAATTAAGAAATACCAAAAATCAATTGTGAGCCTAGTTTATACTAAGAATAATTAATCATGGGCTTGTTTTTGGCATGAACCATTAGTTACTCTTTTCAAGTGAGAAATCTATCTATAATAAACCTCTTGATTTAGATTTAATCCAATATAGCATAAAAGCTACTATAGTTGGTTGAATGGATTAAAACCTAATTAATGGGAATTACTATGAATGGATTTTCATTTTTGAAAATATAACTATTGGTTGAAACGTTTGAGGGAAATATTCGAAAACAAGATACCCCATGTTGGTATTTTGTTAATCATATACCTAGGAAAAGAGACTCGCCATTCGTGTGTGGATGTTATAAGGTTGGAAGGAACGTCATATTTGTCCTTGTTTGTCTATTGTTTATGCATACATACATACATGCATACATTTGCATCTCATATCATTAATCCTTTCTGGCTCACAGCCCTGGATTATGATAGTTCAAAAGCTTACGATAATTTGACCTACGCCGGTAGCAAATAATCTAGCAACGACTCTATCACTTGCTCACCAAAAACTATGGATCCCGAACAAATACAAAGAATGGTTGATGAAGCCCTCGATGCCAAAATGGAAGAAATAAAAGAGGCCATGGCCGAGACCATAAAGAATCAACTAGCTGCAATTTTAGGAAATAATGTTGAAGCATCCGTTAGCACCAAAAAGCCAAAGGAAAAAGGGGAGGCTAAGGTTGGTGAAGTGGCTTTTAATGATGAAAAGGTGATCAGTGATGATGATGATGATTGGGCTCAATACTACCAAGATGCTCAAGAGAGGAAAAAAGAACCGATGATTGTTGAAAGATCAACTATGGAGAAAACAGAAACTTCTGATGTTGAAAAGATGATTACTGATTTAGAAAAGAAATTTGAGAAGAAATTGAAAACCGAGGAAATGTCGAAGTTGACAAATTATTTGAGCTAGATGAAGAAGTTCCGTTCAAATTCAAGATGCCATCTTTTGCAAAGTTTGATGGAACCAGAAATCTTCATCTCCATGTGAAGCAGTATATCACTGCTATGCAGTCTGCCCGAGCTACTAAAGTTCAAACTCTAAGGTACTTTATGCTCTCATTGGACCCTATTGTCCAAAATTGGTTCAATAACTTAGATGAAGGAACACAAAAGAGTTGGGATTTTCTATACAAGTCCTTCATCCAACAATATGGATACAATGCCGAGATGGAAGTTACCTTAATGGAAGTGGAGTCCATTAGGCAAAGGCCAAATGAGAATTTTGTTGATTATGTGAAGAGATGGAGAAACAAGGCCGCTTTGCTCAAGAAAAGGACTGATGAATCTAATCAAATAAGGATGATCGTGAGAGGTTTCCTGCCCAATCTCCATGAAAGGGTGTCTCACACCCTTATAAGGGATTTCAAAGATCTTCTCCAAGCTGGTCTGCAAATTGAAGAGTGGGAAAGAGAGAAGAACCATTTTTCAATAAAAAGGAATGAGAAAGGGAACTACCAGTCAGGCAATCAAAGCACACAAAAAGAAGTTAATGTTAATGACACTAGTCAAGGAGGAATGAGGAAGTTTTCAGAATTAGAGAAGCCACTGTCTTGGGTTGTCAATAAGCTACAAAAGAGGGAATTATTACAACTCTTGACTCCTCGTCCTTTGCCTAATCCTCTTCCACCTAACTTTGATACTAATGCATTTTGCCAATTCCATTGAAGGCATGGACACGAAACGGACAATTGTATGAAGTTGAGGCATGAGATCCAGAATTTAATTGATAATGGCAAGTTGCCTGAGCTGGACAAGCCCAATACCAAAGGTAATCCATTTCCAAGGTTCAACAGGGTGCCACCACCAGCAACCTTCATGATAGGAAAAGGATTGGAAGAAGATTTTGTTTTATCCTCTTTTCAAGATGTAAATATTGAAGATATGAAAGGAAAAGAAGCTTAAACTCAACAAACTTTCCTTAGCTTGAATGTTGCTTTTCGATTTTACTTTCTTTAATATTTAATTTGAACAATTATGTTTTTCAAATTTGTTTGAATAAATTGCTTTCATCAAAATTTTTGTTGGTCTTTGTTCATTTTGGTGCTCAACCAATGAGGAAATCTCGCTTGATATTTATAAATTAATATATTTATGCATCATGACTCGAATGACTTTACTAGGTGAGGGAATTGCTCTATAGCATTGAGTTGTGTATGCTTACTTAGAGAGGGCTCCTGCATAATTACCTTTGTCTAGGTCCTAATCAATCTTAGAACATGCTTTGACAAACTTTTGAGGCGAAATTGAACTCTACTTATTTAAGGGAGAGATGATCTAGGCATTGTTTGACGAGCCAACAACTAGTATCCACCCTATTAAATATCAATCCCTAGTTGTCCCTTTGAGCCTTCATAAAATTTTAGCTTTCTTTTCATTGGCTTAAAAACCCCAATAACCTACCCTGAGCTGTTGTGATACTTTTGATAAGTCTTATTGTAACATCCATGATTTTGAAAAAATTAAATAAGTATTTGGAGATATAAATTGTATATACTCAATATATATATCTAGAGTATATATAACATATACATATGGTATATTAATTATATATGTTGGATTAATACATTACATACTTAATATTTAATACACATATAAGGTACATTTGATGTGTATATAAGATACACATTACTTGTGCATATGTGTAATATCCCAAATTTTTGAAAACTTCTAATTTTTGAAAATTTGATAAAATAAATTATAATTTAAATGGATAAATTAAATTAATAGTTTTAAATGAAAAATGAAGGGGTTTTAAACGAAAAAGTGGAACATATATGTGATATATATGTAAAATATACATAACATATACAAGTAAACACTTTTTAAAAGAAAAGTCAAAGTAAAAGGGTATTTTGGTAATTAAATCTTAAAATTTTAAAATTAATAAAATAATTCAAAAATAAATTATTTTTGAATGGAAGAGGGAATTTAGGACTTTTAATTTATTAAATAAATAATTAAATAATTAATTATTAAATTATTTTAATGTATATATGGTTAAAAAAAAGATGAAAGGAAAAGAAATATTAAAAAAAAGTCTTCTTCTTCTTCCTTTAGGACGTTTTCCATGGGAGTTTGGAGCATGAATTTGATTCTTCCATACTCCATAAATTGAAGGATTTAACAAGTTTCAAGTGGATTTTTGGTGATTTCATCCAAAACTATTAAGTTTCCAAGTCTTTTCTTTGAATTCCTTGAAAATTTGTATTATGTGAGAATTTAAATTTTGATGTAGTATATTATAATTGTTGAAATTGGTGTGTATGATGTTATTTTGGGTAGTTAACAATGATTCTAAGGTTAGATTAAAGAGATGATGGAGTTTGGTTAAAGAATGGTGAAGAGAGAGAATTTAGGGTTATGAAACTTTTGGGTTTGGGGAAACATGAGCTTTAATTGTGTAAATTTGTTCCAAATGTGTTGTTTTGATACATAAACAAGTATTTTAAAGTCAAATATTGGATTTGGTTGTATTTGGTTGGAGTTTGAGAATGGTAGTATTGATTTAGGGTTTTGGAAAAGTGAATTTTCAAAGAATGATTAATTGTTTGATTTTAATGCTTAAATCATGTTATTTAATGATATAAGTGGTAGAAATAAGATTGAAATGACAATTGGATTGAGTTGGAATGGAGATCCTTCAATGGTGAAGGTTAAGCCATTTTAGGGTTTTGGACATAAGCATGTGGTTAATTAATGTAATTGGTTTAAACATGCTAAAACATGTTTCTTATGATATTAATAAACTTAAAACACTAATTTAAATGGCTTGATATGGTTTTTCAAAGTTTAAGTGAGGTGAAGTGTGAGCGGGGATTTTTACCCCCACTCCTGGTGGAATGGTTCTTGCGACTTCGATACTGTTTAGGCTCGGGGCCTTAGAGAACACGGACCTAAGTCTGGAGAAAATGGAATCGCCACCCGGACGGGCCGGAAAAAAGAAAGGGGTGGATGACTCGATTCCTAAGGAATCCCCAACCCCCTAATGGGTTCGAAAAGTTGGGTATATGTGGGGAAGGTGCGAAATGGCCCAGCACCCCCACAACGCCCGGTTCATTGAAACTGGGCTCCTTTACAGGTCTTAATATTATAAAATTCTTAAATATAACAACATTATCCATATTACACATAATAATTAAAAGAAAGCATCAATATATTAAAATTAAAGCAAGGTCCAAGCAAAACAAATAAATGGACACCCATCCGAAGATGGAAACATGTCCTTACATCACATGCCTAAATAGGACACTCACTGAAAGGTAGAAACATGTCCTTTACATAGGTTCTAAAATAGAAAAGCAAATTAAATTACATGATAATTAACTAATGAGGTATCCAACAAGTGGAAACATATCTCTTACAATATTTGGATATCTAAATAAATTGATAAAAGTAAATAACTACTCAAAATAAATAAATCATTCATCAAAGGTATTAAATATCAATAAAAAGTAAACATCCATCCATGATAAATAAAATAAACCAAGCATTGAATTTAAATAAATTAAAGCATAAGAAATAAAACCAAGCATGATCAAATATGGAATTGAATAAGGTAAATAAAAACCCAAATTATAGCTACTGTTTCCATTTAGGGTTCTTTATCTCATGTGTTAAGGTTTTGGAATTCATAAAATTAAGCTACTGTGACTTTTTTATGGAATTAAAATAGATTAAGGTTTTATGTTTTAAAAGATTAGTAAGACTCTTTGATTAACTAAATTAATATTTGAATGGTAAAATCATGAAACTAGGGTTTGAACACTTTGAAATACTTTTGATTTGTGGGTTACGATTATTCATTGTGTTTTTAAGCTACTGTGTAAAATTAAAGTATTTATGTTTTTATGGTTTTTAAAATTTTAAAGGATTAGGGTTTAGAAAAAATTAAGGTTTAAAGTTTTAAAGGAGGTTAGGGTTCATTATTTTAGGTTTTGGAGTTGAATTAGGTTTTTAGGCTTTTGATTTTAGGGTTTCGGGAGATTTGTTGATTTTAGGATTTGGAAAATCAATTAATAATTTTATGAAGTTTTATGAAGATAAACAACATGATTTAAAATTTATAAAAGCAAAAAAGATGTTTGTTAAGGTTTGTTGAAAGAAATAGAACCAAGTTAAAAATTTTGAAAGAAACAGAATCAAATTTTGGTTTTGTTGACAAATATGTTCAATTAGGGTTTTAAGATTTTGAAGAAGTAAAAATACTAATTTTAAGCCTTTTTGGAAAATAAAGTAATGTATTAGTGTTTCTAAACTTTGAACAAAGGGAATTAAGGTTTTAGGGTTTTTGAATTAAAAGACATCATTTATTAGTTTATATTACTGGGTAAAATATAAAGAAATTAGAATTTCATACCTTATTTTGTTAGTTGCACCAAAATTGCTTCTTGGATGAACAAGCTCCAAAGACAAGCCTTTTTGCCTTTTTCTTTTTTCCTTAAATCGTGTTTCTGCTACTTTAAAAATCAATTGAATTCAAGCTTTTCCTTTACGGATTTGGATTTCCCTCCTACTGTCCAATTTTTTTGTCCCCCTTTATTTGATTGCCTTTGGTCCTTATTTATAGAGGTTTCATATGGTTTATTTCTAATTAATCACGGCAAATAATATTGATAAGAAAAGGAAACCGAAACCTAATTCAATTAGGTTTCAGAAAATTTGCGTTGGAAAAATTGCTCTGCCGAAAAAAATTACCGCAGGAAAAAATGAGCTGGCCGCGCTGTGTCATTAAATCCTAAAATCAACAAATCTCCCGAAACCCTAAAATGAAGCGGAATAGGCCCGTAGGCCATTTCGCCCGCAGGAAATTCCTGCGGGCAAAATGAGGAAACTCCTACGGGCGAAATGCCCACGGGCCGCGCTGACATCGTCGCCGATTTTTTTTTTTGAACTTTTATTCATTTTACCATTTTTTACTAAAATAAATATTAAAATTAATTAAGATACCATAAAAATTATTTTGGACTAACTAAATTATATTGGACAACACAAATTATTTTGGACTAATTAAAATATATTGGACCGGACCGGGTCAAAAATTAAGGGTCTACATGAAGCTTAATTTTGGAATTTGGTTTAGAGTGATGTTTAATTATGGTTTGATGTTGAGAATACCTTAAAATGTGATATTAAATGATTATGTATGATCACATTTGGTATAGGCATTGAGGGAGTTTGATTTGTTTCATCCAAGTGGTGAAGGGCAAGTTGGAAGGATATGATTGGAGGTTGTGTTAAGCTTGCTTTGGGTTGCTAGTGGAGGTATGTACAAACTTTGAATATATTGTTTATATTTGCATGACATTTGGGCTTAACACATTTTGGTTGGAAAATGTGTTAAGTTACTTGGTTCATTGATTGTGTATGAATAATATGCTATGACATTTGTAATGTCATATATGTGTTAAATGCATTGTGAAAAGCTATTGATAATGGCTAATTTGTGTAACATGTGAAATATGCATATTATGTGAAAATACCCAAAGTAATTGGGTAATGTGTTGTGATTACAAAAATGAGATATGTGTAATAATGAAATGAATTGATATTGATAAAAATGAGAAAAGTGAGAAAAGTGAGAAAAATGAGAAAGATGTGAAAAATGAGAAAAGTGAGAAAAAAAAAAGTGAAAATAAGGCAATGTGCCTAGATTGAATATGTAAAAATGAGAAAGAGATTAATAATGAGAAATATGAATATAAATTGTGTGCCTAGATTTTATTCAATTTTCAGAGTTTTGGATTTGGCGGCATGCCTATGATTTCCTACGGACTATATGCTGGAATGGTGAAAAGACTGGGTCGTAAGCCAGGCCAGCTGATAAATATGATGTTTTTGGGTGAAAAGACTGGGTCATAAGCCTCAAAAACTGTAGCAGTCTAGCCGGGTTGATGTCCAAGAGACTGGGGTTGTTACATTATCCATGGATATATTGCCTACGGGGCTAGACACATGGTGTCATTATGGACCAAAGCAGTAACTCTGAAATTTAAATAGCATATTAGATCCTTTTGGGCCCATGTTTTTTTTGCTTTAATGTGAATTATGAATTGTGATACAATTGAGCAATATAATGCTATGAGTTGTGATTATGAAATATTTGAAAAATACAAGAAAGTAGAATGATGTAACATCTATATGCATTGTACATTGACATTGCACTGAGTTTTATTGTTATTATCAAAGTTTGTACCACTAGGCTTCGGCTTATCACGATTGTAATTCGTCGCGCAGGTGTCATGGATGATTTGGTAGAGCCGGATAGTTCTACTAGTTCTGGTCAGATCTAGGTTTGTATTTATTGAGCTTGAAGAGTTGTTTTTGGGTATATCAAGATCAGAGCCAATTGCCAGCATGTAGATATTTGATATTACAATGTATTTTGATATTATGTATGTTATGATATGTTTTTGAAGCATATATTGTAAATTGTAAAGAATGATTTGAATAATTTTGTTTAAGATGGGATTTTATATGTAATGTTGATATATATATACCTATGTATAAGTATTTTAAGAAAATATGGAGAAATTGAGAAGTATTGGTGAATTGATTTTATTTGGAGTGTTTGTTTTATGCAGGTTGTGTTTTGTTGAATTTTGGAAACGTTCAAATTACAAACAAAACTCTGGCAAATTTTTCCTAGAGATTTTCATATAAAATATTTATTTTGGATTCCTATAACAAGCAAATAATATTTATATACTATTTATTTTATATATTAGTATTTGAAATCTTAAAACAGAAATGTGAAATTTTTTATTAAATTGGTCTGTGACATTTTTATACCGTATGTGTGTATTTTACATATGCTGAAAATATGTATTGTACGTATATAGGGTATAAGGGTATTACATTTATGATCACTAAGGTGAAGAGGCAAGAAGATCAAGGAATGAAATGCATAGCTTTGAATCAATTAGACTTTTGAGAGAGCAAACAAGCAATTCAATCCATCAAAGGCAGCAAAGCTTGTCTTTGTTCTTGTTCATCCAAGAAGTGATTTTTGTTGGAACCAACAAACGAAGGTATGAATTACATTTATTTGTTTCATGAATTCATAGTAGCTTCATCACTATAGATCAAACTAATTGTTTCTGTTTCTTCAAAATAAAAAAACCCTAAGAACTTTAATTTACCTTTTCTAAAGCTTAAAACCTTAATTCATTTATTTGTTTTCCAAAATCTTAAAATTGTTATTTTTGCTTCTTCAAAATCTTGAAACCCTAATTGAACCTGTTTCTTTCCAAAATCCTAAATTTGAGTCTGCTTCTTTCCACAAATCCAAAAAACATCTTTTCTGTTTATATAAACCTTAAATTGTTTTGTTTATTTTCATAAAGTTTCATAAAATTATCAATTAATTTTTAAAATTTTAAAACCCTAATTCAACTCCAAAACCCAAAAAAGTAAACCCTAATTCCCTTAAAACCTTAAACCCTAATTTTTCTAAACCCTAATCCTTTAAACTCTAAAACCTTATAAGCCTAAAATTCAGACACAGTAAGCTTAAAATTCAATATGGTAAATACAAAATAATAATCCAGTAACCGTAAATCATAAATTTAAATGTTTTAAAGTGTCCAAACCCTAATTTCATGATTTTACATCTCAAACACTAATTTGGTTAATCAAAGAATGTTATCAACCTCTTAAATTATAAAATTTTAATTTATTTTAATTCCATTAAAACTCACAGTAGCTTAAGCCCATAAATTCCAAAACCCTAAACACATTAAATAAAGAACCTTAAATGGAAACAGTAGCCCTAATTTGAATCTTTATTTGCTTTATTCAATTTTATATTTGATTATGCTTTGATTTATTTTATATGCTTTAATTTATTTAAGTTCAATGCTTGGTTTACTTAATTTATCATGGATGGATGTTTACATTCTATTGCTGTTTAATATATTTGATGAATGATTTATTTATGATGAATGGTTATTTACTTTTATATATTTATTTAGATTTCCAAATGTTGTAAGAGGTATGTTTCCACTTGGTGGGTACCTCATTAGTTAGATATCATGTAATTTAAATTTCTTTTCTATTTTAGAACCAATGTAAAGGACATGTTTCTACCTTTTTGTGGGTGTCCTATTTAGGCATGGATTATATAAGGGCATGTTTCCTTCTTTGGATGGGTGTCCATTTATTTGTTTTGCTTGGACATTGTTTTGATTTTCAATACATCGATGCTTTATTTTAATTATTGTGTGTAATATGGATACTGTTATATTTAAGAATTTTATAATATTAAGACCTGTAAAGGAGGCCAGTTCCAATGAACCGGGCGTTGTGGGGGTGTTGGGCCATTTCTCACCTTCCCCACACGTACCCAACTTTTCAAACCCATTAGGGGGTTGGGGATTCCCTAGAAATCGAGTCATCCACCCCTTTCTTTTTCCTGGCCCGTCCGGGTGGCGACTCCATTTTCTCCGGACTTAGGTCCGTGTTCTCAAAGGCCCCGAACCTAAACAGTGCCGAAGTCGCAAGAACCATTCCACCGGGAGTGGGGGCAAAAATCCCCGCTGACAAACTACTCCCAAGTTGTATTCCTGTGGTTCATCTCATTTTCAAAAGAATCAATCCTATTAGCAAGAAAATCAGATGTGTTTGATGGTGGAGCAGATGGACCGTCATCAAAAAGTGGAGGTGGAGAAGGTTGTGGTTGGTCTGTTGGTTCCTCAAAATCACCTCTCTCTCTCTCTAAATAATTCCTCCTCTTCAATGTTAATATCAGCATCTGGTGGTCCTAAAACTTCAGGCTGATTCCCTCTCTTTATTGCTAGTCTCATTGCCAGAACAGTACCCATATCAATTATAATTTACCCGGGATAGGTGTAAGGTGATTAAAACTTATATTAAGATATTCAACAATTTTTGTAATCATTCCCCCAATGACAATCTTACCACTCTGCCTAACTACTTTCTCACACCTTTTAGCAAACCAATAATAAATATTAAAAACTTTTTCTTCTATGGCACAATAAAAGAAATGAAATTCTTTAGAATTAATGGTGCCTTGGCTCTCCCCTCTTTAAAAATTGTATTTACCAAAACAACATGGATGTACTGATAAAACGGGTTTGTAAAATTAGAGGCCTTTGATATCTTACTATTAAATCTTCTATGAGTTCATTGCAATTCTACTAATCTAAGTGCATGCCTAAATTCAACAATGAACTAATTATAATTTTGATTAGCTAACCAAAACTCTACTCTCCCATTATGGGCATCATTACTATCCGGTGGGATGAGCTGAAAACTACTTAAAAATTCAAGGGTCAATTCTGGACAAGTAGGGTAACACATGTTAGCAAATAGGATCCATTACAAATCAGTAAATATCTTGACCAATAAATCATTCCATCTTAGTTTTCTAATGACATTTCCATCAATAAATCTAGAAGAAACAATTTTATGTGAACTCAAGTTATGGTACCTTTTTCATTGCTTCTCATCACGAAAGTGAATTTTTTGGATATCTATTTAGTCATTAAGGTGGTCGAGATGAAGGTGGAGAAGGTGTTGATGAAGATGATGATATCTCTTATCACCTTCTTTTGGATCCGTCACCCTTTGATTTCTTGGCAAGGGATTTTCTTCTAGGCATTTTAGTATTTGATTTGATGAAATTTAAGAAGATTTAAAGAAAATTGGGTGAAAATTGGAAATTTGATAGTGGGGAGAGATATTTTGGTTATGGGTTTCAAATTTGGGCAGCCAGGGTTTGTAAAAAGTGATTGGAGAGAGAAAAAAAAGAAAAATATATAGGTTTGGAGTGCCACAAAAGTATCCTTGAGGGCCACGGTCGCGGGGCTCATGTTGACTAGTTAAAGGCAGGTTTGCATGGAAAGCCATGGTCGTGGACATTGGAAGGCCACGGTCATGGGTTTTAGTTTGCTTTGCCACCGCCTACTTCTCGTGCTCCCATTTTTGGAAGATTCATTTTCAATCCCACTGTTGTGGGCCTTGGAGTGCCACGGTCATGTATTTAGTTTTGCTTCTAGCTCTTTTTATTTTGTCATGCTTCCTTATTGGACATATTCATTAGTAGTCCCTTGGTCGTGGCCCTTTGGCCATACTCGTGGGTTTCAATTCTTTATTGGAACTTCATAATTTTTCACTATTTCCATTTTTATAGTTTTAGATTGATTCTCATGACTCTGGGATGATATACCATAGTCGGGGCATCTTTATTCCTTTAATTTCTTGTGATTTGGTACTTCAAATTGACTACACAACAAAAGTTAAACAACATCAATCAAATATTTGAAAACAAAATCAATTAAAGAGAACAAAATGGAAAAGAAATTAGGTTGCCTCCCAATAAGCGTTTGGATCATCAATAAAATAAGGTTTCAATCATTGGTCGTTTACTTTGAAGATTTCACCTCTTTGATTTTGTATATCTACTGCACCGTAAGGATAGACCTTTATAATTTTAAAAGGTCTGGACCAATGAGACTTAAGCATCCCAAGAAAGAGTTTTATTCTTGAATTATACAATAAAACTTGTTGTCCTTCATGGTATTGCTTAAATTTGATAAATTTATCATGCCATCTCTTGGTTCTTTCTTTATAAATTTTGGCATTCTTATAAGCTCGAAACCTAATTTCATCTAATTTGCTTAACTGCAAAAGATATTTTTGTCTGACCTTATGCAAATCCATGACAGTTGTTTTATGGCCCAATATGCCTTATGTTCTAACTCAACTGGTAAATGACATGCTTTCCCAAAGACAAGTCTATATGGTGACATACCGATTGGAGTCTTATATGCTATTCTATAAGCCCAAAGAGCATCATCCAACTTAGTTGACCAATCTTTCCTCGAATTACTTATTGTTTTCTCCAAAATCCATTTAAGTTTCCTATTAGAGATTTCCACTTGTTCATTAGTTTAAGGGTGACAAGGTGTTTCCACCTTATGGTGTACTTCATATTTCCTAAGAATATCATCAAAACTCTAATTATAAAAATGAGTACCTCCATCACTACTTATAGCCCTAGGAACTCCAAATCTAGTGAAATATTCTTTTTGACAAACTTAGTTACAAACATTGAATCATTTATTGGACTTGCTAATACTTCAACCCATTTAGAAATATAATCTACATCCATTAAAATGTATTGATTATTAGATGATGGTGGAAATGGTCTCATAAAATCAATTCCCCAAACATCAAATACTTCAACTTCAAGGATTGTGTTAAGTGGCATATCTTATCTTTTTGAAATATTGTTTACCATTGTCATCTATCACATGACTAAACAAAAGTTTTTCATCCTCATACATAGTTGGCCAGAAAAATTCAGATTGCAAATTTTAGCAATTCTCTTAGATGTGCTAGAATGTCCCCCGCATTCTTTCGAATGACAAAATTCTAGAATACTTTTCATCTCCTCTTTTGGGACACATCTGCGAATCATTCCATCCCCACAATGTTTAAATAATAAAGGTTCCTCCCACATGTAATGTTTAACATCAACAATAAATTTTGTTCCATTGAGCATAAGTCAGTTCTGATTGAAGGAAACCACTTGCCAAATAATTTACAAAGTCAGCATACTAGGGGATATAAGTTTTAACAAAGAAAAGTTACTCATCATGGAATGATTCATTGATTGGCATAATATCCTAGTCCATGTGCTTCTCCAATCATGAAAGATGATCCGCTACTAAATTTTCTGTGCCCTTTTTTATCTTTAATTTCATGATCAAATTCTTGAAAAAGCAAAATCCACCTAATCAATCTTGATTTAGCTTCCTTCTTACTCATAAGATATTTAATTGTTGCATAGTCAGTATAAATAATAAATTTATAGCCTAAAAGATAAGATATAAATTTGTCAAGAGCAAAAACTATAGCAAGCATTTCTTTTTTTGTTATAGCATAATTTATTTGATTGTCATCGAGGGTTTGGCTTGCATAATAAATGATGTGACTCTTCTTATCTTTCTTTTGACTTAATACAGCTCCAATTGCATAGTCACTAGCATCACACATGAGCTCGAATGGTAAAGGCCAATATGGTGGTTATATAATAGGAATTATAATAGGAATTGAAGTGGATAGTGCTGCTTTTAACTTGTTAAAAGCAATTAAACAATCATTAGAAAAAAATAAAAACAGCATCCTTATTCAATAACTCACATAAGGGTTTAGCAATTTTTGAAAAATCTTTTATAAAATGCATGTAAAACCCTACATGTCCTACAAAACTATGGACTCTCTTAACATTGGTTGGTGGTGGTAGCTGTTCAATAACTTCGATCTTTGCTCTATCCATTTCAATTCCACTTTTTAAAACTTTATATCTAAGAATAATGCCTTCTTCTACCATAAAATGACATTTTTCCCAATTAAAAACAAGATTCATTTCCTCACATCATTTAAGTACCTATTCCAAATGTTGTAAACAAGTATCAAAAGTGGTACCATAAATAGTAAAATCATCCTTAAAAATTTCAATAATTAATTCCACAATATTTGAAAATATGGCCATCATGCATCTTTGAAAAGTCGCTAGTGCATTGCATAGTCCAAAGGGCATTCTGCTATAAGCAAAAGTGCCATATGGACATGTGAATGTTGTCTTCTCTTGATCTTCTAGCACTATAGAAATTTAAAAATAACCTGACTATCCATCTAATAAATAAAAATAGGCATTACCTGGAAGTCTTTCAAGCATTTGATCAATGAATGGTAAGCGAAAATGATCCTTGCGAGTAGCCTTATTCAATTTCCTATACTCTATGCAAACATGCCATCCAGTGACCATCCTTGAAGGGAATTAATTCATTATTTTAATTTGTTATAATAATCATGCCTCCCTTCTTTGGAACTACATGTACAAGGCTTACACAAGAACTATTAGAAATGGGATAAATAATTCCTGCATCTAAAAGTTTAGTCACTTCTTCTTTCACTACCTCTTTCATATTTGGATTTAATATTCTCTGTTGGTCTATCACAGGTTTAGATTTTTCTTCCAATAATATCATATGCATACATAATGAAGGGCTAATTCCTTTAATATCAAATATAGTATAACCTATTGATTTCTTATATTTTCTAATCAAATCTAAGGTTTCACTTAATTGAAATTTGGAAAAATTGCCAATAACAATAATAGGCAAAGTATTATTGGATTCAAGATATGCATACCTGATATGATTTGGAAGAGGTTTTAATTCTAATGTTGGTGCCTTTTCATTATCTAATGTAGAGCTTTGTACAAGACATGTTTCTAAAGAATCATCAACTGCTTGTTGACATGTTTGCTGCATACATTCATCTATAACATTAATTAGAAAACAATCATCAACAAATGTTGGATGTCTCGCTGCTTTTATCAAGTTAAATTCCACTTTCTCCTTTCCTACTTGAAAATTAAGCTTTCCTCCTCGAATATCTATCATAGCTCCAGTTGTAGCAAAAAATGGCCTTCCTAAAATAAGTGGAATCTTTACATCCTTATCCATTTCAAGAATTACAAAATCTACTAGAATGTAGAGTTTGTCCACTTTTACAAGAACATCTCAACTATTCCTATAGGATATTTTATTGAATGATTAGCTAATTGAAGAGACATTTTTGTTAGTTATAGTTGCGTGAACCTAAGTTTCCTATAAATAGAACTAGGCATTAGACTAACACTAGCTCATAAATCACATAATACTTTATGAAAATCAACTTCACCAATGGTACAATGTATAAAAGAACTCCCTAGATCTTTTAATTTTGACGATAGTTTATTTTGAATCACCGCACCGCACTCTTCTGTTAGTGCAATTTTTACATTTTCCTCTAGTTTTCTTTTATTAGAAAGAAAACTTCACATATGTCGACATTTGTACAAGAGCTTCTGGAAAAGGAATATTAATGTGATGTTGTTTAAGAACTTCTAAAAATTTTTCATATTGCTTATCTAATTTTTGTTTCTTTAATCATTGAGGAAAAGGAATCGGAGGCACATAAGGTTTAACAGTTTCTTTTGGTGCTTCCTATTCTTTAATTTCTTCTTCTTTTTCTTTCTCCTTTCACTTATCTAAATCTAGAGTTTTGTGTGGTTGAGGATGTTTAAGTTGTAAGCCACTTCTCAAAGTAATAGCTTTGTAATGTTCCCTTGGATTAACTTCCATTTGGCTAGGGAGAGCTCCTTGATTGCAAGTATTGAGTGAACCCGCAATTTGACCTACTTAAGTTTCAAGATTTCTATTTTGTGTCAAAAGACGTTCAATTTTATGCTCAAGTTTGTCATATTGCTTTTCAATTTCATTGAATCTCTCCGATGTTGCTCCATGAATTTTTCTAATCCTGATTCATAACATGGTGATGAGATCAATTTTATACTTGTTTTTAGTATGATTTTTATGTGTTTTTAGTTAATGTTTCATCTAATTTTTGTTTAAAGTTTGTTTTAAGTGTTTATTTTAGGTTAAAGTGCAAAAACTCCCTTGGATGATTAAAACAATGAAGGAAGAGCATGAATCAAGCAAGACATGGCCAAGCCAAAGCAAGCTTGGCCGTGTCCCTCAAAAGAATTGCAAGGCAGTAGTTGACACGGCCAGGAGACACAGCCAAGCCACTGGCCGTTTCTCACCTAAAGGTCAAAACCAAAGAAACCAAGAAAGAAAGGAAAATTTGGCAGAAGCTGACACTGGCAGGTGACACGGCCAAGCCACTGGCCGTGTCACATGACACGGCCACAAGCTTGGCCGTATCCCATCTTAAGCCAAGAAGGACCAAGCAAAGAATGAAAGAAAAGAAATAGAAGGTGACACACCCACAAGAGAAGAAACACGGCCAAACCACTGGTCGTGTCACGTGACACGGCCACAAGCTTGGCAGTGTCACTCCTTGAGACCAAAGAAAACAAAGAAAGAAAGAAGGGGTGGTGATGGACACGGCCAACTAGCTTGGCTGTGTCCCAAAGAGAAATAAGAGACACGGCCAAGCCACTCATGGCTTGGCCGTGTCACCTATAAAATGTTGAATTCTTTTGCATGGATTGAGGAACAAGCGGGGGACAAACAATTTGCTTTTTCCAAAAGAAAGATTAAAAAAAGGAAAAGCTTGCCTAAATGATGGAAAGAAAGATTAAACAAAGAGAATGTGGGAGACAAGGAAGAGTGGTGTGAGTTGGAAGGTATGGGTTTGAGCTTTGAATGATTTAAAAAGAGAAGAAAAGGAAAGAAAGAGCAGACTTGGAGAGGAGGAGGCTTTGGGCAGACACGGCTTGGGTGAGGGAGAGAGTGACACTCTCCTCAGCCCTTCATCTTCATCCTCCATTTCTATCCTCTTCACCTTCTCCATCTTCCATTGGCAAGCTCTTGAAGGTTAAAGAAGCTTTATTGAAAGGTTTGGTGACTTGAGAAAGCTCCATTCCATCTTCCAAAGGCATAATCAATTAAAGGGTTGGTGACTTGAGAAAGCTCCATCCCAAGGCTTGGTGACTTGAGAAAGCTCCATTCCATATTGCAAAGGGGAATCAACAATTGAAGAGGGCTTGAGTTCTTCATCATACACCCAAGTGGAGCTAGGAGGAAGACTAGTAATCCTACTCTTGGCATCTTCACAGGGGGTTTTTCTATTTTCTCTTTTAATTCATTTCAATATTGTTGTTGTTGTATTAAGAGTATTGAACATGAACTAACTCATTCTCTATCTAGATATTGATGAATCCTAGCTTATTTGTATGATTGAATAATTTTAATTGATAGAGTTGTTTTATTCTTATGATGCTTAATGATTTATTTCCAATTGATAATAGCATGTTTATTGATTGGTTGCATTTTTCATATTATTGACTTGAGAAAGCTTGATATGAATTGAATACTAATAAGGGTTGAGGATTGATTGGAGTGCTAGAGATAGACTTACAAGATCCTTTGGTTTATAATTCCTTGTTCTTAATGCAAGATCTATTTAATTATGTTTGAGAAGAGATTCCGGCATTCTACTTAGTGATTAGGGATTAATTCACTCGAGAGAGGTTTTAGTCTAAATTAGAGGAATGTCAAATCAACTCTATTATGTGATTTAATTAAAGTGATTTTCATAAATATAACTGTGGCTAGGGGGATTCAATATCTGGATAGTATTATTATCATCAATCCTTTTTGCACAACAATCAATTTCTCTTTACTTTCATTTAATTAATTGTCCTTAATTATAAAACATCACAAAAACTATTGATTTGCTAAACAACAGTTAAGATTTGCACTAGTACTTGACCTTGTCCCTAGTGGAACGATAACTCACTCACTACTTTATTACTTAGGCGACCCGTGCACTTGCGGTATTGCTATAGCATTAGGTATGCACGAACCACATGGTTTTCCTAAAGAAGTGGATCCTTAATTCTAGTTCTTCAGGTATGGAGGTTGATAGGGTGCTTGTTAATTATTCTGATTTCCCCATTACAAATTTGGATGATTTCTCCATTTTCGGTTGTATGTGTTTCCTTAAAATTATGACCCCTATTTTGATTGCCCAAAAACTAGACTTGCTTTATAATTCTACAGTATGATGTGTTGTGACTTCCTCCACATCCTTCATAGGCTGGAGAAAATGACGATAAGTTGATATACTCCAATTTTTTGGCAATTGTATCTACCTTAGCTGCAAGTAAAGAAAAATTATCAATTTCATGTACAGCTACAACTCTTGTATGCATACCTTGCTCTGAAGTCTAATGATAGTTATTTGTTGCATTTTTTTTCAATCAAATCATTAATTTCTATAGGAGCTTTGCTCATAATTGCACCACCTGTTGCTGCATCAATTATTCCTTTGATATTTGGATGAAGACCATTATAGAAAGTTTGAATCCAAAGCCATTCAGGTACTCCATGGTGCGGACACTTTCTTTGCAGATTTTTAAAATGTTCCCAAGCTTCATACAAACTTTCTCCATCAAGTTGAAAAAAGCTTGTGATATCATCTCTCAACTTAGCCATTTTTGCTGGTGGAAAATATTTGGCAAGAAAAGTTATGGCCAATTGATCCCATGTAGTGAACGTGCTTGGTGGTTTAGAAGTAAATCCTTTGCTTGATGCTTTAAAGAAATTGGAAAAAGTTGTAAAAGGATAACATCGTCAAATATACCATTAATTTTAAATGTATCACACATTTCTAAGAAATTTGAAATATGAGCATAAGCATCTTCATGTGGTAGGCCATGGAAACTGATTGTTGAATTAAATTAATAAGTGCAGGCTTAAGATCAAAAGTGTTGGCTTGCACTGGTGGTTTAGCTATGTTGGATCTCAGTTGAGTAGAGGGCATAACATATTGCTTAAGGGTCATATTTTGTGGATCAACCATGATTGGTTCTTAGTCAGAAGAATCTATAGGATGATAAATCTTAATAGTTGTTATTGAGGTTCCTTCAATTGTTTGTTCTTTTCTTCTCTCTTTCTCCTTTTTCTTGAAAAGTCATTCAATTTTTTAGATTATATGGTTCAAGTTTTGTATTTGGATTTCTTGGCATATAAACCAAAAACTTTTAATTACAAATAAAGGAATTCAAATAGAAAATAAAAATTCCAAAGCAATAATAGTTTAATATTATTAATATAGGACTTGAGCCTAGCTATCTGCAAGTGCACAGATTGTATCAAGTTATAAAGTGATAAGTAGAGTATCATTCCTATGAGAAGGGTTATTCTAAGTACCAACCAATTAAACTAATTATTATTTGGATAACAAAAATTGATTTATGATTAAATTAAACTTCAAACAAAATAAATTACTTAGAATTAAAATTAATAATATGAAACTTAGGGTTAAGTCACCATTATGAATTTATTATGGATTTTTTAAATAATTGATTTAGTTCAGTTTCCCTTTCAATTAAAGGTTGAATTCTCCTAAATAAAGCTTTAGTCTCTCTCAAGTACTAAAACTAATATCGATTTATTCCTTAGGTCTACTATTATGATCATAAGTAATTGAATCAATTCATTAAATTTTATGAGAATCTTGAATCAACACTTAAGTGCTTAACCTTATCTCTAAGTGAAAAACTTACTCAAGATTGTTATCTCCATGGACAAATGTTGTGCTTTCACTCTTGCTCCATCACATAACATCTCAATTTGATTAATTATTGGCCAAATAATCTAAGCATTAAGATCAAAGATAACAAAATAATCAAGGTAGAAGTTAACTAAATCAAATAGACATGTTATTCCATAATAAATTCAATATAAGGGACTAACCCAAAATAAGGTTTAGTTCCTCATATTTGTAAAGAAAACATAACAAGCATTAAGGATAATAAATGAAAACATAATTGAAATAACAAGAAAAGATTAAACTCTAGTTCTTTTGACTGAAGAAGAATTCCACTTGGATTCTTGAATCTCTTCTTTGAACCCTAATTCACTCCTCAAAAGAAAAACTAAATTTTGGTTGATACAAGTTTAAATAACAAAATTCTAAACTCACTACAACTCTCATTTGTATCTTAAACTCTCTCTTATCTATTATCTTAATCTAACTTTAACCTAAAACTCATCTAAAACTCATACTTGAATTCTTTCAAGGAAAGGTGTTTATATAGATTGTTTGGAAGCTTCTTGGTGGTGGCAAGTTTTCAATTGCATGAATCCAACAGGTTATAGTTGTTTTGATCTTCAAAGTTTAATGTTTTTGGCTAAAAGTCATAAATTTTAGCCCCATGGTCATGGTATATGGGTTCCACTATTGTAGCCTAGGTAAGTGAATTGTTTTGAGCCATTTTCCACCTGTAAATATCGGCTAAATGGGCCACAGTCGTGTCCCTTTGAATGCCATGGTCATGGCTGTTGTGCTCTAATTAACTCTACCACAAAGCGTCACTCGCAAGTATACGAGGTAGCTGTAGCAAAGGTGATCGCCCCAAGGTCGTCTCTCAAGGAAGCTAGATAAGCTAATTGATTATCAGATTATAAATAACAAGTGATTAATAAATTTAAATTGTTAACAACTAATGAAGAAGATCAATTGTAGTTTAAAACAATAAAAGTAAACTAAGCTGATGTATTAATTCACTTAATAGAATGGTCTAGGGTTTGCACTTCTCCACTACTTATATGTATGAACGGTTATTCCTCTCAACCAATTTAATTTCAAAGATTAAATTCAAGCAACTTAATTAATCGAGTCAAGGAAATAAGCTCTCGCATTCAAACCTCTTTCAACTAATCTTGTTACAATTGATATGATCTTTTTCTTAGGCTATATCTCTAATTCACCTAAGTCCCTAATTGAATTGTTCCAGCATTAGACTTCATCTCTCAATCCTTCATCTAATACCTTAAAACACATAATTGGTGGCCAATCAATTATATATTAGCAATAATCCATTCAATCAAGGCTAAAGAAATAATTCAGTTAAGAGCAATAACCAATTCATACAATCATAGCAGATCCATACAAACCCTAGACTAGATCAAATTAGTTCATAATAATGTTATCAAACATGCTCATCTCATTAAAATTCAAAGAAATCAATTTAGACATAATAATATTCATGAATACAATTCCAATGAAATTAAAGAGATAAAGTTCGAGAACAAAACCAAATTACAAACTTCTTAGCTCTTGAAGAATCTCTTGTTCAGAACTTGCTCGAAGAATGTATCAATGGCAAGAACAAATCTAATTTAGGCTAGTTTAATCAAAGTGTTCAATAATCTTCAAGAAAATAAAATTAGAAACCCTAACTTATTCTCTAACGGCTGAAAAAAACTCAAAACTCTCAACAACCACTTTAAAAACCCTAATTCTAATATTTATACGAAACCTCTGCTCCAAAAATCCGCTTCTTCTTTAGTCCATGAGTGACACGGCCAAGCTTAGACAAGCTTGGCCGTGTTTGAGGTTCTTGGAGGGACACGGCCACAAGCTTGGCCGTGTCCCCTGAAGGTGTCTGCTTCTGCCTTCAAATTTGTTTCTTTGGAAGCTTGGCCGTGTTTGAGAAGTTTGGAGGGAAACGGCCACAAGCTTGGCCGTGTCCCCTGAGTGTGTTCGCTTCTGTGTGATTTTCTTCTTTTCTTCTTTGGAGTGGTGAGTGACACGGCCAGTTTGGAGGAAGCTTGGCCGTGTTTGACAATTTTGGAGGGACACGGCCACAAGCTTGGCCGTGTCCCTTGAGTGTGTCACCTTCTGTGTCTTGGTCTTCTTCCTTAGCTTGGTATGGGACATGGCCACAAGCTTGGCCGTGTCCTCTGCATGTGTCAGCTACTGTCCATTATTTTCTTCCTCTTGGTTCCTTGGTCTTTCCTTCCTCTCTTGATCCTTGGTTTTTCCCTTAATATGGTTCCTTGCATATTAACCTAACACAAACACTTGAAACACACTTTAAATAAGAATCAAATAAACATTAACTAACAACACACAAACACACACTAAAAACTAGAACAAAAATGGCATAAACACTCAAATAAATTAAAACTACCTAAATTAATGAAAACACTAAATAAACATATTAAAACTACCAAAATACCTAAATAAAATAATAATCATCATAATAAATAAGATACAAATCTATGACAAAAACTAATAAAACAATAGCCTTTGAACAGAGGCTGCAAACTCTGACTTTTCTTCTTTTCTTGGCTCAGGCAGAAAAGAAATGTATCCCACGAGCATGGCTATTCAATGCCATTGTCGTGGCATCCATTTTACTTTTGGAACTTTTGTTTTTCTTCATTTTTTGATGTGGCAGACTCAATTTGAATCCCATGGTCATGGCTTTGAAGGGCCATGGGCGTGGCACTTGTATTTTCTTCATTTTTACTTATTTTTCATAAATTTTGCACCACAAAAATCTTTACCTTTCCAAGCTTAAATAATATAATTATAACTCAAATAAACAAAATCAATCAAATTTAATTAAAAATAATTAAAATCATGATTAAAATTACATAAAATCTTAATCATAATTTCACTCTATCAAACTTCAAAGCTTTTATTACAGAAATGAGTACTGCCATCACTTACTATAGCTCTAGGCACTTTGAATCCAATGAAAATATTCTTTTTGATAAATCTGATCACTATTTTTTTAATCATTTATTAGACTAGCCATTTCTACCACCCATTTTGACATATAATCCACTACTACTAAGATATATTGATTGTTTAAGGATAATATAAAAGGTCCCATGAAATTTACTCCCCAAACATCAAAAATTTCAACTTTAAGAATTGAATTGAGTGGCATATCTTATCTTTTATAAATGTTTCATGTTCTTTGGCATTGATCACAAGCTTGAACGAAAGCTCTTCCACTTATTTTTGAAGTGCTAGAATGACCACCACATTCTTTTGAATGGCAAAAATTTAGAATGCTTTTGATTTCTTCTTCTGAAATGCATCTTCTAATCATTCTATCCCCACAATATTTAAATAGTAGAGGTTCATCCCATAAATAATGTTTTGTATCACAAAGGAATTTCTTCCTTTGAGAAAAATACATTTCAGGTGGGGTGATACCACTAACTAAGTAATTAACAATATCTACATACCAAGGGATATGATCTTTAAAAGAGTGAAGATACTCGTTAGGGAATGATTCATTAATGGAAAATTCTTCTTTTTTTATCATTCTCCAGTCTTGAAAGATGATCTACCACTGGATTTTTCGCTCCCTTTTTTTCTTTAATCTCCAAGTCAAACTCTTATATTTGGAAGATCCATCTGATCAATCTTGGCTTAGCTCCTTCTTGTTCGCGAGATATTTGATGGTTACATGGTTTGTATAGATGCTGACTTTGTATCCCACCAGGTAAGATCAAAATTCGTCAAGAGCAAATACTATAGCAAGCATCTCCTTCTCTGTTGTAGCATAATTTACTTGAACTTTATCAAGGGTTCTGCTTGTATAGTAAATAAGATGACTCTTTTTATCTTTGCTTTGACTCAAGATGGCTTCAACTGCATAATCACTAGCATTGCACATGAGTTCAGATGGTATAGACCAATTAGGTAGATAGATGGTAGGAGTTGTAATGAAGGCCTTCTTCAATCTGTTGAAAGCATATAAATAATCATCAGAAAAGTAAAAAAATAGCATCTTTGTTTGATAATTATTACAAAGGCTTAGTAATTTTAGAAAAGTCCTTTATAAAGTGCCTATAAAACCCTATATGTCTCAAGAAACTTCTAATTCCTATAACATTGGTTGGTGGTAGTAATTTTTCAATTACTTCCACTTTAGCTCGGTCTACTTCAATTCCTTTTTAAGACACTTTATGTCCTAGTATAATGCCTTCTTGTACCATGAAATGGCACTTTTTCCAATTAAGTACAAGGTTTATTTCTTCGCATCTTCTTAAAACTTATTCCAAATGTCACAAAAAATCATCAAAAGTAGAACCATGAATAGAAAAATTATCCATAAAAATTTCAACAATGAGTTCTACCATATAAGAAAAAATTACCATTATGTATCATTGAAATGTGGTCGGTGCATCACACAATCTAAAAGGCATCCTACGATGAGCAAATGGTCAATAAGGACATGTGAAAGTGGCCTTTTCTTAATCTTTAGGAGCTATAGGAATGTGAAAGTAGGCTGAATAACCATCTAACAAACAAAAATAAGAGTTTCCCGCAAGTCTTTATAACATTTGATAAATAAATGGCAAAGGAAAATGATATTTATGGGTTGCTTTATTTAGTTTCCTATAATCTATACAAACTCTCCGTCCTCTAACTATTCTTGAGGGAATTAATTCATTATTTTCATTTATTATTACAGCCATTCCTCCCTTTTTAGGTACAACATGAACATGACATACTCAAAGACTATTGAAAATGGGATAACTTATTCCCGCATCTAATAACATAGTCACTTCCATTTTAACAACCTCTTTCATATTTGGATTTAACGTTCTTTATTGATCTATCACATGTTTAGCATTTTATTCCAATAATATTCTATGCATACAAATTGATGGGCTAATTCCCTTAATATCAGATATAGTCCAACCTTTTGCTTTTTTATAATTTCCAATCAATTCCAAGGTTTGATGCAATTGATGTTCATAATTATAGGCAATGAATCATTTGGTTTAAGAAATGCATACCTGAGATGACTAAAAAGAGGCTTTAATTCTAATTCCGAAGCTTTCTCAATATATAAAGGTGGTAAAGGCTTACCTTTTCCAATTTCTTTAAATTTTTTAAAACACAAAATTGAAGTTCCTTCTAAGGCTTAAGCATAGGCAGAAAATTCTTGATTTTCATTGTTTGGAGTGGAACTTTGTATAAGGTAAGCTTAGGGATCTTTAACAAACTCTTATTCAAACACTTGTTGAACACATTCCTCAATAATATCAATTCTGAAACAATCATCCATAAAAGTAGGATTCTTAGTAGCTTTATTCAAATTAAATTCTACTTTTTCATCACCCACTTGTAGGGTGAGCTTTCCTTCATGAAAATTGATCATTGCTCCTGTTGTATGAGTGGTATTTCTACATCATCGTCCATATCAAGTGTAGAAAATGGAGAAAATGGAGTCGCCACCCGGACGGGCCGGGAAAAAGAAAGGGGTGGATGACTCAATTCCCAAGGAATCCCCAACCTCCTAATAGGTTTGAAAAGTTGGGTACGTGTGGGAAGGTGAGAAATGGCCCATCACCCCCACAATGCCCGGTTTATTGGAACCGGCCTCCTTTGCAGGTCTTAACATTATAAAATTCTTAAATATAACATATTACATGCAACAATTAAAATAAAGCATCATTATATTAAAATCAAAGCAATGTCCAAACAAAGCAATTAAATGGACACCCATCCGAGGATGGAAACATGTCCTTACATCGTCCATGTCTAAAACTAAATAGGACACCCACCGAAAGGTGAAAACATGTCCTTTACATTGGTCCAAAATATAAAAGTAATTTAAATTACATTAAAATTAATTAATGAGGTACCCACAAAATGGAAACATACCTCTTACAATTTTAATATCAAAACAAACAAATAATAATCATAATAATAAAGAGAATATCCATCCATGATAAATTAAACAAATCAAGCATTGAAATTAAATAAATCAAAACATATAATAAACTACATAGTCAAATCTAAAAATAAAATAAAGCAAATAAAGATATAAATTTAGGTTTATAACTTGATTTAGAGTTCTTTAATTAACATTTAGGGTTTTGGAATTTTGAAATTATTATATTTATTATTTAGGCTACTATGAGGATTTTTGGAAAAATGGAATGGATTAGGGTTTTATAAATTTAAGAAAGTAAGAAGGATTTTGGTTAATCAAATTAAGGTTTAGGGCTACCATCATGAAATTAGGGTTTTGGAACCTTAAGACATTTAGGGTTTAGGACTCACGGTTACTGAGTTAGGATTTAGGATTTTAGATTTACTAGATTGGGTTTTAGGTTCACTATATTAGGGCTTTAGGGTGTTGATGAACTTGTCATAAAGTTTTGATGTTTTAAGAATTAGGGTTTTATGTTTTGAAATCTCAATTCTGTGGATGATGATTTTGAATTTAGAATTTGATGCTTCACCTTAATCAAAGTTGAGTGTGCTTTAAATATTGACTATATCAACTACTTATGTATTTTTGGGTGAAAACAAATATAGAAAGCCAAATTTATTGTTGAAAGATTACAATAGCTCACTGAATGAAATTATAACAAAATAGCTACTGTGGAAGTTTGGAAATGAAATAAATTAAGATTTAGGAAAAATAAATTAATTAGATGAATATATTTAATAATTTAACAAAAAAGTAAATAGATAGACTAAAAATAGCACATAAATAAATTTAGCCTAAAAATCAGTGGTATTGATATGATGATATACTTACCTTGTGTTAACTTACCTGGTAGGTTTTCTTATTCCATGATAATTTATGCTATATATATACATGATTATGTATGCTCTCACTCTTTTCCTTTCTGGCTTCTTAGTGCTAGCAGATGCTTTGACATTATTTCCTAAAATTACAACCAATTGATTCTTCATGGTCTCAGCCATGGCCTCTTTTATTTCTTCCATCTTGGCATTGAGGGCGTCGTCCACCATTCTTTGAATTTGTTCGGGCTCCATTTCTTTTGGTGGGAAAGTGATTGAGTTGCTACTAGATTCTTCATCTCCGGCGTAGGTCGGATTATCGTAAGATTTTAAACTATCATAATCCAGGGCTGTGAGCCAGAAGGGATCAATGATATGAGATGCAAATGTATGTATGCATGTATGTATGTATGTACAAATAATAGACAAAGATAAGTTGAATGTCCCTTCCAACCTTATAACTTCCACAAACGAATGGCGAGTCTCTTTTCCTAGGTAAATGGTTAACAAAATACCAACATGGGGTATCTTGTTTTTGAATATTTCCCTCGGACGTTTCAACCAATAGTTATATTTTCAAAAATGGAAATCAGTTCATGATAATTCCCATTAATTAAGCTTTAATCCATCCAACCAACTAAAGTAGCTTTTATGCTATATTGGATTAAAACTAAATTAAGAGGTTTATTATAAATAATTTCTCACTTGAAAAAGTAACAAATGATTCATGCCAAAACAAGCCCATGATTAATTATTCTTAGTATAAACTAGGCTCACAATTGATTTTGGTATTTCGTAATTGACCTAAATAATTTGCAAGCTCTTTGTAAGAAAAGGTTGGATGAAAATAATTTTGTTTAATCATTACGTGTTAGCAAGGACGGATTAATATTAGGGTTAAGGATTCTGAGTGAGGTTTGCCTATAAATAATAATGTTTCAGAATTTAGAAAGGTGGCAATTAACATTAAGAGAGGGCAATTAACATTAACAAGGGTCGGCAGTTAATATTAAGAGAGATTAAACCACAAAACAAAAGAGACGGCAACAAACAAAGAAGAACAGTAGCAGCTTTTTTGGAGAATGAAGGAAACCACAAACAGAAATATCAAGACAACCAAAGAAGAAGGCAGAGTACATACTATCTTCACATTGTTCATCTAGAAATCAATTTTTTTTGTGGAACCAACGACGGAGGTTTGATCTTCAATCATAAATTTTTCATGCTCACAGTAGCATCATTTTCTTTGATTAATAAGAACATGCAGTAACTTGACATGCAGTAACTTGATCTTCGAACATGCTGTAAATTGATATTTGTTTAAAAACTTTAATTGTTTGCTTTAGTTAATACATTAATCAGTTGGTGTTCGCAACTCCACTTGCATGTTTTATAAAAAACTTAAAACTATCCAGTAGCAATTGAGGATTTAAATTAATTATCAAAATCTATTTTTTTTACTAAAACTTCAAAGAACCGTAAATTATTTTATTGAAACTTAAAACCTTAAACTATTTTTATGCAAAAGCTTAAACCATTTCATTATTAAGCTCCAAAATATTGATTATGTTTCCAAAACCTTAATTTATCTCACCAAATCCAAAATTATTTTTTAAAGGATAGTAAGTTAAAATCCTAAACCTGTTTTTTTTCAAAAGCCCTAATTCCAAAACCCTAATTACGAAACTCTAGTTTCCAAAACCCTAGTTTCCAAAACCCTACGCTCCAAAAACCCTAAATTCTTTAAAACCCTAAACTTATACTTTTTATTACTTTATTTAATTTTAGATTTGATTATATAGTTTATCATATGTTTTTATGGTTAATTTATTTAATTTCAATGCTTGATTTATTTAATTTATCATGGATGGATATTTTCTTTATTCTTATGATTATTATTTGTTTATTTTTGTATTAAAATTGTAAGAGGTATGTTTCCTATAATATCCCAAATAATACCCTTAAAATTTTGAAAATGCTAATAGTTGAAATTGAATTAAATGATAAGTGTATATATGATTAAGTGGAAATAAAGGAAAAAGGAAGTGTGTATATGTTGTATATATGAAGTCAACAAGTTGAGTTGGTTAAATGATATATTTAATTATTTAAAATAGAAATTAAATGTTAGTGGAAGATGATATTTGATATTTATAATATTATAATAATTTAATTTCTTGGTGGAGATTAAAAGAGGGTTTTTGTGTGGTTTAAGAGGTTTGTGAGTTTAGTGGAGAATTGACTTTTCATCATCTTCTTCTTTCTTCTCCAAGAGGGCCGGCCATCACCATTGTAAAAGGGAAAAGAGGTTTTGTTCCTTCCTAACTCAAGAAATTAAAGGATTTCAAGTGATCAAGTTGGAGTTTTAAGGATTTTTCTTCATATTTGGTAAGTTTCCAACTTGTTTCTTTGATTTCTTTTGAGTTTGAGTATATGAGTTTGGTGGATGGTTGGTGTAGTTGTGTGTATGGTTGATTTTCGTCTGTTTGAGGTTGTTTTGTCTACTTAAATTTGATTTTGGGGTTGGATTGAAGAGAAAGGGTTAAGTTTGGTGAAGAAAACAAGAGTTGTTGATTGTGTAAGTTTGAGTTGTGAAATATGGTTGTGATTGTGTTTTGATGCATGTAATTGAGTTGTTTTGAAGTTTATGCAAGTTTATTATGGTATATTGATTGATTTGGTTGAGTTTGTGTGGTGTTGATAAGGTTATTGAAAGATGTTTGTTGGATGTGGCATTTTTGGTGTCGATTTCAGGTTTTTGGCGTGAAACACCCAGTGGCACGGCCATGTCATTGGGCGTGTCGCTAGTTCTATTTTCAGTGTTGGTGACACGAGCAACGACACTCCCATTTCACTGAGCATGTCACAGCTTCTGTGTAGTAGCAGTATTGACAAGTCTAGTGACATGCTCATGTCACTGAGTATGTCATAGCTACAGTGTTGTTGATGGATTGACACGTCCAGTGACACGCTGTGAGCTAGGATTTTTGCCCCCACTCCTGGTGGAATGGTTCTTGCGACTTCGACACTGTTTAGGCTCGGGGCCTTAGATAACACAAACCTAGGTTCAGAGAAAATGGAATCGCCACCCGGACTGGCCGGGAAAAAGAAAGTGGTGGATGACTCGATTCCTAAGGAATCCCCAACCCTCTAATGGGTTTGGAAAGTTGGGTACGTATGCGGAAGGTGAGAAATGGCCCAGCACCCCCACAATGCCCGGTTCATTAGAACCGGCCTCCTTTACATGTCTTAATATTATAGAATTCTTAAGTATAACAATATTATCCATATTACATGCAACAATTGAAATAAAGCATCATTACATTAAAAATCAAAGCAATGTCCAAACAAAGTAAATAAATAGACACCCTTCCGAGGATGGAAACATGTCCTTACATCATCCATGTCTAAACTAATAGGACACCCACCAAAAGGTAGAAACATGTCCTTTACATTGGTCCAAAATATAAAAGCAATTTAAATTATATGATATTTAACTAATGAGGTACCCATAAAGTGGAAACATACCTCTTACAATATTTGGAAATAAAAAATAAATCGATAAAAGTAAATAACCATTCATAATAAATAAATCATTATCAAAGATATTAAACATCAATCAAAATATATAATAAGCATTCATCCATGATAAATTAAATAAATCAAGCATTGAAATTAAATAAATCAAAGCATATAATAAACTACATAATCAAATCTAAAATTAAATAAAGAAATAGATATATAATTTAAGGTTCGCATCTTAAAATAGGATTTTAGAATTTTAGTTACTAAATTAGGGCTTTGGAAAAAGGAAAGTTAAATATGCGGACTCATAATAGACAAATGAATATTGACCCCTTTGACGAGCCCATACGGCGGTCCAGCTAGCCGGTTAGCGGGCTAAGGTCATGGGGGCAGCACCCCAGAAAATTTTAGAAATTGGTTTTTAGGGTTGTAGGTTTTGGTGTTGAAAATTAAGACTTTAGGGTTTAAATTAACTAGTTTGGGGTTTTAAATTTAATGAATTAGGGTTTAGGAAAATTTAGGGTTTATTGTTTTGATTTTGAGAGAATTAGGGTTTTTGGTGTTTTGAAAATTATGTTTGATTTTAGGATTTGAGAAAACATTTTAGAGTTTTTATAAAATTTTTGGAAATAAGCAAAACGATTTAAGGTTTTTGGAAACAGAAAATTATTTTTTAGGGTTTTTGGAAATAAAAGGAATGATTTAAGGTTTTTGGAAACAAAAGAAAAGAACTAGGGTTTTTAAGGTATTTAGAAACAGAAGAAATTATTTATAGATCAAAGCTTTGTGTGTATATTCTTATGAATTAAAGAAAAAAAAAGCTACTGTGAAAAAATAAAGAAAGAAAATAAAGATTCAAACCTCCGTTTGTTGGTTCCACCAAAAAGTTGCTTTCTGGATAAACAAATACAAAGACAAGCTTGCTGCCTTTGATGAATTGTTTTCTTATTCTTGCTCTTCTCAAATATGAAGTTCTCAAATTCCAGTCCAAATCCAAAGTTTAAAAGTTTTCAAGTCTCCCAATTCAAAGGTCCAATCTTTTTCACTGCCAAATTTTTAAAGTCTGATCTCCTTTCAAAAATTCCTCTGTTAATCGGTTTTTTTCTCGTGTTTTTTTAGGAAATTTAGATGATTAATTTTAATTGTTTAAGGAAACTGTATTTAATTAGGAAAAGAAAATCGAAACCAAATAGATTTTGGTTTCAAAAAAAATTGCGTCGAAAAAATTTTGCTGGTGAAAACTGCATTGGGCTGCGAGGGGCTACGAGCGCTGGCAGGCTGCGGGCCATTTCGTCCACTGTTTTCGGCGATGAATTTTTTCGTCGCCGATTTTTATTTTATTTATTTATTTATTACTATTATTTATTTATTATTATAATAATTTTTAAAAATTTTAAAAAATAAATACTAAAATAAATATTATTTAATTAAGATAACACAAAAATTATTTTGGACTAAATAAAATATATTGGACCGGACTGGGTAAAAAATTAAGGGTCTACAGTTTACCCCCTACTTGAACGATCTAAGACTTTAGTAAAAGAGAGTGAAAAGCAATAAGACTTAATTTTTGATGAGATGGTTATTTGAATTTATTTTGGGTACTTGGACCCGAGACTGAACTTGATTTGGGTACTTAGACCCGAGATTGGGTACTTAGACCCAAGACCGAATTTGATTTGGGTACTTGGACTTGAGCTTGAATTTGATTTGGGTACTTGGACCAGAGAATGGGTACTTGGACCCGAGATTGATTTGATTTGGGTACTTGGACCCAAGAATGGATACTTGGACCCAATACTAAATTGAATTTGGGTGCTTGAACCCGAGACTAGATTGAATTTGGATACTTGGACCCGAGACTAGATTGAATTTGGGTACTTGGATCTTTATCCATTGAAAATTGGGTCTTTACCCTTGAAACATGGACCTTTATCCTTTGGACTTTGGGTCTTTACCCTTGAAACATGGATCTTTATCCATTAGAAATCGGGTCTTTACCCTTGAAAAATGGATCTTTATCCATTAGAAATTGGGTCTTTACCCTTGAAACATGGATCTTTATCCATTGAAAATCGGGTCTTTACCCTAGCTTCAGCTCTTTTAGCTGGACTGACCTTTTGTCTTTTGCATTTTCATTCTAATTTTCTCTTTTGATTTATTTATTTTTATTCTTTTGAGAATTCTTTTTCTTGTTCATTAATTATACATGACAAAAAAATTCAGCCCTTTTAGCTAGCCTTCATATCTTCTCCTTGCCCCATGCGTGGTGAAATATTTGCATGTGAGTTTGAAAATGTTTTATATATAAACTCAAAAATTGAAAAGGAGAAACTTTGCCCCCTGTGTAGGCTCAAACCCATGATTTTTCTATGCGGGCTCTGACTGATGTTTTTGTTGTCTAATTCTTCACAAGAGCACGCATTTCTTCTTCTTGCAAAATTACTAGAACTTCCTCAAGCAAGGGACTTTCTATGCCCCCTGATTTGATATCTTCTATTGATTGTTTACTTCGCAGGGTATTTGTTGTTCACTTTGACAAAGAATAGACAATACAAGACAAGAAAGTGCGATGTGATATGCTCATGTATGCATGATATGCATGAATAATACTCACAGTCATTCCATCGAATCACAAACCGAGGTGATCAGCAGAAGTGTTCTCATTGACTCCTTTCAGACGCTCATTAAAGTCTTGCATTGGAATGATAGGAAGCTTTTCATTTATGGCTTTTATCTTCAAGATGTTGAAAACATTAATAATGGAGGCCCCAAATAGCAAAGATACATCCATTTCAAATTATGATTCAGCATGTTAGCTGGTAGCTTCTTCATGACCTTGTCAGTAATCATTTCCTTTGCCCAATGTGTTCTTGAAGGTTTGATAGTTCAACATACTCCCCTTAACTTGAAGTCTTTGTAATTAATTTTTTTTTTGAATTTGAAATCAAATGTTGGCTTTGCCAAATTAATGTCAATATACCTCAGGACTTGATTTTCCAAATTAATATATCTATAACATGACAACCCTAGTTACCATACTAAACTTGGGAATCATTTCTATTTAAGCAAGAATTGTTGCACTTCAGATAGGTACATACAAATTACGTGGCCGAAGGTCTCATTGAGTTTAAATATTGTCTATCTCATATGCATGCTTATTCAAACTATCTCCACTAATAGACTCTACCTACCAAGAGAGATCAACAGGTCTTTGATAGGCTTGAAATGGGGTCTATAAGGGACATGGATTAAATGAAGGCCATTTGTAAGTGGGAGCCGATGTGACACAATGGACAAACCTTCACACTACAAATTTCTTGTTTGAACTTTAGGCAGCTGGGAGCAATCTTGCTAGACTCTAAATTCTTTCTATCTTCTTATCATTAATCTGGATCTTGATTAGGATAGTCTTTGCCTTGAAAAACGTTTGAGACCCAAATTCATTTCTTTTCTTCTTTTCCCTTTTCTTTCTCTTTATTTTTCTTACTCTTCCCTTTTTTTTCTCTTTATTTTCCTTACTCTTCCCTTTCTTTGAGCATTTTATCATTTTGTCCTTCTTTCTTGTAGGACTGTCAAGTACAGATCTTTCAAGAATTGAATGGTCTTTCTCCTTTTTCTTTGATTTTGATTGAATCTTTGGTTGGGTTGGACCAAATCAAGTCAAACTTTCCTTATAAACCAAATGGAAGCCTTTTGCTGCTTTAGGTAAAAGAGAACTCAGTTGGCTTTCTGAAATGTTTTGGGTATTATCTTTCTTCTTTTTTTCTCTTTTTTTTTGTTTTGTTTTGTTTTTCTTTTCTTTTTTTTTCTTCTTCTTCTTTTTTTTTTTGGTTCTAGCTTTAAAAGAGTTGTCTTGTTTGTACAAACTTGGGCTTCCAATAATGGATGAGTGGAGTAACATAAATCTTCTTTAACAGGGATAAATCATTTATTATTCTAATGTTGTCTTGATATATTGGAGATATTAAGTGAACTTCAACTACCCTTATGGTCTTGAAAACTTCAACTACCCTTATGGTCTTGAAAACATCAACTACCCTTATGGTCTTGAGAACTTCAACTATCCTCATGATCTTGACTAATCATTGCTTTCTTTGATCTTCTTGCCTCTTCATCTTCGTGATCATAAGACTTATCAAAAGTATCACAACAGCTCAGGGTAGGTTGTTGGGGTTATATGCCAATGAAAGCAAGCTAAAATTTTATGAAGGCTCAAAGGGACAACTAGGGATTGATATTTAATAGTGGATACTAGTTGTTGGCTAACCAAACAATGCCTAGATTATTTCTCTCTTAAATAAGCAGAGTTCAATTTCGCCTCGAAAGTTTATCAAGGCATGTTCTAAGACTGACTAGGACCTAGACAAAGGTAATTATGCAGGAGCCCTCTCTAAGTAAGCATAGACAACTAAATGCTATAGAACAATTCCCTTATCTAGTAAAGTCATTCGAGTCATGATGCATAAATGCATTAATTCATGAACATCAAGCTAGATTCCTCATTGGTTGAGCACCAAAATGAACAAAGACCAACAAAAATTTTGATTAAAGTAATTTATTCAAACAAATTTAACTTGAAAAACATAATTGTTCAAATTAAATATTAAAGAAAGTAAAATTAAAAAGCAACATTCAAACTAAGAAAAGTTTGTTGAGTTTAAGCTTCTTTTCCTTTCACATCTTCAATATTTCCATCTTGAAAGGATGATAAAACAAAATCTTCTTCTAATCCTTTTCCTACCATGAAGGTTGCTAGTGGTGGCACTCTTCCAAATTTAGGCAAAGGGTTGTTCTTTTGTGTTGGTCTTATCAGGCTCAGGCAGCTTACCACTATCAATTAAATTTTGGATCTCATGTTTTAATCACAAGCATTTGTCTGTCTCATGTCCTTGTGTTTGATGAAAATCACAAAAGGCTTCAGTATTAAATTTTGAGGGCAAAGGATTCTGCAAAGGTCGAGGGGCCAATGGCTGTAATAGTCCCTTCTTTTGTAGTTTGTTGAATACCCAAGACAATGGCTTCCCTAATTCTGAAAACTGCCTCATTCCTCCTTGACTAGTGGCATTAACATCAACTTCTTTTTGTGTGCTTTGATTACCCGACTGGTAGTTCCCTTTCTCATTCCTTTTCATTGAAAAGTGATTCTTCTCCCTTTCCCACTCTTCAATTTGTAGACCAGCTTCGAGAAGATCTTTGAAGTCCCTTATAAGGGTGTGAGGCAGCTTTTCACGGAGGTTGGGCAGGATGCCTCTCACGATCATCCTTATTTGATTAGATTCATCGGGCCTCTTCTTGAGCAAAGTAGCCTTGTTTCTCCATCTTTCTACATAGTCCACAAAATTGGCCTTTGTCTAATGGACTCAACTTCCATTAAGGTAACTTCCAACTCGACATTATACCCATATTACTGAATGAAACCCTTCTATAACATGTCCCAATCTTTTTGAGTACTTTCCTCTAAGGTGTTGAACCAATTTTGGACAATAGGGTCCAATGAGAGTATGAAGTACCTTAAAGTTTGAGCCTTAGTAGCTCGGGCAGACTGCATAGCAGTGATATACTGCTTCACATGGAGATGGGGATTTCCAATACCATTGTACCTAGTGAAGGAAGGCATCTTGAACTTATAAGGGACCTCCTCATCTCTTCGGTTTTTAGCTTCTCAAATTTCTTTTCTAAATTAGCAATCATTTTCTCAACATTAGAATTTTCAGTCTTTTCAAGAGTTGGCTTCTCCACAACCTTTGAATCCTTTTTACCTTGAGGTTCTTGGAAGTATTGAGCCCAATCATCATCATCAATGATCACCTTATCATCATTAAAAGCCACTTCACCAACCTTAGCCACTCCTTTGTCCTTTGGCTTTTTGGTGCTAGCAGATGCTTCGGCATGATTTTCTAAAATTGTAGTCAATTGGTTCTTCATGGTCTTAGCTAGGGCCTCTTTTATTTCTTCCATTTTGGCATTGAGGGCTTCATCCACCATTCTTTGAATTTGTTCAGGCTCCATTGCTTTTGGTGAAAAAGAGATTGAGTCGTTGCTAGATTATTCACTTCTGGCGTAGGTCGGATTGTCGTAAGCTTTTGAACTGTCGTAATCCAGGGCTGTGAGCCAGAAAGGATCAATGATATGAGATGAAAATGTATGCATGTATGCATGTATGCACAAACAATTAACAAACAAGGACAAATAGGATGTTCCTTCCAACCTTATAACATCCACACACGAATGGCGAGTCTCTTTTCCTAGGTATATGGTTAACAACATACCAACATGGGGTACCTTGTTTTTGAATATTTCCCTCGGACATTTCAACCAATAGTTATATTTTCAAAAATGGAAATCAGTTTATAATAATTCCCATTAATTAGGTTTTAATCCATTCAACCAACTATAGTAGCTTTTATGCTACATTGGATTAAAACTAAATTAAGAAATTTATTATATATAGATTTCTCACTTGAAAAAAGTAACTAATGGTTCATGCCAAAAACAAGCCCATGATTAATTATTTCTTAGTAAAAACTAGGCTCACAATTGATTTTTGGTATTTCGTAGTTGACCTAAATATTTTTACAAGCTCTTTGTAATGAAAATAATTTTGTTTCTAAGCCCATTGTAAAAAGATTTTAGAAAAATGGATTTTGGGCTCAATATTTGGGTCATGTCAAAAGACCATTTTGAAAAGTTTTGAAAATAGCTTTGGTCTTTTGGATTTTTAAAGAAAATTTTATTTGAGTTTATAAATGTACTTAGGTCATATTAGAAAAAGAACAAACCAAATAAGCCATGATTTAAGCCAAGATAAATTAACCATAGTCAAACAACATGCATTTGGGGTAAAACCTAAGGAAAGTAACTAGGCCAATTACATGAGCTTTAGTCTTTGGGTTAAAAGGCTTAGATTCCCATAGCAAGTATATACCAAATGGTACGAGGCTATGAGTGGTTATGCCATGCTCGATCTCCATACCTTGAGTGAAAGTATGGTATCTCTTACATAACATAACACGGGTAACACGGGCGTCCTAACTCGCACACACAATGCAATCTAATATGATGCAATAGATAATATCATTATAAGAAAGAATAGAATAATATTAAGACCAACGAAATCAACTTCTCTTATCCCCAGTGGAGTCGCCACTGTGAGCGGGGATTTTCGCCCCCGCTTCCGGTGGAATGGTTCTTGCAACTTCAGCACTGTTTAGGCTCGGAGCCTTAGAGAACATGGACCTAGGTCCGGAGAAAATGGAGTTGCCACCCGGACTGGCCGGGAAAAAGAAAGGGGTGGATGACTCAATTCCTAAGTAATCCCCAACCCCCTAATGGGTTTGGAAAGTTGGGTACGTGTGGGGAAGATGAGAAATGGCCCAGCACCCCCACAACGCCCGGTTCATTGGAACCGGCCTCCTTTACAGGTCTTAATATTATAGAATTCTTAAGTATAACAATATTATCCATATTACATGCAACAATTAAAATAAAGCATCGTTATATTAAAAATCAAAGCAATGTCCAAACAAAGCAAATAAATGGACACCCATCTGAGGATGAAAACATGTCCTTACATCATCCATGTCTAAACTAATATGACACCCACCGAAAGGTAGAAACATGTCCTTTACATTGGTCCAAAATATAAAAGCAATTTAAATTACATGATATTTAACTAATGAGGTACCCACAAAGTGAAAACATACCTCTTACAATATTTGGAAATAAAAAATAAATCAATAAAAGTAAATAACAATTCATAATAAATAAATCATTATCAAAGTTATTAAACATCAATCAAAATATATAATAAGCATTCATCCATGATAAATTAAATAAATCAAGCATTGAAATTAAATAAATCAAACCATATAATAAAGTACATAATCAAATCTAAAATTAAATAAAGCAATAAATATATAATTTAGGGTTCGCATCTTAAAATAGGATTTTAGAATTTTAGTTACTAAATAAGGGCTTTGGAAAAAGGAAAGTTAAATATGCGGACTCATAATACACAAATGAATATTGACCCCTTCAACGAGCCCATACGGCGGTCCCGCTAGCCGGTTAACGGGCAGGGGTCAAGGGGGCAGCGCCCCATAAAATTTTTGAAATTGGTTTTTAGGGTTGTAGGTTTTGGTGTTGAAAATTAAGATTTTAGGGTTTAAATTAACTAGTTTGGGGTTTTAAATTCAATGAATTAGGGTTTAGGAAAATTTAGGGTTTACTATTTTTATTTTGAGAGAATTAGGGTTTTTGGTGTTTCAAAAATTATGTTTGATTTTAGGATTTGAGAAAACAGTTTAGAGTTTTTGTAAATTTTTTGGAAATAAGCAAAACAATTTAAGGTTTTTGGAAATAGAAAAATAATTTTTAGGGTTTTTGGAAATAAAAGGAACGATTTAAGGTTTTTGGAAATAAAAGAAAAGAACTAGGGTTTTTAAGGTATTTAGAAACAGAAGAAATTATTTATGTTATTGAAACGAATTCCAATGTTACTACATATTTATAGATCAAAGCTTTGTGTGTATATTCTTATGAATCAAAGAAAAAAAAAAGATACTGTGAAGAAATAAATAAAGAAAATAAAGATTCAAACCTCCGTTTGTTGGTTCCACCAAAAAGTTGCTTTCTGGATGAACAAATACAAAGACAAGCTTGCTGCCTTTGATGAATTGTTTGCTTATTCTTGCTCCTCTCAAATATGAAGTCCTCAAATTCCAGTCCAAATCCAAAGTTTAAAAGTTTTCACGTCTCCCATTTCAAAGGTTTGATCTTTTTCACTGCCAAATTTTTAAAGTCCGATCTCTTTTTAAAAATTCCTCTGTTAATCCCCTTTTTTCTCGTGTTTTTTTAAGGAAATTTAGATGATTAATTTTAATTGTTTAAGGAAACTGTATTTAATTAGGAAAAGAAAACTGAAACCAAATAAAATTTGATTTCGAAAAAAATTGTGTTGAAAAAATTTCGCTGGCTAAAACTGCGTCGGGCTGCAAGGGGCTACGAGCGCTGGCGGGCTGCGGGCCATTTCGTCCACTGTTTTCGGCGATGAATTTTTTCGTCGTCGATTTTTATTTTTATTAATTTGTTTATTATTATTATTATTTATTATTATAATAATTTTAAAAATTATAAAAAATAATACTAAAATAAATATTATTTAATTAAGATAATACAAAATTTATTTTAGACTAAATAAAATATATTGGACCGGCCTGGGTCAAAAATTAAGGGTCTACACACGCCCAAGTCACTGAGTGTGTCATAGCTTCTATGTTGGAGGAGAATTGATATATGCAGTGACATGCCCATGTCACTGAGCTTGTCAAAGCTTCTGTGTTATGGGTTTAGGGCACGGTCAGGGACACGCCAGTGTTGTTGAGCGTGTCATGTGTAGAGTTTGCCCTATATTGTTCTCTTTCTTATTTTCTTATGTGTATCACTAAGTGAGTATATATAATCACCTTTGGATTAGGCTTTGAAGAGATTTGAGTTACCCCAATCCAAGTGTTGAAGGATTCTTGGAAGAAGAGATTGGAATTGGTGTTTGTTGCTCTTAGAGGTAAGTACAAACCTTAAATGATTGCATACATTTACATGACTTTAGGACTTAACACATTTGGTTGGAAAATGTGTTAAGTTACCTATTATATTGTTGGTGTATGAGAATGGTGCTATGATTTGCATAATGTGAACTATGTGAAATAAATAATAATGATTCAAAATGGATGGATAATGCAATTTGTTATGTATACACTAATGATAGTGTGTGAAGCCATTGGTGATGGCTATATTGATATAAATGGGATATTTGAGGCATTGTGCTTATAATGATCATGAGAAAATGAAAATGGATTTGATCATGAAATAATGAAAGAATTGTGTGCCTAGTATGTTATTCAATTTTCAGAGTTTTGTTGTTGGTGGCATGCCTAAAAAGTAACAATCCCTTGAAGCTGGGTTGGGCTTGGTCCTTGAAGCCTAGTTGGGTGACGCTGTGCTCCCCTTGAAGCTGGGTTGGGCCTAGTCCTTGAAGCCTAGTTTGGATGTTACATATGAGGTAATCCTCATTGTGATTATGATTCTCCTTCGGGCTAGATAAATGTGATTATTGGACCAAAGCAGTAACTCTAGAATTTGAATGGCATATTAGATTTCTTTTAGGCCCATGCTTGTCTTTGCTTTAATGTGAATTATGAATGATGGAACAATTGAACAATATAATGAGATTTAATGTTATGAAATATGATATCATTGTATATTGTTTCTAATTCTTGAAAGTTTGACATTGGCATTTCATTTGAATCATATTGTTATCAAGGTTTGTACCACTAAGCTCTGGCTTAGTGTGATTGTGATTTATCGCGCAGGTGACAGGGTAGATCCGGTTGAGCCGGAGAGTTCAGCTAGACCGAGTCAAGTTTAGGCTTGAGATTGTGAGGGCGGTGTTGATTTAGGCATTAAGATCAGAGACGAACTGCCAGCATGTATAAATTTTGTATTTTTGTAAATATCGATTTTGATGTGTACATATGTATATTCTGCTGCATATTCCGCTGCTTATTAAACAAATATTTTAGATAAACTTTTGGGTAATGAAGATATATATATGTATTTTAACAAAGGATGTTTTATCTATTACTTTCTATAATATAAGTTAAATGTTTTAAGTTTATTCTGATTGACTTATGATGATTTGAATTAAAGTTTAAAGATTGAATTATTTAGAATGGATTGTGATATTCTTGTATTCGGTATATGTATATTACATATGTGGGTGTATGTTGTGTACGTATATGGGGTACAAGGGTGTTACACTTGTTTTGGTATCAGAGCCTAGGTTTGAGGTTCTCAACCAAGGTGAATTGTAAGAAAAAGAAAATTTAGATTTTTTTTAAATATGGTTTTGAAATAAGATGCATGCATTGGCACTGGCAGTTTTTGATCTTTGATGAGGTAATCTTCTGCTGTGTTTGCAGATGGCGTCTCAGACATGTCAGTCTGTAGAGGGTAGTGTTGAGAGTGTAGCTCCTGTTGATGTTAGAGATGGAGCTAGGGTTGAGATAACTAAAGAGGCACCTGCTCCTATACCAGAGAGACCAGCTGTTGATGAGATTTCGCCGGTTTGGGTACGACATATGGTATAATTATTGAGGCAGGCTCCAGTGCAGCAGTCGCCACCGCAACAGCAGCTGCGAGTACCAATGAGGCAGTATGATAAATTGAGGAAGTTCGGAGCTGAGGACTTCATTGGTACTACAGATCCTGCAGTAGCTAAGCAGTGGTTAGATAGAGTTCAGAGGGTATTCATCCAGCTGCAAGCTACTCCTGAAGAAAAGTTTGATTATGCCATATCACTTCTGCAGAGAGATGCATATGATTGGTGGAAGATTGTTCCACATGCATTGGATGATCCACTAACCTTGACTTATGGTGATTTTCTGCAGGAGTTTGAGCAGAAGTATAGTTCAAGAGAGTATAAAGATGCAAAGAATATGGAGTTTCTGAGTCAGAGATAGGATAACTGAACAGTGACAGAGTATGAGATTGAGTATATCCAGTTGAGTCATTATACCGGTGGGATTATTTCAGATGAGATAGACCGGTGTCGGAGATTTGAGGAGGGGTTGAGACCCTCTATCATGTGTATTGTCATTGGTTCCCGGTATCAAGATTTTTCTCAATTGGTTGCAACTGCTAGGAGTATTGAGAGAGTATAGGGTATTGCATCAGTTGCTACTAAGGGGGAGACTAGAGCTAGGAGACCCCTAAGTGAGGCAGGGTCTTCATCTGTGAAGAGAGGCAGAGGAGGCTATTTTTTAAGGTTCAGTAGGAGCCAGAGGCAGCCTGGTAGGTCAGTACAGCATCAGAGGCAGAGATTGAGACCTACAGTTTCTGTAGCTAGTGCTCCGACTCCAGTGGTTCAGAGGCCAGTTTCTTATACATGTGTCCATTGTGGTAGGGCACATGGGGGTTCTTGTTGGAAGACAGGTGGACCAGGAGTTTGTTATAGATGTGGGTCACCGGATCATTTCCTCAGAGATTGCCCTGAGCTACCGGAGGATAGACAGACTGATACTGCAACTTCTCGACCCAGTGTTAGAGGAGGTCAAGGGGACAGAGGTTTTAGTAGAGGTGGTCGACCTGGGATTAGTCAGAGAGGAGGTTGTACAGTCGGAGTCAATAGACCAGATGATGCAGGGCCATCACAGCGAGTGTATGTGATGCAGAAGCAGCCTAATGCTTCAGCCATCATTGCGGGTATATTTTCTTTATTTGACATTTCAGTTCTTGCTCTAATAGATCCTGGATCTACTCATTCATACATAAGTGCATCTATCTTTCCTGTGACTGAATTGCATTTAGAGTCCCTAGGATTTGATGTTTTGGTGACAAATCCTTTAGGGCATAGTGTTTGTAGTTAGCAAGGTGCATCGTAATAGTTCATTTGTGGTATAGGATGAGGAATTCCTTGGTGATTTGATTGAGATTCCTTGGTGATCTGATTTTAGGCATGGATTGGTTATCCAAGCATGGGGCTGTGGTAGACTATCAAAATAAGTGTGTTACTCATAGAACCTATGATGGTAGGAGTGTGATGGTATCTAGTGAGCAGAAACATCTTGCATCCATGTTTGTTTCAGCTGTTGCAGTTAGGAGGTTGATTCGGAAAGGGTGTGATGCTTATCTTGCTCATGTTGTGGATACCAGGGATAGTGGGTTCTCAACTTGATAGTATACCCACAGTTGCTAAATTCCTAGATGTTTTTCCTGAGGAGCTTCCAGGAATATCCCCTGAGAGAGAGGTTGAGTTTGGTATCGATTTGTTGCTTGGTACCACTCTATCTCTATTACTCCCTATCGAATGGCACCTACTGAGTTGAGAGAGTTGAAGGTGCAGTTGCATGAGTTGTTGGATAAAGGGTTTGTTCGCCCTAGTGTGTCACCATGGGGAGCGCCTGTTTTGATTGTGAAGAAGAAGGATGGTACTTTGAGACTGTGCATCGATTACCAGTAGTTGAATAAGGTGACCATAAAGAATAAGTATCCTTTGCCTAGGATAGATTATCTCTTTGATCAGTTGAAGGGAGCAATAGTATTCTCTAAGATTGATTTGAGATTAGGGTACCATCAGTTGAGAGTCAGAGCTGAAGATGTATCTAAGATAGCTTTTCGCACGAGGTATGGGCATTATGAGTTCTTGGTGATGCCTTTTGGGTTGACGAATGCACCAGCGGCTTTTATGGATTTGATGAATTGGGTGTTTAGACCCTATCTAGATCAGTTTGTGGTGGTCTTTATTGATGATATTTTGGTGTATTCATGCAATGAGGAGAATCATGATATGCATTTGCTGATTGTATTATAGACATTGAGAGAGAAGCAGTTGTATACTAAGCTATCTAAAAGTGAGTTTTGGCTTGATCAAGTGACTTTTCTCGATCATGTGGTTTCAGCAGAGGGTATAAGAGTAGATCTGAGTAAAGTTGAGGCCATTTTGAATTGGAGTTCACCGAAGACAGGGGTTTGGCAGGTTATTATCGACTGTTTGTGAAAGGTTTTTCTTTGATAGCTACTCCACTCACCAGATTACTTTGAAAGGGAGTTAGATTTATGTGGACAGATCGGTGTCAAGCAAGCTTTGAGCAGTTGAAGGAGATGTTGACTCAAGCTCCTGTTCTTACCTTGCCTGTGGAAGGTAAATCATATGTGATTTACAACGATGCTTCACATAGTGGTTTAGGTTGTGTTTTGATGCAGGAGGGTAGAGTCACAGCTTATGCTTTTCGGTAGTTGAAGCCACATGAGTTTAATTACCCGACGCATGATTTGGAATTGGTAGCCATAGTTTTTTCTTTGAAGATTTGGGGAGATTACCTTTATGGGGAGAAGTGTTTCATTTAAATAGGTCATAAGAGTTTGAAATACTTGGGTGTTCAGAGCAACCTGAATCTTCTGTAGAGATGGTCCCTGGAGTTGATTAAAGACTATGAATGTTTGATTGATTATCATCCTGGCAAGGCAAATGTTGTTGCTGATGCCTTAAGTCAAAAGTCTTTGGCAGGTTTGACTGCTTTTTTGCTCTCGTTACTTGTTGAATTGAGAGCGTTGCATGTTAGTTTTGAATCATGTGATGATGGTGCTTTGTTGGCTCAGTTGCAATTGAGACTGGTATTGTTGGATCATATTAGAGAGGCTAAGTTAGCAGATAAGAAAATTTAGAAAGTTGTGTCGGATTGCCAAAAGGGGGAGAGCCAAGATTTCCATGTGAGGAATGATGTTAGTCTTTGGTACAGAGATAGATTGTGTGTTCCTAATGATGCAAGATTGAAAAAGATTATTTTGGAGGAAGCACATCAGTCGGCTTTTGCTTTACATCCTGGGAATACTAAGATGTATCATGATTTGAAGCAATATTATTGGTGGTCAGGTATGAAGAGAGACATAGCAGAGTTTGTATCCAAATGTCTCACTTGTCAGAGAGTGAAGGCCGAGCACCAAGTTCCTTCGGGGTTGCTCCAACCTTTATCAGTGCTAGAATGGAAATGGGAGAGAGTGACAATGGATTTTGTGACTAGGTTACCTTTGACTCAAAAGAAGCATGATGCCATCTAGGTGATTGTTGATCGATTGATGAAGACAACTCATTTTTTTCTAGTTCGGATGGGCTATTCTCTTGAGAAGTTGGCTGAGCTGTATATTAGTGAGATAGTGAAGTTGCATGGAGTCCTAATTTCTTTGGTGTTGGATCGAGATCCCCGGTTTACTTTGAGATTTTGGAAAAGTTTGCATAATGCTTTGAGTTCTCAGTTGCATTTTAACACTGCTTTTCATCTTTAGACAGATGGGCAATCAGAGAGAGTGATTCAAATTTTGGAGGACATGTTGAGAAGCTGTGTCATTGATTTCTCTGGAAGTTGGGACATGTTCTTACCACTGATGGAATTTGCTTATAATAACAGTCATCAATCCAGTGTTAAAATGGCACCTTATGAGGCATTGTATGGTAAAAGATGCAGGATGCCTTTTTGTTGGGATGAGGTTGGAGAAGGTAAGTTAATTGGTCCTAATTTGATTAAAGAAATGGAAGAGAAAGTGAAGATAATTCGGGATCGGTTGAAAGCAGCTTCAGATCGACGGAAATCCTATTCAAATTTAAAAAGAAGAGACATAGAGTTCAATGTAGGAGATAAAGTATTTTTGAAAGTGTCTCCTTGGAAGAAAATTTTGAGATTTAATTGCAGAGGGAAATTGAGTCCTCATTTCATTGGACCTTATGAGGTACTGGAGAGAGTTAGACCAGTGGCCTATAGACTCATTTTGCCGCTTGAATTGGATTGAATTAACAATGTCTTCCATGTCTCTATGCTACGGAGGTACAGATCAGACCCATCTCATATTTTTGTCAGTGGAATCTATTGAGGCGAGTCCGGATCTGACTTTTAAAGAAGAATTAGTGGCTATTTTGGCATGTGAAGTGAAAGAGTTGAGAAATAAGAAAGTGCCACTTGTGAAGGTTCTTTGGAAGAATCATGATAAGGAAGAGGTAACTTGGGAGAGTGAGCAAGTGATGCGAGATCAGTATCCTCAGTTGTTCAAGACTTGGGAACAGGTAATTTCGAGGACAAAATTTATTTGTAGAGGGGGAGAATTGTAATATCCCAAATAATACCCTAAAATTTTGGAAATACTAATAGTTGAAATTGAATAAAATGATAAGTGTATATATGATTAAGTGGAAAGAAAGGAAAAGGGAAATGTGTATATGTTGTATATATGAAGATATATACAACATATACAAGTCAACAAGTTGAGTTGGTCAAATGATATATTTAATTATTTACAATAGAAATTAAATGTTAGTGGAAAATGATATTTGATATTTATAATATTATAATAATTTAATTTCTTGGTGGAGATTAAAAGAGGGTTTTTATGTGGTTTAAGAGGTTTGTGAGTTTATTGGAGAATTGACTTTTCATCATCTTCTTCTTTCTTCTCCAAGAGGGCTGGCCATCGCCATTGTAAAAGGGAAAAGAGGTTTAGTTCCATCCTAACTCAAGCAATTGAAGAATTTTAAGTGATCAAGTTGGAGTTTTAAGGATTTTTCTTCATATTTGGTAAGTTTCCAACTTGTTTCTTTGATTTCTTTCGAGTTTGTGTATATGAGTTTGGTGGATGGTTGGTGTAGTTGTGTGTATGGTTGATTTTGGCATGTTTGAGGTTGTTTTGTCTAGTTAACTTTGATTTTGGGGTTGGATTGAAGAGAAAGGGTTAAGTTTGGTGAAGAAAACAAGAGTTGTGAATTGTGTAAGTTTGAGTTGTGAAATATGGCTATGATTGTGTTTTGATGCATGTAATTGAGTTGTTTTGATGTTTATGCAAGTTTATTATGGCATATTGATGGATTTGGTTGAGTTTGTGTGGTGTTGATAAGGTTATTGAAAGATGTTTGTTGGATGTAGCATTTTTAGTGTTGATTTCAGGTTTTTGGCCTGACACGCCCAGTGGCATGGCCATGTCTTTGGGTATGTCATTGGTTCTGTTTTCAGTATTGGTGACACGAGCAGTGACACGACACAGCTTTTGTGTAGTAGTAGTATTGACACATCCAGTGACATGCCCATGTCACTGAGCGTGTCATAGCTACTGTATTATTGGAGGATTGACATGTGCAGTGACACGCCCATGTCACTGAGCTTGTCATAGCTTTTGTGTTGGAGGAGAATTGACACGTGCAGTGACACGCCCATGTCACTGAGTGTGTCAAAGCTCCTGTGTTGTGGGTTTTGGGCACGGTCAGGGACATGCTCATGTTGTTGAGCGTGTTATGTGTAGAGTTTGCCCTAGATAGTTCTCTTCCTTATGTTCTTATGTGTATCACTAAGTGAGTATGTATAATCACCTTTTGATTAGGGTTTGAAGAGATTTGAATTATCCCAATCCAAGTGTTGAAGGATTCTTAGAAGAGGAGATAGGAATTAGTGTTTGTTTCTCTTAGAGTTAAGTACAAACCTTAAATGATTGCATACATTTACATGACTTTGGGACTTAACATATTTGGTTGGAAAATGTGTTAAGTTACCTATTATATTGTTGGTGTATGAGAATAGTGCTATGATTTTCATAATGTGAACTATGTGAAATAAATAATAATGATTCAAAATGGATGGATAATGCAATTTGTTATGTATACACTAATGATAGTGTGTGAAGCCATTGGTGATGGCTATATTGATATAAATGGGATATTTGAGGCATTGTGCTTATAACGATCATGAGAAAATGAAAAAGGATTTGATAATGAAATAATGAAAGAATTGTATGCCTAGTATGTTATTCAATTTTTAGAGTTTTTTTGTTGGTAGCATGCCTAAAAAGTAACAATCCCTTGAAGCTGGGTTGGGCTTTGTCCTTGAAGCCTAGTTGGGTGATGCTGTGCTCCCCTTGAAGCTGGGTTGGACCTAGTCCTTGAAGCCTAGTTGGGATGTTACATATGAGGTAATCCTCATTGTGATTATAATTCGCCTTTGGGCTAGATAAATGTGATTATTGTACCAAAGCAGTAACTCTGGAATTTGAATGGCATATTAGATTTCTTTTGGGCTCATGCTTGTCTTTGCTTTAATGTGAATTATGAATGATGGATCAATTGAACAATATAATGAGATTTAATGTTATGAAATATGATATCCTTGTATATTGTTTCTAATTCTTAAAAGTTTGACATTTGTATTACATTTGAATCATATTGTTATCAAGGTTGGTATCACTAAGCCCTGGCTTAGCGCAATTGTGATTTATCGCGCAAGTGACAGGGTAGATCCGGTTGAGCCGAAGAGTTCAGCTAGACCGAGTCGAGTCCATGCTTGAGATTGTGAAGGCGGTGTTAATTAGGACATCAAGATCAGAGATGAACTGCCAGCATGTATAAATTTTATATTTTTGTAAATATCAATTTTAATTTGTACATATGTATATTCCGCTGCATATTCTGCTGCTTATTAAACAAATATTTTAGATAAACTTTTGGGTAATGAAGATATATAAATATATGTATTTTAACAAAGGATGTTTTATCTATTACTTTCTATAATATAAGTTAAATGTTTTAATTTTATTCAGATTAACTTATGATGATTTGAATTAAAGTTTAAATATTGGATTGTTTAAAATGGATTTTGACATTCTTATATTCGGCATACATATATTACATATGTGGGTGTATATGGTATATGTATATGGCGTACAAGGGTGTTACATTTCCATTTTGTGGGTACCTCATTAGTTAAATTGTATGTAATTTAAATTAATTTTATATTTTGAACCAATATAAAGGACATGTTTTCACCTTTCCGTGGGTGTCCTATTTAGTTTAGACATGGACGATGTAAGGACATGTTTCCATCCTCGGATGGGTGTCCATTTATTTCCTTTGTTTGGACATTGTTTTGATTTTAATATAATGATGTTTTATTTTAATTGTTGCATATAGTATGGATAATATCATTATATTTAAGAATTTTATAATATTAAGACCTGAAAAGAAGGTCGGTTCCAATGAACCGGGCCTTGTGGGGGTGTTGGGCCATTTCTCACCTTCCCCACACGTACCCAACTTTCTAAACCCATTAGGAAGTTAGGGATTCCTTAGGAATTGAGTTATCCACCCTTTTCTTTTTCCCGGCCCATCCGGTTGGCGACTCTATTTTCTCCGGACTTAGGCCCGTGTTCTCTAAGGCCCTGAGCCTAAACTATGCCAAGTTGCAAGAACTATTCTACCGGAAGTGGGAGCGAAAATCCCCGCTCACAGTGGCGACTCCACTATGGATAAGAGAAATTGATTCTGTTGGTCTTTATATTATTCTATTCTTTCTTATAATGATATTATCCATTGCATCATATTAGATTGCATCGTGTGCGTGAGTTATGTAACACTCTTATATCCTATATACGTACAATACATATTTTCAGCTTATGTAAAATATACATATAGGGTATAAAAATATCACAAATCGATTTAATAAAAATTTTCATATTTCTGATTTAAAATTTCAAATACTAAATATATAAAATTAAATAGTATATAAATATTCTTTACTAGCTATAGTAACCCAAAATAATATTTTATATGAAAATCTCTAGAAAAAATTTGCCAGAGTTTTGTCTGTAATTTGGACATTTCCAAAATTCAACAAAACACAACATGCATAAAACAAACACTCCAAATAAAATCAATTTGCCATTTCACCAATACTTCTCAATTTCTCCATATTTTCTCAAAATAATTATATATAGGTATATATATCAACATCACATATAAGATCCCATCTTAAACAAATTATTCAAATCATTCTTTACAATTTACAGTATATACTTCAAAAACATATCATAACATATATAATATCAAAATATACTGTAATATCAAATATCTACATGCTGGCAACTGGCTTTGATCTTGATGTATTGAAAAACTCTTCAAGCTTAAAAAAATACAAACCTAGACCCAATTAGGTCTAGTAGAACTCTCCGACTATACCAAAACGTCTATGACACCTGCGCGACGAATTACAATCGCGCTAAGTCGAAGCCTAGTGGTACAAACTTTGATAACAATATAGTCCAAATGTAATGTCAATGCAGAACACATATATATATATATATCACAACTCATAACATTATATCTCATTATATTGCTCAATTGTATCACAATTCATAATTCACATTAAAGCAAAGACAAGCATGGGGCCAAAAGGATATAATATGCTATTCAAATTTTAGAGTTACTGCTTTGGTCCATAATGACACCTTATGTCTATCCCCGTAGCAATATATCCATGGATAATCCAACTAGATTTGAGCTTACGACCCTGTCTTTTCACTCAGTCTAGCTTCAAGAATATGTTTTTGAGGCTTACAACCCAATCTTTTCACCCCAAAAATATCATATTTATCAGTTGGGTCCAGCTTATGATCCGGTCTTTTCACCTGCCCAGCAATTCATAGGCATGCCGCCAAATCCAAAACTCTAAAAATTGAATAACATACTAGGCACACAATTTATTTATATTTCTCATCATCAAATTCTTTCATAATTCCTTTATCAAAACTTTTCTCATTTTCTCATGATCAAACTAGGCACATTGCCTCATTATATCATCTTTTCTCACTTTCTCATTTTTCTCTTTTATATCAAAATCAATTCATTACATTTTGTTTTCACATATCTAATCACATTATACCACATTTTTTTTTCATTTTCAACACATTACCTTGGTACTTCAACATAATACACATTATGCATATCATAACATAATTCACATTCATCAACAGTTTCTCAACTAAATGTGTTAAGTCCCAATGTCATGTAAATATATGCAGTCATTCAAAGTTTGTACTTACCTCCACTAGCAACCCAATGCAAGCTTAAAATAACCTCCAATCCTATTCTTCCAACTTGCCCTTACCCACTTGGATGAAGCAAATCAATCTCTCTCAATGCCTATATCAAATGTGATCATAAACAATCATTTAATATCACATTCTAAGACATTCTCAATATCAAACCTTAATTTAACAACACTCCAACAAAAATTTCAAAAATTATGTTTTTCCTTACTTTAACTTAGCAAATCCATACTAACCCATTAAATTATTGTTTTGAGTTTATTTATATCATTACAAATATATTTTAACATGTTTAAACCAATTGCATTAATTAACCACATGCTTATGTTCAAAACTCTAAAATGGCATAACCTTCACCGTTGAAGGATCTCCATTCCAACTCAATCCAATTATCATTTCAATCTTATTTTCACCACTTATGTCATTAAATTACATGATTTAAGCATTAAAATCAAACAATTAATCATTCTTTGGAAATTCACTTTTTCAAAACTGTAAATCAATACTACCATCTTCAAACTCTAACCAAACTTAACTAAATCCATCATTTGATTTTAAAATTCTTGTTTATGCATCAAAACAACACATTTGGAACTAATTTGCACAATTAAAACTTATGATTTCAAAAACTCAAATGTTCCATAACCCTAAATTCTCTCTCTTCACCAAACTCAACTTAAATTCAACCATTTCTTAAAACTAACTTTAAAATCATTGGTAATCACTTAAAATAACTTCATCCATATCCAAATAGATAATTAAATCTTAGAACTTAAAAAACCCAAAACACACATATTCAAACTTTCAAGGAAATCCAAAGAAAAAGTGATTAAACTTACTAATTAAAGAGGAAAACCTTAAAAATCTACTTGAAACTTTGTAAATGTTTCAATTAAATGAGTTTGGAAGAAGCAAATCCCTCTCTTGAAGCCATGTTGAAGGAAAGAAGAAGAAGAAGATGAAGAAAAAAGTGATTTTCTCTTTCCTCCACTCACATTTTCAACCTTATATATATTATTATTTTAATATATTTTTAATTAATTAATTAATTAATTATATAATTAATTAAAACCCCAAAATATTATCTTTCATCCAAAATTATTTATTTTTGAATTATTTTATTAATTTTAAATATCTAAGATTTAATTACCAAAATACCCTTTTACTTTGACTTTTCTTTTAAAAAGTGTTGACTTTTATATATTGTATATACTTTATATATATATCACATATATATTCCACTTTTTCATTTAAAATCTCTTCATTTTTCATTTAAAATTATTAATTTAATTTATCCATTTAAATTATAATTTATTTTATTAAATTTTTAAAAATTAGAATTCAAAAAATTTGGGATATTACACATATGCACAAGTAATGTGCATCTTATATACACATCAAATGTATCTTATATGTGTATTAAATATATTAAGTACGTAATGTATTAATCCAACGTATATAATTAATATACCATATGTATATATTATATATACTCTAGATATATATATTGAGTATATATAAAATTTTATATCTCCAAAATCACGGATGTGTCAATTTTCTCCCCCTTAAAAAATTTCATCCTCGAATTTATCCAATACGGTAATAAATCATCCAAATTATTATTTCATCAAATTACATAATTTATATTCTCCCCCTTAGGTTCATTCTCAATTACCTTTTTACCATTCTATAACTCATCATTATACTATTTATTTACTCAAACAGTCACAACAGATTATCATATCTTCAATCGAATTGTCATTAGAAAAAATTAGTTCATCTCCTTAATATATATACACCACACACCTATTACACTCAAGATATTTGATCACTTCATTATCTTAAAAATATACTCTCATCACCTTAAATTCAAATGTTAATAACTTTTATCTTAACACAATAATTTTACACATCTTCACTTTGATCCTACTCTTTATACAATTACCACATATTAATTTAATATCACCATTATACAACAACAAAATCTCATTTGCTTATTAAGATTCATTCCAATTATACTATAACTAACACTTTTCTCTTATAATTATTTGAAGCTAATATAACTTAGCTCCTTTCATATGCATATACATATCAAAACGATGTATTAAGCACATTATCACATAGCTTGCATATTCTTAATACAACTACATTCATTGAATTTCAATAAATACTTTTAAACTTATTACATTTCAGATCAATTGATCTAACTATCACAATATGACCATCACAACCTTATTCTATTTTGATCAACCTTTAGTCTATTTTAAATTCATCAATATGTTTTTCATTCATGACCTAATTCTATTAGTTCAAATTTATTCTCAAATCTTAATTCCCTTCGAATTCATCATTACAGATAATATTCATTTCCTCTAGTCTCATTCACTTTAAAATCATTTTCGTCTACTTATTCATTTTATACCACTTTTAAACACATTCAATACAGCTCTTACTCACATTTCATAATTCCTTTCATTTATCCTTTTCTCACATTTCTTATAGTTACCATATTTACAAAAATTATTTTTCTTACATATCATTTAAAGCTCATCATATTTTCACAATTCTCTTATATTCCACACTTTCTATAATTATACATAAATTTCTAACATAAAATTATAAGATATAACTATGCAAACCATAAATCTTGACCATGTTTTGTAGCATAACTATCAATCTCACGAAATCTATCCAACGGTCATATCATCTCAGGCCCATGCCCATGGATAGAAAAACTAATCGGTTAATATACTAAACAAATCATACGACCATGGCATAATAATGGTCATTCCTGTGGCTTATAAATAAATACTGCTCCTCTATCATTCTTCTTTAAAACTTTTCTATCACAACATTAAGTTCATATCGCAAAAATCACATATTCATTTTTTTAATCTTTTGCTACACAAAGAGTTAGCACATTTCAGCTCTGTTTCAAAGCAATTTACTTTTGATTACTTCTGTTTCAAAACAATTTACACTTAATCACTTGATCATCATTAGCCTAACTCAAGTATCAACAATATTGTCATTAACATCTTTTACATATACACATTCGTTCATATGCTAATTTTATACAATTGCCATTTATTACTCCATTTCTAATCTATCTCTTATAAAAATTTTCATTCATTTTTTTTTCACTTCCATACTTTCTTCATTATACTTTCCTTTTCCTTACAATCTCTTATTTATACACATATACTTTGGGCCCAAAACACTATACAATCATCAAGTTCAGTTGTTACAATAACAATTTTGCCGTCCAACGCTGCTCGGGTCCATTCTCAATCTCAATTTCATCACATGACCTAACTCTACACAGGTCAAGACCTAATCTCTCTTAGGTATATTAATACTTGCAATATCATTCTCAATATCACTAGACAAGTAATTGTATAAGGTAACAAACACTTGATAATATTTTTTTTAATCATCCACATACACGTTCATAAGTCATATTCACAATGTGACTTACTTTCCACATTTTCTTATATATCACAATTGTGTTTATATTGAAAAATCTCATCACACATATCATACAATTATACGCAATTTCTCTTTTACATACAACCTATACAAAGTTAACATTTATCACCTTTCAGAGAACATTATCATTTCTCATTCTTTTGACATTACTTAGGTTATTCACCAATTCAACATATATATACACTCTGACCACAACATAATTAACATCTTTCTTATTTAATCGCCTATCTTTTAAATAAGTTTCTTATTATATTTTTTTTCTAACACTTCACATAAATCTTAGTCACGTTTCCAATGTGACATCTCTCTCACATTTTTTTTATGCATTGATCACACCTTTCATATCCATTTTCATCATTTCCAACTTAATTAACTAAAGTAACTCATTTTCACTTGCTTAATCATTTCCTTTTATTTCATAACAAATTTCTATATTATCAACCACATTACACCTTAGTTTGTACTTTTATAAATAATATTACTCATTCAAAATTACTCCCATGCTTATTAAACATTAAACTATCAATATCTAAACAATCCTCATCGAAATTCTCTTACAACTCTAAATTTCCAACTTACTATTTTACTTAGACTTCATTCTATTAATCTCACTTTCAAGAGCTAACTTTATAAACATTATTTTTATATTAATATAACATCAAAACACATCACTTTCACAATTATGGAAACCATTTCAAAAATTCAAATTTCATATAATGCAACCAACAACATGAACTTCACCAAATCTCATCCATATCACATTCTCAATCTTAAGATCATAACATTTACTTTTAAACAACACTAATTCATTTCCTTACACTAATTAACATCATCAATTAGATATCCTACTTTTACATACTTAAACCCTAAATCATGTATCATTTATTTTTTTATGAACTCTTTGTTCTAAATTATTAAAACTCCATAATCCTTCTTCATACTTCTACCTGTATGCATATAAATTTTCATAATTGTTCTTATTCATTTGTCTCAAGAAATTAATTTATTACTCATGTACACAAAATTGTTTGACTTTCTTAGTTTCATGTCACTCTTACTTTCAATTTTTATATTCCTTACCAATTCTTTATAAAAGCTTGTAAACTTTTATCCATGTGCACTTGACACATATATGGACTTATATTTAAATTTTTAGATTTTTCCAAGCTGATTTAGTATATTTAAAAATTAAATGTTCCAAAATCAGAGAATCTATCTCTTTAATAATTTCTCTGGCAGCACCCGGTTGTCCATTTTTTTCAGGTATCATACCTTAATAAACATTCATGAAATTTTAACCATATGTTATAGGAATACATATGATATTGGGTGTAAATTTTCATATTTTCTGGGTTGTTTTTCTATAGTTTTTAAATATGTTTCTCAATTTCTTCAAATTCTGAGTTTCTGGAACTCGTTCAACAATCTATGTTCTTCTACCTTTCTTAATTAGTAATTCATCTTTAAAAATTATGAAATTTTATACATTATATTCTAACATATAGAAAAACTTTTCATTAAATTTTCAAACTCATCCAACATTCCTATATTTATTCAAAAATTCTACTAATATCATTTTACAGCACACTCATAAAATTTTCTGTAACTATCATGCCAATTTCTCAAACTTTTTGTTTCATATCTTAAATCATTTCATAAATTATTTTTCTTAATTTCACTTACTCATCAATTGAATCAGCTATGAATTTTAATTTCAAATAAAAGTTCCAAAAATTCTTAATCCATACGATCCAGAATGATGTTTCTATTGTGCCACTCTAATCTATATAACCCAGACGCAATCTCAACTCATATCCATTATATCAAATGGACATTGCCACATCAGGGATCAGATAAATTGCCAGTGCCAATGCACGCATCACAATTAAAAATTATTTTTTTATTCTAATTTTCTTTCTCTAAAAACCTACCTAGGTCGAGAACCTCAAACCTAGGCTCTGATACCAAAATAAATGTAACACTCTTATACCCTATATACGTATAATACATATTTTCAGCATATGTAAAATATGCATATACGGTATAAAAATATCACAAACTGATTTGATAAAAATTTTCACATTTCTGTTTTAAAATTTCAAATACTAAATATATAAAATTAAATAGTATATAAATATTATTTACTAACTATAGTAACCCGAAATAACATTTTATATGAAAATCTTTGAAAAAAATTCACCAGAGATTTGTCTGTAATTTGGACGTTCCCAAAATTCAACAAAACACAACCTGCATAAAATAAACACTCCAAATAAAATCAATTCACCATTTCACCAATACTTCTCAATTTCTCCATATTATCTCAAATCATTCTTTACAATTTACAGTATATACTTCAAAAACATATCATAACATATATAAGATCAAAATATACTGTAATATCAAATATTTACATGCTGGCAATTGGCTCTGATCTTGATGTATTGAAAAACTCTTCGAGCTCAACAAATACAAACCCAGACCCGACCAAGTCTAGTAGAACTCTCCGGCTCTACCAAAACGTCCATGACACCTGCGCGACGAATTACAATCACGCTAAGTCGAAGCCTAATGGTACAAACTTTGATAACAATATAGTCCAAATGTAATGTCAATGCACAACAAATATATATATCACAACTCATAACATTATATCTCATTATATTGCTCAATTGTATCACAATTCATAATTCACATTAAAGAAAAACAAGCATGGGCCCAAAAGGATCTAATATGCTATTAAAATTTCACAGCTACTGCTTTGGTCCATAATGACACCTTGTGTCTAGCCCCATAGGCAATATATCCATGGATAATCCAATTAGATTTGAGCTTATGTCTCAGTCTTTTTCACTCAGTCTAGCTTCAAGGATTTATTTTTGAGGCTTAAGACCCAATCTTTTCACCCCAAAAACATCATATTTATCAGCTGGGCCCTGCTTACGACCCGATCTTTTCACCTGCCCAGCAATTCATAGGCATGATGCCAAACCCAGAACTCTAAAAATTGAATAACATACTAGGCACACAATTTATTTATATTTCTTGTTATCAAATTCTTTCATAATTTCTTTATCAAAACTTTTCTCATTTTCTCATAATCAAACTAGGCACATTGTCTTATTTTATCATCTTTTTCTCACTTTTCTTATTTTTCTCTTTTATATCAAAATCAATTCATTACATTTTGTTTTCAAATATATTCACATTATACCACATTTCTTTTCATTTTCAACACATTACCTTGGTACTTCAACATAATACATATTATGCATATCATTACATAATTCACATTCATCAATAGTATATTAAGTAACTTAACACATTTCTCAACTAAATGTGTTAAGTCCCAATGTCATGTAAATATATGCAGTCATTCAAAGTTTGTACTTGCGTCCACTAGCAATCCAAAGCAAGCTTAAAACAACCTCCAATCCTATCCTTCTAACTTGCCCTTCGTCACTTGGATGAAGCAAATTGACCTCCCTCAATGCCTATACCAAATGTGATCATAAAAATTCATTTAAAATCACATTCTAAGGTATTCTCAGCATCAAACCTTAATTTAACAACACTCCTACAAAATTTTAAAAATTAAGTCTTTCCTTACTTTAACTTAGCAAATCCATATTAACCCATTAAATTATTATTTTGAGTTTATTTATATCATTACAAATATATTTTAACATGTTTAAACCAATTACATTAATTAACCACATGCTTATGTTCAAAACCCTAAAATGGCATAACCTTCACCATTGAAGGATCTCCATTCCAACTCAATCCAATTATCATTTCAATCTTATTTTCAACACTTATGTTATTAAATAACATGATTTAAGCATTAAAATCAAACAATTAATCATTCTTTAAAAATTCACTTTTCCAAAACCCTAAATCAATACTACCATCTTCAAACTCTATCCAAACTTAACTAAATTCATCATTTGATTTTAAAATCATTGTTTATCCATCAAAACAACACATTTAGAACCAATTTGAACAATTAAAACTCTTGATTTCAAAAACCCAAATGTTCCATAACTCTAAATTCTCTCTCTTCACCAAACTCCACTTAAATTCAACCATTTCTTAAAACTAACTTTAAAATCATTGTTAATCACTTAAAATAACTTCATCCATATCCAAATAGATAATTAAATCTTAAAACTTCAAAAACGCAAAATACACATATTCAAACTTTCATGGAAATTCAAAGAAAAAGTGAGTAAACTTACTAATTAAAGAAAAAACCTTAAAAATTCACTTGAAACTTTGTAAATGTTTCAATTAAATGAGTTTCGAAGAAGCAAATCCCTCTCTTGAAGCCATGAAAATCGGCCTTGAAGGAAAGAAGAAGAAGAAAAAAGTGATTTTCTCTTTCCTCCCACTCACATTTTCAACCTTATATATATTATTATTTTAATATATTTTTAATTAATTAATTAAAACCCCAAAATATTATCTTCCATACAAAATTATTTATTTTTTAATTATTTTATTAATTTTAAATTTCTAAGATTTAATTACCAAAATACCCTTTACTTTGACTTTTCTTTTAATGTGTTGACTTATATATGTGTATATATTATATATATATATATATCACATATATGTTTCACTTTTTCATTTAAAATCCCTTCATTTTTAATTTAAAACCATTAATTTAATTTATCCATTTAAATTATAATTTATTTTATTAAATTTTCGAAAATTAGAACTTTTTAAAAAATTTGGGATATTACACATATGCACAAGTAATGTGTATCTTATATACACATCAAATGTACCTTATATGTGTATTAAATATATTAAGTATGTAATGTATTAATCCAACATATACATTTAATATACCATATGTATAAGTTATATATACTCTAGATATATATATTGAGTATATATAAAATTTTATATCTCCAAGATCACGGATGTAATAAGTTAGGACGCCCGTGTTACCCGTGTTGTGTTATGTAAGGGATACCATACTTTCACTGAAGGTATGGAGATCGAGCATGGCATAACCACTTACAGCCTTGTACCTTTTGATATATACTTGCTGTGGGAATCTAAGCCTTTTAACCCGAAGACTAAAGCTCATGTAATTGGCCTATTTACTTTGGTTTTTACCCCAAATGCATGTTGTTTGACTATGGTTAATTTATCTTGGTTTAAATCATGGCTTATTTGGTTTGTTCTTTTTCTAGTATGACCTACGTACATTGTAAGCTCAAAATAAATTTTTTCTTTGAAGTCCAAAAGACCAAAGTTATTTTCAAAACTTTTCAAGATGGTCTTTGGACATAAAACTTTTCTAAAAACAAATCAAAAATTCTTTTTCTCATGACCCAAATACTAAGCCCAAAATCCATTTTTCTAAAATCTTTTTACAATGGGCTTAGAAACAAAATTATTTTCATCCAAACTTTTCTTACAAAGAGCTTCCAAATTATTTAGGTCAATTATGAAATACCAAAATCAATTATGAGCCTAGTTTATACAAGAGTAATTAATCATTGGCTTGTTTTTGGCATGAATCATTAGTTACTTTTTCAAGTGAGAAATCTATTTATAATAAACCTCTTAATTTAGTTTTAATCCAATATAGCATAAAAGTTGCTTTAGTTGGTTGAATGGATTAAAACCTAATTAATGGGAATTATCATGAACTGATTTCCATTTTTGAATATATAACTATTGGTTGAAACGTCCAAGGGAAATATTCAAAAATAAGATACCCCATGTTGGTATTTTATTAACCATATACCTAGAAAAAGAGACTCGCCATTCGTGTGTGGAAGTTATAAGGTTAGAAGGAACATCCTATTTATCCTTGTTTGTTTATTGTGCATATATGCATACATGCATCACATGACATCATTAATCCTTTATGGCTCACAGACTTGGAGTACGGCAATCCAAGAGCATACAACGATATCACCTATAGCATTTATTTTTGATTCAATTGTTTCATTGGGAGGACGGATGCAAACCAACTAAGGGATATAATCGATGAAGTTGTCAAAGCTAGGATGGCCGAGCTACAAGATCAACTGGCTGAAATTATGAAGACCCGGTTCATTTAAATTCTGGAGCTCATCAACAATGCTAAGGCAGTATCCATGGAGAACATGTTCACTAATAGAGATAGAATGAAAAATGAGGGGTCAATCCCTATTCTACGAGACTAGCCGAATATGTGCTATCTAAGTGGGGTAATAAGGACGGCTATCACTCTAGTTGAAAAAGTCAAAGGGAAAGAGAGAAGAACCATTTTTCTGCAAAACAGAATTATCAGTCTAGCAATCAAAATACATAAAAGGAGGCTGATGTTAATGCCACCGGTGAAGGAGGAATGAGGCAGTTTTCAGAATTGGGGAAGCCACTATCTTGGGTTCTCAATAAGCTACAAAAGAAGGGATTGTTACAACCCTTGACTCCTTGACCTTTGACAAATCCTTTACCCCAAAATTTGATACTAAGGCTTTTTGTCAATTTCATCAGACTCAAGGACATAAGACCGATAGATGTATCAGATTGAAGCATGAGATCCAAAATCTAATCAACAGTGGTAAGCTGCCTGAACCTGATAAACCCAACACTAAGAATAACCTCTACCTAAATTTGGAAGGGCACTACCGCTTACAACCTTCATGAATAGTTTTATCTTGTCATCCTGAGATGATATGGATAGAGAAGCTGCTAAAGATGATGTGCTGCTAAGCAAGCTTGGACTAACTGTGGATGATAAAGCAATGATCCTTGATGATGGAAAAAATCCTTGCCTCCAACTCAACAAACTTTCCTTAGCTTGAATATTACTCTATTTATTTTGCTTTCTTTAATATTTGATTGGAATAATTGTGTTTTTTAAATTTAAAGTTGTTTGAATAAATTACTTTCATAAAATTTTTGCTGGTCTTTGTTCATTTTGGTGCTCAACCAATGAGGAATCTAGCTTGATGTTCATAAATTAATATATCTAGGCATCATGATTCGAATGACTTTACTAGGTGAGGGAATTGCTCTATAGCATTGAGTTGTGTATGCTTACTTAGAGAGGTCTCCTGCATAATTACCTTTGTCTAGGTCCTAGTCAGTCTTAGAACATGCCTTGATAAACTTTCAAGGCAAAATTGAACTTTGCTTATTTTAAGAGAGAAATGATCTAGGCATTATTTGGTTAGCCAACAACTAGTATCCACCCAATTAAATATCAATCCCTAGTTGTCCCTTTGAGCCTTCATGAAATTTTAGCTTTCTTTTCATTGGCATAAAACCCCAACAACCTACCCTGAGCTGTTGTGATACTTTTGACAAGTCTAAGGTGAAGAGGCAAGAAGATCAAAGAAAGGAATGAATAGTCAAGAAGTTCACCTAATATCTCCAATCTATCAAGACAATATAAGAGTAACAAATGATTTATCCCTGTTAAAGGAGATTTATGTCACTCCACTCATCCATTATTAGTAACCCAAGTTGTTACAAACAAGACAACTCTTTTAGAGCTAAAAAAAAGAGAAAAGAAAATAATAATAATAATAATAATAATAATAATAATAATAATAATAATAAGAAAAAAAAGAAGAAAGAAAAAAAAAGAAGAAAGACAAAAAAGAAAAAAAGGAGAGAAAAGAAAAAAGAAAGAAAAAGGAAGAAGAAAAAGAAAAGAAAAAAAGGACAAAAGAAAAAGAAGAAAAAAAAAAGAGAGAAGGAAAAAAGAAAGATAAAACCTAAAAAAGTAGTTCAGAAAGCAAACTGAGTTTTCTTTTACCTAAAGCAGCAAAAGGCTTCCATTTGGTTTATAAGGACAGTTTTACTTGAATTGGTCCAACCCAACCAAAGATTCAATTAAAATTAGAGAAAAAGGAGAAAGACCATCCAATTCTTGAAAGTTTTGTACTTGACAGTTCTACTGGGAAAAAGAACAAAATGCTCAAAGAAAGGGAAGATTAAGAAAAAGAAAGAGAAAGAGAAAAGAAAAAATGATGACGAATATGGATACCAAACTTTTTGCAAAGGTAAAGACTGTCCTAATCAAGACCCAGATTGATGCCAAGAAGATAGAAGGAATTTAGAGTCTAGCAAGATTGCTCCCAGCTGCCTAAAGTTTAAACAAGAAATTTGTAGTGTGTGAGGGTTTGCCCATAGTGTCACAATGGCTCCAACTTACAAATGACCTTTATTTAACCCATATCCCTTAGAGACCCCATTTCAAGCCTATCAAAGACTTGTTGACGTCTCTTGGTAGGTAAAGTCTATTAGTGGAGATAGTTTGGATAAGCATGCATATGAGATAGACCATATTCAAACTCAATGAGACCTTTGACTAAGTAATGTATACGTGCCTATCTGAAGTGCAACAGTTCTTACTTAAATAGAAATGATTCCCAAGTTTATTATGGTAACTGGGGCTGTGATGTTATAGATATGTTAATTTGGAAATTCGAGTCCTCAGGTACTATAGCACTGATTTGACAAAGCCACTGTATCTAATTAAAAAAAAGTTTACAAAAAAAAGTGTACAAAAAAAAATTTTCATCATTACCATTTTTCCTTAATTTTATTGCAAGTTTTATTGCAAATTTTATATTTTTGTCACTATGAGGAAGGAGGCGGTTCATAATCAGACAAAGCTCTAAAAAAATCATTATCCGTTGGAGGAGGGGGCATATTATTCGTCCAATATCCGCTCGAAGAATAAATATCTAAACCTCTAGGATTCAAAAATCGGTTCTATCATCGCCTAAACAGGGAGGTGGTATATCATGGATGACAGTCTGGGATACCCTTGATGAAGAGGCATTTGGTTCCCTCATGCCCTAAAATCAAAAGTATTGGAAGTCCCATGCCTCTTATTTGTACCTCAAAATGGGCCGCATGTCGATGACTCGCAGCTAATTCCTCCTGAAGCTTTCTATTTTGCTCCTCAAGCATCCGCTATGAGCCAGAAAAGGAAAGGGTAAGTCCATACATTTTCATACATACATGCAAGCATACATCATTATGGGATAAGAATGACTGACTAGGTAACTCAGATCAAAGCTCTGCGAATCAGATGACACATCTAAATGAGAAGGGGAAAATGGAGAAAATTGTCACTGTATCGGGGCATCATACAGAGGGATAGTCCCATAGTCAGAGGAACCAGCAGCCTGTAATGATCATATAAATAATCGGAATAGATAAACGAAGAGATAGTTGTAATGACAAAGTGATATCTACCTGGAAAGCGCCTTGCTCCACTTCTATTTCTTCTTCACCTCTAGACAACCCATGGACACCAGCAGGTGACACTTCAAAACTTAATAGATGATCCTGAATAAATTGAGCATATGGCACGTCCGGTAAGAGCAGGAAGTCATGAACATCAAAACCATTATGGGAACGACTCCAAAAGGGCTCCGGCATTGCTATAGTGTTCAGAATAAATGATGGAATATCAACTAGTACTCTGCACTGGTTAGGTCCAAGGAACCTGTCATGTCCTCTCTCACCTAGAAACCACCCACAAGAGACCGGGCCAGCAATAATTCGACAAGAGTTGTGCAAAGGCATTGCATCAGTCATGCATATAATCCAGCCATTTTTCTCTTAGACTCTCCACTAGGCTGTATGCACCTGCAGAAAAGCAAACTGGTAATTTATCTTTTATCATAGGTTTGATATTAATATTAACATTTTTCTTACTTGATCCCAGGTTAGATGACTCAAGTGATAACGGTGAGAGTGCACATGGTGACTCCCGGACACTTTCGTATGACCCGACAACCAAATACCCAACCTTAGAAAATTGACTCATGGCTGTGTAATGTTTGGAACCCTCACCAAGTTATGCTCGTATGCCCAGACTTGTACATGAAAGAGAGAATCAAGCCTATGCACATGCATTGTGGATCAATAATTTTAAAGGAAGTAGCACCTCAGCAATGGTTTCGAAACCAATAAAGGATCTTTTCTTCCTACAGAGCACATCAAAACTGTGATAAAGACAATCTAGACCAGCTTCCCCCATGCATAAGAAGATACGTGATCCAAGTCAGAAAGGGCACGTCACACAGATAAGTGAATGGCAGACTCGGTGCTACCCAAAATGGTTGCCCCCAATAAATATAACAAAAATCCCCAAGTATATTATTTTACCCTCTCACCTTGCAGGGGTCGAGTGTACTTTTCCCAATACTCTCGGATGGGCTCTTATTGGATCTTATACGACTTCCTATATCAGGACTTGACACCGATCAACTGCTGAATTTCTTCTTATTTCAAAATATTATTGGTCAAAGGGACGGGGGTTCCATCACATCGAAGGCCAATTATAGCAGCAAAGTCAACCGGACCAATTGTCATCTCTCCAATGGGCAAATGAAAAGTATCAGTTGTGTCCAACCATCATTCTACAAGCGTATGGATCACGCTCCAGTCTATTTGATAGACCTGTGCTGGTAATTGCAAAACAAAGTCCTCAAAACCACTTTCCCACACCATTCTCTTTCCTACAGGCGGGGCCTGGTCATACCACCTACGGCCCTTATGAATATTTCCCCCCACTTTAATATCACAACCATCATGCGATCTAAATACAGGTAAGTCCAAGTAAATACACATGTAATTTTCCTCACACACTTTTGAAAAAGTATAACTATAATAATAAATAAATAAAAAGTAAATAATAGTAACATAAAATAGTAAATAATATAGAATATATTAAATAATAAAAAATAAAATAATTTTGTATAAATATATAAAGCAATATATTTATGTATATAATAAATATAAAAATATAAAAAAATAATAAAAATAAAAAATAAAAATAAAAAAGGGACACAGACAAATAATTTCTCGCACAATAATTGATATGTTTCATTCTTATACAATCATTTTAGTACATCAGAAGTTTCATGCATAAATTTGTAGATTTTGTTATACAAATAAATTATGCTACATAGGTATTTTTGTATATCAACTTTCATACTTATTCTTGTATAATCTACATGAAAATAATTATACTAACAAACCTTGCAGTAAATTACTTGTATGTATAGAAAAGTACCACTTACCGGTGTTTTATCTTTGGAACTCTGATGGAGATGCATGCTGGGAAATAACAAAATTTGCACAACTCGTTGTTTCGAAGGTAAGAAATCAATTCATTATTTGATCGAGTCCTATGCCTTGAAGAGTGTTGGACACTTGCCATGGTAAGTGCATGAGCTTTAAGAATCTTACAATGGAATTGAAATATTTTGTGTTACAGTATTTAGTTTACAAGATAAGAAATAGCACGACCTCTTTATAAATAATGAAATGTATATAATTCAAAAACAGTAAATATAATAAAAAATCAAATAAAAGGGGGGACAAGTTCACGTGTTGTTGCCATTTATTATAAATTTCTTTATGTAAAGTAATTTAACTTTAGTTAGTCAAAATTGTCTACTTCAACTTTTATCTATTTCAATAATGTGCATAGTATTGAGTTATGAGTACAGATAATTTCAATAAATATTTATCACATCCAACAATATATATATATAATATAATAAAATAATAACTTAATTTTTGCAAAATATTTTACTGACTGTAATTTATTTTTGCAAGTATCTCGGGTCCAAAACCCAAGTCTTTTCCAAGTCCATAACTCAAACTAGGTCCAGAACCTAAGTCTTTTTCGTGTCCAGAACTCAAATCGGGTCCAAAATCCAAACCATCCCAGGTCCAGAACCCAAGTCTTTCCCAAGTCCAAAACTCGAACCGGGTCCAGAACCTAAACTATCTTGGGTCCAGAACCCAAGTCTTTTTCGAGTCCAGAACTTGAACCGGGTCAATAACCCAAACCATCTTGGGTCTAGAACCCAAGTCTTTTTCGAGTCCTGTACTCAAACCGGGTCCAAAACCCAAACCATCTCGGGTCCAAAACCCAAGTCTTTTTCGAGTCTAGAACTCGAACTAGGTCCTGAACCCAAACCATCTTAGGTCCAGAACCCAAGTCTTTTCTGAGTCCAAAACTCGAATCGGGTCTAGAACCCAAACCATATCGAGTCCAGAACCCAAATCTTTTCCGAGTCCAAAACTCAATCTGGGTCCAAAACCCAAACTATCTCGGGTCCAGAACCTAAGTCTTTTTCGAGTCTAGAACTCAAACCAGGTCCAAAACCCAAACCATCCCGGGTCCAGAACCCAAGTCTTTTTTGAGTCTAGAACTCGAACTGGGTCTATAACCCAAATCATCTCGGGTCCATAACACAAGTCTTTTCTGAGTCCAGAACCCAAAACCAAAACCATCTCAAGAAAATTAAGTCTATTTTTGCCAAAATTAAAAGTCTTGTAGCTTTTCACTATTTGAATTTATTAAAGATCGTTCAAGTAGAGGACAAACTGTAGACCCTTAATTTTGACCCCAATTTGATACGGTCCTAATTAAAGGATGCCAAAATAAATTTGATCCGACTTTAAAATATTTAAACCTAGTTTATAATTTTTAAAGAAGTCGGTTCGGATTAAAGAGGCATAAATTCAATTATAAAACCCTAAAATCAAGTTGAATAGGCCCAAATTAAAACTTTTCGGTCCATAAGTTAAAAAAGGCAAGAATAGTTTGAGTCAGGCTGGCCGGGGAGACATGAGCATGCCTCATGTAGATCTGGTAGCCCGGATTGACATGAAGTTGGACTTATGTCGACCTGGGTAGACCAGGTCGACATGAGCATGCCTCATGTCGATCTGGCAGCCTAGATCGACATGACGTTGGACTCATGTCGACCTAGGGCAACTAGGTCAACATGGTTTCAATGAGTTTCCTAATGGAACTAAAATTTGTTTTAAGGACAGATTAATATTAGGGTTAAGGATTCTGAGTGAGGTTTGCCTATAAATAATAAAGTTTCAAAATTTAGAAAGGTGGCAATTAACATTAACAAGGGTCAGCAATTAATATTAAGAGAGATTAAACCACAAAACAGAAGAGACAGCAACAAACAGAGAAGAACATCAACAGCTTTTTTGGAGAACGAAGGAAACCACAAACAAAAATATCAAGACAACCAAAGAAGAAGGCAGAGTACATACTATCTTCACATTGTTCATCCAGAAATCAATTTTTTTGGTGGAACCAACGACGGAGGTTTGATCTTTAATCATAAATTATTCATGCTCACAGTAGCATCATTTTCTTTGATTAATAAGAACATGTAGTAACTTGATCTTTGAACATGCAGTAAATTGATCTTTGTTTAAAAACTTTAATTATTTGCTTTAGTTAATACATTAATCAGTTGGTGTTCGTAACTCCACTTGCATGTTTTATAAAAAACTTAAGACTATCCAGTAGCTGTTGAGGATTTAAATTAATTATCAAAATCTATTTTTTTAATAAAACTTCAAAGAACCGTAAATTATTTTATTGAAACTCAAAACCTTAAGCTAATTTTATCCAAAAGCTTAAATCATATCGTTATTAAACTTCAAAATATTGATTATGTTTCCAAAACCTTAATTTATCTCTCCAAATCCAAAATTATTTTTTAAAGGACAGTAAGTTAAAATCCTAAACCTTTTTTTTTCAAAAACCCTAATTCTAAAACCCTAATTACGAAACTCTAGTTTCCAAAACCCTAGTTTCCAAAACCCTAAGTTCCAAAACCCTAAGTTCCAAAAACCCTAAATTCTCTAAAACCCTCAACTTATACTTTTTATTGATTTATTTAATTTTAGATTTGATTATGTAGTTTATTATATGTTTTTATGGTTGATTTATTTAATTTATCATGGATGGATATTTTCTTTATTATTATGATTATTATTTATTTGTTTTGGTATTAAAATTGTAATAGGTATGTTTCCTATGATATCTCAAATAATACCCTAAAATTTTGGAAAATGCTAATAGTTGAAATTGAATAAAATGATAAGTGTATATATGATTAAGTGGAAATAAAGGAAAAGGGAAGTGTGTATATGTTGTATATATGAAGATATAGACAACATATATAAGTTAACAAGTTGAGTTGGTCAAATGATATATTTAATTATTTAAAATAGAAATTAAATGTTAGTGGTAGATGATATTTGATATTTATAATATTACAATAATTTAATTTCTTGGTGGAGATTAAAAGAGGGTTTTTGTGTGGTTTAAGAGGTTTGTGAGTTTAGTGGAGAATTGACTTTTCATCATCTTCTTCTTTCTTCTCCAAGAGGGCCGGCCATCACCATTGTAAAAGGGAAAAGAGGTTTTTTTCCTTCCTAACTCAAGCAATTAAAGGATTTCAAGTGATCAAGTTGGAGTTTTAAGGATTTTTCTTCATATTTGGTAAGTTTTCAACTTGTTTCTTTGATTTCTTTTGAGTTTGTGTATATGAGTTTGGTGGATGGTTGGTGTAGTTGTGTGTATGGTTGATTTTGGTATGTTTGAGGTTGTTTTGTCTAGTTAACTTTGATTTTGGGGTTGGATTGAAGAGAAAGGGTTAAGTTTGGTGAAGAAAACAAGAGTTGTGGATTGTGTAAGCCAAGGTCGTGGGATTCAAAAACCATAGGCGTTGCAATTGTTTTTAGGCACTTTTGCCCATTCTCCTGTTTTGCAAGACTTTTGGTTATAATCTTGTATCTTGATCTTCAATGCTAGTGTAGATCCTTAATTTTGGCCCTAAATGAGTTTAGTCCCAATTGAAAGGACCAGGTCAAATCTAAAAATATTAAACCTAGTCCAATCCAATTTTAAAAGCTCAAATTAAATCCAATGCAATTTTATAAGCTTGAATTAAGTCTGGTCCAATGTTAAAATTAAACCTAATCTAATTTTTAAAGTCCAAACAGACTCTGGTTTGATTTGGTGCATGATAATTCAATATGAGCACATGCTCATGTCAAATTGGAATGTCCAATTAAACATTAGCATAAGCTCATGTTGAATTGACCATACCAATTCACTAAGATCTATCATGGCCAGCCTTAGTTCAAGTCTTTTAATTCTGCTAGGACTCGAATAGATCAGACTTTCCTAAGTCAATTAGGACTGATTGTCACTGGTTTCCCTAAGGTGTTGCTTATAAAAGGATAATTAAAACAACAGCCACTGGAGGAGCCACCTTGAGCAATCAAAAATCCACAATCAATAAGAGAGAGAATCAATCCATAACAATTAACACAACAAAAGAAAGAGAGACCAAGAGCAATCCAGTAGCCAATATTGTAAGGATTAACAAACAATCTTCAGATTGTTTGAAGAGCAACCAAGAAGTCAATTGATCTTGGCTTTCTAACCATTCAAAAAGTGAGTGTGGTTCAATAAATTTACTTTGGTGGAGCCAACAATGCAAGTATGAACTTACTTACTCATTTTAATTAAGTTTCAGTAATTTTCTTCATTGTTTAATATCATAAAATTTGTTACTATTTATTTAGTTTTCAAATTCCATGTAACAAAATGAAGCTTTAGGTTTAAATAGAATATTAATTACATATTAGCTTACAATCTCGAACCCTAATCTTGTATATTGAATCTTGGATTTAGGATTTAAACCATATTTTGTATTCTAAAATCCTTAATTGTGTGATAAAACCAAAATCCTACAATCTAGACCATAAATTTTGGCATGGATTAAATCAAAAAGCTTAAAACTAGTCCGTTACAATTTTAAAGAAGCTTAACCCTTGTTTAATCAAGCTTATCCAATTTATAAAGGCCCACATTAAATTTATAAAACATGTTCAGCCTAAATATTATAAAAATATATTCGGTTTGGGTTGGATTGGACCCAAATTGACATGAGCCTAGCTCATGTCGATTTGGCCACTCCAAATCTATATGAGCTTCCCTCATGTTGACTTGGACGCTCTAAATTGACATGAACTTTAAGTTAGCCTTCAATCCAAGTTTTAATTGGGTTTAAATTTAAATAAACTTTGGAAAAGCAAGGGAGGTCTGAGTGGGATGTAGATTGGCAAGCAAAAGTTGCCCTAGTTGTGCATTATAAATACAAAGGTTACTGTGAGTAGGTATTTTTGCCCCCACTCCTGGTGGAATGGTTCTTGTGACTTCGACACTGTTTAGGCTCGGGGCTTTAGAGAACACGAGCCTAAGTTCAGAGAAAATAGAGTTGCCACCCGGACGGGCCAGAAAAAAGAAAGGGGTGGAAGACTCAATTCCTAAGGAATCCCCAACCCCCTAATGGGTTCGAAAAGTTGGATACGTGTGGGGAAGGTGAGAAACAGCCCAGCACCCCCACAATGCCCGGTTCATTGGAACCGGCCTCCATTGCAGGTCTTAACATTATAAAATTCTTAAGTAAAATAATATTATCCATATTACATGCAACAACTAAAATAAAGCATCATTATATTAAAATCAAAGCAATGTCCAAACAAAATAAATAAATGGATACCCATCCGAGGATGGAAACATGTCCTTACATTGTCCATGTCTAAAACTAAATAGGACACCCACCGAAAGGTAGAAATATGTCCTTTACATTAGTAATATCCCAAAGTGTGCCCTAGAAGTTTTAATATAATTGTTGGTTGATTTGAATTAAATGTATATATGTTTTTGCAAAGGAAATGATTGTGCTAATGGAATGTATATGTTGTATATATGTTAATATATATAAGATATATGTTGGTCAAATGGAGAGTGGTCAAGGGAAGAGATATTTAAATTGGTTTTGTGAAATTACCAAAGTGGGCAAGAAAATATGAAAGGAATTAAAATGTGTATGAGGGCATTATAGTAATTTTCTTTTGGAGGAGTATTTAATGAATGTTGACTTTGTGTTTTCTTCATCATTTCTTCTTCTTCTTCCTTGTGTTGGCTGGCTCATCTAAGGCAAAGGAAAGCAAGAGAACAAAGAAGGGTTTTGATGTTTTAAGCTCAAAAGTGAAGGAGGTTTCAAGTAACCAAGTTGGAATTTCAAGGAATTCCATCATTTTGGTAAGTTTTCTCTTGTTTGCCTTTGTTCTTTTTGAAGTTGGGTTGATTGAGCTATGATTTAGTGTGTATGTGATTTGGTTATATATGTTGAAATAGATTTAAAAAGGAGAAGTTAAGTTGGTGTTTGAGTTGAAAGAGTAAGTTGAGTTTGAATTAGGGTTTTGAAGTGGTAAGTGAGGTTTAACTTAAGTTTGATCAATTATTTTCATAGATTTTCATGTTGGTTGTGTTTTTTGGAGAAGTAAGTCAAAAATATGTGATTTTGGGTGAAGGCAGTAGCATTCTTGATGCCACGCCCGTGGCCTTGATGGCCATGGCCGTGGTCAAGTGTAGCCATGGCCGTGGGGGTTCAGTGCAAAGGAGGCAGAAGTGGTTTCTATCCCACGCCCGTGGGGGTGGGACTGGCCACGGCCGTGGGCTTTAGAAGATGATGTTGAATGATATTTTATAATCTAAAGGTCTAAGATGAAGCTAATAAGTGATAAATGGTATTGAAATTCATGTATTGTATCAACTTTTGGGCTAGGTTTGGAAGGAAGTGATTGGCACCACTTTAGGAAGTGAAAGAATCTTGGAAAAGGAAGAGTTGAGAGTTGTGTGAATTGCTATTGAGGTAAGTACAAAGTTACCTAGATGCATTATTTTTATGATTATGAAACTTAAAACAATGTTAAGTAGATTATTATAATGTTAATACAATGTGACTAATGTTGTTATTTGTATAGTGTGAAAGCTTTAATGGTCATCCAAAAAGGTATGTGCAATGCCATTTGTTATGATAAATGTTTTAATAATAAATGGTGTAAATGTGTTTTGATATGCTATATCATTGATGATATATATATATATGTGTTATGGGAAATGGAAGATGTGAATGATATGATGAGCATTAAATAGGTATGATAATACAATTGATAGTGTATATTTGAATAATGAATTGTTAAATATATATATATATCAATGATGATATATGAAATATGGATTGAGATGTGATGATATGAAAGGCCATTGTGTTTGGCTATGATGATTCAAATGTGATGAGAAGCCATTGTGATTGGCTATGATGATTATAATGAGATGAGGCATGTATGCCTAATGATGAAAGAAATTGGGAATGGAATTGATAATAAACTAATAAATGATTTGTGTGTCTAATATGTTATTCATTTTCAGAGTTTTGTTGTTGGTGGCATGCCTAATAGTAACAATCTCTTGAAGTTAGGTTGGGCTTGATCCTTGAAGCCAAGTTGGGTTGAAGTTTAACATGTTTTACTCCTCTTGAAGCTTGGTTGGGTCTAGTCCTTGAAGCCTAATTGAGATGTTACAACCCTTGAAGCTAGGTTGGATGAGTCCTTGAAGCCTAGTTGGGATATTGATAAATGTGATAATTAAACCAAAGCATTAACTCTGAAAGTTGAATGGCATATTAGTGTTTTTGGGCCCATGCTTGTCTTTGCTTAGAGGTCAATTATGAATAATAAGATCTATGTTGTGTTTATTGAAATATGATGTATTAATGATAAAATAATGGCATGATGAAAAATATTTGAAGACTTGGAAATGTAAAAAGAGTTATGAAATTTAATATTGAGATCCATGATTGCCTTTGTGGGAAATGTGATTCATGGATGGTGTAATGATTGCCTTTGTGGAAAATGTGATTCATGATTAGTGAATTGTGAATAAAACAATGATATGAAGTATGATATGCAATGTGTGTATTAGTGATGAATTGTGAGTGGTGATAATGATATATATATATATATGTATATAATATATGATATTAGTTGAGATATATGAAAAGTGTAATTCAGAAGGGATTTCATGATAAGAAACTAATGGCACATGTTATTGATATATCAATATATGTTAGAATTTCATAATGTATGTTTATATTTTATATTTGTACTACTAAGCTCTCGGGCTTAGCGCGGTTGTGTACTCGCGCAGGTGACTAGATGGAAGATATGAAGTCTTTCGATATGCCACGAGAAGTGTAAGAGTTTGTCGAGACCAACTAGAGGGTGATGCATACATGTATAAGTTTTAATTATGATGTATTTTTATATGAAGTGTATTCATATGTATAAATGAAGTTTTGATAAAGACAAGATCATTATATATATGTAAGATCAATATAAGTATAATGATTTGGTAAATGTTCTTTAAATTAATGTATTATGATTTGAACTCTATTAAAAGATGTTTAATTTGTAACTAAAAGTGATATCCTTATGCTTTATATACTTACTGTATGTATACCAGGTATATGTATAGTATTTATATGGAGTATCGGGGTGTTACAACATTGGTCCAAAATATAAAAGCAATTTAAATTACATAAAATTTAACTAATGAGGTACCCACAAAGTGGAAACATACCTCTTACAATTTTAATACTAAAACAAACAAATAATAATCATAATAATAAAGAAAATATCCATACATGATAAATTAAATAAATCAAGCATTGAAATTAAATAAATCAACCATCAAAACATATAATAAACTATATAATCAAATCTAAAATTAAATAAAGCAAATAAAGATACAAATTTAGGTTTATGTCTCAATTTAGAGTTCTTTAATTAACATTTAGGATTTTGAGATTTTGAAATTATTATATTTATTTAGGCAACTGTGAGGGGTTTTGGAAAAATATAATTGATTAGGGTTTTATAATTTTAAGAAAGTAATAATGTTTTTGGTTAATCAAATTAGAGTTTTGGGCTAACATCATGAAATTAGGGTTTTGGAACCTTAAGATATTAGGGTTTAGGGGTCACGGTTTTAAATTAGGGTTTTATTGTTTCTAAGAAAACTAAAACTATCATATTTATTTTTGAAAGAAGAAGCTACTGTGAAGATTTTGGAAAGTTGATTTAATTAGGGTTTGGGACTAACATCATGAAATAGGATTTCAAAACTTAGCACACTGGATATTAAGATATTAGGGTTTTATGGTTTGAAACCTTGATTCTGTAAATTATGATTTTGAATTTAGGATTTGATGCTTTACCGTGATCAAAGTTAAGTGTGGTTTTAATATTGACTGTAATAACTATTTAAGTATTTTTTAGGTGAAACAAATATAGAAAGCCAAATTAATTATCGAAAGATCAAAATAACTCAATGAATAAGAATATAAAAACTATTTTGAAGGTTTGAAAATAGAATTAATTAAGATTTAGGGTTTGAACAACTTAGGGTTTAAGAAACTAGATTTGTGTTTTGAATGATTATATTATTTACTTTAATTAAGACCTTAGGTATTGTATGAATTAATTTATGCTACTGTGTAAACTAAATTAATGGAAGAATTAAATAACTAAGGCAGTGTGATAATGGATTGAAAGATGAAGATAATTAATGATTTAATAAACTGAATTTATAGAAATTTACCTACGTTTGAAGGCTCTACCAAATTGAAGAAATTGAACCAAGCTGTTGCCTGCTTCAAATTTGGTTTTGGTTGAGCAAAGCAATCTGGAGACGATTGCTTGTTGCCTCCTTTGGTTGCTGTGTGGCTAGGGTTTTCTTTTGGCCGAAAGAATTCAAGAGTCCCAAGTCCGGTTAAAAATTTCAGTTCAAGAATTTTCTTTCCTTTTCAAAAGATCAAAAGTCATATTTTAATGTGGTATTTATAGGAAAAAAATCAAAACCTAATTCTAATTGCTTAAGGAAATAAAAACCATTATGGAAAGGAAATAAAAACCAAATAGAATTCAGTTTAAAAAAAAATTGAGCTGGCAAAAATTGCTGCGAGAGTTACGTGCGAGCTGGGGCATGGGCCAGCCAATTCACCTCAGGAATTTCCTGCGGTGAATTAGCCCAAGCCATTTCATCTTCGGCGATGAAATTTTTTCGTCACCGATTCTTCCGTCGTCGATTTTTATTTATTTATTTTTTACCTTTTTTTATTGTTACTCTTTTTTATTTTTATTAAAAATAAATATTATAAGTAATGAATATTAAAATAAATATTATTTAATTAAAATATCATAAAAATTATTTTATACTGTTTTAAAAATATCGGACTGGACTAGGTAAAAAATTAAGGGTCTACAATTACATTCATTGATAAGGGGAGCCAAAATCATCAATTAAGATTACAAGAGATCGAGAGCGGTGATTAGCAATTAAACTGGTAGAGAGCGAACATTAGGAATAAAAACAGGTAGCAAGAATTAAAAAAAACAAGACTTAAGAGCAATCATTTAACATAGAGAGCAATCTAAGAGGTAGGAACCAAAACCGTCCTCAATTGCACTGAACCTCCAGTCAAAACCTAAACTTGATTCAGGCAGTAAACTTGGTTCATCTCTTTCAATTTGGTGGAGCCTTTAACACAGGTTTTGTCTTCTATATCTCACTCATTTAAAGTTACAGTAATCCATTTGATTATTAATACATTCAATGACATGCAGTTATTTAAATCTCCAGTAGCAATTTCTATTATCATACAATAGTTTGTCTCATCCAGTAGCACTTTATAAATCAACACATCTCATTCCATATTCATCTAAATCAATGTCCAGTAACCCTAGTTTTTTTTTTAAAAAACCCTAACCTCATTTTCCAAAACATAAAACCCAAAATTGCATAATTAAACATTAGTTTTTAGATTAAAACCCTAAATTCATACCTAAAACCCTAATCTTATAATTTTGCATAATTTGTTACCAAAAACCCTAGTTTAGGAAAAATCCTAGTTTGTATAAATATAAAATCCTAGATTAGATAGAAATCCTAATTCCCCAACAAACCCTATCCTATAAATCATTTACCTTTTAGGGGGTGCTATTGCCGATCCCCACCAAGGGGCATTGCCCCCTTGACCACTGCCCTCTATCCGGCTAGCGGAACTGCCATATTCGACCCCTAGTCAATTGGGTCAATATTTATTTATGAATTGCAAGTCTTTGTGATTAACCTTAATTTCTTTTTATTAAACTCTAATTTTTTATTATTATTGTGATGATTAAACTACATGTTTTGATTATTATATTTTGTTATGAATGGTTGAATGGTGCTATTTTTATTATTTATATTTTAAAGATGTAAAAGGCATGTTTCAACTCGTGGGTGCCTTATTTGTTTAATTTACTTATGTTATGTAGTTTAATTTATTTGAAGACATTGGAACATCTGTAAAGGACATGCTTCCACCTTTTGGTGGGCATCCAATTTTATTTATTTTCTTTGTGGATATTTAGACGTTGTAAGGGCATGTTTCCATCTTCGAATAGGTGCCTATTTTATTTATTTATTTAAGTTATAATATAATGATTACTTATTTCAATAATTGCATGTAGCATGGATAATATTATAATGCTTAAGAATTTAATAATATTTAGACCTGAAAAGGAGGCCAGTTTCAATGAACAGGGCTCTATGGGGCTGCTGGGTCATTCTCACCTTCCAGTGCGTACCCAACTTTCCAAACCCATAGGGGGCTGGGCATTCCTTAGGAATCAAGTCATTCACCCCCTTTCTTTTCTTTCCCCACCCATCCGAGTGTTAACTCCATTTTCTCCGAGTCTATAACACCCTTATACCCTATATACATATAATACATACACCAAGTATATGTAAAATACATATATAAAGTATAAGAATGTCACAATTTAGTTTTAATAAAAATTCTCATATTCCCAAACATTAAAAATGTATTTTTAGTAACTAAATAAAATATTCTTTATTAGTTCTAGGTACCCAAAATAAATATTTTATATAAAAAAATTTGGAAAAAACTTCAACAGAGTTTTGTCTGTAATTTAGATATCCCAAAAATTTCAACATTTCTCAACCTGCAGAAAAACACACTCCAAATGATAGTAAATACAACAATTCTTCAATTTTTCACAAAAACACTCAAATGTGTACATATATATATAACAAATATACAATCCCATATCACAAAACTATGTCCAAAACTCTTTATAGTTTACAACACTCTCAAATATGTAAACATAATATATATAATTATATCATGTTTTATAAAATAAAATGTATACATGACAGCAACTAGCTCTGATCTTGTGGCAGTAAAACTCACTTCAAACACTATCAACCTCAAGCCTAGACCTAACCAGGTGTAGATGAACTCTCCGGATCTACCGGCGACCCTATCACCTATGCGATGAATATCAATCGGGCTAAGGTAAAAGCCTAGTAGTACATACTTTGATAGTAATGAAACTTTAAAAGAAAAGGCAATGCATTGTACTGTATCATGATATTTCACAATGTAATATGCAATTTCACTTTGCTCCACATTTATCATTCTTTCTAAACATCACATCAACACATATACAAGCATTGGGCCCAACTAACCTAGTATATTATTTGAATCCCAGAGTTCCTATTTTGGTTTATTTTAACATCTAGTGTCTAGCTCGAAGGCAATACAAGTGACACCCAGTATCTAGCCCAAAGGCAAATCATAGTGACCTCCAATGTCTATCCCAAAGGGAAATCATATATCAGTGATACTCAGCTTCTAACCCTAAAGGCAAATGATGAAAATAATCTCATAGGCATGCCACCACACAGAACTCTGGAAATTGAATAATCTACTAAGTAACACACAAATAGTACATATTTCCATAACCAACTTTCTTCTCATATTGCCTCTTTTTCTCATCTTTCTCATTCATAACAATGCCAAATCACTTTAATACATTATATTTTATCACTTTATCACAATGTATGCCATTTAGCATTACAATCATATTACCGAATCATTTTTGGGTTATTTTCACATAATTCACATAATTCACATTTCACTCATTTTAGCCATTAATAATGGCTTTTCACAATGTACATAATGCATATTCATCAACTCACATGTCATATCACAATGTATATGAATATTCAAATAACCAAGTAGCTTTACACATTTTCAATCCAAAATGTGTTAAGCCAAATTAAATGCAAATATATTTAAATTATCAAAAGTACGTACATACCTTAATTTAACACTCAAACCGAAGCTAAAGTCACTCTTTATCCTTCACTTCCAAATGCCCTTCAATACTAGGGCTGGGCAAAATGTTTCCACTTTGTAGACCTTTAATTTTGGCCCTAAGTTGGTATTGTCCTGATTAAAGAATGCCAAAATAAATTCGATCCTACTTTAAAAGATTTAAACCTAGTTTATAACTTTTAAATAAGTCGGTCCGATTTCAAAAGGCATAAATTCAATTGATTAAAATTATAAAACCTTAAATTAAATTTTTTCATCCCAAATTAAAACTTTCCAATCTAGAAACTAAAAAAATACAAGATTACTTTAAGTCGGGGCAGCCCAGGCGACTTGAGCCATTGCTCATGTCCACCTGGAGGCCCAGGTCCACAAGAGCATGGCTCATGTCTATCTGGTTGCCTAGATCGACATGGCCTTAGCCCATGTTAATCTGGCACACCAGATCAACATGGTCATAAACTATTTTAAGTTTTGGTATGTTGGTTTCCTAATTAGGCTAGAATTCATTTTAAAGACGGATTACGCAGATTAGGTTTAGGGCTTTTGTGATGGTTTGCCTATAAATAATAAGTTATAATGCTAATAATAGGCACCAAGAACTTTAAGCAACAACGATCAAAAAAGGTGTCAAGCAACAAGCAACAAAGGATTAAAAAACTCTAGTAGCAGCACTACCAAAAACAATTCAAAGATACATAAAAACTTAATAAACCATAAGACTATAGCATACTATCTTCACTTTGCTCAACTAAAAATTTAATACTGGTGCAAGTAGGAGGTTTGTATCAGCATACAATTTGGTGGAGCCAACAAATTGAGGTTTGGTTTTTATTGCTCAATTCATTTAAGGTTACAGTTGTCACATTGATTACTGTTTCGTTTAATATCTTGCAATTGTTTGAGATATCCAATAGCAATCTTCATTCATTAAAAACAATAATTTTTGTCCAATAACAATTATTTTGTTAAAGTTTACAATTGCAATCTTAATAACACATACAGTAATTTAGCAAAAATAATAGACAGTGATTGTCAATTTGTGAACTTGCTTACAGTAGCTAAATTTAAGAATAAAACCATAACCTTCATCCGTAAGTCATAATTTCCATCCAAAACCCTAATCATACTTTTTTAAAACCAAAAACCCTAATTCTATTTTCTAAAAACAAAATCTTAAATATGTTTTCTAAAACCAAAACCCTAATCATATTTTTATAAAACCCTAAAACCTTGATTGTTTTCTAAAACCCTAAAAACCTTAATTTCTATAAATATGAAACCCTAGTTTACATAAAAACCCTAATTCTCCAATAAAATCATATCATGTAAACTATCTGTCTTTTGGGGGCACTACCCCCTCGATACCCCGCTAGGGCGATGGCTCTTTGACCCTCACCTATTAACCGGCTAGTGGGACCACCGTATGTGATCCCTCATCAATCGGGTCAATATTTATTTGTGGATTGTAATTCTTTGTGATTTACTTTAATTTCCTTTTATTAAACTCTAATTTATTATTTTTGCGATGATTAAACTATACGCTTGGATTACATATTTTATTAGGAATGATTAAACTATATTTATTTATTAATTATATTTTTAAGATTGTAAAAGGCATATTTCTGCTTTGTGGGTGCCTTGTTTATTAGATTTCTTTATTTTATTTTATTTAAACTTTGGGACAATTGTAAAGGATATATTTTCATCTTTTGGTGGGTGTCTTATTTTAATTTTCTTTCTTTTGGGACACTAGACATTGTAAAGATATGTTTTCATCCTCAGATGGGTGTATATTTATTATTTTGTTTGGACTTTTCTTGATTTCAATATAATGATTATTTATTTCATTATTCGCATGCAGTATGGATAATATTGTAATATTTAAGAATTTAATAATATTTAGACCTGAAAAGAGACTGATTCCAATAAACCGGGCATTATGGGGATACTGGGCCATTTCTCACCTTCCCCATGTGTACCTGTTGCGCTCTAATAAACACTACTAAAGCTACACTCGCAAGTATACAAGGCTGCTGTAGTATTTCGGTGAACACCTCAAGGTCATCTCACAAGGAAGCTAGATAAGCTAATTATTTATCAAATCGTAATAAACAAATTATCAATTAATAGTTTTTGACTTATAAAATTAAATTGCTGAACAACTAATGAAAACAAAGAGGAATTGAACTTAATGCAATGAAAGAAAACTGAACAAATATATTGATTCACTAAATAGAAAGTCTAGGGTTTGCACTTCTCTACTAATTTATATGTATGAACGACTATTCCTCTCAACTGACTTAATTTCAAAGATCATATTTCAAGCAACTTAATTAATCAAATCAAGGAAATAAGCTCTCGCATTCAAACCTTTTTCAATTAATCTTACTGCAATCAAAATGATCTTTTCCTTAGGTTTATATTTCTAATTCACCTAAGTCCCTAATTAAATTATTCCAGTATTAGATTTCATTTCTCAATCCTTCATCTAGACACCTAAAACACATTATTGGTGGCCAATCAAATATATATTAACCTTAGTCCATTCAATTAAGGATAAAAGAAATAAATTAGTTAAGAGCAATAACCATTTCATACAATCATAGTAGATCCATACAAACCCTACACTATATCAAAATTAGTTCATAGTAATGCTATGAAACAAATTCATCGCATTAAAATTCAAAGAAATTAATTTAGACATTAAAGAATTCATAAATAAAATTTCAATGAACTTAAGAAATAGAGTTGAAGAACAAAACCAATTACAATCTTCCTTTTGTTTCTGAAGAATCTCTTGCTCAGATTTTGCTAAAAGAATAATGTAATGGCTAGAACTAATTTGATCTAGAGTGTTTGAATGAAAGTGAAATCAATCTTCTATGTTTTTATTGTTTCAGAGAAAAACTCTCAGAGAAAAGTAAAGAAAAGCTCAAAGAATGAATAACACGGCTGGATCCCCCTCCTTTGACCTAATCTTATCTATTTATACAATTCCCTTCGCTACAAATTTTGCGCACGCTGTAAATTTGAGCACTGGGTGTGACACGGCCGTGTCACATGACATGGCCAGTGGCTTGGCCGTGTCACTTGAGTGTATCCTCTTCTGCTTCTCTTTTGTTCCTTGGCATGAGATGGAACACGACCAAGCTCCTGGCCGTGTCTCTTGGGTGTGTTAGCTTCTGTTTCTTTTCTTTGGTTCTTCCTTGTTCTTTGGCTCAGGATGGGACACGGCCAAGCTCCTGGCTGTGTCATGTGACACGGCCAGTGGCTTGGCCGTGTCATGTGGGTGTGTCACCTTCTGCCATTTCTTTCCTTCTTTTCTTTTCTTTCTTTGGTTTCTTTGGTTTTGGTCTTCAGGTGAGACACGGTCAGTGGCTTGGCCGTGTCTCCTGCCCGTGTCAGCTTCTGCCAAAATTTCCTTTGAGGTGACACGGCCAAGCTTGATTTGGCTTGGCCATGTCTTGCTTGATTCATGCTCTTCTTTCTTTGTTTTAATCTTCCAAGGGAGTTTTTGCACTTTAACCTAAAGCAAAAACTTAAAATAGACTTTAAACAAAAATCAAAATGAAACATTAACTAAAAACACATAAACATCATACTAAAAACTAGTGCAAAAATGATCTAAACACTGGAATAAATTAAAACCACCAAAATGCTGAAATCACTAAATTAACATATTAAAACTACCAAAATGCATGAAGAAAACAATAATTATCATAATAAATAAATAGCAATTTGAGAAAAAAAACTAATAAAACAGTACCCAACTTTTCAAACCTAATAAGGGGTTGAGGATTTCTTAGAAATTGATTCATCAACCCCTTTCTTTTTTTTGCCCCGTCCGGGTGGCGACTCCATTTTCTTCGGGTTTAGGCACATGTTCTCCAAGGCTCTGAGCCTAACAGTGTCGAGGTCACAAAAACCATTCCACATGAGAGTGGGGGCAAAAATCCCGCTCACACACTTAATGCTTAACCAAAATGTGAGTACAAAATTTTCCTTACCTTGCTTTAACTTTAGAATTTCATTTTAATGCATTAAAAATGGTGTTTTAAGTTTATTTTTATTAGTACAATTATGTTAGAACATGTTTTAAGCAATTATATCAATTCAACACATATTCTTGTACAAAACCCTAAAATGTGCCCTAAGCCTCTTCATTTCTAATTCTTCATTCCAACCCATTCTGATTATTAATACAAGCTTATTTCCATCATTTAAATCATTTTGTATCATGATTTATTCATTAAAATTAAATGAACACCCATACTTTAAGAATCCTCTTCTAAAATCCTAAATTCAACACTACCTCTCTCAATCTCTAACCAAACTTGATTAAATCCATCATTTAACTTTAAAATCCTTGTTTAAGCATCAAACAACATCTTTTGAATCCATTTGAACAATTAAAATACAAGATTGCAAAATTCCAATTTACACATAATACTAAACCATCTTCTTCATCCAAACTCAATCCAAACTTAATCTTTTCTTCCATCTAACTTGAAAATCATTAAATACTAGTCAAAATTGCATCATATATACCCATCCAAGCAATTATAACACACATATCCAAAACTCCAAACTTCACATATTCATAGTTTTATGAAATTTCAAAGATTAAGATGGAAAGCTTACTAATTAGAGAAGAAATCACCAAAACTCCACTTAATTCTTGAAAATATGCTTTAAAGAAAAAAAAAATCTTGTTCCCTTAACCATGGAGGTTCAGCCCCTTTGAAGAAGAAGAAGAAGAAGATGATGATAATTTTGATATGTTCTCTTTTTTTCCACTTTCAATTTAAGACAATATATATATATATTATTTTAATATTTTTAATTAATTAATTAATTAATTATTTATTTATTTTAAAAATGATAATTTTTATCTTCTATTCATAAATAATTTTTTTTAAATTATTTAATTAATTTTTGTTTTACAAAGCATATTTACAATTTTTCCATTTGACAATTGACTTTCTTCTTTAAATGTTGACTTTTGTATATGTTATATATATTTCATATATATTTCACATATACACTTTATTTTCTCACTTATAATCCTTCAATTTTCATTCAAATTATTTACTTAATTCATTTAATTAAATTTTTTTATGAATTAATGGATGTTTCATGGTCTAGGCCCATATTCTCTAAGGCCCTGAGCCTAACAATACCGTAGTCGCAAGAATCGTTCTACATGGGAGTGGGGGCGAAAATACCTGCTCATAGTGACAACTCTACTAGGGATAAGAGAAGTTGATTCCATTGGTCTTTATACTATTTTATTCTTTCTTATTATAATATTATTCATTGCATCATTTAGATTGCATTGTGTGTGTGAGTTAAGACCAAGCCTCTTCATATTGGGCAGTCCCAGTTCGATATGGTATGGTCCATATTGACCCAAACTTACTTTCGATCAATTTTAGGGTTTTAAAACTCGCTTTTGGGCCGTTTTAAGATTTTTAAAAAAACTAAATCAGACTTATTAAGGCCTTATAAAAATTAGACCAATTAAATTAAAAGCTTAAAATAGGTTTAAGCCATTAAGAATGGACAGATAAGTACTTATGCATATTTAATTAGTATCAAACTAGCTTAGGGCCAAAATCAAGGGTCTACAGTTTTTCCCTAATTGAACGATCTTGAATTTATTCAGAGAGTGAAAAGCAACATAAGTTTGAGCTGATTTTGGACACATATGCGTTCTAGACACGAGATTGATTTGGCTTGGGCTCTAGACCCAAGACTAGATTGGTTTGGATTGGTGTGGGTTATGGACCCAGATAGAGTTCTGGACTTAAAAATAATTTGGGTTTTGGATCGAGCTGGTTTGGGTTCTGGACCCGAATTGAGTTTCTAGACTCAAAAATGATTTGGGTTCTAGACCCGAGCTCTAGACCCAGATTGATTTTCAGACTAAAAAATGATTTAGGTTTTGGATCGAGCTGGTTTGGGTTCTGGACCCGAATTGAGTTTCTAGACTAAAAAATGATTTGGGTTCTGGACCCGAGCTCTGGACCCAGATTGAGTTCTGAACTCAAACATGATTTGTGTTCTGGACTTGAGGTACCTCAGAGATAGCGGGTTGGACCGGATTTCAATTTTAGATGGAATACATCTACACTGGAGTTCACAAGAGAAAACACAGGTATTTTTATTTCTATTATATTCTATAAAATATTTTTTAATTTTTATGTATTTTTACTGCTAATTTATCATATGTAGTAGAAAAATAAGCCAGTTAATTCTAAAAATAAGGAGCTTATGCATGAAGAATTTAATTTTGAACATTTGGTGAAAGAAAAATACATAAAATAATTATGGCATGAAAAAATTAAAAATTAAAAATTATTTAGGAAAAATGCATATATAAAATAATGCTAACAAAAAATATAATAGGCTGTAATGGATAAATTAATATACAAAAATTTTTTATATAAAATTAAATGAAGCAAAAAATTAGTCATGATATAAAAAAATACCAAAAATAAAAAGAGAGCAAATGCAGTAAGACAATAAAATTAATGAGGTGTTGAAAATAATTTTTATATATATTAGAATTTTTTTAGAATAATTATTAGTGGTGATATACTTACCTGGCTAGACTTACCTTTGTTGTGGAAGTTTAATACCTGTGTAATTCATGGTGGCAGAAACGTCCATAAAGCCTGCCAGTTGTATGACCGAGTACCGCCTGCAATATGGAGAATGATCTATGAATGTGGCTTTGAAGATTTTGTGCTGCAATTGCCAAACAAGGGATACCAAATTGATAGAAGCGTAATTCAGGTGCTTGTTAAGCGGTGGATGGACACCACCCACACCTTTCACTTGCCTGTTGGAGAAATGACTATTGGCCCAATGGATTTTGTTACAATAACAGGCTTGAAATGCGACAGGATCCCCGTCCCTTGGACCAACAATATACTAACTAAGGATGAAATTAGCAAATTAATTAGTCTGCGTCCCGGATATAAGGGAGCATGTAAAATAAAGTATGAATACATTTGAGAGTATTGGATGAGGCAGACTCGACGGGTGCTTGGTAGACGGGCAAAAAGATACACCTACGGATTTTTGCTATACTTGTTAGCTATGACAATCTTATACAACATTGAGGTAGTAATTCACCTGTCGATTTTGCATGTTCTAGTAGATTTTGATAAAATTAACAGGAGCATAATATCGTTTACAGGCATGATGGTCATTGCCGAGGTATGAGTTCTTCCTTTTTGTAATTGAAATAATGGTTTATGATCGAAATTAGCCTCTTTTCAACCATGACGGATGTGGGCCTAGGAACATAATCTTGTAAGAGTGCTTGGTATTTCTAGGGGATGGGTAGGATACCCGAGACTGAGCTTTTAGTTGTCAGGTCACAAAGAAGTGCTTGGCGGTCATCATGTGCATTCTTGATGTTATCAGTTGAGCCGGCTGACCTGGGATCAAGTAAAAGACAAAATTAGTAACATTATTAAATTTAATGAAAAAATGACTTGTCGATATTGTTGTGTTGAAGGTGAACATCACTTGGTGGAGAGCAGATGAAAGGGCGAACTAGACCACTGCCATGAACAATGCATTACCCCTGCAGAACTCCCATCGAATCATTGCTGGGCCAGTTTCAAGTGGCTTGTTTCTTGGTGAAAGGGTACAAAATTGGTTTCTTGGCCCTAATCAGAGGTAAGTGCCAACCAATGTTTCAGCATCTGTGCTGACTTACAAATCTATGCCTGAGAACTCCTAGAGGCACGCCTGAAACTGTTTCAATATTAATTTATTTTTTCTTCAACTGGACCTGTCATACAATTATTTTGTACGAGATCAACTTTTGCACTTTGAAGTCTCCCCTAATGGTGTTGAAAATATGAAGGATCAAGGGGATGAAGAGGGAAAAGGAGAAGAGGAGGGTGATGAAGACATGGATGAAGAAGGTGATGAGAATGAGGGTGAAGATGAGGGGGATGATGATGGTGAGAAAATGACAATGAAGAAGCAAAAGAGGAGGATGAGGAGGAGGATGGTACAGGGGATTACACTACTCAGGATGATGCTGTGATTGTCTCCTCCCAGGTTGATCAGAAATGCTTTCTTGTTAATTTTGAGCTTGCATTTGGCTAACTCTTGTGAATTTTTATAGGCGATTGAACACTAGGATGTTGTTAGGCATGATGAAGCCGATCCAAGTAGTGCAGCTCCACCTCACCCATTTCCTTATGTTAAGCCATCTTTTGGGCCCCAGGGCTTCGATTTGAGCTATCTGGTTTGTAGCTCATGTTTCATATTCATATATGCTGAATGTATGCATAAAAATGTATGAATCTAAATTTTCCCTTTCTGGCTCACAACAAATGCTTGAAAAGTAGAACCAAAAACTGCAAGAATAATTGGACACCAGCCATTGGTATGCTGATCATCTTGAATGAAATTTTCAGGGACTTTAAATTTCAGTGCTATAGGAATCCCCGTGCATCTTCATTAAGGAGGCCCTGGACCAATGATAATGATGTGCCACCTTCTACTTTGAACACTAACTATGATAGGGCTGATTTGTAAGACAGTCATAATCTAGATACTTCTTCTTCAGAGGGAAATTGGGCAGACAATGTGCCCTTACTTCCAATAGGCGATGACTTCTTGAGAGATTTACTTAGCTACGAGCCACCAGCTCCGTCACAGTGATTAGTTTATATAAAATCTAATATATATATTAAAATATAATATTTCAACTTTTTTTATCTTAATGTTTTTTTAACTTTAAATGACACTTTGACTTTTTTCTTTTCTTTTTACATATATACATAAATACACAAAGTGAAATCTAAGGCCATGTCAAATTCATTTAAAATGAATTCGACATCAATTCATTAAATCAATAAAACAAATACCTACACATATTAGGTTTAACAATTTCCCACTTCGAAGCGAATTTAGCACGCCCAAACTTACTTCAAAATGGATTAAAATCTAAACCTAAATCGACATGGATTTTTATTGCCTTAAGCAACTTGGACTTCACCCAATGGTTATATAAATCAATAAATTACTTCCTTTTCTTCTACATCCAAAGCAGTGGCTATCATCAGTTCTTCTTTATAAAATTAATAGCAATTGTCACGCTATCACGATGACTGAGGCCAATTTAAAGAAGATAAAGAATTTATTTAAAAATATCAAGGCTACACATTGGGAACAAGTATCATGTTCTCAACTCAATATCTTAAAGTGCTTTCAAAATGTGAATTTGGACCACCCATTTTTACATGCCTTGGCTTCCTTTTCGGATATACAGACTAGGACATTTAAGATAAACAAATTTGAAATATGATAAAAAATTTTGAAATATGTCCTATGATTAAAAATTTTGAATTTATTCTCGGATATCCAACCAATCAACCAATGGAGTTACCCATACTGACTTCCAAAACTCAATAAAAGATGTGGATGTTGTTTCAACTTTCAAAATCTAAAGTTTTGTAATTGACTAGAGATGAGAAAATCTTGCTCGCTCCCTTGATCGATTTTTGAAATTCTCATTTGGCTCCGACCAAAGCTTGGGGATGCATGTTCTGTTTATGTTTGCTTGGTCAATTCTTGCTTGTTTCTACTAACGGTGACATTGATCCATGAGTACTGGACATCATGGACCAAATGGAAGGAGGATTATCGCCAGTACCTGTGATCTTAGCTGGTTTGGACAAATTCAAGACAAATTCTTTGAGAAGATTGGCTAGAAGTCTCTTACTGCTTTAGGTAATTACCTAAAATGCTCTTTTGGGTTTTCAATTTAGTTTTATTTTTATTGCTCTAATTTTTGCCTCCCCCCCTGCTTTTAGGTTTTTGAAACTAGCGAGTTGTCCTAATTTTTGCCTAGGCTGCCCTTGCGGATTTTCAATCTAGCGGACTTTTTTTAGTTCTAATTTTTGCCTAGTCCGCCCTTGTAGGTTTTCGGAACTAGCGAACCACCTAATTTTTGCTCAGGCCGCCCTTACGGGTTTTCAAGCTAACAGGCTCTTTTTTTTTCTTTTTTTTGTTACCCTTTTTCACAGATCTGGCTATAAGAGCACCTCTGCTTGCTGGGTACCACATCGGTGGACTTTACCAAATAAAGAAGATGGTTGATTCTAAAGGGGAGAGTTGAAGTTATATGATTTGATGACATAATAACTTAAGCATATAATTAACTTCATATGGAAGTTAAGATAGTATTTTGTTAAGAATGAATTGTTACGATACTGATAATTTCGAGGATGAAATTATTTAAGGGGGAGAGAATTGTAATATCCCAATGTGTGCCCTAGAAGTTGGATACAATTGTTGTTTTGATTTGAATTAAATGTATACATGTATTTGTAAAGGAAATGAGTGTGTTAAGAAAATGTATATGTTGTGTATATTGTAATATATATAACATATAAGTTGGTCAAATGGGGAGTCAAGGTAAGAGGATATTTTAACTTGTGTTAAGTGAAATTACTATAAAGGGCATATAAGTGACAAAAGTTAAGTTGAATGGATGAGGGCAGTTAGGTAATTGTCTTGTTAAATTGCTTGGTGGATATTTAAAGAAGAAGAGAAGTTGAATTTGTATTCTTTTTTCTCTCTTCTTTGTTGGTGTGGCCGGCTACCAAAGGGAAAGGAAGAGCAAATGAGGTGTTTTGATTTCTAACATCAAATTGAAGGATGAATCAAAGGATGAAGTTGGAGATTTGTGAAATTTCTTCATCTAAGGTTAGTACTTTCTTGTTTTCTTTTGTTAATCTTGAAGTTGTGTCTAAGGTGAATTGTGATTTGTTGATGTGATGATTTGGTGTGTTTGAATTGTGTTTATAAGTGTTAGAATTGATTGTAAGTTAAAAGATTGAATTGGTGATTGGTTTGGTCTTGAATATGGTAAGTTATGTGGAGGTTGATAGTGGAAGATCAAGAGTGAATTTGGTGTTAGGGTTTTGATGTGATGAATGATTAAATGTATGGTTAATTGTGATTATTGTGTTAAACATGCAAAATAAGTGTTAATGACTTTGATTACATCCATTTGAATGAGTTTATGTTGTGTATCATGTGTTTAAATTCAATTAGAAGTGTTTTGGCCACAAATAGGGTTTTGTTCTTGAGTGACACGGCCAAAAGCAAGGAGAGACACGGCCAATTCATGAGAGACACGGCCAAGTCAAGGAAAATTGAGCCGTGTTGGATTGATTTTGGAGGGACACGGCCGTGTCTTATGCATGTGTTTGCTACTGCCAATTGGTTTTGAGAGACACGGCCACAAGCTTGGCCGTGTCCCATGAAGGTGTTTGTTACTGTGATGGTTCTTGACTTTTCTCACTTTGTTTTGATTCTTCAAAGGTTTTGTTGTTCCTAAACCTAAACATAAACACTCTAAACACTTTGAAAACAAAGAATGATCTAAATAAATATATGTGGAACATACATTCATATGATGTTGAGATTATAACACACATTTGATGAGATTGATGAAGCATATGAACAATGTTAGGCTATATGCATTGTGAATGGTAATGTGATATGTACTATGAAATATTGTATCAATGATGCATATGATTATGTATAAACAATGTTATGTTCTGCATTGTGAATCTTGTGAATGGTAGTATGTTATATGAACAATGTGACTAATATTATGACTTGTATAGTGTGGAAGAGATGAGGATCATCCAAAAAGGTATGTGCAATGCAATTTATTATAATAAATGTCTTAATAATGAATGTTGTCAATGTGTTTTGAGAAATGATGAAATGTGAGATCATCACGGTTGATAATAATGATTGAAATGTTATAAAGGGATATGTTGTTTATATGATGATGAATTTAAGATACATGTGCAATGAAATTGATTATGTATGCTTGAATAATGAAGTGTATAATGTGAATTGAGACATAAAGAGATGTAAAGCTAATGATCGGTTTGTTTAGCTAATGTAATTGATGTTGTATATGTATAATGATGATTCAGATGTGATGTGAAGCCATTGTGATTTGCTAAGATAACTCAAATGTGATGTGAAGCCATTGTGATTGGCTATGATGATTCAATTGAAAGACATAAGGCATGTTTGCCTAATTGATGATGAGAATTGATAATGAAAGTAATAAATGAATTGTGTAACTAATGTGTTATTCCATTTTCAGAGTTTGTTGTTAGTGGCATGCCTAAAATGAGTAACAATCTCTTGAAGTTAGGTTGGCTAAGTCCTTGAAGCCTAATTGAGATGTTACAACCCTTGAAGCTAGGTTGGATTGGTTCTTGAAGCCAAGTTGGGTTGATGCTTAGCATGCTTTGCTCCCCTTGAAGCTTGGTTGAACCTAATCCTTGAAGCCTAGTTGGGTCTATGATAATGATAAATGTGATGAATGAACCAAAGCATTACTCTGAAAATTGAATGGCATATTAGTGTCGTTTAGGCCCGAGTCTGTCGTTGTTGTCAATATGATATATATAAATGTTGTAATAAACGAGTAATGAAATCTATGGTGAATTTGGTTGGAAATGTGATTCATGGTTGATGAATTGTGAATAAAATAATGACATGAAAGGTTATGTAATATGTATATTGAAATATTGATTGTGAGTATTAATGTTGGATTGATGATTGGTGATAATGATATGATATGTAATGTGGGTATTAGTATGTTGATGGTGATTATTAGTGATGAATTGTGGTTGGTAAAAATGATATGTATATAATACATGAAATTAGTTAAGATATATGAAAGGTGCAATTTAAAAGGAAAACATGATAAGAAACTAATGGCACATGGAATTGAGATATCATTATATGTTAGTATTTTTATAATGTATGTTTATATGTTATTTTTGTACTACTAAGCTCTCGGGCTTAGCGCGGATGTGTAATCGCGCAGGTAGCTTGGTGGAGGATATGAAGTCTTTCGTTATGCCACGAGAAGAGTAAAAGTTTGTCGAGACCAACTAGAGGGTAATGCATACATGTAAAACTTTTAATTATGATGTATTTCTGGTGAGAGAATATTTATATGTATAAATGGAGTTTTGATAAAGATAATGATTTTGTAAATGTTATTTAAATTAACGTATTATGGTTTGAACTATGTTACAAGTTTTTAAAAGATAACGAAAAGTGACATCCTTATACTTTATATACTTACTGTATGTATACTAAGTATATGTATAGTACTTATATAGGGTATCGGGGTGTTACACGTCCCTCTTGCTGCTCTTCATCGAGGCACTTTGTAGACCCTTAATTTTTGACCCAGTCAGGTCCAATATATTTTAATTAGTCCAAAATAATTTTTGTGTTATCTTAATTAAATAATATTAGTTTTAGTATTTAGTTTTTATAATTAATAAAAAATAATAATAATAAATAAACAATAAAAAAAACAAAAATAAAAATAAAAATCGACGACGAAAAAATCGACGATGAAAAAATTCATCGCCGAAAAGCTAGGACGAAATGGCCGGCAGCTAATTTTGCTTGCCCAGCTCGCAGGTTCCCACGGCAATCCTCGCAACAGGTCGCAGCAGCTTTTTCGCCAATGAAATGGCCCGCAGCCCCGCCTCGCAATTTTTTTTTACCAACGCTCGCAGCAGCCAGCAGCAATTTTTTTAGCCAGCAAAATTTTTCCGCAACAGTTTTTTTTCGCCAGCAAAATTTTTCCGACGCAATTTTTTTCAAAACCAAATTCTATTTGGTTTCGGATTCCTTTTCTTAATTAATGTTACTTTCTGTAAACAAGTTGAATTAATCATCTAAATTTCCTATAAATAAGACTAAAAACAACACAAAAACTTAGGAGTATCAGACTGGACTTTGAAAAAAGATTAACAAGAGAACTTTGAATTTGGGACTTCGGATAGCAATAAGGAAGCCATTAACAATTCATCAAAGGCAGCAACACTGCCTTTGTCCCTGTTCATCCAAGAAGCAATTTTTGATGGAGCCAACGAACGGAGGTTTGAATCTCTAATCTCTTTTTGTTTTATTTTCTTACAGTGGCTTTGTTTCTTTCATGAGAATATACACACAAAACCTTGATCTATAAACATGTAGAAATATTGATCTTCATTTCAATAACATAAGTGATTTCTTTTGTTTCTTCTAAATCTTAAAACCCTAATTGCTTTTGTTTCCAAAAACCTTAAATCATTCCTTTTATTTCTAAAAACCCTAAAAAATACTTTTCTATTTCCAAAAACCTTAAATTGTTTTGCTTATTTCCAAAAACTTTACAAAAACTCTAAACTGTTTTCACAAATCTTAAAACCAAACATATTTTTTGAGACACCAAAAAATCCTAAATAATTTTATTAATTCCCAAAACCCTGATCTCTATTCCAAAAGTCAGTAGCCTTATTTTTTTAAGCATTAAAAGATTTAACCCTAATTAATCCTTCTTTCCAAAATCACAAAGTAAGCATTATTCTTTTAAAAATAAAATTAGTTTCTTCCAATTTCAAAACCCCAAACTAGTTAATTTTAACCCTAAAATCTTAATTTTCAACACCAAAACCTACAACCCTAACAACCAATTCCCAAAATTTTCTGGGGCGCTGCCTCCTTGACCCCCGCCAGCTAACCGATTAGCGGTATCGTCGTATGGGCTCGTCGAAGGGGTCAATATTCATTTGTGTATTATGAGTCTGCATATTTAACTTTCCTTTTTCCAAAGCCCTAATTTAGTAACTAAAATTCTGAAATCCTATTTTAAGATGCGAACTCTAAATTATATATTTATTGCTTTATTTAATTTTAGATTTGATTTGTAGTTTATTATATGCTTTAATTTATTTTATTTGCAATGATTTTTTTTTAATTTATCATGGATGAATGTTTATTATATATTGTTGTTTAATATCATGGATGAATGCTTACTTTCTATTTTGATTAATGTTTAATATCTTTGATGAATGATTTATTTGTGATGAATGGTTATTTACTTCTATCGATTTATTTTAATTTCCATATGTTGTAAGAGGTATGTTTCCACTTTGTGGGTGCCTCATTAGTTAAATATCACGTAATTTAAATATCTTTTATATTTAGGACCAATGTAAAGGACATGTTTCTACCTTTTTGGTGGGTGTCCTATTAGTTTAGATATGGATGATGTAAGGGCATGTCTCCATCTTCGGATGGGTGTCCATTTTTGCTTGGACATTGCTTTGATTTTTAATATAACGATGCTTTATTTTAATTGTTGTGTGTAATATGGATAATATTGTTATATTTATGAATTTTATAATATTAAGACCTGTAAAGGAGATGAACAGGGCGTTGTGGGGGTGCTGGGCCATTTTTCACCTTCCCCACACGTACCCAACTTTCTGAACCAATTAGGGGGTTGGAGATTCCTTAGGAATTGAGTCATCTACCCCTTTCTTTTTCCCGGCCCATCTGGGTGACGACTCCATTTTCTCCAAACTTAGGTCTGTATTCTCTAAGGCCCCGAGCCTAAACAGTGCCGAAGTCGTAAAAACCATTCCACCTGGAATGGGGGCGAAAATCCCCGCTTACACACTTGTTATTATCCTCATCGACTTGATCACCAATATGAAGCCGAAACTCAAGGTTTTGAATTGACACCTGATTTGGACATGCCTTGTTTGATTGACTGAAGCAAAGCTGGCTTGCATGCTACACTTATCATTTACCATAGATTTTACACTTGTCAGTCTTTTAGAAATAATAATGCTAGGATAAACAGCAATGATTAATAAAAAGATATTTTCTTTTCTTTTATAATTTTCCATCACCTTTTGCTATGGTTGTATTTATTTTACCCAAATGATTAAATAATTCAAAGTAGTGCACATAGAACAATTTTAAAATTAACTCTGTTTATCAAATTAGGGAACAACCAAAAACATAAAGCCAGCATACACAAGATCACTCTTGTCACTAACCAGCCCTTTTGGGTTTTCTAATTGATAATTTTCACTCTTTTATCCCTAATTATTGCCTAGCCTGCCCTTTCTAATTTTTTAAACCAGCGGACTGCTCTAACTTTTGCCTAGCCCACCCTTCGGGTTTTTAGAACCAACGGACTGCTCTAACTTTTGCCTAGGCCGCATCTTCGGATTTTCAACCTAGTGAGCTTTCTTTTTTATATATACATAAAACCTCTTCTACCTGTCAATGTTTACTTGCTCACTAAACTCATTCCCATCTATGTCTGACAACTTGACTGCTCCCTTACTCATGACTTATTTCACAACATACGGTCCTTCCCAACTTGGTCTAAACTTTCCTCTTGGATCAAAGACATCAGGCTTGCACTGCTTCAAGACTATGTCGCTGACTCTAAGATTTTGATCTTGAACCTTCTATTATAGGCCCGAGCTATCTTTCTTTGATACAGCTGGTGATGATACAGTGCCTTCAACCTTCTTTCCTCTAATAAAGCTAGTAGTGCATATTTGCTTACTACCCATTCTGATTTGGGCAATTCAGCTTTCAGTACACCCTTAGGGATTTGATCTTGATTTCAATTGACAATACTGCTTCCATCTCGTAAACCAAGAAAAATGGCATCATTCCAGTCAGGGTTCGCACACTGGTCCTATACCCCCATAAAGCATACGGAAGCATTTTTGACCAATCTCTATATGTCTTGGTCATCTTGGATAGAATTTGCTTAATTGTTTTGTTCATTACTTCCACTGCGCCATTAGCCTTTGGTCTATAAGAGGATGATTGGTGATGGCGAAATTGGTACTTTGAGAATAAATCCCTAACTGCTCCTTGAAACTGATAAGTATATAATTGATGATATTTTTATCCCTATTTCTTAATATATTTATTGTCAAATTGAGTTTAATTTGTTTGCTCAAGTGTTTATTAGGATTGATTCTAAGAACTTTTGACACGTGAGGACTTTAAGGTTATTTAAGCCGAAATCACAGACGAAAGACAAGGAAAGAAGCCATTTTGGCAAATTCTTCAAGTGACACACCTAGTGACATGGGCATGTCATTCAACTACTTTATATAAGTTTGGACACGCCCAGAGACATGGGCATGTCACTAAACATGCCATTACTCCTGACTTATAAAAGTTGTGATACACCCAATGACACGGGAGTGTCCCCAACCGTGTCCCTAACTCAGCATTGTAGTAGCAACAACATGCCTAAGGACATGGGCATCCATTGCCCATGTCATTAAAGTTTGAAACAGCACCGTTGACACGCTGTAGACCCTTAATTTTGGCCCTAATTTGATACAGTCCTGATTAAAGGATGCCAAAATAAATTTGATCCGATTTGCAACTTCTAATAAGTCGGTCCAATTTTAAAAGTCACAAACTCAACTACAAAACCCTAAACCAAGTCTTTTTTAGAAGGTTCGGTCCAAAAAATTAAAAAATGCGAAATTAGTTCAAGTTCAAAGGGCCCAAGTGACATGAACCTTGGCTCATGTCGACCTGGAGGCCCCAGGTTGACATGAGCCATAGGACATGTCGACATTGGATGTCCCAGGTCGACATGGCTTTGGTCTATGTCGATCTGGTTGCCCCAGGTCAACATGGTTTCAATTGTTTTTTGAAATTAGTTTTCGAATTAAATTAAAATTTGTTTTAAGGACGGATTAATATTAGGGTTAGGGATTCTAAGTGAGGTTTGCCTATAAATAATAACATTTCAGAATTTAGAAAGGGGGGATTAACATAAAAGAGGGTCGATAATGAATATTAAGAAAGATTAAACAACAAAATAGAAGGGACGGCAACAAACATAGAAGAACATCATCAGCTTTTTTTGGATAACGAAGGAAACAACAAACAGAAATATCAAGACAACCTAAGAAGAAGGCAGAGTCCATACTGTCTTCACATTGTTCATCTAGAAATTAATTTTTTTTTGTGGAACCAACGATGGAGGTTTGATCTTTAATCATAATTTATTCATGCTCACAGTCACTTCATTTTCTTTGAATAATAAGAACATGCAATAACTTGATCTTTGAACGTACAGTAACTTGATGTTTGAACATGTAGTAAATTGATCTTTGTTTAAAAACTTTAATTGTTTGCTTTAGTTAATACATTAATCAGTTGGTGTTCGTAACTCTGCTTACATGTTTTACAAAAAAAACTTAAAACTACCCAGTAGCTTTCAAGGATTTAAATTAATTGTCAGAATCTATTTTTTTTTACTAAAACTTCAAGAACCTTAAATTATTTTATTGAAACTCAAAACCTTAAACTATTTTTATCCAAAAGCTCAAACCATTTCATTATTAAACTCCAAAATATTGATTATTTTTCTAAAACCTTAATTTATCTCTCCAAATCCAAAATTAGTTTTTTAGGGCAGTAAGTTAAACCCTAATTCCAAACCCGAAATTTCAAAATTCTAGTTTCAAAAAACCCTAATTTCAAAACCCTAATTACAAAACTCTAGTTTCTAAAACCCTAATTCCAAGCCCTGAATTCCAAAACCCTAGTTTCAAAAACCCTAATTTCAAAACCCTAATTACAAAACTCTAGTTTTTAAAACCCTAAGTTCCAAAAACTGTAAATTCTTTAAAACCCAGAGACATGGACGATGTAAGGACATGTTTCCATCCTCGGATGGGTATCCATTTATTTGCTTTGTTTGGACATTGCTTTAATTTTAATATAATGATGCTTTATTTTAATTGTTACATGTAGTATGGATAATGTCATTATATTTAAGAATTTTATAATATTAAGACCTAAAAAGGAGGCCGGTTCCAATGAACCGGGTGTTGTGGGGGTGCTGGGCCATTTCTCACCTTTCCCACTCGTACCTAACTTTTTGAACCCATTAGGGGGTTGGGGATTCCTTAGGAATCGAGTCATCTGCCCATTTCTTTTTCCCAACCCGTACGGGTGGTGACTCCATTTTCTCCAGGCTTAGGCCCGTGTTCTCTAAGGCCTCGAGCCTAAACAGTGCCAAAGTCGCAAGAACCATTCCACCAGGAGTTGGGGCGAAAATTCCCGCTCACAGTGGCGACTCCACTAGGGATAAGAGAACTTGATTCCGTTGGTCTTTTTATTATTCTATTCTTTCTTATCATGATATTATCCATTGCATCATATTAGATTTGCATCGTGTGCATGAGTTAGGATGCCCGTGTTACCCGGGTTGTGTTATGTAAGGGATGCCATACTTTCACTCAACGTATGGAGATCGAGCATGGTATAACTACTCATAGCCTTGTACCATTTGATATATACTTGCTATGGGAACCTAAGTCTTTTAACCCAAAGGCTAAAGCTCATGTAATTGGCCTAGTTACTTTCCTTAGGTTTTACCTCAAATGCTTGTTGTTTGACTATGGTTAATTTGTCTTGGCTTAAATCATGGCTTATTTGGTTTGTTCTTTCTCTAATATGACCTATTTACATTGTGAGCTCAAATAAATTTTTTCTTTAAAGTCCAAAAGACGAAAGCTATTTTCAAAACTTTTCAAGATGGTCTTTGGACATAAAACATTTCTAAAAACAAATCAAAAATTCTTTTGCTCATAACCCAAATACTAAGTCCAAAATCCATTTTTTCTAAAATCTTTTTACAATGGGCTTCGAAACAAAATTATTTTCATCCGACCTTTTTCTTATAAAGAGCTTGCAAATTATTTAGTGTCAATTATGAAATACCAAAAATCAATTGTGAGCCTAGTTTATATTAAGAATAATTAATCATGGGCTTGTTTTTGGCATGAATCATTAGTTACTTTTTCAAGTGAGAAATCTATTTATAATAAACCTCTTAATTTAGTTTTAATCCAATATATCATAAAAGCTACTTTAGTTGGTTGGATGGATTAAAGCCTAATTAATGGGAATTATCATGGACTGATTTCCATTTTTGAAAATATAACTATTGGTTGAAACGTTTGAGGGAATTATTCAAAAAACAAGATACCCCATGTTGGTATTTTTGTTAACCATATTACCTAGGAAAAGAGACTCGCCATTCGTGTGTAGATGTTACAAGATTGGAAGGAATGTCCTACTTATCTTTGTCTATTGCTTGTGCATACATGCATACATTTGCATCTCATATCATTAATTCTCTCTGGCTCACAGCCCTGGATTATGACAGTTCAAAAGCTTACAACAATCCAACCTATGCTATAGATGAAGAATTTAGTAGCAACTTAATCACTTGCTCACCAAAAGCAATGGAGCCCGAACAAATTCAAAGAATGGTGGATGACGCCCTCAATGCCAAGATGGAAGAAATAAAAGAGGCTCTGACTGAGACCATGAAGAACCAATTGTTTGCAATTTTAGAAAATAATGCCGAAGCATCTGCTAGCACCAAGAAGCTAAAGGACAAGGGGAAGGCTAAAGTTGGTGAAGTGGTTTTTGATAATGATAAGGCGATCATTGATGTTGATGATGATTGGGCTCAATACTTCCAAGATCCTCAATACAAGAAGAAAGAATCGAAGATTGTTGAAAGATCAGTTATGGAGAAAAATGAAACTTCTGAAGTTGAAAATATGATTACGGACTTGGAAAAGAAATTTGAGAAGAAGCTAAAAATCGAAGAAATGTCCTAAGTTGACAAATTATTTGAGTTAGATGAAGAAGTTTCATACAAATTCACGATGCCATCCTTTGCAGAGTTTGATGGAACCAAAAATCCTCACCTCCATGTGAAACAGTATATCACTGCTATACAGTCTGCCAAAGCTACTAAGGCTCAAACTCTAAGATATTTCATTCTCTCATTGGACCCTATTGTCCAAAATTGGTTCAACACTTTAGAGGAAAGTACTCAAAAAGATTGGGACATGTTGTACAAGGCTTTCATTCAACAATATGGGTATAATGTCGAGCTGGAAGTAACCTTGATGGAGGTGGAAACCATTAGGTAAAAACCAAATGAGAATTTTGAAGACTATGTGAAAAGATGGAGAAATAAGGTTGCACTACTCAAGAAGAGGCCTAATAAGTCTAATCAAATAAGGATGATCATGAGAGGCATTCTGCCCAATCTCCGTGAAAGGATGTCTCATACACTCATCCATGATTTTAAAGATATTCTCCAAGCTGATCTGCAAATTGAAGAATGGGAAAGGGAGAAGAATCGCTTTTCAGCAAGAAGGAATGAGAAAGGAAATTATCAGCCTAGCAATCTAAGTACACAAAAGGAAGCTGATGTTAATGCCACTAGTCAAGGAGGAATAAGACAATTTTCAAAATTAGGAAAGCCACTGTCTTGGGTTCTCAATAAGCTACAAAAGAAGGGATTGTTATAACCCTTGACTCCTCGTCCTTTGCCTAATCCTCTTCCACCTAACTTTGATACTAATGCATTTTGCAAATTCCATCAAAGGCCTGGACACGAAATGGACAATTGTATGAAGTTGAGGCATGAGATCCAGAATCTAATCGATAGTGGTAAGCTACCTGAGCCAGACAAGCCCAATACCAATAACAGCCCTTTGCCTAAATTTGGAAGAGTGCCACCACCAGCAACCTTCATGGTAGGAAAAGGATTGGAAGAAGATTTTTTTTATCATCCTTTCAAGATGGAAATATTGAAGATGTGAAAGGAAAAAAAACTTAACTCAACAAACTTTCCTTAACTTGAATGTTGCTTTTCAATTTTACTTTCTTTAATATTTAATTGGAATAATCATTTTTTTCAAATTTAAATTTGTTTGAATAAATTACTTTCATCAAATTTTTTGTTGGTCTTTGTTCATTTTGGTGCTCAACCAATGAGGAATCTAGCTTGATATTCATAAATTAATGTATCTAGGCATCATGATTTGAATAACTTTACTAGATGAGGGAATTGCTCTATAGCATTGAGTTGTGTATGCTTACTTAGAGAGGGCTCATGCATAATTACCTTTGTCTAGGTCCTAGTCAGTCTTAGAACATGCTTTGACAAACTTTTGGAGGCAAAATTGAACTCTGCTTATTTTAAGAGAGAAATGATCTAGGCATTGTTTGGTTAGCCAACAACTAGTATCCACCCAATTAAATTTCAATCTCTAGTTGTCCCTTTGAGGCTTCATGAAATTTTAGCTTTCTTTTCATTGACTTCTAAGCCCAATGACCTGCTCTGAGCTGTTGTTACACTTTTGACAAGTCTTATGATCACTAAGATGAAGAGGCAAGAAGATCAAAGAAAGGAATGAATAGTCAAGATCATAAGGATAGTTGATATTCTCAAGACCATAAGGGTAGTTGAAGTTCACCTAATATCTCCAATCTATCAAGATAACATCAGAGTAACAAATAATTTATCCCTAGTAAAGAAGATTTATGTCACTCCATTCATCCATTATTAGAAACCCAAGTTGGTACAAACAAGACAACTCTGTAAGAGCTATAACCAAAAAAAGAAAAGAAAAGAAGAAGAAAAAAAATAAAAAAGGAAGAGATGATAAAACCTAAAAAGGCGGTTCAGAAAGCCAACTAAGTTCTCTTTTACCTAAGACAGCAAAAGGCTTCCATTTGGTTTATTAGGATAGTTTGACTTGAATTGGTCCAGCCCAACAAAAGATTCAATTAAAATCGAAGAAAAATGAGAAAGGTCACCCAGTTTTTGAAAGTCCTATACTTAACAATCTTACAGGGAAGAAGGACAAAATGATAAAATGCTCAAAGAAAGGGAATAGTAAGAAAAATAAATAGAAAGAAAAGGGAAAAGAAGAAAAGAAATGAAGACTGTCCCAATCAAGATCCAGATTAATGCCAAGAAAATGGGAGAATGTTCAAAGCTCTATCTTTTCATGCTCCCAACTATGTAAAGTTCCAACAAGCAGTTCGTAGTGTGAAGGTTTGTCCTTTGTATCACACCAGCTCCAATCTCAAAATGGCTTTTATTTAACTTGGGTCCCTTATAGACCCCATTTCAAGCCTATCAAAGACCTGTTGATCTCTCTTGGTAGGTAAAGTCTATTAGTGGAGATAGTTTGGATAAGCATGCATATGAGATAGACAATATTCAAACTCAAATGAGCCTTTTGGCCAAGTAATGTGTATGTGCCTATCTGAAGTGTAACAATTCTTCCTTAAATAGAAATGATTTCCAAGTTTAGTACAGTTACTAGGGTTGTCATGTTATAGATATGTTAATTTGAAAAATCAAGTCCTGAGGTAAATTGACATTAATTTGGCAAAGCCAACATTTGATTTCAAAATCAAAATTAAAATTGAAAATTCAAAAATATATATATACAAAGCCTTCAAGTTAAGGGGAGTATGTTGAACTATCGAACCACGAAGGACACATTGGGCAAAGGAAATGATTAATGGCAAGGTCATGAAGCTACCAATTGACATAATGAATCGTAATTTGAAATGAATGTATTTCTACTGCTTAAGGCCTCCATTATTCATGTTTTCAATATCTCGAAGATAAAAGCCATAAATGTGAAGCATCCTGTCATTCCAAAGCAAGACTTGAACGGGCATCTGAAAGAAATTTGTGAGAACATTTCTGCTGATAATCTCAGTCTGTGAGTCGATAGAACCATTGTAAGTATTATTTAGTATTATTCATGCATATCATGCATACATGAGCATATCACATCGCATTTTCTTGTCTTGTATTGTATATTCTTTGTCAAAGTGAACAGCAAACACCCTGTGAAGTAAAGAATCAAAAGAAGATATTGAATCAAGGAGGAATGGAAAGCCTATTGCTTGAGGAAGCTCCAGTCATTTTGCAAAAGAAGAAATACATGTTTATGAAAGGAACAAGATAAAATACAAACATCAATTAGAGCCCGCATAGAAAAATCTTTGGTTTGAGCCTACACAGGGGGCAAAGATTCTCCATTTTAATTTTGAGTATATGTGTATATGAAATATTTTCAAACTCACTTTCAAATATTTTGGTCCAGAACCCGAATTTCTCTTAAGTCAAGAACTTAGCTTAGGTCCACAACTTAAATTTCCTCTTAAGTCAAGAACTTAGCTTAGGTTTAGAACCTAAATTCCCTCTTAAGTCCAGAACTTAGCTCAAATCCAGAACCCAAATTACCCTTAAGTCTAGAACTTAGCTTGAGTCCAGAATCCAAATTATCATTAAGTCTAGAACTTAGCTTAGGTCCAGAACCTAAATTCCCTCTTAAGTCTAGAACTTAGCTCGGGTCCAGAACCCAAATTACCCAATAACGGGTCCAAGTACCCAAATCCAATCAAGTTTTGGGTCCAAGTACCCAAATTCAATCCAGTCTTGGATCCAAGCACCCAAATCCAATCCGATTCGGGTCCAAGTACCCAATCTCGGGTCCAAGTACCCAAATTCAATTCAGTCTCAAGTCCAAGTACCCAATTCAGTCATGGGTCCAAGTATCAGGTCTCGCATCCAAGCACCTAAATTCAATTCAGTCAAGGGTCCAAGTATCTAGTCTCGGGTCCAAGCACCCAAATTCAATTCAGTCTCGGGTCTAAGTATCCAGTCACGAGTCCAAGTACCCAAATCTAATCTAGTTTTGGGTTCAAGTACCCAATCTCGGGTCTAAGTACCAAATTCAATTTAGTCTCGGGTCCAAGTACCCAGTCTCGGGTCTAAGTATACAATTCAATCACAAGTGTAAGTACCCAATCTCGGGTCTAAGTATCCAGTCTCAGGTCTAAGCACCCAAATCCAATCCAGTCTCTAGTCCAAGTACCCAATTCAAATTCAATCTCAGGTCTAAGTATCCAATCTCGGGTCCATGTACCCAAATCCAATCTAGTCTCGAGTCTAAGTACCCAAAACAAATTCAATCTTGGGTCTAAGTATTCAATCTCGGGTCTAAGTAGCCAAATCCAATTAAATCAAGGGTCTAAGTACTCAAATCAAATTCAGTCTTGTTAGTGTATGTGCCCTAGGCCATTTATTTGGATCTTTATGTTATACATTCATTATTAATAAATGAGGTTTTATTATCATTATTGTTTGTTTGCATGTTACACAATTTTGATATTTGTCCCTGGTTTATTATTGTTATAGAGATAAAAAAATAATAATAATTCTTAACCAGTATGAACATTGATTTGATAATCATTAGATGGTTATGTGTATAGTGATACAAATCAATTTCATAGATACTTGTTAGAGAACAATGTATTGGATAGACCCATCATGAGATTACTACATGGGTTAGTGTCATAAGTAAATCTCATGATAGTTATGTATTAATTCTTTGACTTGAGATTGTCATAGTTTCCAATATAAGGACTATTATATTTTGACATGATCAAACATTATCCGTAACTGGATAGTAATAAAGGTTATGTTCATATATGATAGAAATTATGTAGAGGATAATGAACAATCAAGATAGAATTTGTCCCTCTCTTTGAGAGAGATATCTTTTGGGCCCCTCGATAAGTGAGACTGTGAAATGCATGGCCGTGCTCAAATGAATTGATAGTGTGATCAATTTCATTTATTTTTATCAGTCTACTTGGAGATCGAGTAATCATAAGTTTGGACAATATAAGTATGACGTTGGCCATGACTTATGTTCAAGCTAGATATCGTGTGACAAAGGGATTAATGCATATACTATTATTAGGCAAATTGGACATTCCTTATATTAATTGGGTAGTTGTAACGCCTTGCTAGAGGCCAATTATGACTTGTTGATTTAATAGAGATTAAATTGACTGCCAATTAATATGGGCCTATCGGGTCACACACAAGAATGCGTTTTGGGCTGGATATAATATTAATAATATTAATATTAGATATTAATATTTATTATTATTATTATTATTATTTTCATTTATATATATATATTATTAGATAATATATTCAGAATCCTAATTAGATTTGGATTCTGAATTTGACTTACCTTATCCAATTATATATATTATTAGATAATGTATTCAGAATCCTAATTAGACTTGGATTCTGAATTTGACTTTCCGTATCCAATTTTGAATTGGATTCTGGAGTGATTATATTCACTCCAGACGTTAAGTCTTCTCAGAGGTAACAATAAAAACAAAGAGGAACGAAAAAGGTAACCCTAATACGTTTTTAGAGAAAACGTTTTTCCAGCCTTCGCCGTTGCAGAGAGCTAGCACTCCAAACGGTAGCATTCGTGTGGATACGCGATAGAGGGTGTTTCGCGATCGAGGCATCTCTTCCAAACTGTGATTTCGAATCATCAACAGGTTAGTTCTTTGAACACTTTTGTCGAATTAAACGAACAGCATGGATCCTGGTGGGAAATCAGAGATCAAATATTTTTCCGCTGCGTGTTTTTTGTTTGCAGTGATCTCTATGATTTCCTAACAAGTCTCGGGTCCAAGTACTCAATCTCGAGACCAAGTACCCAAATTCAATTCAATCACGGGTACAAGTACCCAAATAAAATTCAATCTTGGGCCCAAGTACCCAGTCTCGGGTCTAAGTACCCAAATCGAATCCATGTACCCATCCTCATTCAATATCTGCTCAAGTCATGTTGCTTTTCACTCTCTTCTATTGAAAAGTCTCAGATCGCTCAGGCAGGGGGCAAACTATAGAACCTTAATTTCGGCCCTAATTTGATACAGTCCCGATTAAAGGATGTTAAAATAAATTTGATATGATTTGCAACTTCTAATAAGTTGGTCTGATTTTAAAAGTCACAAACTCAACTAGAAAACCCTAAACCAAGTATTTTTTTAGAAGGTTCGATCCAAAAAATTAAAAAATGCAAAGTTAGTTCAAGTTTAAAGGGCCCAAGCAACATGAACCTTGGCTCATGTCGACCTGGAGGCCCCAGGTCGACATGAGCCAAAGGACATGTCGACCTGGATGTCCCAGGTCGACATGGCTTTTGTCCATGTCGATTTGGTTGCCCCAAGTCGACATGGTTTCAATTGTTTTTTGAAATTAGTTTCCGAATTGAATTAAAATTTATTTTAAGGACGGATTAATATTAGGGTTAGGTATTCTGAGTGAGGTTTGCCTATAAATAATAACATTTTAGAATTTAGAAATGGGGGATTAACATGAAAGAGGGTAAGCAAATGAATATTAAGAGAGATTAAACCACAAAACAGAAGGGACGCAACAAACAGAGAAGAACAGCAGTAGCCTTTTTTGGAGAATGAAGGAAACAACAAACAGAAATATCAAGACAACCAAAGAAGAAGGCAGAGTCCAAACTGTCTTCAGATTGTTCATCCAAAAATTAATTTTTTTGGTGGAACCAACGACGAAGGTTTGATATTTAATCATAAATTGTCCATTCTCATAATAGCTTCATTTTCTTTTATTAATAAGAACATGCAATAACTTGATCTTTGAACGTGCAATAACTTGATCTTTGAACTTCCAGTAAATTGATCTTTGTTTAAAAACTTTAATTGTTTGCTTTAGTTAATACATTAATCAGTTGGTGTTCGTAACTTCACTTACATGTTTTACAAAAAAACTTAAAACTACCGAGTAGCTTTCGAGGATTTAAATTAATTGTCAGAATCTATTTTTTTTTTTACTAAAACTTCAAGAACAGTAAATTATTTTATTGGAACTCAAAACCTTAAACTATTTTTATCCAAAAGCTTAAACCATTTCATTATTAAACTCCAAAATATTGATTATTTTTCCAAAACCTTAATTTATCTCTCCAAATCCAAAATTATTTTTTTAGGGCAGTAAGTTAAACCCTAATTCCAATGAATTCCAAAACCCTAGTTTCAAAAAACCCTAATTTAAAACCCTAATTACAAAACTCTAGTTTCTAAAACCCTAATTCCAAACCCTGAATTCCAGAACCCTAGTTTCAAAAAATCCTAATTTCAAAAACCTTAAGTTCCAAAACCCTAAACTTATACTTTTTATTGCTTTATTTAATTTTAGATTTGATTATACAGTTTATTATTTTTATGGTTGATTTATTTAATTTCAATGCTTGAGTTATTTAATTTATCATGGATGGATATTTTCTTTATTTTTTTATTTTGGTATTAAAATTGTAAGAGGTATGTTTCCATTATTGGGTACCTCATTAATTAATTTTCATGTAATTTAAATTGCTTTTATATTTTGGACCAATGTAAGGGACATGTTTCCACCTTTCGGTGGGTGTCCTATTTAGTTTAAACATGGATGATGTAAGGACATGTTTCCATCCTCGGATGGGTGTCCATTTATTTGCTTTGTTTCGACATTACTTTGATTTTAATATAATGATGCTTTATTTTAATTATTGCATGTAGTATGGATAATGTCATTATATTTAAGAATTTTATAATATTAAGACCTGAAAAGAAGGTCGGTTCCAATGAACCGGGCATTGTGGGGGTGCTGGGCCATTTCTCACCTTCTCCACACGTACCCAACTTTTCAAACCTATTAGGGGGTTGGGGATTCCTTAGGAATCTAGTCATCCACCCCTTTCTTTTTCCCGATCCGTCCGGGTGGCAACTCCATTTTCTCTGGGCGTAGGCTCGTGTTCTCTAAGGCCTCTAGCCTAAATAGTGCCGAAGTCATAAGAACCATTCCACCGGGAGTGGGGGCAAAAACCCTGCTCACACACGCCCATAGACACTGGCGTGTCCATGGGCATGTTAGGCAAAAATCTCTAGGCAATAAAATCTGAGCTAAAAGACAAATTAGGTATCGAGTTTTATTTTTAGAGCCGACCTCCTGAGAAAAAGAGAGTTTTTTGCAGCTAAGAGTGAAGGTGAAGACCCAATTCATGCGAGATTTAATCCAAGACTCGAGGATTGATGTGAAGAAACACAAATCGTTCATTATGGATTTTTTTGAATTCTTTTACTTATTTCATCTGTTTTGGTTTTCTGGTTATGAACATGAGCTAAATATTTTATCTATCTAGATATTGATGAGCCCTAGCTTTATTGTATGGATTGAATAGTTCTTATTAAATTAAATAAATTGATTGAGTTGTTTTATCCTTTTGATTCTTAATTTTTATTTTCAATTGATAATAACATGCTTATTAATTGTTTACAATTTTCATATTATTGACTTGAGAAAGCTTGATATGAACAGAATTCTCATTAGGATTGAGGGTTGATTGGAGTGCTAGAGATAGACTTACAAGACCCTATGGTTTAAAGTTCCTTGTTCCTATTGCAAGATCTATTTAATTATGCTTGAGAAGAGATTCCTAGCATTCTACTTAGTGATTAGGGATTAATTCACTTGAGAGAAGTTTTAATCTAATTTAGGGGAATGCCAATTCAGCTCTATTATTTGATTTAATTGAATTGATGTTCATAAAGACTTTTTATAGCTAGGGGGATTCAATATTTGGATAGTATTTTCATCATCAACTTTTGTTTCACAATATTCAATTTTTCTTCACTTTAGTTTATTAAGTAATTCGTCTTTTATTTTAATCATCACACAAACTATTGATTCGCTAAACAACAGTTAAAATTTGCACTAATATTTGACCTTGTCCCCAGTGGAATGATATCTTACTCACTATTTTATTACTTGAGCGACCCGTGCACTTGCGGTAACACTGTGATAGCATAGATTTTCCATCAAGTTTTTGGTGCCGTTGCCGGGACAATGATTTTCAATATTAGTAATAAAATCAAGACTGTTGATTTAGTTTTTATTTTATTTGTTTTAACATTAGTTCTTGCTTGTTGATTATCATTCTAGGTACTTCTTCCCTTTTATGTCTGGAGCTAGCTCTTACCATTTACTTGAATTAGATCAAGAGCTAGAGAGAATGTTGAGGAGAAAGCAAAAGGAAGAAGGGGAAGTAGTTCTGGCAGAAACGGAACCAAACTTTGAAGATCTCAGCTCAGAATAAGAACTTGAAGTGATGGCAGGAAATGAGCCAAGGAAAATGCAGGAATTTTCTAGGCCCACTCTTAATGGGGCTGATTCGAGCATACAAAGACTAGTAGTTTCTGCAACCAAATTTGAGATAAAGACAAATGTAATTCAAATGGTGCAGCAGACTTGTCAGTTTGATGGGTTCCCAGATGAAGATCCTAATGCACATATTGAGACTTTTCTGGAAATATGTGACACGTTCAAGATACAAAGTGTCTCTGAAGATGCAATTAGGATGTGTGAGCGGGGATTTTTGCCCCCACTCCAGGTGGAATGGTTCTTGCGACTTCGGCACTGTTTAGGCTCAGGGCCATAGAGAACACGGACCTAAGTCCGGAGAAAAATGGAGTCGCCACCCGGACGGACCGGGAAAAAGAAAGGAGTGGATAACTCGATTCCTAAGGAATCCCCAACCCCTTAATGGGTTTGAAAAGTTGGGTACGTGTGGGGAAGGTGAGAAATGGCCCAGCACCCCCACAATGCCCGGTTCATTGGAACCGGCCTCCTTTACAGGTCTTAATATTATAAAATTCTTAAATATAACAATATTATCCATATTACAAACAATAATTAAAAGAAAGCATCAATATATTAAAATCAAAGTAATGTCCAAACAAAGCAAATAAATGGACACCCATCCAAGGATGGAAACATGTCCTTACATCACATGCCTAAATAGGACACCCACCAAAAGGTAGAAACATGCCCTTTACATAGGTTTTAAAATAGAAAAGCAAATTAAATTACATGATGTTTAACTAATGAGATACCCACCAAGTGGAAACATACCTCTTACAACTTTTGGAAATCTAAATTAATTGATAAAAGTAAATAATCATTCATCATAAATAAATCATTCATCAAAGCTATTAATCAAAATATAAAATAAACATCCATCCATGATAAATTAAATAAATCAAATATTGAAATTAAATAAATTAAAGTATAAGAAATAAATTAAACTATAATCAAGTATGGAATTGAATAAAACAAATAAAAGTTCAATTATAGCTACTATGACTTTTTGTGGAATTAAAATAAATTAGGGTTTTAAGTTTTAAAAGGTTGGTAAGACTCTTTGATTAACTAAATTAATATTTGAATGGTGAAATCATGAAACTAGGGTTTTAGACACTTTAAAATACTTTGATTTGTGATTTTTGGTTATTGGGTTTCTAAGCTACTGTGTAAAATTTATGTTTTTATGTTTTTTAATGTTTTAAAAGGATTAGGGTTCATAAAAATTAGGGTTTAAGGTTTTAAAAGGATTAGGGTTCATTATTTTAGGTTTAAAAGTTAAATTTTGGATTTAGGGGTTTAGAAGTAGGGTCACGGGTAAAAGATTTGAATTAGGGTTTTAGAAATCAATTTGATAATTTTATGAAGTTTTATGAATTTAAACAAATAAATTAAAGTTTTTATAAGTAGAAAAGATTTTTTTAAGGCTTTTTGAATGAAATAGAACCTACTTTAAAATTTTAAAAGAAGCAGAATTTACATCATAGTTTTGTTGAAAAATATGTTCAATTAGAGTTTTAAGATTTTTAAGAAGAAAAAATAACAATTTTAAGTCTTTTTGGAAAATAAGGTAACAAAATAAGGTTTTTTGGCTTTAGAAAAACTAAATTAAAGTTCAAAGGTTTTTAATTTTTATTTCATAAATTTGCTACTGTGTAAAGAAAACAATTAAAGAAAATTAATTAACACATACCTTCTTTTGATGATTTCTCCAAAAACAATTCTTCTTGGATGAACTAGCTCCAAAGACAAGCCTTTTTTGCCTTTGAATCCTCTAAATCGTGCTGCTGCTGTTCCAGAAAAGAGTTGAATTGAATTTCTTCTTTTCCTTCCTTGATTTGGTTTCAAATTTTCCAAACTACTCTTGGATTTTTTTTTGCCTCCCCCAAATTAATTGCCTTTGGTCCTTATTTATAGTGTTTGAGGTTGTTTATTCCTAATTAGTTAAGGTAAGTAATATTAATAAAAAAAAGAAACCAAAACCTAATTGGATTAGGTTTCAAAAAATTTGCGTCGAAAAATTTGCGCTGTAGAAAAAAAACTGCTGCGGAAAAACTGCACTGGCGAAAAAAATCTACTGCAGCTGGCTGCGGCAGCGCGCGGAGCGGGCCCGTAAGCTATTTCGCAGGCAGAAAATTTCTGAGTGCAAAATAGCACAATGATTTTGCCCGCAGGAATTTCCTGCGGGCGAAATGCCCACGGGCCCGCGAGATGATTTTTTCGTCACCGATTTTTCCGACTCCGACTCCGATTTTATTTTTATTTTTATTTTTTGACTTTTATTTGTTTATTTCTATTTTTTATTAATAAAAATTAGATACTAAAGCAAAAATTATTTAATAAAAATTATTTTGGGCCAATTAGACAACAAAAATCATTTTAGACTAAATAAAACATATTGGACCGGATTGGGTCAAAAATAAAGGGTCTACAGTTTGCCCCCTGCTTGAATGATCTGAAACCTTAGTGAAAGAGAGTGAAAAGCAATAAGACTTAATTTTTGATGAAACGGTTGAGGTTTTGGGTTCTGGACCCGGTTCAAGTTCTGGACTCAAGGATAATTCTAAGTTCTGGACCTAAGGAAAATTTGGACTTTGGACCCGATTCGAGTTTTGGACTCAAGGATAATTCTAGGTTCTGGAACTAAGAAAAATTTGGGTTCTGGACTCGGTTCGAGTTCTGGACTCAAGGATAATTCTAGGTTCTGGACCTAAGGAAAATTTGGGTTTTGGACCCGGTTCGAGTTCTGGACTCAAGGATAATTCTAGGTTTTGTCCCTAAGGAAAATTTGGATTCTGAACCCGGTTCGAGTTCTGGACTCAAGGGAGATTCTAGGTTCTAGACTTAAGGAAAATTTTGGATTCTGGACCCGAGAGATTTGGATACTCGATCCTAAACTAGACTCGGATACTCGATCCTATCTGGATTTGGATACTTGATCCTAACTGGATTTGGACACTCGATCCTAAACTGGATTGGAATACTCAATCCTAAACTGGATTGGGATATTCAATCCTAACCATATTGGGATACTCGACCCTAAATTGATTTGATTTGGGTACTTGGATTCGAGATCGGGCACTTAGACTCAAGATTGGGTACTTGGACCCGAGCTTGAATTAACTTAGGTACTTGGACCCGGGATTGATTTGATTTGGGTACTTGGACCCGAGATTGGATACTTGGACTCGAGAATGAATTTGACTAACCTTTTATCAGTTGAGAAGTCTGACTGCTCCAGATGTTCTATGCATTGTGATTCTTCACCCTTAGAATGGATCTTCACCCTCGGAGATCGAGTCTTCACCCTTGAAAATGGATCTTCATCCTTGGAGATCAGGGTCTTCTTTGTTCTTTGAAGATGGGAGTGACACGGCTAGTGGCTTGGCCTTGTCTCCTGGGTGTGTCAGCTTCTCTGTCTTTTCTTTGGCTTTTCTTTATTCTAGGCTTAGGATGGGACACATCCAAGCTCCTGGCCGTGTCATGTGACACAGCTAGTGGCTTGGCCGTGTCATGTGGGTGTGTCAGTTTCTGCCATTTCTTTCCTTCTTTTCTTTTCTTTCTTTGGTTTGGTCTTCAGGTGAGACACGGCCAGTGGCTTGGCCATGTCTCCTGCCCATGTCACCTACTGTTTCTTTTCTTTCTTTGCTTGGTCCTTCTTGACTTTGCCCCTTAGGAGAGACACGGCCAGTGGCTTGGCCGTGTCATCTGCCAGTGTCACCTACTGTTTCTTTTCTTTCTTTGCTTGGTCCTTCTTGACTTTGGCCCTTAGGAGAGACACGGCCAGTGGCTTGGCCGTGTCACCTGCCAGTGTCACCTACTGTTTCTTTTCTTTCTTTGCTTGGTCCTTCTTGACTTTGCCCCTTAGGAGAGACATGGCAGTAGCTTGGCTGTGTCGCCTGCCAATGTCACCTACTGTTTCTTTTCTTTCTTTGATTCTTTAATGATTGTTGCAAGTTGTTGGCTCGTTTGATCATGAGGTTGGACCTTCTTTCACTGCCCCTTCGTTTGCTCATTCTAACCTGCCAGATACGCCATCTCATCCGCAGGGTATCAGTGTAAACTAGCTGGTACGTTCCTCATTTCATAAAAGTTTATGCTATATGTATGCATGATTATGTATGCTCTTACCTTTTTCTCTCTTGGCTCATAGCGGATGCCTGAAGAACTAAATAAGAAACTTCAAGAAGAGTTGGCTGCAAGTCGTCGGCAAGCTTCTCATTTTGAAAGTTTATATCATCAATCCGAACAAAATTTCTGTGACTTCCGATTTCAAGGAATGAGGGATCCCGGTGCTTCTTCATCTAGAGGCTCCCAGACTGATGACCATGAGATCCTTTCGTCTTCTTCTGATGAGGACCATGATAAATCGGAACTCCAAGGCAATAGGGATTTTAGTGTTTCTGCTTCGGATGATCCCGGGACAAGTAATTTGCCCCCTCCTCCAACAGGCGATGATTTTTTCAAGTCTTTATTTAGTGACCTACCACCACCCTCTTAGTAATATGTAAATATTGTAGCAATTGTAAAATATTATACAATAATGAAAAATATACAATTTTCCTCTTTACTGTAACTCTTTTTTTTAACTTAATTCTTTCTTCACAGATTTGGCTTCAGGAGCGACTTTGTTTGCTTGATACTCCCTCCATGGACTTTGCTAGATACCTGCCACGTCATCATTCTGTTAGAAAGCTACTCCAGCCTGCTTCTTCATATACTGACTGGGTCGATTGGATCCACTCACGCTCTAAAGTCAATGTCCGTTGGTTGGTACCTTGGTGGAAGATTTCTCGTATCACCATGTGGACATACTTGATGTACGTTCCCCTTGCTGCTCTTCATCAAGGTACATGCTATGATCCTCGCCGACTTGGGCGTCAGTATGGAGCTGAGCTTCGTGATTCTGACTTTGCTCCTGACCTAGACATGCCTTGCTTGACTGAAGCCTACTTGGATTGGTTAAGGAAAAGTTGGCCTGCACGTTACACTTATAGACTGCCATAGATTTTACATTTGTCAATTCAGAAAGTGTTTTGTTAGGATGAAAAATAACTAAAGTAATAAAAGATGCTTCTTTTCCATTTATAATTTGTCATCACCTTTTGCAATTATGATTATTATTTCATCCATATCTGGTCGAATACTTATAACAGTGCACATAGAACAAATTTAATCATTAATTCTGTTTTATTAAATTGGGGAACAACCAAACATAAAGTCTGCATACACAAGATCACTCCTGTTGCCAATTAGCCCTTTCGGGTTTTCTAATTGATGATTTTCTCCCATTAGCCCTAATTATTGCCTAGCCCGCCCTTTCGGATTTTCGGAACTAACGGACTACTCTAACTTTTGCCTAGGCTGCCATTTTTGGGTTTTCAACCTAGCGAGCTGTCTCTTTTTTATTTTTCATATATAAAACTTATTCAACCTGTCAATATTTACTGGCTCACTAAATTCATTCCCATCCATGTCTGATTACTTCACCACACCTTTGCTCATGACCTGTTTCACGACATATGGCCCTTCCCGGCTAGGTCTGAACTTCCCTCTTGGATCAGATACATTAGGCTTACATTGCTTCAACACCAAATCCCCAACTATGAATTTTCTGACCTTGACCCTTCTATTGTAGGCCCGAGCTATCTTCTTTTGATACAGTTAGTGATGATACAGTGCCTTTAACCTTCTCTCTTCCAGTAGAGCTAACTGTGTGTATCTGCTTGTTACCCATTCCGTTTCAGGTAGCTCCGCTTCCAAGACTACTCTCAATGACTTGATCTCAATTTCAATTGGCAATATCGCTTCCATCCCATAAACCAAATAGAACGGTGTCATCCCAGTAGGTGTTTGCACACTCGTCCTATATCCCCATAAAGCAAAGGGAAGCATTTCTGACCAGTCCCTGTAAGTCTTAGTCATCTTGGACAAAATTTGCTTAATTGTCTTGTTTGTTGCTTCCATGGCACCATTAGCCTTTGGTCTATAAGGAGAGGATCGATGATGATGGATTTGGTACTTGGAGAATAAATCCTTAACTACTCCTTGAAACTGTACTCCATTGTATGATATCACACTGTGCGGGACCCCATATCTGCAGATGAGATTCTTTTCAATAAACCTAGCCATTTGACTTGCACCCAGCTTGTTGAAGGATTCGGCTTCGACCCATTTTGAAAAATAATCAACTGCTACTACAATGAAACGGTGACCGTTTGAGGCTGTCGGATGTATTTCTCCTATAATATTGACACCCCAGGTGGCAAATGGCCAGGGTGAAGACATTGAATGCAGTTCTTCATGAGGCATATGATTCAAGTTACCATACATTTGACATTGCTGGCACTTCTTTACAAATTCAATACAGTCTTTCTCCATGGTCAATTAATAGTAACCTTGTCGGATAATCTTCTCAACTAGGGCCAAACCACTCATGTGCGGACCGCAACTTCCCGCATGTATTTTAGACATGATGGGCTCCACTTCAGGCTTTCTTAAACATCTAAAATGCACTCCATCAGGCCATCTTTGGTATAACTCTCCATGGAAGGTGATGTATTGCAATGACCACCTCCTTATGGCTCTTCTCTTTTTCTTTGTTGCCCCCGGCGGGTATTCTCTTTCCTCCAAAAATTGCCGTATAGTATCATACCATGCATCATGGTCCGTATTAACTTCCATGATTGTCTCATATTCATAGCAAGGAGTTGATGAACTGGTCAAGATCAGAGGCTTAAAAAATAGGCTGGTAGGATTTTCCCATACCGAAGCCAATGTGGCTAGGGCATCAGCCATCTGATTTTCTTCTCTTGACAGGTGTATAAACCTACACTCCTTAAAATTCCTCTTCATCATGGTCAAATAACGGTGGTATGGTTTTAATTTTTCCTCTTTCAACTCCCACTCTTTATTTACTTGGGATACTACTAGCAACGAATCACCATAAACTTCCACCTTATCCACCTTCATAATCATTAAGGTTTCCAAACAAAAAATACAAGCTTCATACTCCACCATGTTATTGGTTGCCCTAAATTTCAACTTCTTGGCTAAAGGGATAAGTTCCCCTTCGGGCGATTCTAGTATAACTCCCAAACCTGCTCCTTTCCTGTTTACTGCTCCATCAAAATACATTTTCCACCCTTGTACTTCAATTGCTTCTAATGTTCATCTGGAAATTCCAAGATTACCTCTTCACTTTCTGGTAATGGCTGTTGAGCTAGGAATTCTGCCACCGTTCTACCCTTGATTGTTTTCCTGGTTACATACACGATCTCAAATTCTTCTAATATTATCAACCATCGAACATATTTCCCAATTAAAGAGGGTGTCTCCCTTAAGTACTTCATTGGATCCAACCTGGAAATTACTTGCACACTATACGATTGAAAGTAATGCCGCAACTTCTTAGAAGACCAAACCACGGCTATATATGTAACACCCCTATACCCCGTATACGCACACTACATACTACTACACCTGTAATACACGTATATCGAATATAGGAATGCTACGGTTTACTAAACAAACAAATCATTCCTTTATACAACAATATGAGCAAACTCAAAACATTTAAGTTATATCATAAAACACAATAAATAAAACATTCATTCAACACGCAGCGGAAAATGTAGAGATATTTACAAATACACGAACATCAAAATCAAATTTTTACAAAACATAAAGTTTATACATGTTTGGCAGTCAGTCTTTGATCTTTAAGCTCACAATCAACACTTTAAAATCTAGACTAGACTCGGTCTAGATGAACTCTCTATCTCTACCCTGTCACCTGCATGATGAACCACATTCGCGCTAAGCCAATGGCTTAGTGGTACAAACTACAATAATAATATGCTTCAATGCAATGCCAATGTCACACATTTCAACAAATAAGACAATATTCACAAATGATATCTTTATATTGTTCATCACACTACATTTCATTATTTTATTCAATTATTTCATCACTCATGATTTATATTGAAACAAAGACAAACATGGGCCCAAAAGACACTAATATGCCATTCCACTTTCAGAGTTAATGTTTTGGTTCAATTATCACATTTATCATTATCATTATCCCAACTAGGCTTCAAGTATTAGGTTAACCAAGCTTCAAGGGTAACAAAGCATGCTAAGTATCAACCCAACTTGGCTTCAAGAACCAAACCCAACCTAGCTTCAAAGGATGTAACATCTCAACTAGGCTTCAAGGACTAGATCAAACCTAGCTTCAAGAGATTGTTACCATTAGGCATGCCACCTACAACAAAACTCTGAAAATGGAATAACACATTAGACACACAATTCATTCATTATTTCATTATCAATTTTATTCTCATTTTCTCATCATCATTTAGGCAACCATGCCTCAATTATCTCATTTGCGTCATTATAGCCAACAACAATGGCTTCACATCTCATCAATAGAGTATACATAACCATTTGCATTAAACATTCATCATCATCTAGGCAAACATGCCCCATTTATTTCATTTGAATCATTATAGCCAATCACAATGGCATCACATCTCATCATATTTCAATTCACATTAAAGTAATTCATCATTAAAGTATTCATCATATTCAATTGCATTGCACATACCTTTTGAATGATCATCATATCTTTCACATTATACAAATCATAACATTAATCAATTTGTATTAACAATATACTAAATTACTTAACACATTTATAACCAAATGTGTTAAGTCTCAAAATCATGTAAATGAATGCAACCACGTAAGTTTGTACTTACCTCAAGAGAAACTCACACCAATCTATACACTTCTTCTTCCAAGAATTCTCAACACTTAGGTTAGGGCAATAAAACCTCTTCAAAACCTAATTCAAAAGGAATAATACACACTTATATAAACTTACACATGAATTCTAATACAATTATTCACCTATTAGACTCATACTAGACCTATGGATCACAAATTACAAACCAAAACCACTAACTAGGGCCCACAGTCATGGCCTCACAACCCCACGGTCGTGGCCTCACAACCCCACGTCGTGGTCTCACAAACCCCTACGGGCGTGGGTTAGAAAACGAATCTGTCCAATTGCTTAACACCCCCACGGTCGTGGCATCCAAGGGCCACGGGCGTGGCATCCAAAATGCTTCTGTTTCGGACCAAACTCATGTATTCTATGCTTTCCACTCCATTAAACATAAACACATTGAAAATCTACCAAAAATAATTGATCAAACTTAATATTGACATCAATTACCAAGTCACAACTCTTACTCTTTCAACACCAACCTAATTCCTTTTCTTCAATTCAATTCCAAAACCACAATCAATTAAACCCAACACTCTCAAACACACCATAATCAAACATATTCATGCTCTTAATAATCCAACACCAAACTCAAACACAACTTAAAATAAAACAAGAGAATCAAGAAGAAACTTACCAAAGTTAATGAAACTTCTCAAATTTCCAACTTGATCACTTAAATCTTCTTCAATTTGATCTTGGAAAACAAAACTCTCTATTGCTCTCTTGCTTCTTTGATAGCCGGCCAAAAGAAAAGAAAAGAAAAGAAAAGAGAAGGAAAGAAAAGAAATGAAAATGCACGAAGAAGAAAGAAACAAGAAGAAAAAAAAGAAAGCAAAGTCAAACTCTTAATAACTTTCTCCTTAAAACCCTCTCCTCCAAGCAAATAATATTAAAATATTCAAAATATCTCCATCCACTTCCACTCACTCAAATTCCACTTAATTAATTAATTAATTAAAATCATTAGTTAATCTTCTTTTGACTTCCACCTTTTGACTTGTATATTTTGTATATATCTATGTATATACAACATATACACTCTTCTGATCTTTTATCTCTTCTCATATAAACATATACATTTATAACACTTAATCCAATTATAACAATAATACCAAAACTTTTAGGGTATACTTTGGGATATTACAATTCTCCCCCTCTAAAAAGAAATTTCGTCCTCGAAATTACCTGACATCAAGTCTGAAACAACTAAGGATACTGATCTAGCATCGCTTGCTCACTCTCCCAAGTTGCCTCTCCCTTTGTATGATTCTTCCAAAGAATCTTTACAAGTGGCACTTTCTTATTTCTCAACTCTTTCACTTCATGTGCCAAAATAGCAACTGGTTCTTCTTCAAATGTCAGATCCGAACTCACCTCAATAGATTCAACTGGCATAATATGAGATGGATCTAAGCTGTACTTCCGCAGTATAGATACATGGAAGACATTATGAATCCTATCCAACTCAGGTGGCAAAGCAAGTCGATAAGCAACTGGTCCAACTCTCTCCAATACCTCATAAGGTCCAATAAAATGAGGACTTAGTTTTCCTTTGTGACCAAATCTCAAAATCTTTTTCCAAGGAGACACTTTCAGAAATACTTTATCTCCAACATCAAACTCTATGTCTCTACTCTTCAAATCTGAATAAGATTTCTGTCGATCTGAAGCTGCTTTCAATCGATCCCGAATTATCTTCACTTTCTCTTCTGTTTCTTTAATCAAATCAGGACCAACCAATTTGCCTTCTCCAACTTCAATCCAACACAGAGGCATTATGCATCTTCTACCATACAATGCCTCAAATGGTGCCATTCCAATACTGGATTGATGATTGTTGTTGTAAGCAAATTCCACAAGTTGCAAAACTCTGTCCCAACTTCCTGAAAAATCAATGACACAGCTTCTCAACATATCCTCTATAATCTGTATCACTCTTTCTGACTGCCCATCTGTCTGCGGATAAAAAGCAGTGCTAAAGTGTAATCGAGAACCCAAAACACCATGTAAACTCTTCCAAAACCTTGAAGTAAACCGAGGATCTCGATCAGACACTAAAGAAATTGGAACTCCGTGTAACTTCACTATCTCACTGATATACAGCTCAGCTAACTTCTCAAGAGAATAGTCCATCCGAACTGGAAGAAAATGAGCTGTCTTTGTCAATTGATCAACAATCACCCAAATAGCATCATGCTTCTTTTGAGTCAATGGCAACCCAGACACAAAATCCATTGTCACACGTTCCCATTTCCATTCAGGCACTGATAAAGGTTGAAGCAACCATGTTGGAACTTGATGCTCAACTTTCACCTTCTGACAAGTGAGACACTTGGATACAAACTCCGCTATGTCTCTCTTCATGCCTGTCCACCAATAATGTTGCTTCAAATCTTGATACATCTTTGTACTCCCAGGGTGCATAGGAAAAACTGACTGGTGTGCTTCTTCTAAAATAATCTTTCTCAATCTTACATCATCAGGAACACACAATCTATCCTTGAACCAAAGGCTACCATCACTTCTCACATGAAATTCTCGGCTCTCCCCATTATGGCAATCTGAAACAATCCTCTGAATTTTCTCATCTGCCAATTAAGCCTCTTTAATCTGATCTAACAACACCGGTCTCAAATTCAACTGAGTCAACAATGCACCATCATTACAAAGCTCAAAACTAGCATGCAATGCTCTCAACTCAACAAGAAACGAGAGCGAATAAACAGTCAAACCTGTTAAAAACTTCCGACTCAAGGCTTCCGCAACAACATTCGCCTTACCAGGATGATAATCAATCAAACAGTCATAGTCTTTAATCAATTCCAACCACCGTCTCTATCGAAGATTTAGCTCTCTCTGTACACCCAAGTATTTCAAACTCTTATGATCTGTATAGATAAAACACTTTTCTCCATACAAATAATGTCGCCAAATCTTCAAAGCAAACACTATAGCTGCCAACTCCAAATCATGTGTCGGATAATTAAGCTCATGCGGCTTCAACTGCCGAGAAGCATAAGCTATAACTTTACCTTCCTGCATCAAAACACAACCTAAACCATTATGTGAAGCATCACTGTAGATTACATATGGTTTATCTTCCACAGGCAAAGTAAGAATAGGCGTTTGAGTCAACATCTCCTTCAACTGCTCAAAACTAGCTTGACACTGATTTGTCCACACAAATCTATCTTCCTTTCTAAGTAATCTGGTGAGTGGAGTAGCTATCAAAGAAAAACCTTTCACAAAGCGTCGATAATAGCCTGCCAAACCTAGAAAACTTCTAACTTCAGTCACAGACTTCGGTGGACTCCAATTCAAAATAGCCTCATCTTTACTCAGATCAACTCTAATACCATCTGCTGAAACTATATGACCCAGAAAAGTCACTTGATCAAGCCAAAACTCACACTTCGACAGCTTAGCATACAATTGCTTCTCTCTCAAGATCTGCAATACAATTCACAAATGCTTGTCATGCTCCTCTTTATTATGCGAATACACCAAAATAACATCAATGAAGACCACCAAAAACTGATCTAGATAGGGCCTAAACACCCTATTCATCAAATCCATGAAAGCTGCAGGTGCTTTCATTAATCCAAAGGCATCACTAAAAACTCATAATGCCCATACCTTGAGCGAAAAGCTGTCTTAGGAACATCTTCACCTCTAACATTCAATTGATGGTACCCTGATCTCAAATCAATCTTGGAAAACACTGCTGCTCCCTTCAATTGATCAAATAGATCATCAATCCTAGGCAAAGGATACTTATTCTTAATAGTCACTTTATTCAATTGCCTATAATTGATGCACAACCTCAAAGTACCATCCTTTTTCTTCACAAATAACACAGGAGCTCCCCACGGAGAAACACTAGGGCGAATAAACCCTTTATCCAATAACTCCTGCAACTGCAGCTTCAACTCTCTCAACTCAGCAGGTGCCATTTGATAAGGAGTAATAGAGATGGGAGTGGTACCAGGCAACACATCGATACCAAACTCAACCTCTCTTTCAGGGGGTAACCCTGGCAACTCTTTCGGAAACACATCTGGAAATTCCACAACTGTGGGTATACTATCAAGTTGAGAACCCACTACTCTGGTATCCACAACATGAGCAATATAAGCATCACACCCTTTTCTAATCAACTTTCTAGCTGCAAAAGCTGACACAAACAAGGATGCAAGTTGTCTCTGCTCACTAGATACCATTATACTTCTCCCATCACCGGTTCTCAAAGCAACACACTTCTTTTGATAGTCTACCACAGCTCCATGCTTAGACAACCAATCCATGTCTAAGATCAAATCATACTCCTTAAAAGGCATTTCAATCAAATCACCCAAAAACTCCTCTCCTTGCACCACAACTGCACTATCACGATGCACCTTGCTAATAACCACACTATGCCCTAAAGGATTTGTCACCAAGACATCAAATCCTAGGGACTCAGTATGCAATTCAGACACAGGCAAGCTAGATGCACTAATGTATGAATGAGTAGATCCTGGATCAATTAAAGCAAGAACTGAAATGCCAAATAAAGAAAATGTACCCGCAATAACTGCTGAAGCGTCCGACTGCCTCTGCATCACATACACTCTCTGAGAAGATCCAACCTCATCTGGCCTATTGCCTCCGGGTATAGAGCCTCCTCTCTGACTGATCCCAAGTCGACCACCTCTACTAACACCTCTACCCCTTCGACCACCTCTGCTGAAACTAGATCGAGAAGCTACAGTATCAGTCTGTCTATCCTCCTGCATATCAGGGCAATCTTCAATAAAATGAGCTGGTGACCCACATCTAAAGCATACTCCCGATCCACCTGTCTTCCAACAAGTAACCCCATGGGTCCTACCACAATGAACACATACAAGTGGAATAGATCTCTGAACCACTGGAGTCGGAGCACTCGCTACAGAAACTGTAGGTCTCGGTCTCTGCCTCTGATATTAAACTGACCTACCAGACTGCCTCTGGCTCCTACTAATTCTTGGAACAAAACTTCCTCGACCTCTCTTCATAGACGAAGACCCTGCCTCAAACTGGGATCTCCTAACTCTGGTCTCCTCCTCAGTAGCAGCTACTGCAAAAGCTTGTGCTCTCTCAACACTTCTAGCTGCTACAACCAATTGAGAAAAATCTTGGTACCGAGAATCAGCAACAATACACATAATAGAGGGCCTCAACCCCTCCTCAAATCTCCTACACCGGTCAATCTTATCTGCAATAATCCCCCCCCCCGGCATAATGACTCAACCGGATGAATTCTACCTCATACTCTGTCACAGTCCGGTTATCTTGTCTCAAATTCAGAAATTCCATCTTCTTGACATCCTTATACTCCCTCGGAGTATATTTCTGCTCAAACTCCCTCAGAAAATCACTATAAGATAACGTTGGTGGATCATCCATGGCATGAGGAACCGTCTTCCACCAATCATAAGCATCTTTCTGTAGAAGGTATCTAGCATAATCAAATTTCTCTTCAGGAGTGGCTTGCAACTGGATAAATACCCTCTGCACTCTATCCAAGCATTGCTCAGCTACTGCAGGATCTGTAGTACCAAGAAAATCCTCAGCCCCAAATTTTCTCAATTTATCATAATGTCTCACCGGCACTTGTGGCTGTGTGGCGGTGGTGGCTGCACTGGAGCTTACCTCAATAATTTTACCACATGCCGTAACCAAACCGGCGGAACCTCATCAGCAGCTGATCTCTCTGGCACAAGAGCAGGTGCCTCACTAACTCTCTCAACCCTAGCTCCATCTCTACTCTCTTCAGGAGCTACACTCTCAGCACTACCTTCTACGGACTGACATGAATAAGGCGCCATCACTACCTATGTCTGCAAACACAGCATAATATACCTCATTAAAGATCAAAGACTGCCAATACCAAAACATGTATATTTTTTAAAAACCATATTTTAAAAATCAAAAATTTTTTTCATACAATTTACCTAGGTTGAGAATCTCAAACCTAGGCTCTGATACCAAAACAATTGTAACACCCTATACCCCGTATACGCACACTACATACTACTACACCTGTAATATACGCATACCGAATATAGGAATGCTACGGTTTACTAAACAAACAAATCATTCCTTTATACAACAATATGAGCAAACTCAAAACATTTAAGTTATATCATAAAACAGAATAAATAAAACGTTCATTCAATACGCAGCGGAAAATGTAGAGATATTTACAAATACACGAACAACAAAATCAATTTTTTACAAAACATAAAGTTTATACATGTTTGGCAGTCAGTCTTTGATCTTTAAGCTCACAATCAACACTTCAAAATCTAGACTTGACTCAGTCTAGATGAACCTGTCACCTGCGCGATGAACCACATTCACGCTAAGCCAACAGCTTAGTGGTACAAACTACAATAATAATATGCTTCAATGCAATGCAAATGTCACACATTTCAACAAATAAGAAAATATTCACAAATGATATCTTTATATTGTTCATCACACTACATTTCATTATTTTATTCAATTATTTCATCACTCATGATTTATATTGAAACAAAGACAAACATGGGCCCAAAGACACTAATATGCCATTCCACTTTCAGAGTTAATGTTTTGGTTCAATTATCACATTTATCATTATCATTATCCCAACTAAGCTTCAAGGATTAGGTTCTACCAAGCCTCAAGGGTAACAAAGCATGCAAAGTATCAACCCAACTTGGCTTCAAGAACCAAACCCAACCTAGCTTCAAGGGATGTAACATCTCAACTAGGCTTCAAGGACTAGATCCAACCTAGCTTCAAGAGATTGTTACCATTAGGCATGCCACCTACAACAAAACTCTGAAAATGGAATAACACATTAGACACACAATTCATTCATTATTTCATTATCAATTTCATTCTCATTTTCTCATCATCATTTAGGCAACCATGCCTCAATTATCTCATTTGCATCATTATAGCCAACAACAATGGCTTCACATCTCATCAATAGAGTACACATAACCATTTGCATTAAACATTCATCATCATCTAGGCAAACATGCCCCATTTATTTCATTTGAATCATTATAGCCAATCACAATGGCATCACATCTCATCATATTTCAATTCACATTAAAGTAATTCATCATTAAAGTATTCATCATAATCAATTGCATTGCACATACCTTTTGAATGATCATCATATCTTTCACATTATACAAATCATAACATTAATCAATTTTTATTAACAATATAGTAAATTACTTAACACATTTATAACCAAATGTGTTAAGTCTCAAAATCATGTAAATGAATGCAACCATGTAAGTTTGTACTTACCTCAAGAGCAACTCACACCAATCTATACACTTCTTCTTCCAAGAATTCTCAACACTTAGGTTAGGGCAATACAACCTCTTCACAACCTAATTCAAAAGGAATAATACACACTTATATAAACATACACATGAATTCCAATACAATTATTCACCTATTAGCCTCATACTAGACCTATGGATCACAAATTACAAACCAAAACCACTAACTAGGGCCCACAGTCGTGGCCTCACAACCCCACGGTCGTGGCCTCACAACCCCACGGTCGTGGTCTCACAAACCCCCCACGGGCGTGGATTAGAAAACAAATCTGTCCAATTGCTTAACACCCCCACGGTCGTGGCATCCAAGGGCCACGGGCGTGGCATCCAAAATGCTTCTATTTTCGACCAAACTCATGTATTCTATGCTTTCCACTCCATTAAACACAAACACATTGAAAATCTACCAAAAATAATTGATCAAACTCAATATTGACATCAATTACCAAGTCACAACTCTTACTCTTTCAACACCAACCTAATTCCTTTTCTTCAATTTAATTCCAAAACCACAATCAATTAAACCCAACACTCTCAAACACACCACAATCAAACATATTCATGCTCTTAATAATCCAACACCAAACTCAAACACAACTTAAAATAAAATAAGAGAATCAAGAAGAAACTTACCAAAGTTAATGAAACTTCTCAAATTTCAAACTTGATCACTTGAAATCTTCTTCAATTTGATCTTGGAAAACAAAACTCTCTATTGCTCTCTTGCTTCTTTGATAGCCGGCCAAAAGAAAAGAAAAGAGAAGAGAAGGAAAGAAAAGAAATGAAAAAGCACGAAGAAGAAAGAAACAAGAAGAAAAGAAAGAAAGCAAAGTCAAACTCTTAATAACTTTCTCCTTAAAACCCTCTCCTCCAAACAAATAATATTAAAATATTCAAAATATCTCCATCCACTTCCACTCACTCAAATTCCACTTAATTAATTAATTAATTAAAATCATTAGTTAATCTTCTTTTGACTTCCACCTTTTGACTTGTATTTTTTGTATATATCTATTTATATACAACATATACACTCTTCTTATCTTTTATCTCTTCTCATATAAACATATACACTTATAACACTTAATCCAATTATAACAATAATACCAAAACTTTTAGGGTCTACTTTGGGATATTACAATACATGTCTTTTCGATGATACTATACTTAATTTCATAAGGTAGGAGCTTTCTACTCAAATAGTAAATGGCATGCTCAATCCCCGACTCATCTGGTTGGGCTAGCATGGCTCCTATTGACTCTTCTTCTACTGCTAAGTATAATAATAGAGGTTTTCCGGGTTTAGGTGGTTTCAAAACAGGTGGATTCAACAAATACTCTTTTATTCGGTCAAAGGCCTTTTGACATTCTTCATTCCATACAACTGGCTGATTCTTTCTAAGCAATTTGAAGATAGGCTCACAGATTGTTGTAAGCTTTGCTATAAATCTGCTAATGTACTGCAGTTTACCAATGAATCCCCGAACTTCTCTCTCCGTCTTTGGGGCTGGCATATCTCTGATTGCTTTGACTTTGTCAGGATCTATCTCAATACCATTCGGACCAATTACATGTCCCAACAATTTGCCTAAAGTAACACCGAATACACACTTCTTTGAGTTTAATCTTAGCTTATATTTCAAAGCTCTATCGAAGAATAATTCCAAGTTCTGGTTGCTCCCTTGTATCCGACTTCACCATCATATCATCAACATATACTTCAACTTCTTTGTGCATCATGTTATGAAATAGTGTGGTGGCCATCCTTTGGTAGGTTGCTCCAGCATTCTTTAAGCCGAAAGGCATCACCCTATAACAAAATATACCCTATGTAGCAGTGAAGGCAGTTTTGGCTTTATCCTCTTGGGCCATTAACACTTGGTTGTATCCGAAAAATCCATCTACAAACGAGTGTAGCACATTAGAGGCTGCACTATCAATGAGTACATCTATATGAGGTAAAGGAAAATCATCCTTAGGGGAAGCCTTGTTTAGATCTCTATAGTCCACGCAAACCCTTATTCTTCCATCTTTCTTTGGCACAGGTACTATGTTGGCTAGCCAATCTGGGTATTCTATCACTTTAAGGAACTTCACTTGTATTTGCTTAGTGACCTCTTCTTTAAACAACTCAGCCCACTCAGTTCTTAGTCGCCTAAGCTTTTGTTTGACAGGCTTAATGTGAGTATAAGTAGGAATATAATGCTCAGCTATGTCTCGATCTATCCCAGGCATATTCTCATAAGACCAAGCAAACACTTCTTCATATTTTTTGAATATTTTTTCAAATCTCTCTCTCTCATCAGGAGTAACGTCGAATGCTATGCTAATGTTTTTAGGATTTTCAATTGTTCCCAAATTTAATGATTGTGTGTTAACAGAATTAATATTAAAGATGCTCATGTAACTGCTATTTGAATGTATGCAACCATCAGGAGAAACATTACACAAGTAAGCAAAATTAGACTTTATTGCATTCATTTTAGAAAAGAAAACATCATCATCCTCATACAAAGCAGACAAATTAAAATCAAAATCATTGTTCTCAGAATCATAAAGCAGGATGTCTTCAAACGTTTCTTCAACCAGGGCAGCAATCTCTTCCGCAGTCTTCTCGGCTTTTAGGGCAGCTTCATTCTTCTCTTTGTTGATTGACAGGGTGAGCTCTTTCTTCACTTGCTCCACTAGCTCAGCAACATCTGTAAAAATTTTAAAACCGGGAATTAACTTACCCATGAACATGATCGGCTCGGGCTTTTCTTGGAGTGGTCCCATATCTGGAGCTTTGACAAAGATCTCTTCAAGTGGTGGGAAGCTCATCTTCTCACTCTTCTTTGGCTGGACATCATTGGCTTCATCATATCCCAACCCCTTCTTGGAAGCTTGAGTTCTAAAATCTGGCAACTTTGTCAAACCAGCCTTACCCTTTCCAAGACCAGCTCCGGGAAGGTAGTTCATGTTCTTCATCATATTCAAGACTTTGGAGTCCACTGCTTCATCAACAGAAAAAACAGCTACTTGAAAACCATTGAGAGGCCTCTCAACCATTAGAGCCTTAACAATCTCATTATCTTTAGCGTCAATGACCACTGTTTCATTTCCATTGGGGAATTTGATCTTTTGATGAAGGGTGGAAGGAACTCCACCAAGAGGGTGAAACCATGGTCGCCCCAAGAGCAAGGCGAAGGTAACTGGTATGTCTAAAACAACAAACTCAACAATAGATTCAATTGGACCAACCTTGACGGCCGCTTTAAAAGTCCCTTCGGCATGCCTCTTAGTGTTGTCGTAAGCACGAATTGTTACCTCGGTTGGGTTTAGATCTCTTGTTGACATGGCTAGCTTTGGCAATATTTTAAGTGGACAAACATTTATGGCGGACCCATCATCGACCATTACACATGGAGTCCTCTTCCCCTTGACTTCTATTTTGATAAAGAGAGGGCGGATGTGGTCTCTTCCCTCCTCCGGCAAGTCCGCATCTGAGAAAGAAACTGCTCCCATATTAACTTCACTCTTTTCTCGGTGCTTTTTAGAAGTAGCTAACAGGTCCCAAATGCTAACACTTGCTTGGGTTCTTTTCAATTGCTTGAGTACAACATCATCTTCTTCCACTTCAACTTCCTTCCCCTTATTAGTTTCTATCTCCTTAGGTGGTGGCTTTGCGTAAGGCTTACCGGATCTAGTATTCATCACCTTATCTTCTTCGGGCTCGGACCAAGTCCACTCCTCCTTCTTGGGTATAATATCATCATCACTATCACTTGAATTCCAAAACCCATTGACAACACAAATTGCTACTTCTCCACCCATCATAGCTTGTTCAATTTTGACAAATGCCTCTTCTTCTTTGGTTGCTTTTTCATCCACATCTTGAAAAGAAGACATGACAAAGGCCTCATGCAAACCTCCTCCAATCATGAAGGTTGCCAGTGGTGGTACCCTATTGAATTTTGGTAATGGGTTGTCTTTGGTGTTTGGCTTATTGGGCTCGGGTAGCTTCCCATTATCAATTAGGTTTTGGATCTCGTGTCTCAACCTTACACATCTATCCGTGTCATGCCCTTGCATTTGGTGGAATTGACAAAATGCTTTGGTGTCAAAGTTAGGTGGGAGAGGATTAGGTAAAGGACGAGGATTTAAGGGTTGTAGCAATCCCTTTCTTTGAAGCTTGTTGAGAACCCAAGACATCGGTTTTCCCAATTTCAAAAATTGTCTCCTTATTCCTTGGTTAGTAGCATTAACACTGACGGCCTTTTGCATGCTTTGGCTACCAGGTTGATAGCTCCCTTTCTCGTTCCTTTTTGTTGCAAAGTGGCTCTTCTCCCTTTCCCATTCTTCAAACCAGCTTGGAGAAGGTCTTTGAAATCACGGATGAGTGTATGAGACATCCTCTCACGAAGACTAGGCAACACCCCTCTCACAATCATCCTTATTTGATCGGATTCATCGGGCCTCTTCTTGAGTAAAGCGGCCTTGTTTCAATACCTTTTCATATAGTCCACAAAATTCTCATTTGGCCTTTGCCTAATGGACTCCACTTCCATTAAGGTAACTTCTAACTCAACATTATATCCATATTGATGGATGAAGGCTTTGTAAAGTAGATCCCAACTCTTTTGTGTTCCATCCTCCAAGGTATGGAACAAATTTTGGACAACAGGGTCTAATGAGAGCATAAAGTACCTTAAGGTTTGAGCCTTAGTAGCTCGGGCAGATTGCATGGCAGTGATATACTGCTTCACATGAAGATGGGGATTTCTGGTACCATTGTACTTAGCAAAGGAAGGCATCTTGAACTTATAAGGGACCTCATCATCTTGTTCAAATAGTTTGTCGATCTCAGACATCTCTTCGATTTTCAGCTTCTTCTCAAATTTCTTTTCTAAATCAGCAATCATCTTTTCAACATCGGATGTCTCGATCTTTTCAATAGTTGCCTTCTCAACAGCCTTCGGTTCTTTCTTCTTTTCTTGAACCTCTTGGTAGTATTGAGCCCAATCATCATCATCATCAATGATCACCTTTTCATCATCAAAAACCACTTCACTAACTTTAGTCTTCCCTTTGTCCTTTGGTTTTTTAGTGCTAGCAGATGTCTCGGCATGATTCTCTAAGATTGCAGTCAATTGGTTCTTCATGGTCTCGGCTAGGGCCTCTTTGATTTCTTCCATTTTGGCATTAAGGGCTTCATCCACCATCCTTTGAATTTGTTCGGGCTCCATTGTTTTAGGTGAGCAAGTGATTGAGTCGTTGCTAGATACTTCATCTCCAGCATAGGTCGGATTATTGTAAGCTTTAGAACTATCGTAATCCAGGGCTGTGAGCCAGAAAGGATCAATGATATGAGATGCAAATGTATACATGTATGCATGTATGCACAAACAATTAACAAATGAGGATAAATAGGACGTTCCTTCCAACCTTATAACATCCACACACGAATGGCGAGTCCCTTTTCCTAGGTATATGGTTAACAAAATACCAACATGGGGTATCTTGCTTTCGAATAATTCCCTCGGACGTTTTAACCAATAGTTATATTTTCGAAAATGGAAATCAATCCATGACAATTCCCATTAATTAGGTTTTAATCCATTCAACCAACTAAAGTAGCTTTTATGCTATGTTGGATTAAAACAAAATTAAGAGGTTTATTATAAATAGATTTTTCTCTTGAAAAGAGTAACCAATGGTTCATGCCAAAAACAAGCCCATGGTTAATTTATTCTTAGTGTAAACTAGGCCCACAATTGATTTTTGGTATTTCATAATTGACCTAAATAATTTGTAAGCTCTTTGTAAGAAATGGTTGGGTGAAAATAATTTTGTTTCTAAGCCCATTGTAAAAGATTTTAGAAAAATGAATTTTGGGCCTAGTATTTGGGCCATGGGCCAAAGAATTTATTTATTTTTTAGAAAAGTATTGTCCAAAAACCATCTTAAAAAAATTTTAAAAATAGTTTTGGTCTTTTGGATTTCAAAGAAAAATTTATTTTGAGCTTATAATATACTTAGGTCATATTAGAAAAAGAACAAACCAAATAAGCCATGATTTAAGCCAAGATAAATCAACCATAGTCAAACAACATGCATATGGGGTAAAACCTAAGGAAAGTAACTAGGCCAATTACATGAGCTTTAGTCTTTGGGTTAAAAGGCTTAGGTTTCCATAGCAAGTATATACCAAATGGTACGAGGCTATGAGTGATTAAAAGGCTTAGGTTGCCATGCTCGATCTCCATACCTTGAGTGAAAGTATGGTATCCCTTACATAACATAACACGGGTAACACGGGCGTCCTAACTCACGCACACGATGCAATCTAAGATGGTGCAATGGATAATATCATTATAAGAAAGAATAGAATAATATAAAGACCAACGGAATCAACTTCTCTTATCCCTAGTGGAGTCGCCACTGTGAGCGGGGATTTTCGCCCCCACTCCCGGTGGAATGGTTATTGTGACTTCGGCATTGATTAGGCTCGGGGCCTTAGAGAACACGGACCTAAGTCCGGAGAAAAATGGAGTCGCCACCCGAACGGACCGGGAAAAAAAAGGGTGGATGACTCGATTCCTAAGGAATTCCCAACCCCTTAATGGGTTCGGAAAGTTGGGTATGTGTGGGGAAGGTGAGAAATGGCCCAGCACCCCCACAACGCCCGGTTCATTGGAACCAGCCTCCTTTACAGGTCTTAATATTATAAAATTCTTAAATAATACAATATTATCCATATTACACACAAATAATTAAAAGAAAGCATCAATATATTAAAATCAAAGCAATGTCCAAACAAAGCAAATAAATGGACACCCATCCAAGGATGGAAACATGTCCTTACATCACTTGCCTAAATAGGACACCCACCAAAAGGTAGAAACATGCCCTTTACATAGGTTCTAAAATAGAAAAGCAAATTAAATTACATGATGTTTAACTAATGAGGTACCCACCAAGTGGAAACATACCTCTTACAACTTTTGGAAATCTAAATTAATTGATAAAAGTAAATAATCATTCATCAAAGCTATTAATCAAAATATAAAATAAACATCCATCCATGATAAATTAAACAAAACAAGTATTAAAATTAAATAAATTAAAGCATAAGAAATAAATCAAAGCATAATCAAGTATGGAATTGAATAAAACAAATAAAAGTTCAATTATAGCTACTGTGACTTTTTATGGAATTAAAATAAATTAGGGTTTTAAGTTTTAAATGGTTGGTAAGACTCTTTGATTAACTAAATTAATATTTGAATGGTGAAATCATGAAACTAGGGTTTTAGACACTTTAAAATACTTTGATTTGTGATTTTTAGTTATTGGGTTTCTAAGCTACTGTGTAAAATTTATGTTTTTATGTTTTTTAATATTTTAAAAGGATTAGGGTTTATAAAAATTAGGGTTTAAGATTTTAAAAGGATTAGGGTTCATTATTTTAGGTTTAAAAGTTGAATTTTGGATTTAGGGGTTTAGAAGTAGGGTCACGGGTAAAAGATTTGAATTAGGGTTTTAGAAATCAATTTGATAATTTTATGAAGTTTTATGAATTTAAACAAATAAATTAAAGTTTTGATAAGTAGAAAAGATGTTTTTTAAGGCTTTTTGAAAGAAATAGAACCTACTTTAAAATTTTAAAAGAAGCAGAATTTACATCATAGTTTTGTTGAAAAATATGTTCAATTAGAGTTTTAAGATTTTTAAGAAGAAAAAATAAAAATTTTAAGTCTTTTTGGAAAATAAAGTAACAAAATAAGGTTTTTTGGCTTTAGAAAAACTAAATTAAAGTTCAAAGGTTTTTAATTTTTATTTCATAAATTTGCTACTGTGTAAAGAAAACAATTAAAGAAAATTAATTAACACATACCTTCTTTTGATGATTTCTCCAAAAATAATTATTCTTGGATGAACTAGCTCCAAAGACAAGCCTTTTTTTCCTTTGCATCCTCTAAATTGAGCTGCTGCTGTTCCAGAAAAGAGTTGAATTGAATTTCTTCTTTTCCTTCCTTGATTTGGTTTCAAATTTTCCAAACTACTCTTGAATTTTTTTTTGCCTCCCCCAAATTAATTGCCTTTGGTCCTTATTTATAGTGGTTTGAGGTTGTTTATTCCTAATTAGTTAAGGTAAGTAATATTAATTAAAAAAAAGAAACCAAAACCTAATTGGATTAGGTTTCGAAAAATTTGCGTTGGAAAATTTGCGCTGCCGAAAAAAACTGCTGCGGAAAAACTGCGCTGGCAAAAAAAATCTGCTGCAGTTGGCTGCGGCAGCGCTCGCGGAACGGGCCTGTAAGCTATTTCGCTGGCAGAAAATTTCTGCGTACGAAATAGCACAGTGATTTCACCCGCAGGAATTTCCTGCGGGCGAAATGCGCACGGGCCCGCGCGATGATTTTTTTGTCGCTGATTTTTCCGACTCCGATTTTATTTTTATTTTTATTTTTTGACTTTTATTTGTTTATTTCTATTTTTTATTAATAAAAATTAGATACTAAAGCAAAAATTATTTAATAAAAATTATTTTGGACCAATTAGACAACAAAAATTATTTTAGACTAAATAAAACATATTGGACCGGATTGGGTCAAAAATTAAGGGTCTACAGGATGGTTCAAAGATTTATTGAGAAGGTATCCTCATCATAGGCTTCCGCTGTGGCTACAAATTTAAACTTTCTACAATGGATTGAATTATGCATGTAAGCAATCCATCAATGCAGCTGGCGGAGGACCATAAATAATAAGACACCTGAACAAGCAAGGGATTTGATTAAAGATATGGCCCTTACCAATTATCAGTGGCAAACTCCAAGGGAATAAGGAAAATTAAGGGTCACTGGATCACATCAATTGGATCTCGTGGTTGGTTCACTTTGGGGAAATCAATGCAAGTGATGTCTTGTGAATGGTGTGGGGGTGGACATCAAAGTCAAGATTGCCAAAGTAGCAATATGTTTGCTAGACAAGAGTAGGTGGATTATATTGGAAACATGCGTAGGCAACAGCAGAACAATCCCTACAGCAACACATATAATCCAAGGTGGAGAAATCATCCTAATTTCTTCTGGAATAATCAGAATAATCAAAATAATCCAAGGCCTCCCCTTGGATTTCAGCAGCCTCAACATCAACAAGCTGCCCATCCAAGAAAGAGCAATTTGGAGGAAATGATGGAGAAGTTTATAACAGCTTCAGAAACTAGATTCCAATCAATAGAAACTACCCTTAGAAATCAGCAAGCCTCCATTAACAATTTGGAAAATCAGGTGGGGCGAATTGCCAAGTTACTTAGTGAACGACCACAAGGGAGTTTATCTAGCAATACTGAGGCAAACGCGAAGGAGCAGCTAAAGGCAATTACTCTAAGGAGTGAAAAGGGAATTAAGGGTGGTGTGGTTGAAAAAGAAGTTAAGTCACAAGCAAAAGAGGTTGAGACACAAAAAGAAGAAGAAGATAACCCTACTGTCGCTTCGGGTGAGAAGGCTGCAGTGGAAAATGAAAAAGGAAATCAACTTCAGAAACCCAGTCTAGTAGTGAAGGAATACCAACCTTGAGTGCCATATCCAGCAAGGTTGAACAAGGACAAGATGGATGCTCAGTTTGGCAAGCTCCTTGAACTCTTTAAACAACTGCACATTAATATTCCATTTGCTGAAGCTTTATCGCAGATACCCAACTATGCTAAATTTTTGAAAGATATCCTTTCTAAAAAAAGAAAACTTGAGGAAGTATCTTTGGTGCAATTGTCAAAAAAAGTTCCGCAATTTTACAGAAGAGATTGCCTAAGAAATTAAAAGATCCTTGTAGTTTTACTATTCCATGTTTGATAGGTAATCTTGAAGCTCAAAGTGCATTGGCTGACTTGGGGGCTAGCATAAGTATTATGCCCTACAAGATGTTTAAAGAGTTAAGTGTCGAAGAACCTAAAACAACACTCATGACCATTCAACTTGCTGATAAGTCAATAATTCACCCTCGTGGCATTATAGAGGATGTGTTGGTAAAAGTCAAGGATTTCATTTTCCCCAATAATTTTGTTGTCTTTGATGTAGATAAGGATACAAATGCTTCAATTATCCTTGGTAGGCCATTTTTGAATACAGCTCATGCCCTTATCGATGTCCATGATGGCACATTAACCTTAAGAGTGGGAAATGAGAAAGTTATTTTTAATATACATTATGCTATGAAGCACCCACTTACACTCAATGAGGTGGATTCATGCAATGATATCATTGAGCATGAAACATTAAATTGTGTTACTAATGTTGTTTCCAAGGATCCCCTTGAGTTATGTTTATTGCAGGATAATGTTGAGGACCAGGAAGCACTGGAGCAGCTTGCTTATCTTGAAGCAAGCAAATTTTTTAAGAGTCGAACATATGAAACCATTGAAATTCCAAAAGAATAGAAGTTGCGACCATCTGTGATTGATCCACCCAATTTAGAACTCAAGCTTCTTCTGGATCATCTTGTGTAATACCCTTATACCCTATATACATACAATACATATTTTCAGCATATGTAAAATACACATATACGGTATAAAAATGTCACAGACTGATTTAATAAAAAATTTCACATTTATGTTTTAAAATTTCAAATACTAATATATAAAATAAATAGTACATAAATATTCTTTGCTTGTTATAGGAATCCAAAATAAATATTTTATATGAAAATCTCTAGGAAATATTCGCCAGAGTTTTGTTTATAATTTGGACGTTCCAAAAATTCAGCAGAACACAACCTGCATAAAGTAAACACTCCCAATGAAAATCAATTCACCATTTCACCAATACTTCTCAATTTCTCCATATTTTCTCAAAATACTTATATATAGATATATAAATTAACAACACATATAAAATCCCATTTGAACAAATTATTCAAAACATTCTTTACAATTACATTATATACTTCCAAAAACATATCATAACATATATAATATCAAAATACATTGTAATATCAAATATCTACATGCTGGCAACTGGCTCTGATCTTGATGTACCTAAAAACAACTCTTCAAGCTCAATAAATTCAAACCTAGACCTAACCAAGTCTAGTAGAACTCTCCGGCTATACCAAATCATCCATGACACCTGCGCGACAAATTACAATCACACTAAGCCGAAGCCTAGTGGTACAAACTTTGATAAAAACAATAAAACTCAATGCAATGCCAATGCACAATGTATATAGATGTCACATCATTCTACTTTCTTATATTTTTTTAAATATTTTATAATCACAGCTCATAGCATTATATTGCTCAATTGTATCACAATTCATAATTCACATTAAAGCAAAGACAAGAATGGGCCCAAAAAGGATCTAATATGCTATTCAAATTTTAGAGTTACCTTTTTGGTCCATAATGACACCATGTGTCTAGTCCCGTAGGCAATATATCCATGGATAATGTAACAGCCCCAGTCTCTTGGACCTCAACTCGGCTAGACCCTTAGGCCTAGTATCTTGGTCCTCAACCCGGCTAGACTGCTACAGTTTTTAAGGCTTACGACCCAGTCTTTTCACCCTCAAAAACATTATATTTATCAGCTGGCCTAGCTTACGACCCAGTCTTTTCACCATTCCAGCGTGTAGCCCATAGGCAATAATAGGCATGCCGCCAAACTCAGAACCCTGAAAATTAAATAACATACTAGGCACACAATTTATTCAAATTTCTCATTATCAAATTCTTTCATAATTCCTTTATTAAAACTTTTCTCATTTTCTCATGATCAAACTAGGCACATTGCCTTATTGTATCATCTTTTTCTCACTTTTTTTTTCATTTATTCATTTTTCTCATTATTAATCTCTTTCTCATTGTCACATATTCAATCTTGGCACATTGTCTTATTTTCACATTTTTTTCTCATTTTTCTCATTTTTCATATCTTTCTCATTTTTCTCACTTTTATCAATATCAATTCATTTCATTATTCCACATATCTCATTTTTGCATTCACAACACATTACCCAATTACTTAGGGTATTTTCACATAATATACATATTTCACATTCTACACAATTTAACCATTATCAATGGCTTTTCACATATGACATTACAAATGTCATAGCACATTATTCATACTCAATCAATGAACCAAGTAACTTAACACATTTTCCAACCAAAATGTGTTAAGCCCAAATGTCATGCAAATATAAACAATATATTCAAAGTTTGTACATACCTCCACTAGTGTTTAGATCATTTTTGTACTTATTTTTAGTATGATTTTTATGTGTTTTTAGTTAATGTTTTGATTGATTTTTGTTTTAAGTGTGTTTAAATTGTTGTTTTTAGGTTTAAGTGCAAAAACACCCTTGGAAAATCAAAACAGTGCAGGAAAAGCATGAACCAAGCAAGACATGGCCAAGCCAAATTAGGCTTGGCCGTGTCCCTCAAGGAATGAAGATGGCAAAGCTTGACACGGCCAACAGACACAGCCAAGCCACTGGCCTTATTTCATCCAAGGAGGAAAAACAAAGAAACAACAAAGAAAGAGCAAAAAAATGAAGAAACATGAAGAGACACACTCAGTGACACGGCCAAGCCACTGGCCGTATCACATGACACGGCCAGCAAGCTTGGTCGTGTCCCATTTCATGCCAACAAGACTTGGAGCAAGCAAAGAAGGAAAGAAAAGAAGCAGAAGCAAACACACCCACATGACACGGCCAAGCCAGTGGCTGTGTCACATGACACGACCACAAGCTTGGCCGTGTCAACCCTTGAGACCAAAAGAAAAGAAAGAAAAAGAAAGAAAGAAAATGCTCAGTGAAGGACACGGCCAAATGGCTTGGCCGTGTCCCAAAAAAAACAAGAGACACGGCCAAGCCACTCTTGGCTTGGCCGTGTCACACTAAAAAAATTTGAATTCTTTCACACTAAGTGGGGGACAAAGTGGGGAACAAAGCCTTTTGCTTGCCAAAAGAAATATTAAACAAATAAAAAGTGGGGAACAAAGTGAAGTGGTGTGAGTTGGAAGGCATGGGTGTGTATTTTGAATGAATTAAAAAGAGAAGAAGATGGAAACAGAGGGAGTCTTTGGTTTTCTTGGAGACAATTTCTGCTACACGTTTGGGAGAGGGAGAGAGTGACACTCTCCCTTATCCCTTCATCTTCATCTCCATTTCCATCCTCTCCACCTTCTCCATTTTCCATTGATAAGATCTTTGAGGTTCTTTGGGATAAATTGGGTTAACAAGCTCTTGAAGGTTGAAGAAGCTTCATTGAAAGGATTGGTGACTTGAGAAAGCTCCATTCCATCTTCCAAAGGCATAATCAATTGAAGGGTTGGTGACTTGAAAAAGCTCCATCCAAAGGATTGGTGACTTGAGAAAGCTCCATTCCACATTGCAAAGGGGAATCAACCATTGAAGAGGGCTTGAGTTTTTCATCAAATATCAAAGTGGAGCTAGGAGGAAGACTAGCAATCCTACTCTTGGCATCTTCACAAGGGGTTTTTCTATTCTCTCTTTTAATTCATTTCTTATTATTGTTGTTGTATTAATAGAATTGATATTGCAATGGACAATTTGTATTTGTTTTATATTGAGTTGAATGAATATTATAAATTGATGATGTTGAGCCACATGCTCATGCCTAGGGTTTGTAGTATATTTGGTTGAATGTCTTGATTTGATATTTCTATTGATGTTCATTGTTGATTGGTTGATTGTATTGCATTAAATGCTAGGTTGATAGATTAGCTACCTATTGATCTTTGAATATTAGATGACGGATCGAGAGGTGAAATCCGATATCGGAACTATATAATCGACCACCCTATGAATGAATTAGAAATATAAGTTCTAGGGTTTCATTAATTTGATAATGTGAAATAATTGGTTATTGCTAATTCATGAATGTGAGAACTAATGGATGGGTAATTGACTAATTAACCTTAAGGAACAAATTAATTTACAAGGTTATGTTAATGGATAATTGAGAATTGAGCTTTGATTGAATGGACCTATAACCCTAGGCACCTTCCCAAGAATCGATTTGATCTTGTACACCCATCACACACATTAATCCCTACGCACGATTAATTTTAGGTTTGAATTATTCTCGCACCATCCCAACACAACAAACACCCGCATTTAAATACTTGTCAATCAAGCTATTACGAACCACACCTTCTTGGGGAAACGACCTTGGGGCGATCACCTTTGCTACAGCTACCTCGTATACTTGTGAGTGACGCTTTGTAGTAGTACTTAATTCGAGCGCAACAACTAGCAAACCAAAGCAGGCTTAACACAACCTCCAATCCTCTCCTTCCAACTTGCCCTTCACCACTTGGATGAAGCAAATTAACCTCCCTCAATGCCTATACCAAATGTGATCATACATAATCATTTAATATCACATTCTAAGGTATTCTCAACATCAAACCATAATTAAACATCACTCTAAACCAAATCCCAAAATTAAGCTTCACGTCACTTTAACTTAGCAACTCCATATTAACCCATTAAATTATTGTTTTGAGTTTATTTATATCATTACAGACATATTTTAACATGTTTAAACAAATTACAATAATTAACCCCATGCTTATGCTCAAAACCCTAAAATGGCATAACCTTCACCATTGAAGGATCTCCATTCCAACTCAATCCAATTATCATTTCAATCTTATTTCCACCACTTATATCATTAAATAACATGATTTAAGCATTAAAATCAAACAATTAATCATTCTTTGAAAATTCACTTTTCCAAAACCCTAAATCAATACTACCATCTTCAAACTCCATCCAAACTTAACTAAATCCATCATTTGATTTTGAAATCCTTGTTTATGCATAAAAAAAAAACATTTGAAACCAATTTGCACAATTAAAACTCATGATTTCAAAAACTCAAATGTTCCATAATCCTAAATTCTCTCACTTCACCAAAGTCAACTTAAATTCAACCATTTCTTAAATCTAACCTTAAAATCATAGTTAATCACTTAAAATAACTTCATCCATAACCAAATATATAATTAAATCTTAGAACTTCAAAAACCCAGAACACACATATTCAAACTTTCATTGAAATCCAAAGAAAAAGTGAGTAAACTTACTAATTAAAGAGGAAAACCTTAAAAATCCACTTGAAACTTTGTAAATATTTCAATTAAATGAGTTTGGAAGAAGCAAATCCCTCTCTTGAAGCCATGAAAATCAGCCTTGAAGGAAAGAAGAAGAAGAAGATGAAAAAAAAATGATTTTCTCTTTCCTCCCACTCACATTTTCAACCTTATATATATTATTATTTTAATATATTTTTAATTAATTAATTAATTAATTTATTAATTAAAACCCCAAAATATTATCTTCCATCCAAAATTATTTATTTTTGAATTATTTTATTAATTTTAAATTTTTAAGATTTAATTATCAAAATACCCTTTTACTTTGACTTTTCTTTTAAAAAATGTTGACTTTTATATGTTATGTATATTTTACATATATATCACATATATGTTCCACTTTTTCATTTAAAACCCTTTCATTTTTCATTTAAAACCATTAATTTAATTTATCCATTTAAATTATAATTTATTTTATCAAATTTTCAAAAATTAAAATTTTTCAAAAATTTAGGATATTACACATATGCACAAGTAATGTGTATCTTATATACACATCAAATGTACCTTATATGTGTATTAAATATATTAAGTATTTAATGTATTAATCCAACATATACAATTAATATACCATATGTATATGTTATATATACTCTAATATATATATTGAGTATATATAAAATTTTATATCTCCAAAATCACGGGTGTGACATCTTGAGTATGGATTCATGGGAGAGGAGAATAAATTGCCAATTATTTTGAGTTTCCACCTATCTTCTGAGAAGGTAAAACTCATTGAGTTATTACAAAAACATAAGCAGGTTATAGCTTGGAAGATAGCAGACATCAAGGGTATCAGTACATCCTATTATACTCACAAAATACTGATGAAGGATGAGTTCAAGCCAGTGGTGCAACCACAATGGAGACTAAAACCTAAGATGGGAGAAGTAGTTAAAGCTGAAGTAATCAAGCTACTTGATGCTGTAATTATATATCCAATTTTGGATAGCTCCTGGGTGAGCCCGGTTCAAGAAGTACCAAAGAAAGGATGGGCAACGGTGCTTCCTAATGAAAATAATGAGCTAATTCCAACAAAAATAGTTACCAGTTGGAGGGTTTGCATTGACTACTAAAAGTTGAATGATGCAACTAGGAAGGTCCATTTTCCTTTGTCCTTCATTGATTAGATGTTGGAGAGACTTTCTGGGCATGAGTATTATTGATTTTTGGATGGCCGTTCAGGATACTTCCAAATTTCTATTGCCCCGGAAGACCAAGAGAAAACTACATTCACTTGCCCATATGGGACATTCGCATATTGAAGGATGCCATTTGGATTATGCAATGTACCTGCAACTTTTCAATGGTGCATGGTAGAAATCTTCAATGAGCTTATTGAGGATATTATGAAGGTGTTCATGGATGATTTCTCGATTTATGGCAGCTCGTTCAAAGGTTGTTTAGAAAATCTTGAGAGGGTCTTGATAAGATGTGAGAAAACAAATTTGGTACTTAATTGGGAAAAATGTCATTTCATGGTTCAAGAAGGAATCATGTTGGGACACAAGATTTCAAGTAAGGGTATTGAGGTGGACCGGGCTAAGGTGGAAACCATTAAAAAACTACCACCCCCCACATCAGTCAAGGCTATCAGAAGCTTTTTGGGACATGCACATTTCTATCGGATGTTTATACGCGACTTTTCTAAGATAGATCGTCCTCTAACAAGACTCCTTAAGAAGGATGTTGATTTTGTATTTAAAGAAGAATGTTTAAGATCTTTCACAACTCTTAAGGAGAAATTGACCCATGCTCCAATCATTGTAGCTCCCGATTGAAATTTACCATTCAAACTGATGTGTGATGCAAGTGATATTGCAGTGGGGGCAGTTTTGGGTCAATGCAAAGAGAAGCATTTTCAGCCCATTTATTATGCAAGCAAGATGTTGAACGCAGCCTAGGCCAATTACATAACTACAGGGAAAGAACTTCTAGTTGTGGTTTTTTCTTTTGACAAGTTTAGATCATATTTGATCTTGTCCGAAGTGATTGTGTATACGGATCACTCAGCTTTGAGGTATTTATTTGCCAATAGATGCAAAGCCTAGGCTAATTCATTGGGTTTTTTTATTGCAGGAATTTGGTTTGAAAATTCAAGACAAAAAGAGAGCTGAAAATCTGGCAGTAGATCACCTTTCGCGCTTAGAAAACCCAACCTTGGAGAAGTTCAAAGAAGGGAACATTGATGATCGTTTCCTTGATGAGAAGCTTTACGCCATGGTAAGTGAGGTAAGTGTTTCAACTTTTGATGTACCTTGGTTTGTAGATTTTGTTAATTACTTGGCTGCTAGGAAATTGGCTAAAGATATGACTTATCAAGAGAAGAAGAAATTTTTTTCTGACTTGAAATATTACTTCTAGGAGGATCCTTTCTTGTTTAGGCTATGTAAGGACCACATGATCCGGCATCGCGTGGCATGGCCTGAAACGATGAATATTCTTTGTCATTGTCATGTTGGACCAGCTGGTGGTCATATGGGAGCTAATAAGACTACTCAAAAGGTGCTCAAATCAGGATTTTATTAGCCCACACTGTTTAGGGATAGCTATGATTTTGTGAAATGTTGTGACCATTGTCAAAGAATTGGAAACATCTCCTCTCGTGATGAGATGCCCAAAAATGGAATTCTAGTGTGTGAAGTCTTTGATGTATGGGGATCAACTTTATGGGACCATTTCCTAGTTCTTTTGGTAACAAATATAGTCTTGTATCTATAGATTATGTTTCCAAATGGCCTAAAGTCCAAGCTTTAGCTACGAATGATGCTAGGGTAGTAATGAGGTTTTTGAAAAAGTTATTTTTGAGATTTGGTATTACAAAAGCGATCATAAGTGATAGAGATACTCACTTTTGTAATGCTCAGCTTGAGAAAGTTTTCAAAAGGCTAGGTCTTACACATAGGTTTTTTACTCCTTACCCTCCCCAAACTAGTGGTCAAGTTGAGAACACGAATAGAGAAATAAAAAGGATCCTTGAAAAAAATGTAGAGTGATCCTGAAAGGATTGGTATGAGAAATTAGACAATGCTCTGTGGGCCTTTAGGACTGCATTGAAAACTCCATTGGGTACTATGCCATTTAAGTTAGTATATGGAAATGCTTGTCACTTACTTGTGGAGATTGAACATAATGCTTATTGAGCTATAAAATAGATTAACCTTGATCTAGCTAGTGCAGGTGATAGGAGGAAATTGCAGATCAATGAGCTGGATGAATGGAGATTACAATCTTATGACAATGCAAGGATATCTAAAGAGCGGACTAAGAGATGCCATGATACTCACATTAAGGAATGGAAAGAGTTTCAAGTTGGTGATCAGGTATTATTGTACAATTCGAGGCTTCGACTTTTTCTAGGTAAGTTAAAATTAAGATGGTCTAGTCCATTTAAAGTCAAAGAAGTTTTTCCCTATGGGACAATTGAAATTACTCACCCAGAGAAAGGGAATTTTAAGGTTAATTGGTAAAGGCTTAAACTATATTGAGGGGAGACTTGAGTGAGTTGAAGGAGGTTTTATACCTCCAAGACTAAACATGAACCAATCCCGAACGTCCAACTAATACGACGTTAAAGAAGTGTTGGGTGGGAGGCAACCCACTATTTTATTTGTTTTGATATTTGTTTCTTTCATTTTTCATATTTTTAGTTTGTTTTGTAGGTTTTTGATTCTTCTATCATTGGTTGGTGGTGTGTTTTCCTTGAATTCATTTGAATTTGTAGAGAAAAATTTTCTTATGAGGGGTAACTTGAGCTTATTTAGAGACATGCCCATGTCACTGGACGGGTCATTTAGATGGCACCGTAGTAGCTACGACACGCCCATTGACACACTCGCGTCATCGGTCGTATCATTTTAGTTAAATTCGAGAGTCACAGTAGCAACCACACGCCCAATGACATGCCCATGTCACTGGCCATGTTGATTTAAATGAGTTACAGGAATTATGACACACCCAAAGACACGACCTTGTCCATGGGCATGTCCATGGAGCGTGCCGATTTTGAATCAAACATAATTTCCTCTCTCCTCTTCCCCTCTTTTTTTATTTTCTCTCAAATTTTCACACTCTCACAATCAAAATCACATACCCATTCATCATTGAAGGGATTTTGACTACCATTTCGTGATTTGGAGGGGATTTCATAATTTTTCCTTTAATTTTATCGCATTCTTCAAGCTATTTAGGTACACACTTTTAACTTTTGAAATTTTATTTTGCTTTTTGTGGTTTCCTGCGATTTGTTTGGAGATTCTTGCAATTTGTTTGGAGATTCTTTAAGATCTATTGATTGTTGGATTTGTTTTGTTTAGTTGGATTCTAGAGACTCTATTCTATTTTATTGTGGATTTGTTTATTTGCCATAGCTAGTTTCTAGCAATTTTAAATTTTTTTTTACTAAGGGATTTTGAGTTTTATTCAAGTTTTATGGATATTTTGTGATTTATTCATTGTGTTTTTGAAGATTCTATGGTTATAATCGAATTCCGTATATTGACACACTATTTTTGATTGTTTAGGCATAATGAGTTAACATCCTTTGTTTTGTTGCGTTGAGTTATGGCGATATTGATTTTGGGTGATGCTATTGAATTGGGGCAATGCTTGGTATGGAAATTGATTACTGCATGGATTTAAAAAAAATTTCCCTCTTTGAGAATTGGTTCATTGCTCTCTTGTTGGTTAGTGCCATTGTTTTTATTATTTGATAATACATTACTATTGTTGGTTTCATTAGGTTGGTCTATTGTTTTGCTCTTCTTAGATTGTTTGGCGTACTTTATTTTGAGGTTATTATTATTTGTTTTGCAGATCACGGGTCCTCACAAACAAGTGCTGCCTAAATTACCAACTAAGCGGGCTAGAGGTGAAGGTAGCTCAAGCCAACCTGCTACTAATCCCATCTCAAAATTCATTGCTGGCCACAAGTGCCTTCGATTCTCAACTGCGGAGGAGTGAAGATGGTTTGAACTGTTAAGGAATAAGGATTGGTCACCACCTAGGGTTGTGGATTGGGGTGCCATGGAGTGAGCCAACATACTGACTGAAGTCCAGGATTTGATCAACCAGTTGGGATGGGAACAACTCTTCTCCATCAATGAACCTTCATATAGAGAGTTAACCCTGGAGTTCTTCTGCACTTTTCAATTTGATAAAAATAAGATCTCCATTATGAGCTGACGATGAAGTTTCGGTTGGGCGGTCAGCGATTCCACATGAGCATCAACGAACTCGGCGTGCATTTGAGTTTATTTATTGCAGGGGAGGTGCAGACCGTAGAGTACCTTAACTCCGAGGTAGACTTTGGGGAGTATGATGTCATTCCTCTCAGGGTTTGGAGCACGTTTGCACCAAATGCCACCAAGTACTAGCCGAAAGTATCCAAGGCATCAAATTTTTAGTCCTTTCCTTGTCGAGTAGTGCATAATCTATTGGTTCACACCATTGTGGCTTGACTTAGTAGTACGGGAGTTGTTGGCCTGAGGCAGTAATTCTTCTTAAACTGCATTGTCCATAAGTTCTGATGCAACATAGCTCATGCTATCACACATTTTTTCTATGAGCAGTCCAAGAAAGGGGCACCAGGTAACTTGCGTGGTGGCATGTATGTCATGAGACTTGCTTGCAGTTTGGGGGTATTGGATGGATGCCTCCCGATGACTTTGGATAGGCTCCCCAAAATTTTGGGCATAGATACTTTGAAATGGTTAAACTAGGAGAAGGTGGTGGAGCTGCAAGCGCCACCCATGGATTTTGAGCCAGTTCCACCCACGGATTTTGAGCCAACTCCTCCTACTCCCACTTTCGACATACCTCCACCTCCACTGATAGACATCCTCGACCAGTCCATCATTACCGGACCTTCTTCCTCAGCTGGTCCATCTTTTACTCCAGCCCCTACCTTCAGAGACCGGTGTCATTCTGTGAATGTTGAGTGGGATGATGACTAGAAACAAACTGAGTTTGAACGCCAAATATGCAAGATAGAAGGGAAAATTGGAAATATTGAGCTGAATCAAAATAATATATTGATTTAGCAGGATCAGATTCAGTGTTCCATAGAGCAGCACTACTCATCCTTCCAAGCGCAACTGGATCATGAGATACTGAGGAGGCAATGGCTAGAGTAGTCTATGCTCGAGTTTTGGAGACATCAGAGATTTAGCCCTTCACAACCACCGCCACCACCATACTAGCCTTCAGTTCCCCATGTTGATGTTTCGGATGATGATGATAGCGATGATGCTAGTGCCAACGGTGATGATACCAACGCTAGTGATGATTCCAGTGCCGAGCCCATGACCGACTAGCTCATTTTATTTATTTATTTTCTTTTCTTTTATGTTTCTTTTTATTTTCTTATGAATGACTATACATTTCATTTTTAATATTTTCATGTTTGTATTATTATTATTATTATTATTATTATTATTATTATTATATATGTCTTTGAACCTTCACCATTCTCTATCTCCATTTTTTTTGTCATGTAGCTCCTTCAACATCGCAATGCTTTTAGAACCCTATTAATATATGTCTATTCAGGACATGTCAGGGCAGTTCTCTCTCTTTTGTTCTTTTTATTATTTTACACACATTAGGGACAATGTGCATCTTAAGTGTGGGGGAGAGGCATATAGATTGAGCTTTTGTTTTCATTCTTGCCATTTGTTGCATTTGTCTCATTTAGTTTCTTTGATTTTATTTTTGGGTTCAAGTAAACTAAATCGCTATTATAATATAAACTGAAATGGTTCCTCTTTTCATTAAAATAATGATTGATTTAACGAAAGACAATTTCTTGTTGAAGTTGACTCAGTTTTCTTAATTGATTGCTAAAGACTAAATGTGATAGTTTGAATTAGGTAGTTGATTGATGAGAGTTGCACATCTGAAGTTTAAAACCTTAATTACATTTTTTAGCATATCCCAATTCTTTAGATACTTGAGTCAAACTTAGTATGACATCTTTATTATCTTAAGTTTCTGACCACTTTACTAAAAAAATAATAATTAAATGAAAATAATTTTTCAGGAGCTTTGAAAATTTATCCCTATTTTGTTGATTTTAACTCTTGAATTGAAATAAATGAGTTGGAATCATGAATAGTACTAGTAGCCATTTGAATGGTGATTCTAGCTGAGTAACCAGGGGTCAGCATCACAAATGTATACCTTCGCGTTAAAAAGTTAGTATCAGTTCAAATAAGTCGGGCTCCTTTTGAAAAAAAAAATAAAAAAAATTAATGTTTCACGTAATGCTTTTTATGAAGGGGTCAAAGAACTTAAGAGAAAACTTACACTTTCATACTTCGTTCATGACTTTTGAGTTCAAGGAATTTTATGCTCAATCTTTTAACTCTGAACTTTTAGATTTTAGATCTATTAGATCTTTATTTTGAAACTTCTTAATTCAGCTATCATATTTGAGATTTAGTTTTTAGTTCAGAATGTTGGGTTTTCTAATTCAAGTATTATAAAAAAAACTTTTGTTTTCTTTAGATATAGAGGGGTCTTTCATTTCTGCCTATTATAGTGATTTGGTTTGCTTAAGGATAAGCAAAAACTCAAGTGTAGAGAAATTTGATAAGTATATAATTGATGATATTTTTGTCCCTATTTCTTAATATATTTATTGTCAAATTGGGTTTAAATTGTTTGTTCAAGTGTTTATTAGGATTGATTCTAGGAACTTTTGACATGTGAGGGCCTTAAGGTTATTTAAGATGGAATCACGGATGAAAGACAAGGAAAGAATATATTTTGGGCAAATTCTTCAAGTTACACGCCCAGTGACATGGGCATGCCAGTGGCCATGTCATTCAACTACTTTACAGAAGCCTCGACACTCCTAGAGACATGGACGTGTCACTGAACGTGCCATTACTCCTGACTTACAAAAGCTGTGACATGCCCAATGACATGGGTGTGTCCCTGATCGTGTTTCTAACTCAGTATTGTAGTAGCAATAGCACACCCAAGGACATGGGTGTATCACTTCCCATGTCATTAAAGTTCAAAATAGCCCCGTTGACATGCCTACAGACACCGGCGTGTCCATGGGGGTGTTTAGGCAAAAATCTCTGGGCTATAAAATCTGAGCTAAAGAGTGAATTAGGTATCGAGTTTTATTTTCAAAGCTGGCCTCCTGAGAAAAAGTGAGTTTTTGGCAGCTAAGAGAGAAGATGAAGACCCAATTCATGCGAGATTTAATCCAAGATTCGAGGATTGAAGTGAAGAAACACAAATCATTTATTATGGATTGTTTGAATTCTTTTATTTATTTCCTCTATTTTGACTTTATGGTTATGAACATGGGCTAAACATTTTATCTATCTAGATATTGATGATCCATAGCTTTATTATATGGATTGAATTGTTCTTATTAAATTAAATCAATTGATTGAGTTGTTTTATCCTTTTGATTCTTAATTTCTTATTTTCAATTGATAATAGCATGTTTATTGATTGGTTGCAATTTTTATGTTATTGACTTGAGAAAGCTTGATATGAATAGAATGCTCGTGAGGATTGAGGGTTGATTGGAGTGCTAGAGACAGACTTACAAGACCCTTTGGTTTAAAGTTCCTTGTTTTTATTGCAAGATCTATTTAATTATGTTTGAGAAGAGATTCCTAGCATTCTACTTAGTGATTAGAGATTAATTCACTTGAGAGAGGTTTTAATCTAATTTAGGGGAATGTCAATTCAGCTCTATTATTTGATTTAATTGAATTGATATTCATAAATGCTTTTTATGGCTAGGAGAATTCAATATCTGGATAGTATTTTCATCATCAACTTTTGTTGCACAATATTCAATTTTTATTCACTTTAGTTTATTAATTAATTTGCTTTTTTATTTTAATCATCACACAAACTATTGATTCGCTAAAAAATAGTTGAAATTTGCACTAATATTTGACCTTGTCCCCAGTGAAACGATATCTTACTCACTATTTTATTACTTAAGCGACACGTGCACTTGTGGCAACCCTGCGATAGCATGAAATTGCCATTTGAAACTACACTCCATTGTCTGATATCACACTGTGCAATACCCTATATATGCAGACAAGAACCTATCCATTTGCCTTGTCCCCGGCTTATTGAAAGATTCAGCTTCAACTCATTTTGAAAAATAATCTACTGCTATTGTGAGCGGGGATTTTCACCCCCACTCCCGGTGGAATGGTTCTTGCGACTTCGGCACTGTTTAGGCTCGGGGCCTTAGAGAACACAGACCTAAGTCCGGAGAAAATGGAGTCGCCACCCGGACGGGCCTGGAAAAAGAAAGGGGTGGATGGCTCGATTCCTAAGGTGGAAAGTTGGGTACGTGTGGGGAAGGTGCGAAATGGCCCAGCACCCCCACAACGCCCGGTTCATTGAAACCGGCCTCCTTTACAGGTCTTAATATTATAAAATTCTTAAATATAACAATATTATCCATACTACACACAATAAAAAGAAAACATCATTATATTAAAATCAAAGTAATGTCCAAACAAAACAAAACAAATAAATGGACACCCATCCAAGGATGGAAACATGTCCTTACATCACATGCCTAGATAGGACACCCACCAAAAGGTAGAAACATGCCCTTTACAAAGGTTCTAAAATAGAAAAGAAAATTAAATTACATGATGTTTAACTAATGAGGTACCCACCAAGTGGAAACATACCTCTTACAACTTTTGGAAGTCTAAATTAATTGATAAAAGTTAATAATCATCCATAATAAATAAATCATTCATCAAAAGTAATAAAATAAACATCCATCCATGATAAATTAAATAAATCAAGTATTGAAATTAAATAGATTAAAGCATAAGAGATAAATCAAGGTATAAGTAAATATGGAATTGAATAAAGCAAATAAAAGTCCAATTATGGCTACTGTGACTTTTTATGGAATTAAAATAAATTAGGATTTTATGTTTTAAAAGGTTGATAAGACTCTTTGATTAAACAAATTAAGGTTTGAATGATGAAATCATGAAACTAGGGTTTAAATGCCTTAAAATACTTTAATTTTTGATTTTTGGTTTATTAAACTTTAAGCTACTGTGTAATTTTTGAGTTTTTATGTTTTTTATGTTTTTTAATGTTTTAAAAGGATTAGGGTTCATAAAAATTATGGTTTAAGGTTTTAAAAGGGTTAGGGTTCATTATTTTAGGTTTAAAAGTTGAATTTTGGATTTTAGGGTTTTAGAATTTGGGTCACGGGTAATGAGTATTTTTTAGGGTTTTAGAAATCAATTTGATATTTTATGAAGTTTTATGAATTTAAAAAAATGGATTGAAGTTTTTATAATTAGAAAATATGTTTTTGAAGGTTTTTTGAATGAAATAGAACCTAATTTAAAAATTTGAAAGAAACAGAATTTGATTTTGGTGTTGTAGAAAAATATGTTCAATTAGAGTTTTAAGATTTTTAAGAAGAAAAAATAACAATTTTAAGTCTTTTTAGAAAAGAAAGTCACATTTTTAGTGTTTTAACTTTGGAAAACTAAATTAAAGTTCAAAGATTTTAACTTTTGAAAAACACAAAAAAACCCTAGTTTAGCTACTGTGTAAAAAAAATTAGAATTTAGAATTTCATACCTTCTTTTGTAAGTTCCTCCAAAATTGCTTCTTCTTGGATGAACTAGCTCCAAAGACAAGCCTTTGTTGCCTTTGGAATCCCTTTAATCGTGATGCTGCTATCTAGAAAAGATTTAAATTGAATTTCTTCTTTTCCTTCCTTGATTTGGTTTCAAACTTTCCAAAAACCCTTTTGATTTCCTCTCTCTCGGCCACCCCCGCCAATTTCAATTGCCTTTGGTCCTTTTTATAGTGGTTTAAGGTTATTTATTCCTAATTAATTAAGGTAAGTAATATTAATAAAAAAAGAAATTAAAACCTAATTGGATTAGGTTTCAAAAAATTGCGTCGAAAAATTTTGCGCTGGCAAAAACTGTGGCAGCGGGCGAAATAACTTCCCGCAGGAGCCCGCAGGAAATTCCTGAGGGCGAAACGCCCGCAGGCTTGCGGGTGAGCTGCTGCTGGGCCGACGAGCCAGCGCGACTACTTTTCGCTGCCTATTTTTTTTTCGACTCCGATTTTTATTTTTATTTTTATTTTTATTTTTTATTATTAAAAATTAGATAATAAAGTAAAAACTATTTAATTAAAATTATTTTGGACCAATTCGAAACAAAAATCATTTTGGACTAAATAAAGCATATTGGATCGGATTGGGTCAAAAATTAAGGGTCTACAGCTACTATGATGGATCGATGACCGTTCAAAGCTATCGGATGTATCTCCCCAATGTTGTCAATTCCCCAAGTCGCAAAAGGCTAGGGAGAAGACATAGAATGCAGTTCTTTGGGAGGCAAGTGATTCAAGTTTCCATACATCTGGAACTGCTGGCACTTCTTCACAAAATCAATACATTCTCTTTTCATAGTCAACCAATGGTAGCCTTGTTGAATTATCTTCTTAACCTGGGCCAACCCATTCATGTGGTCCATAATTTTCCGCATGTATTTCAAACATGATCAGCTCAACTTTAGACTTCCTTATGTATTTTAAATGTATTCCATCATTGCATCTTTGATACAACTCCCCATAAAGGTGAAGTACTGCAAAGACCATCGCCTTATATCTCTTCTCTCTTCCTTTGTTGCATTCTGTGGATACTCCCTACTTTTTAAGAATCGCCTTATAGTATCATACCATGCATCATGGTCTATATTGGTTTCCATGACTATTTCATACTTATAACAAGGAGTCAATGAACTAGTCAAAACTAGAGGCTTAAGAAATAATTTAACAGGATCTTCCCATACTGAAGCCAATGTGGCTAGGGCATCAACCTTCTGGTTTTCTTCTCTTATCAGATGTCTAAATATGCACTCCTTGAAATTCTTCTTCATCATGGCCAAATAATCATGGCATGGTTTTAACTTTTATTCTTTCAACTCCTACTTTCCATTTACTTGGGATACCACTAGCAATGAATCACCAAAAACTTGCACTTTATCCACTTTCATGATCATCAAGGTTTTCAAGAAAAAAGTGCAAGCTTTATACTCCACCATGTTGTTGGTTGCCCTGAACTTCAACTTCTTAGCTAAAGGGATGAGCTCCCCTTCTGGCAATTCCAAATTACACCTAGACTAGCACCTTTTCTGTTTACTGCTTTGTCAAAGTATATCTTCCATCCCTATACCTCTATGGCCTCTAAATGTTCATCGAGAAATTCCAAAATCACTTCCTCATTGTCCGACAATGGCTGTTGGGCCAGGAATTCTGCTATTGCTCTACCTTTGATGGTTTTCTTGGTTATTTACTCAATCTCAAACTCTTCTAAAATGATCAACGATCTGCCATATTTTTCAATCAACGAAGGTGTTTCCCTTAAATACTTCATTGGATCCATCCTGGAAATTGCTTGCACACTATAAGACTGAAAGTAATGCCGCAACTTCTTATATAACCAAACCATAGCTATGCATGTCTTTTCAATGATAATATACTTAATCTCATAGGGTATGAGCTTTCTACTTAAGTAGTAAATTGTATACTCAACTCTCGATTCATCTACTTAGGCGAGCATTACTCCTATCGATTCTTATTCTACTGCTAAGTATAATAACAAAGGTCTGTCAGGTCTAGGTAGCTTTAAAATAGGTGGATTCAGTAAATATTCCTTAATAAGCTCAAAAGCCTTTTGAAATTTATCATTCTACTTGACTGGCTGGTTCTTTTTAAGTAGTTTAAAGATCGATTCATAGATTATGGTAAGCTTTGCTATGAACCTGCTAATGTATTATAACTAACTTCTTTCTTCATCTCTTGGATTGCCTTAACTTTGTTGGTGTCAATTCCAAAGTCATTTGGACCAATCACATGTCCCAATAACTTGCCTGAAGTAACCCCAAACACATACTTCTTTGGGTTCAATCTTAGCTTATACTTTACTGCTCTTATATAAAAAGATCTCTAGATTTTGAAAATGTTGCTCCCTTGAATCCGACATTACCATCATATTATCAACATAGACCTCAACTTCCTTGTGCATCATGTCATGGAACAGGGTAGTGGCCATTCTCTAGTAGGTTATTCCAGCATTCTTTAACCCAAACGACATTACCCTATAGCATAATATACCCCATGAAGTGATGAAGGCAGTTTTAGCTTTATCCTCTTTGGCCATTAACTCCTGATTATATCCAGAAAATTCATCTATGAATAAGTGTAATGTAACACCCCCACATCCAATGCACACACACTACAACTACAACCATGTAGCATAAGTGCACCAAACATAGGGATGCTGCGGTTTTCTTCAACATTCAAAACATTTAAATAGATACAATATTATTATCATTATATAATATAGAAAGGTAGATCATTTACTTTTAAAATAAAACACATTAGATATATATATATACATACATATAGTTATTTCACAGCGGAAGTCATAAAATATTTACATATTTGAAAACACTTAATTCCATATTTACAAATATACAAATATGTACCTTTAATCAATACTTTACAAAATATAAAAAAAATTATACATGATTGGCAAATCTCCTTTGATCTTTAAGTCTCCAAAATCAACTCTTCAATGTCTACCCTCACTCGGTCTCGAAGAGCTCTCGGGTTCGATTCTAACAGTTCTATCACCTGCGCGATTAAACACTATCGCGCTAAGCCAAGGGCTTAGTAAGATAATCATGCTAATGATATGACTTCATGCAATGCAATGTCATTTCTCAAACCATAATATATATGTAACATCATATATGCAAAATTAACAATATACTTTCACATTACATATCACATTTTATTATCTTTTCATATACCTCATTAGTATTCATTTAATCATCAATACAAAGCAAAACAAACATCATTCATGACTCACATTAACCATAGACAAGCATGGGCCCAAGACACACTAATATGCCATTCAATTTTCAGAGTTAATGTTTTGGTTCTATCATCACAATTATCAATATCAATATCATAGACCCAACTAGGCTTCAAGGATTAAGTTCAACCAAGCTTCAAGGGGAGCAAAGCATGCTAAGCTTCTACCCAACTTGGCTTCAAGAACTAACCCAACCTAGCTTCAAGGGTGGTAACATCTCAATTAGGCTTCAAGGATTCAATCCAACCTAACTTCAAGAGATTGTTACACTTATTAGGCATGCCACCAACAACCAACTCTGAAAATGGAATAACACATTAGCCACACAATTCATTTATTATTCAATTATCATTTCCATTTCCAATTATCATCAACATTTAGGCATACATGCCTTCTTTCTCTCAATATCATCATCATAGCCAATAACAATCTTTGTATCACATTTCACATTTCAATTCATATTATGCATAAAGCATCATTGATATCACATCTTTGATATAACATTTCAAGGTACATTACTCATAAAACACATTACCTTTCACAATGCATAACATAACCTTGTTTAAATCTCAACAATGCAATTAGGGCAAAGAACAATTTATATGATTCATAGCTTTAGGATCTTTCATATGCATTTGATTAGCTCATTCATAGTTAAAAGTATGTTTAGAGTGTTTAAGTTTAGGTTTAGGAACCAACCTACCTTTGAAGAACCAAAACATTGCAACTAGGTCAAGGAAAACAAAACTTACCTAACCCATATGAGAGACACGGGCAGCACACATGAGGGACACGGCCAGGCTTGTGGCCGTGTCTCTCAACTCAATTAGACAGTAGGCAACACGGCTTAGGGACACGGCCGTGTCTCTTCAACCAAAACTCACAGTAGCTCACACGGCTTGGGAACACGGCTGTGTCACCCAAAAATTAATCCAACACGTCCAAAATCATATGACTTGGCCGTGTCTCACATGGCCTTTGGCCGTGTCTTCCAAAACCCAAACCCTAATATGCACAACTTTCCTCTAATTGCACTCAAACTCATCAAACCCCATATAACATGTTTCAAATGAATGGAATCAATGTTTTAAACACAAATTCTACATGTTTATCACAATATTCTTTATTAAAACACATCAACCAAAACATTAACATCACATGTAACACATATCCCCTCAAAACCCTAAAACTAACATTTTTCTCCATCTTTCAAAAATCAACTCACTTCTTTCATCAATTCATTCATAAAATTCAAGATCAAGCTAATCAAATATACTTGATTAAAACAAAATCAAGCAACACACTCTTAGATCATCTATCAATTTCACATATCATTTAAAACAAGCAATAATCCAAAAGAGAACTTACCTAAAGTGAAGAAATTCCACAATTCTTCAACTTGATTCTTCAATTCTCCCTTCAATCTTGATTCAAGTATCAAAAACACTTCTCTTTGCCTTTGTCTTCTTCAATGGCCGGCACAAACATGAGGAGAAAAGAAAATGCACAAGTCAACCTCTCTTTCCTTCTTTTAATCTCCACCATGCAATTCATCCAAGCAATTACTAAAATGCCCTCAAACATATCACTAACCTTTTGTCTTATATGAGCCCATAAATGAACTTTCACATGCCATACAAAATATCTCCTTCCACTAACCAACACCTTGACCAACTCTTTTGACCAATGTATATGTTATATATATCACAATATACACAACATATAAACTTGTCTCTAAACCCTAAATTCTTTCCCAAAACACTTATACTTTTCTTTTCTCAATTTAAACCAACAATACAACCACAACAACAACAACAACAACAACAACAACATGCAAAACTTCTAGAGCATAAATGAGGATATTACAATTCTCCCCCTCTAAAAAGAAATTTCGTCCTCGAAATTACCTGAAATCAATTCTGAAACAATTGAGGATATTGCTCTCGCATAGTCTGCTCACTTTCCCATGTTGCTTCTTCTTTTGCATGATTCTTCCAAAGAATCTTCACCAATGGTACTCTCTTGTTCCTCAATTCTTTCACTTCCCATGCCAAGATAGCAACTGGTTCCTCTTCAAATGACAAGTCTGGGCTCACTTCAATAGATTCAAATGGTAACACATGAGATGGATCTGACCTGTACCTCCTCAACATAGATACATGGAACACATTATGAATACGATCCAACTCAGGTGGCAAAGCAAGCCGATAAGCCACTGGCCCAACTCTTTCTAACACTTCATACGGTCCGATGAAACGAGGACTCAATTTTCCTTTTCGACCGAACCTCAAAATCTTCTTCCAAGGAGATACTTTCAAAAATACCTTATCCCCAACATCAAACTGAATGTCTCTCCTCTTCAGATCTGCATAAGACTTCTGTCGGTCCGAAGCTGCTTTCAATCTGCCTCGAATCAACTTCACTTTCTCTTCAGTTTCTTGAATCAAATCAGGCCCAATCAACTTGCTATCACCAAGTTCACTCCAACAAAGAGGTGTCCTACACCGTCTGCCATACAATGCCTCGAATGGGGCCATTCCGATGCTGGACTGGTGACTGTTATTGTAAGCAAACTCCACAAGAGGTAAGAATCTATCCCAACTTCCAGAGAAATCGATGACACAGCTTCTCAACATATCCTCAATGATCTGAATCACCCTCTCAGACTGTCCATCCGTCTGTGGATGAAAAGCAGTACTGAAGTGTAGTCGAGAACCCAAAGCTCTGTGCAAACTCTTCCAAAATCTCGAAGTAAACCTGGGATCTCGATCAGACACTAAAGAAGTTGGAACACCATGCAATCTCACAATCTCATGGATATACAGCTCAGCTAACCTCTCCAAAGAGTAATCCATCCGAACCGGAAGGAAATGAGCTGTCTTAGTCAATCTATCCACAATCACCCATATGGCATCATGTTTCCTTTGTGTCAATGGCAAACCAGACACAAAGTCCATGGTCACTCTATCCCACTTCCATTCTGGCACTGACAACGGTTGAAGCAACCCAGTTGGAACTTGATGCTCTGCTTTAACCTTCTGACAAGTGAGACATTTAGATACAAATTCAGCAATGTCTCTCTTCAACCCAATCCACCAATAATGCTGTCTCAAATCATGATACATCTTGGTGTTGCCCGGATGCATAGAAAACATCGACTGATGTGCCTCTTCCAAAATGACCCTCTTCAAATCAGCATTATCGGGTACACACAATCTGTTCTTGAACCATAGGCTCCCATCATTCCTCACAACAAAATCTCTACTCTCTCTACTCTAACAATCTAAAACAATCTTCTGAATCTTCTTATCAGCTAACTGAGCCTCTTTGATCTGATCCAACAAAACAGGCTTCAATTGCAACTGTGCCAATAATGCACCATCATCACAAAGTACAAAACTGGCACGCAAAGCTCTCAACTCAACAAGCAACGAGAGCGAGTAAACTGTTAAACCAGCTAAAGACTTCCGACTTAAGGCATCAGCAACCACATTTGCTTTACCTGGATGATAATCAATCAAGCAGTCGTAGTCTTTTATCAATTCTAACCATCTCCTCTGCCGAAGGTTGAGCTCTTTCTGAACACCCAAATACTTCAAACTTTTGTGATCAGTGTAAATGAAACATTTCTCCCCAAACAGATAATGGCGCCAAATCTTTAATGCAAACACAATGGCTGCCAATTCCAAATCATGGGTGGGGTAGTTAAGCTCATGCGGTTTCAACTGACGAGATGCATAAGCTATAACTTTCCCTTCCTGCATCAGCACACATCCCAAACCACTATGTGACGCATCACTGTAGATCACATATGGTTTGCCTTCTACAGGTAAAGTAAGAACAGGCGCTTGAGTCAACAAATCTCTCAACTGTTCAAAGCTAGCCTGACACTGATCTGTCCACACAAACTTCACTCCCTTGCGAAGCAATCTGGTGAGTGGAGTAGCTATCAAAGAAAACCCTTTCACAAACCGCCGGTAATAGCCTGCCAAACCCAGAAAACTTCTAACCTCTGTCACTGACTTGGGTGGATTCCAATTCAAAATTGCTTCAACTTTACTCGGATCAACTCTGATGCCTTCTGCTGAAACAATATGTCCAAGAAAAGCTACTTGATCCAACCAGAACTCACACTTCGACAATTTGGCAAATAACTGCTTTTCTCTCAAAATCTGCAACACAATCCGCAGATGCATATCATGTTCCTCTTCATTCCTCGAATACACCAGGATATCATCGATGAAGACCACTACAAACTGATCCAAATAGGGCCTAAACACCCTATTCATCAAATCCATAAAAGCTGCAGGTGCATTCGTCAGACCAAAAGGCATAACTAAAAATTCATAGTGCCCATACCTGGTCCTGAAAGCTGTCTTCGGAACATCTTCAGCTCTGACTCTCAGCTGATGGTACCCAGATCTCAGATCAATTTTAGAAAACACAGCTGCATCCTTCAATTGATCAAAGAGATCATCGATTCTAGGCAAAGGATATTTATTCTTAATTGTCACTTTGTTCAATTGCCTATAATCGATACATAACCTCATGGTACCATCTTTCTTCTTTACAAAGAGCACAGGAGCTCCCCAAGGAGAAACACTGGGGCGAATAAATCCTTTATCCAACAGCTCCTGTAATTGCACTTTCAACTCCCTCAATTCTGCTGGTGCCATTCTGTAAGGAGTAATGGAGATAGGAGTGGTACCCGGCAACAATTCAATACCAAACTCCACCTCTCTCTCAGGTGGCAATCCTGGCAACTCCTCAGGAAAAACATCAGGGAACTCTGCAACTGTGGCAATGCTATCAATAGGAGAACCCTTCACTCTAGTATCTACCACATGAGCAAGATAAGCTTCACACCCCTTCCTAATCAACCTCCGGGCTGCAACAGCTGAAACAAATAAGGAGGCTAACTGTTCCTGCTCATTAGATACTATCACCTCTCTACCATCACCGGTTCTCAAAGAAACAATTTTCTTTTTACAATCCACCACAGCTCCATGTCGAGATAGCCAATCCATGCCTAAAATCACATCATATTCCTTAAATGGCATCTCAATCAAATCTCCAAGGAACTCCTCACCCTGCACCCTCACTGCACTATCTCGATGCACTTTACTCACAATCACACTATGCCCTATCGGATTTGTCACCAAAACATCAAACCCTAGGGACTCAGCATGCATATCAGACACAGGCAATACAGATGCACTAATATAAGAATGGGTGGAACCCGGATCAATCAAAGCAAGTACTGCAGTATCAAATAAAGAAAAAGTACCAGCTATGACCGCCGATGCATCCGACTGTCTCTGCATAACATACATCCTCTGGGAAGAACCAACCTCCTCAGGTCTAGTCTCCCTGGATGCAGCACCACCTCTAGAACTGAACCCTGCTCTACCACCTCGGCTGGCACCTCTGCCTCCCCTCACATTGGCTCGAGAAGCGGCAGAATCAACTGACATCTGCCTCTGCCTCTCAGGGCAATCTCTCACAAAGTGATCCGGTGACCCACACCTGAAACATACCCCAGCAACACCAGCTTTCCAACATGGACCACCATGGGGCCTCCCACAATGGATGCAAATAGGTAAGGTGGATCTCTGAACCATAGGGGTTGGAGCACTTGCCACTGAAGCTGCAGGTCTGAATCTTTGTCTCTGGAACTGCACTGATCTACCTGCTGGTCTCTGGCTCCTACTATTCCGAGGAACAAAGCTTCCTCTACCCCTCTTCACTGAAGAAGACCCTGCCTCAAACTGAGGCCTTCTCACTCTGACCTCTTCCTCTGAAGCAGCTGCAATCACTTGAGCTCGCTCCACACTTCGAGCTGCTTCCACTAGCTGGGAGAAATCGTGATATCGAGATCCAGCCACTAAACACATGATCGAGGGCCTCAATCCCTCCTGAAATCGTCGGCATCTATCAATCTCATCAGCAATGATGCCCCCAGCGTAATGACTCAATCTAATAAACTCAACCTCATATTCAGTAACAGTCTTGTTATCTTGCTTCAAGCTCAAGAACTCCATCTTCTTCATATCCTTATACTCCCTTGGAGTATACTTCAACTCAAATTCTCTTAAGAAATCAGTGTAAGACAGTGTTGGAGGATCATCCATAGAATGGGGCACCGTCTTCCACCAATCGTAGGCATCTTTCTGTAGCAAAGATCTTGCATAGTCAAACTTTTCCTCTGAGGTGGCTTGCAACTGAACAAATACTCTCTGGACTCTGTCAAGCCACTGTTCTGCCACAGCTGGATCAGTGGTACCAATAAAATCCTCAGCTCCATATTTCCTCAGTTTATCATAATGCCTTACTGGTACCAAAGACTGAGGGGGTGGTGGCACTGGTTGTACTGGCGCTTGCCTGAAAGTCTCCATCATATGCACAAACCAAGCTGGTGGAACCTCCTCACCAGTTGGTCTCCCCGACACCGAAGCAGGTGCCTCCCCAGCACTCTCAACTCTAACTCCCTCATCAGGAGCAACACTCTCCTCACTGCCCTCAACTGACTGTCTCAAATGAGGATCCATCAACACCTAATACTGCAAACACAACAAGACACACCTTATTAAAGATCAAAGATTGCCAATCCCAAACATGTATTTTCTTTCAAAAACTCACTTTTTAATTCAAAATATTCTTTTTATAACATATTACCTAGGTTGAGAATCTCAAACCTAGGCTCTGATACCAAAACAATTGTAACACCCCCACATCCAATGCACACACACTACAACTACAACCATGTAGCATAAGTGCACCAAACATAGGGATGCTGCGGTTTTCTTCAACATTCAAAACATTTAAATAGATACAATATTATTATCATTATATAATATAGAAAGGTAGATCATTTACTTTTAAAATAAAACACATTAGATATATATATATACATACATATAGTTATTTCACAGCGGAAGTCATAAAATATTTACATATTTGAAAACACTTAATTCCATATTTACAAATATACAAATATGTACCTTTAATCAATACTTTACAAAATATAAAAAAAATTATACATGATTGGCAAATCTCCTTTGATCTTTAAGTCTCCAAAATCAACTCTTCAATGTCTACCCTCACTCGGTCTCGAAGAGCTCTCGGGTTCGATTCTAACAGTTCTATCACCTGCGCGATTAAACACTATCGCGCTAAGCCAAGGGCTTAGTAAGATAATCATGCTAATGATATGACTTCATGCAATGCAATGTCATTTCTCAAACCATAATATATATGTAACATCATATATGCAAAATTAACAATATACTTTCACATTACATATCACATTTTATTATCTTTTCATATACCTCATTAGTATTCATTTAATCATCAATACAAAGCAAAACAAACATCATTCATGACTCACATTAACCATAGACAAGCATGGGCCCAAGACACACTAATATGCCATTCAATTTTCAGAGTTAATGTTTTGGTTCTATCATCACAATTATCAATATCAATATCATAGACCCAACTAGGCTTCAAGGATTAAGTTCAACCAAGCTTCAAGGGGAGCAAAGCATGCTAAGCTTCTACCCAACTTGGCTTCAAGAACTAACCCAACCTAGCTTCAAGGGTGGTAACATCTCAATTAGGCTTCAAGGATTCAATCCAACCTAACTTCAAGAGATTGTTACACTTATTAGGCATGCCACCAACAACCAACTCTGAAAATGGAATAACACATTAGCCACACAATTCATTTATTATTCAATTATCATTTCCATTTCCAATTATCATCAACATTTAGGCATACATGCCTTCTTTCTCTCAATATCATCATCATAGCCAATAACAATGGCTTTGTATCACATTTCACATTTCAATTCATATTATGCATAAAGCATCATTGATATCACATCTTTGATATAACATTTCAAGGTACATTACTCATAAAACACATTACCTTTCACAATGCATAACATAACCTTGTTTAAATCTCAACAATGCAATTAGGGCAAAGAACAATTTATATGATTCATAGCTTTAGGATCTTTCATATGCATTTGATTAGCTCATTCATAGTTAAAAGTATGTTTAGAGTGTTTAAGTTTAGGTTTAGGAACCAACCTACCTTTGAAGAACCAAAACATTGCAACTAGGTCAAGGAAAACAAAACTTACCTAACCCATATGAGAGACACGGGCAGCACACATGAGGGACACGGCCAGGCTTGTGGCCGTGTCTCTCAACTCAATTAGACAGTAGGCAACACGGCTTAGGGACACGGCCGTGTCTCTTCAACCAAAACTCACAGTAGCTCACACGGCTTGGGAACACGGCTGTGTCACCCAAAAATTAATCCAACACGTCCAAAATCATATGACTTGGCCGTGTCTCACATGGCCTTTGGCCGTGTCTTCCAAAACCCAAACCCTAATATGCACAACTTTCCTCTAATTGCACTCAAACTCATCAAACCCCATATAACATGTTTCAAATGAATGGAATCAATGTTTTAAACACAAATTCTACATGTTTATCACAATATTCTTTATTAAAACACATCAACCAAAACATTAACATCACATGTAACACATATCCCCTCAAAACCCTAAAACTAACATTTTTCTCCATCTTTCAAAAATCAACTCACTTCTTTCATCAATTCATTCATAAAATTCAAGATCAAGCTAATCAAATATACTTGATTAAAACAAAATCAAGCAACACACTCTTAGATCATCTATCAATTTCACATATCATTTAAAACAAGCAATAATCCAAAAGAGAACTTACCTAAAGTGAAGAAATTCCACAATTCTTCAACTTGATTCTTCAATTCTCCCTTCAATCTTGATTCAAGTATCAAAAACACTTCTCTTTGCCTTTGTCTTCTTCAATGGCCGGCACAAACATGAGGAGAAAAGAAAATGCACAAGTCAACCTCTCTTTCCTTCTTTTAATCTCCACCATGCAATTCATCCAAGCAATTACTAAAATGCCCTCAAACATATCACTAACCTTTTGTCTTATATGAGCCCATAAATGAACTTTCACATGCCATACAAAATATCTCCTTCCACTAACCAACACCTTGACCAACTCTTTTGACCAATGTATATGTTATATATATCACAATATACACAACATATAAACTTGTCTCTAAACCCTAAATTCTTTCCCAAAACACTTATACTTTTCTTTTCTCAATTTAAACCAACAATACAACCACAACAACAACAACAACAACAACAACATGCAAAACTTCTAGAGCATAAATGAGGATATTACATGTAACATGCTAGAGGTTGCACTATCAATAAGGACATCTATATGGGGTAAAGAAAAATCATCTTTAGGGGAAGCCTTATTCAAGTCTCTATAGTCCATACAAACCCTAATTCTTCTGTCTTTCTTTGGCATGGGAACTATGTTTGCTAACCAGTCAGGGTAATCTATCACTTCAAGAAATTTGACTTGTATCTACTTAGTGACTTCTTCTGTCTTTCTTTGGCATGGGAACTATGTTTGCTAACCAGTCAGGGTAATCTATCACTTCAAGAAATTTGACTTGTATTTGCTTAGTGACTTCTTCTTTGACCAATTATGCCTATTCTGGCCTTAACCGTCTAAGCTTTTGTTTGATAGGTTTCATGTGAGTGAAGGTAGGAATCAAGTGATTGGCTATATCTCGATCAATCCCAGGCAAATCCTCATAAGACAAAGCAAAGACTTCTTCATATTTTTTAATTATTTTTTCAAATCTCTCTCTCTCTTTAGGAGTAAGTTCAGGTGCTATGCTAATATTTTTAGGATTGTCGGTTGTTCCAAGATTTAATGATTGTGTGTCAACAGAGTTAATACTAAAAATGTTTATGTAATCACTACCTAAATGTATGCAACCATCAGGAAAAACATCACATAAGTAAGTAAAATTAGACTTTATTGCATTCATCTTAGAAAAGAAAAAATCATCATCCTCATACAAAGCAGACAAATTAAAATCAAAATCATTGTTCTCGTAATCATAAACTGAAACATCTTCAAACTTTTCTTCAACCAAAATAGCAATTTCCTCCGGAGTCTTATGGATCTTTTGGATAGCTTCCTTCTTCTCTTCTTGACTAGGCTCCTTGTCAGCTGGCAAGATTAGCTTTTTCTTCATATGCTCCACCAGTTCAGAAACATCAGCAAAAATTTCAAAGCTCAAAATCATCTTCCCCCATGAACATTATTCGCTTCGGTTTTCCTTTAAGTGGTCACATGTCTGGAGCTTTGACAAAAACCTCTTCAAGTGGAGGGAAGCTCATCTTCTCTTTCTTCTTTGACTGAACATCTTTATAGCTTCATCATATCCCAACCCTTTCTTGGAAGTCTGGGTCTTAAAGTCTGAAAGCTCTGTCACACCCGTCTTCCCTTTCCCAAGCCCAACACCTGGTCAATAGTTCATGTTCTTCATCATAGTCAGAACTTTGGGGTCCACCACTTCATCATCAGAAGTTACGGCCACTTGGAATTCATTGAGAGGCCTCTCAATTGTTAAAGCATTTGCCACTTCATTATCTTCGGCCACAATGACCACTGTCCCATCCCTATTTGGGAACTTGATCTTTTGATGGAGTGTAGAAGGAACTCCACCAAGAGGATGAAACCACAATAGTAGTGCAAAAGTGACAGGAATGTCCAAGACCACAACTTCTACCATGTATTCAATAGGACCAGCCTTCACAATAGCTTTAAAGGTTCCCTCAGCATGCCTTTTAGTATTATCATAAGCCCTAATCGTTATCTCGATTGGGTTTATATCTCTTGCTGACATAACAAGCTTTAATAAGATTTTAAGTGGGCAGATATTTATGGTGGATCCATCATCAACCATCGCTAATTGAGTCCTTTTCCCTTTGACCTCAACTTTGATAAAAATGGACGAATGTGATCTCTCCCCTCTTCTAGCAAATTAGCATCCGAAAACAACACCATTCCCACATCAATCTTTGTAACACCCCTATACCCCATATACGCACACTACATACAACTATATCTATAATATACGTATACCGGATACAGGAATATTACGGTCTATTTTAAACCAAACCATTCTTTCTTTTTAACAATATAAGAAACTTAAAACATTTAAGTTGTATTATAAAACATAATAGGTAAAACATTTATTTATTATGCAGCGAAAAATGTAGCGGTATATACATATATATACATACATATCAATATGTACAAAATATAAAGTTTATACATGTTTGGCAGTTCGTCTCTGATCTTAAAGTTCAAAAATCAACACTTCACAAGCCTAGACTCGACTCAGTTTAGCTGAACTCCCCGGTTCAACCGGATCTACCCTGTCACCTGCGCGATGAACCACAATAGCGCTAAGCCAACGGCTTAGTAGTACAAACCATGATAACAATATGCTTTAATGTAATGCAAATGTCATACTTTCAAATATTATAAACAATCCACAAGAATATCATACTCCAAAACCTTACATTAAATTATCTTATTCATTTGTTTCATCATTCATGATTCACATTTAAACAAAGACAAGCATGGGACTAAAAGAAACTAATATGCCATTCAACTTCCAGAGTTAATGTTTTGGTTCAATAATCACATTTATCAAGCCCTTAGGCGATTCATTATCACAATGAGAAACATCTCATATGTAACATCCCAACTAGGCTTCAAGGACTAGGCCCAACCAAGCTTCAAGGGGAGCTAAGCATGCTAAACTTTAACCCAACTTGGCTTCAAGGACCAAGCCCAACCCAGCTTCAAGGGTTTGTTACTTTTAGGCATGCCACCAACAACAAAACTATGAAAATTGAATAACACATTAGGCACACAATTCTTTTATTATTTTATTTTCAATTCCATTCTCATTTTCTCATAATCATCTAGGCAACCATGCCCCAATTATTTCATTTGCATCATTATAGCCAACAACAATGGCTTCACATCTCGTCATTAGGGTATGCATAACCAATTGCATTGTACATACATTTTGAATGATCATTATATATATTTCACATATACAAATCATAGCATTTATCAAATGTATCAACAATGTAATAGATTACTTAACACATTTACAACCAAATGTGTTAAGTCCCAAAGTCATGTAAATGTATGCAATAATGTAGGGTTTGTACTTACCTCAAGAGCAACTCACACCAATCTAACCACTTCCTCTTCCAAGAATCTTTCAACACTTGGATTAGGGCAACTCAATCTCTTCAAAACCTAATCCAAAAGTGATGATACAAACTCACATAGAGATACACACAAGGAAATAAGGATAAAAACCAACTAGGGCAAACTCTACACATGACACGCTCAACAACACGGGCATGCCCCTCACCATGCCCTAAACCCAATACACAGAAGCTTTGACACGCTCAGTGACATGGGCATGTCACTGGCCGTGTCAATCCTCCCCCAACACAGTGGCTATGACACGCTCAGTGACATGGGTGTGTCACTAGTCGTGTCAATCCACCAACATCACAGTAGCTATGACACACTCAGTGACATGGGCGTGTCACTGGACGTGTCAATACTACTCCAACACAGAAGCTGTGACACGCTCAGTGACATGGGTGTGTCACTGGTCGTGTCACCCATCCAGAAAATAGAACCATTGACAAGCCCAAAGACTTGGCCGTGCTCATGGGCATGTCAGGCCAAAAATTCTGATTCCGACACCAATAACACCACATCCAACAAACCTCTTTCTTTTACCATCTTCCACTCCAAACAAAACTTAACCAAACGCATCAATAAACCATAATAAACTTGCAAAAACATCAAAACAACTCAATACATACATCACAACACAAATCACAATCATAATCACAACTCAACCCAAACACAATCCTAAACACTTTCTTTCCATCACCAAATTTAATATTTCCTTCAAACCAACCCCAAAATTAGAGTCAATAAGACTAAACACACCACAATCAAACATACACATATCAACAACAACCATACACCAAGCTCAATTCACAAACTCAAAAGAAAACCAAAGAATCAAGTTGAAAACTTACCAAAAGTGATGAAAACCAAACACCTTCAAATCTTGAGTTAGGAAGAGCAAAATCTCTCTTTCCCTCTTGCTATGGAGATGGCCGGCCAAAGAGAAGAGAAAAGAAGAAGAAGATGAAAGTCAACCCACTCAACTCTTCTCTTAACCACTAAAGCTTTCTTTAAATCTCAACCAAGCAAATTTTAATAATATAATATTACAAATATCATCTTCCACTTAACTAAATTTCCATTTAAAAAAAAAACAAAATATCCCCTTTGACCTTAAATAAATGTTGACATGTATATGTTGTATAAATCTCTATATATATAACATATACACACTCCTCTATCCTTTCTTATCTTCCCATTTAAACATACATATATACTTTATTTCATTAAATCCAATTTCAACAATAATCATTCCAAAAATTTTAGGGTATAGCTTGGGATATTACAATCTTACTCTTCTTTTGATCATCCTCACATTTCATCACTCCTTCAACTTTCACAAAATTAACCAGCTCCTCTGGTGTTATAAAAGTGGAAATTAGCATGCTAGTCATGGTTTTGGCCCATTATTTCCTGATGCTTCTTTGATGTATCTACCAGATCCAATATGCTGATACTAGCTTGTGTTCTCTTCAACTACTTAAGAACAACATCGTCTTCTTCTTCTTTGTTCCTAGTTTCAACTTCTTTTCCCTTATTAGCTTCTACTTCCTTTGGTGGTGGCCTTGCATAAGGCTTACCGAATTAGGTGTTCATAACTTCATCTTCTTTGGGCTTGGACCAGGTCCACTCTTCCTTTTTGGGCTCAAAATCTTCATCACTATTAGTTGAGTCTCAAAACTCGCCCACAACACAAATTGCTACTTCTTTTCCAACCATAGCTGGCTCCAACTTGCTAAGAACCACCTCTTCTTTGGTCATCTCTCCATCTACATCTTGGAAAGAAGAAGCACAAATCTCTCATTCAAGCCTCTCCCAATCATGAAAGTTGCCAATGATGGAACCCTGTTGAACCTTGGCAGTGGATTATCCTTCTTGTTTGGCTTGTTAGGTTCAGGCAACTACCCACTATCAATCAAATTTTGAATTTTGTACCACAATCTTAAACATTTGTTTGTCTCATGCCCTTGCATTTGGTGGAATTGATAGAATGCCTTTGCAACAAAATTAGGTGGTAGAGGATTTGGCAATGGGTGTGGAGCTAATGGTTGTAATAACCCCTTTTTCTGCAGCTTGTTGAAAACCCAATATAGTGGTTTGTGTAACTCTAAAAATTGTCTTCTACTGCCTTGGCTAGTTGCATTAACATCGACTGCCTTTTGCATGCTTTGATTGCCAGACTGGTAGTTCCCTTTCTCATTTCTTCTTATAGAAAAGCAGTTTTTCTCCCTCTCCCACTCTTTAGTTTGCAAACCAGCTTGAAGAAGATCCTTGATATCTCTAATAAGAGTGTGGGACATCCTCTCATGAAGACTATGCAACACCCCCCTCACAATCATCCTAATCTGCTCTAATTTGTCAGGCCTTTTCTTGAGCAAAGCAGTCTTATTTTTCCACCTCTTCACATAGTCGACAAAGTTTTCATTTGACTTTTGCCTAATTGACTCAACCTCATCTGAGTGACCTTTAACTTAGCATTGTACCCATATTATTGGATGAAGGCCTTATATAACAAATCCCAACTCTTTTAAGTACTATCCTCTAAGGTGTTGAACCAATTCTACACAACAGGATCCAAGGAAAACATGAAGTACCTCAAAGTTTGAGCCACATTAGCTCAGGCAGACTGCATAGCAGTGATGTACTGCTTCACATGAAGATGAGGGCTACCAATTCCATCAAACTTGGCAAAGGAAGACATCTTAAACTTGTATAGGACTTCCTTATATTGTTCAAATAGCTTGTCAACCTCTGACATCTCCTTGGTTTTCAGCTTCATCTCAAACTTCTTTTATAAGTCTGCAATCATCTTCTCCACATCAGAAGTCTCGATCTTTTCAACAGTTGATTTCTCCACAACCTTCGGCTCCTTCTTCTTATCTTGAGGATCTTGAAAGTATTGAGCAAAATATTCATCATCATCCAAAACCATCTTGTCATCATTGAAGGCTACTTCACCAACCCTAGCCTTACCTTTGTCTTTTTGCTTCTTGGTACTAGCAGATGCTTTAGCAGTGTTTGCAAACATTGCAGCCATTTGGCTTTTCATGGTCTCAGCCAGGAGCCTGTGAGCGGGGATTTTCGCCCCCACTCCCGGTGGAATGGTTCTTGCTACTTCAACACTGTTTAGGCTCAAGGCCTTAGAGAACACGGACCTAGGTCCAGAGAAAATGGAGTCGCCACCCGGACGGGCTGGGAAAAAGAAAAGGGTGGATGACTAGATTCCTAAGGAATCCCCAATCCCCTAATGGGTTTGAAAAGTTGGGTACGTGTGGGGAATGTGAGAAATGGCCCAGCACCCCCACAATGCCCAGTTCATTGGAACCGGCCTCCTTTACAGGTCTTAATATTATAAACTTCTTAAATATAATAACATTATCCATATTACACATAACAATTAAAAGGAAGCATCATTATATTAATATCAAAGCAATGTCCAAGTAAAACAAATAAATGGACACCCATCCGAAGATGGAAACATGCCCTTACATAATCCATACCTAAATAGGACACCCACCAAAAGGTAGAAACATGTCCTTTACATTGGTTCTAAAATAGAAAATCAATTTAAATTACATGATATTTAACTAATGAGGTACCCACCAAGTGGAAATATACCTCTTACAACATTTGAAAATCTAAATAAATCGATAAAAATAAATAACCATTCATAATAAATAAATCATTCATCAAAGATATCAATCAAAATATAAAATGAACATCCATCCATGATAAACTAAATAAACAAAGCATTGAACTTAAATAAATTAAAGCATATAAAATAAATCAAAGAATAATCAAATATAAAATTGAATAAGGCAAATAAAGATTCAAATTAGGGCTACTTTTTCTATTTAAGATTCTTTGTTTCATGTGTTTGGGGTTTTGGAATTTATGGGTTTAGGATTTGTAATTCTTAGCTACTGTGAACTTTAAGGAATTGACATGAATTAAAGTTTTATAATTTAAGAGGTTGATAAAGTTATTTAATTAACCAAATTAGTGTTTGAGATGTAAAATCATGAAACTAGGGTTTGGGCTCTTCAAAACATTAAGTTTATGACTATTAGCTACTGAATTATGTTTTTAAGCTTACTGTGTAAAATTATAACATTTATGTTTGTAAGGTTTTTAAAGTTTAAAGGATTAGGGTTTAGAAAAATTAGGGTTTAGGTTAGCTAGTTTAAGGTTTACTATTTTGTTTTAAAGTTGAATTAAGGTTTTAGAATTTTTGAATTGGGGTTTCAGAGAATGCATTAGGTTTTAGAATTTGGAAAAACAATTGATAATTTTATGAAACTTTATGAAAATAAACAAAATGATTTAAAGTTTATAGAAGCAGAAAAGATGTTTTTTAGGGTTTTTAGAAAGAAACAGATTTAATTTATGATTTTGAAAATTTGGAAAGCAAATTAGGGTTTTGAGATTTTAGAAAAATAAAAATAACAATTTTAAGCTTTTTGGAAAACAAAGCAACGAATTAAGGTTTTTAAACTTTAGAAAAGGGTGAATTAGGGTTCTTAGGTTTTTTTTATTTTGAAGAAATAGAAACAATTTTTAAGATTTTTGAATGATGAAGCTATTGTGAATTAATGAAACAAATAAAGAAATGCATACCTTCGTTTGTTGGTTCCACTAAAAATCACTTCTTGGATGAACAAGAACAAAGACAAGCTTTGCTGCCTTTGATGGATTGAATTGTTTGTTTGCTCTCTCAAAAGATCAGATTGATTCAAAGCTTTTCCTCCTCAGTTTTGATCTCACTTTTTCTCCAAATTTCTGTCCCAATTTCTCCTCTTTTATGTTGTTTTAGTCCTTATTTATAGAAGATTTCTATGGTTAAATCTAGTGAAAGAGAGTGAAAACAAATAAGACTTAATTTTTGATGAGATGGTTACTTGAATTTATTTTGGGTACTTGGACCTTTACTGAACTTGATTTGGGTACTTGGACCCAATACTAGATTGAATTTGGGTACTTGGACCCGAGATTGGATTGAATTTGGGTACTTGGACCCAGGATTGGGTACTTGGACTCGAGATTGAATTTGATTTGGGTACTTGGACCGAGATTGAATTTGATTTGGATACTTGGACCCGGGATTGGGTTCTTAGACCCGAGATTGATTTGATTTGGGTACTTGGACCCGAGATTGAGTTGAATTTGGGTACTTGGACCTGAGATTGATTTGATTTGGGTACTTGGGCCCGAGATTGGATACTTGGACCCGAGATTGAGTACTTGGACCCAAGAGTGAATTGGATTTGGGTACTTGGACCCAAGATTGATTTGATTTGGGTATTTGGACCCGAGATTGGGTACTTGGACCTAAACTTGGATTGAAATTGGGTTCTGGACTCGAGCTAAGTTCTGGACTTAGAAGAGATTCTAGGTTCTGGACCTAATCAAAATTTGGGTTATGGACCCAAGCTAAGTTCTGGACTTAGAAAAGATTCTAGGTTCTGAACCTAATCAAAATTTAGGTTTTGGACCCGAGCTAAGTTCTGGACTTAAAAGAGATTCTAGGTTCTGGACCTACAGAAATTTTGGGCTCTCGATCCGAGCTAAGTTCTAGACTTAGAAAAGATTCTAGGTTCTGGACCCGAGCTAAGTTCTTGGACTTAGAAATAAGTCTAGGTTTTGGACCTAAGGAAAATTTGGGTTCTAGACCCGAGTTAAGTTATAGACTTAAAAGAATTTCTAGGTTATGGACCTAAGGGTAATTTGGGTTCTGGACTCGAGTTAAGTTCTGGACTTAAAAGAGATTCTAGGTTCTGGACCTAAGGAAAATTTGGGTTCTAGACCCAAGAGATTTGAATACTCGATCCTAAACTAGACTTGAATACTCGATCCTAACTAGATTCGGATACTCGATCCAAACTGGATTTGGATACTCGATCCTAGACTGGATTTGGATACTCGATCCTAAACTGGATTTGGATAATCAATCCTAACCGGCTTTGGATACTTGATCCTAACTGGATTTGGATACTCGATCTTAGACTGGATTTGGATACTCAATCCTAGACTGGATTGGGATACTCGATCCTAACTGGATTTGGATACTCGATCGTAAACTGGATTTGGATACTCGATCCTAAACTAGATTTGGATACTCGATCCTAACTAGATTTGGATTTGGGTACTTAGACCCATGACTGGGTACTTTGACTAGAGATTTGAATTTGATTTGATTGGCCTTTTATTAGTTGAGGATTCTGGCTTAGCTTGTTGTTCCATTCTTTTGTTCTTCCTTTCACAAAAATTCAGCCATTTTTAGTTGGCCCTTATATTTTCTCCTTGCCCCCAGCGTGGAAAAATATAAGTGAGTTTGAAAATATTTTATATATAGACTAAAAAAATTGAAAAGGAGAAACTTTGCCCCCCTGTGTAGGCTCAAACCCATGATTTTTCTATGCGGGCTCTGATTGATATTTTTTCCGTCTAGTTCTTTGCACAAGCACGTATTTCTTGTTTTGCAAAACGACTAGAGCTTCCACAAGCAAATAGGCTTTCCATGCCCCCTTGATTCAATATCTTCTTTTGATTCTTTAGTTAGCAAGGTATTTGCTGTTCACTTTGAAAAGGAATAGACAACACAAGACAAGAAAGTGTGATATGCTCATGTATGCATGATATGCATGAATAATACTTACATTCGTTCCATCGACTCACAAACCGAGGTGATCAGCAGAAGTGTTCTCATTGGTCCCTTTTTGACGCTTGTTCAAGTCTTGCATTGGAATGATCAAAAGATTTGCATTTGTGGCTTTTATCTTCAAGATGTTGAAAACATGAGTGGTGGAGATCCCAAGTTGCGGAGTCAGGGATACATCCTTTTTAAACTATGTTTCAGCATGTCAGTTGATAACTTCTTCATGACCTTGCCAATAATCATTTCCTTTGCCTAATGTGTCCTTTGGAGGTTCAACATACTTCCCTTAACTTGAAGGCTTTGTGTGACAAAAATATATATTTTTTTATTTTTTGAATTTTGATTTTGAAATCAAATGTTGGCTTTGCCAAATAAATGTCAATATACCTCAGGACTTGATTTTTCCAAATTAACATATCTATAACACGACAACCCTAGTTACCATACTAAACTCGGGAATCATTTCTATTTAAGCAAGAACTGTTGCACTTCAGATAGGCACATACATATTACTTGGCCAAAGGTCTCATACTGTCTATCTCATATGCATGCTTATCCAAACTATCTCCTCTAATAGACTCTACCTACCAAGAGAGATCAATAGGTCTTTGATAGGCTTGGAATGGGGTCTATGAGGGACATGGGTTAAATGAAGGCCATTTTGAGATAGGAGTTGATGTGACACAATGGACAAACCCTCACACTATAAATTTCTTGTTTGAATTTTAGGCAGCTTGGAGGCAATCTTGCTAGACTCCAAATTCCTTCTATCTTCTTGGCATTAATTTGGATCTTGATTGGAACAGTCTTTGCCTTTGCATAATGTTTGGTACCCAAATTCATTTCTTTTCTTCTTCTCCCTTTTCCTTCTTTTTATTCTTCTTACTCTTCCCTTTCTTTGAGCATTTTATCATTTTGTCCTTCTTTCTGGTAGGACTATTAAGCAGTGGATGGTCCTCCTCCTTTTTCTCCAATTTTAGTTGGGCTGTCCCAATTCAAGTCAAAATGTCCTAATGAACCAAATGGAATCCTTTTACTGCCTTAGGTAAAAGAGAACTTAGTTGGCTTTCTAAACCGCCTTTTTAGGCATTTATGAGCGGGGATTTTTGCCCCCACTCCCGGTGGAATGGTTCTTGCGACTTCGGCACTGTTTAGGCTCGGGGCCTTAGAGAACATGGACCTAAGTCCGGAGAAAATGGAGTTGCCACCTGGATGGGCCGGGAAAAAGAAAGGGGTGGATGACTCGATTCCTAAGGAATCCCCAACCCCCTAATGGGTTCGGAAAGTTGGGTACATGTGGGGAAGGTGAGAAATGGCCCAGCACTCCCACAATGCCCGGTTCATTGAAACCGGCCTCCTTTACAGATCTTAATATTATAAAATTCTTAAATATAACAATATTATCCATATTACACATAATAATTAAAATAAAGCATCGATATATTAAACATCAAAATAATATCCAAACAAAACAAATAAATGGACACCCATCCGAGGATGGAAACATATCCTTACATGCCATGCCTAAATAGGACACCCACAGAAAGGTAGAAACATGTCCTTTACATTGGTTCTAAAATAGAAAAGTGATTTAAATTACATGATGTTTGATTAATGAGGTACCTACAAAGTGGAAACATACCTCTTACAACATTTGGAAATCTAAATAAACTGATAAAATAAATAACCATTCACCATAAATAAATCATTCATCAAAGCTATTAATCAAAATATAAAATAAACATCCATCCATGATAAATTAAATAAATCAAGCAATGAAATTAAATAAATCAACCATCAAAAAATATAATAAACTATATAATCAAATCTAAAATTAAATAAAGTAATAAATATGTAAATTTAGGGTTTTGAAGAATTATCAATTAAATTTAGGGTTTCGAAACTTAGGGTTTTAGAAACTAAAGTTTTATAATTAGGGTTTTGAAATTAGGGTTTTGGATAGTTAGGGTTTTTAAAACTAGGGTTTTGGAATTAGGGTTTTTAAAACTAGGGTTTTGGAATTAGGGTTTTGGATAATTAGGGTTTTTGGAATTAGCTTACTGCCTAAAAAAAACACAATTTTGGATTTGGAAAAATAAATTAAGGTTTTGGAAAAATAATCAATATTTTGGAGTTTAATAATGAAATGGTTTAGGCTTTTGGATTAAAATAGTTTGAGGTTTTGGGTTTTAATGAAATAACATACGGTTCTTAAAGTTAAAGTAAACAAGATAGATTTTAACAATTAATTGTTGACAATTGTTGCGCTTAAATTAACACTATCACAAAGTGACACTCGCAAGTATACGAGGCTATTGCAGTGACGGTGATCGCCCCAAGGTCGTCTCACAAGGAAGGAATTGCGTGTAATAGTTCGATTAACATGAAATAATAAACTTGATTGTGTGATTGGATTGGTGAATTGTAATTAATCTTAGAAATGAAAATGAGTGATTTTATGTAAGATAAATTCAATTATGGAAATGATGCCTAGGGTTGTAGGTCCATTTAACCAAATGTTCAATTATCAAATTATCCATCAATATAACCTTATACCTTAATTTGTTCCTTTAGGTTAATTAGTCAATTATTAATTCACTAGTTTTTACATTTATGAATCAACAACAACCAACTATTTTACATTAGCAAATTAATAAACCCTAGAACTTATATTTCTAATTCATTCTTAGGGTAGTCAATTGCATAGTCCCGATATTAAACTTCTCCTCTCGGTCTGTCATTCAATATTAAGTAATCAATAGGTGGCCAATCTATCAATTTACCTTTAATTTCAATGCAATCAACAAATAACAAGGTATATCAATGGAATCATCAAATCAAATCATTCAATCAAATATACTACAACCCAAAGCATGAGTAAATTAGCTCATCATATTCTTTAAACAAATGATCATTTCAATACAAACCAAATCAAAGTTATTCATTACAATATTAATATCCTTAATACAACAACAACAACATATAAGAAATGGATTAAAAGAAAGAGTTTGAAAAACCCCTTCTGGAGATGCTAAAAATCGGACTCCTTGTCTCTTTGGTAGCTCCCTCTTTGATGTGTGATGATGAACTTCCAAGCTCTCTTGAACCAATGGCTCTCTTCTTGAAGGATGAATGATAGCTCTCTCAAGTTCTCAACTCTCCAATCAAGCCTCTTAAAACCCTAATCCTCAAGAACTAGTTACTCACTTCAACTCCAGTGATTGTCTTTACTCTTGATATGTGAAAGGAAATGGTGAATGAAGATGAGAGAATGGTGTCTTACTCTCTCAAGCAAGAACCAAGGAAGAAGATGATAATAATGGTGTAGAGAATGTCCACTCAATATATTCAATCTATTTTTCTATTCCCTCCATGCTCTTCCACTTTGAATTTTTAAGGCACCCATCACTCTTTGTCTCCCACTTTTTAATTTCTTTATGTATTTCTTCCATAAATCCTTCCACATTTCACTCCTTTTTATCCTTTTTGTTCCCCACTAATCGCAACTCGTGCAAGCCTAACAATTGATCCAGGGTGACACGGCCAAGCTTTCTGGCCGTGTTGGGACACGACCAAGCTTCTGGCCGTGTCCCTTGCTGCCTTATGCTCCTCTTTGTGTCCAAGGGGTGACACGACCAAGCTCCTGGCCGTGTCTCTTGATGGTGTCAGTCTCTGCTTCTTTCTTTTCTTTCTTTGCCTTTTGTTCCTTTGGTGAGACACGGCCAGTGGCTTGGCCGTGTCTCATGGCCATGTCTGCTTCTGGACATGTTTGCTTGAGGGACATGGCCAAGGTTGGTTAATCCTAGCCGTGTCCTGCCTTATCTTTGATTTCTTCTTCTTTTGATGAGAGACACGGCCAAGCCATGACAAGCTTGGCCGTGTCACATGTTTTTCTCCAACAAGTCCACCAAATTTTGATTAAAAAGCTCCATCAAATGTTCTTCAACCTAAATCAACAACTTCAAACAAACTTAAGTACAAATTAACATGAAAATTAACTTAAAATCAACAAAAACATCATAGAAAATATATACAAAATTGATCTAAACAATTACCCCACACTTAATCCTTTGCTTGTCCCCAAGCAAAGTTAAAATGAAAACAAATAAAACAAGATAAATATTGTCAAGTTCAAGAGTTATAAGGATGCATTAAGACTCCCATCTTATTAAATCCACAATCATAATCGAATCAAGAATAATCAGTACTCAAGTAACTTAATGGTCAATCTATGCATACCAAAAATTGTCACTCCCTCACAAACCTTTTAATTAGGTAGTGTTTAAGCCTTGACATTCAATGAAAGATTAGGACTATAGGCTTGCTTATCAATCAATTCTCCACCACCTAATCATAATCAAGCAGCAATCTTAAGGTCTTTTATTTGGTTGTAACGGGGCTAAGGGAAAGGCATGACATTTGGAAGAGTGAGTTAGTTCATTTAGGTCAAGAGTACTTCAAGAGTGAAGCAAGCAATGTAGCATGATCAACAATCCCACAATTCATCTCAAACACTTAGCACTAAGCATTTAAGTGCTTTTAAGGAACTCCATTTGTTTAATTAGCAAAGATAATTTCCAAACACATTTCAACCCCTCCGACAAGAACAACAACTATTATTTTGATTTTCATTATTCATTTCATTTCTCTTTTCTCTTTTTTTATAGGGTATCCAACTAAAGAATACAATAATTTGTAATTTAAAGCCCATTGAATTCAACCCCACACTTTATTCAGCACAACACTCCATTAATGCTCTTGAACTAATGAACGAGTAGAGTTAAAATGCAATGGTTCAAGCTGATGGTGTTGTGAAAAAGAAAGAAGGGAAAAATGAAATAAGCTCAAAGTTGGCGAACTAAGGTCGGATGTAAGGTTGGTCTTTTTAAGCCAAAATGGGTTACCCTAAATTGCCTTAATCATATTGATGCCTAATTGAAATCCTTATGTAGTCTCAAAATGCATGTCAAAGCAAGTTCTAGTAATTCATCAATCAAAGATGTTCACACATAAAAAGAATGATAAGTTGATGGCTCAATTCCTCACTAGTTTAATGGCAATGCAAAGAATAACCAGCAAAATTGACAATAAGTACTAATTCTAATCAATTCTCAAATTCATGCTTCAAAAATTCAAAAGTCATCTATCAACAATCTTATAACAATTGAACTAATCAATATCCATCAACATCAAATATAAAACAAAACACAAAACTTAACAAAACAACTATAACAAAACACTTACGAATATAGACAATTTATATTCATGAACCAAAGGCTTAGCACACACCCCACACTTTAAGTTTTACATTGTCCTCAATGGAAGCAAGGATAATAAAGAAAAAGTTAAGGTACAACCTGTTTTCCATCCTTTCTTTGTGATGCAAGTGCTACCTTTTCATCCACAAACAACAATTGTTCAAGAACAAAATACAATATATATAAAATAAACACAATATAAAGAGTTAACATTAAAAACAATAACAACAAAAATATGCAATAACTAAAAATAAGGAAGTAACAAGTGTTTTCAAAAGGTTGGAGCTGATTGAATCTATGATGATGGAGGATGGGATGATGATGCAGCTGAAGGATGGAGGCTCAAGATCTTAGCAAGATTGTTGTTGATTTGGTCCAATTGTTCCATGACTGCAGCATGGTTACAATCAACCTTGCTTTCCAGTGCTTCAATCCTATTAAGGATCTCTTGATTGTCCGGGATTGGAGCATCTTCATCCAAATCTAGAGAATCCGAGTCGGACTCCTCCTCGACTCGTGTTCTCTTTTGATGGCCCTCCGGTACCTCTGGCTCAGCTGAAGCCATAACATAGGCCCCTCCTTTTCTTAAAACCATACGCATCTTCTCGAGTATAGCAAGATCTAATGAATCACTGCCTGAGATCTTAGTCATCTGGCAGTTGCTCGGGTCAAAATCATCAAGAAGTGTCATTGCTAAAGTTGTAACTAATCCTCCGATGCAAATGGCACTCCTCTTTTTATTTTCCACACTGTCAAATACATCGGCTAACCAATAGCCGGTACAAACGGGTATGCATTGCTAGCACAATCTAAGAAAAATAGTTCGCTAAGTTCCACAACCCCTGTGCTCTCTTTTCTTGCAAAGAACCCACATGACATGAAGCGATGTAAGTATCTTAGGGCGGGATTTGCCAATTTCGTTGCCTTGGCCGATTTGGCCACATAGGTTCCTAAGCCCAGTGCTCCCCATGCAAATTGTTGTCTAAAACCTTTAGGTACACAGTGTTCCCCTTGTTGATGGAAACTAAATATATCATTCAATTGCTCAATACTAATGGCAAATGGTTTCCCAAGCAGTTTAAAATGTAACCTAGTGCAAATCTTTTTATCATCTCTTTCAACCTTAATAGAGGTTAAAAATTCCAATGTAAGCTCTTGAAATTGCAAAGGTTTAAGGGAAACTAATCTCTCCCACCCAAGGTTTTGAACAAATCTATAAAAATTATCCCTAATATGAAGAGCATTGAGGGATTCTTCGTTAACATACCTCGTCGGAAAGAAACCCCTAGAGAGAAGAGTCGCCCTCCTTGAAGATGATGATGATGAAGATGGAGCTGAAGATGGAGGTGGCCTCCTCTTGTGGTGAGACACCATCTTTGTTCTTGTTATTTTGATGATTTGGTGAAAATGAAGCTTTAACTGTTTTAATTGCTTTTTAATGAGAAAAGAAGAAGATTGAATGAGTTTAAATTAGTTTTGGTTAAGAAAAATGGGGGATTTAGTATGATTTTTGAGCTTTAAGAAAGTGGTTATGGAGATTTTGGAGAGAGTGAGTCGAGAGCGAGAGAGAGAGGAGAGAAAGGGGAGTTAGGGATTTAAAATGAAGAAATGGGCTAAATTCGTGTCTTTTAAACTTGAAAATTGATGTGACACAGCCAAGTTTGGTGAAGCTTGGCCATTTTTGATGGTTTTTGAGGGACACGACCAGTGGCTTGGCCGTGTCCCTTGAACGTGTTTGATGGGATTGGAGGGACATGGCCAGTGGCTTGGTCGTGTCCCTTGAGCGTGTTTGATACTAGATAAAAGAAAATTGCAAGCCAAATGAAAGGGACATTGGGAGAGGCTTGGCCGTGTCTATGTGACACGGCCAAGCCCTTTGGCCGTATCTGCCTCTGTGTGATTTTGGGTTTGCTTGACACGGCTAGTGGCTTGGCCGTGTCAAGTGGCCGTGTCTTACACTGCCAATTTGGTTTTGATTTTTTTAGTTATTTTTTTTATTTTTTATTTTTATTACTTTTTTAATGGTTTATTTGTGTCACCAAATCACAAAAAATGCAATCTTCTTCTTTGTTTAACCCTGAAACACATTCAAGAAAAATAAAAACCGATCAAAGAACCCATTCCATTTTATTTAACTCAACATGAAATTAAAATTGCAAAAAAAAATGAAATTGTAACTATGAAAAGAAATGCAAACCGATGGGTTGCCTCCCATTTAGCGCATCTTTAATGTCGTATAGCTGGACATTGTTGCATCATTCATCAATGAACACCATGCTTTCCACCGTTTTTGCAACTTTGATTTCTTCAAAGTAGGGCTTCACCCTTTGTCCATTGACCTTGAACTTCTCGTTGATTTTTAGATTAAGCAACTCAAAAACCCCATATGTGAATGTTTGAGTAACTTGAAAGGGTCCACTCCAACGTGACTTCAATTTTCCGGGAAACAACCGCATTCTTGAATTGAAGAGAAGGACTTTCATTCCCAGTTCAAAAGTCCTTCGAAGAATCATCTTGTCATGAATAGCTTTTATCTTTTCCTTGAAGATCCTCGAACTCTCATAGGCCTCATTCCGAAGCTCATCAAGCTCGGAAATCTGAAGCATTCTTTGCTCCCTTGCTTCATCTAAGTCCAAATTCGTGGTCTTTATTGCCCAATACGCTTTGTGCTCCAATTCCACCGGAGGTGGCAAGCTTTGCCAAAGACCAAGCTATAGGGACTCATTCCCAATGGGGTTTTAAAAGCAGTTCTATAAGCCCACAATGCTTCCGAGAGTCGGATTGACCAATCCTTCCGAGTTGTGTTCACTGTCTTTTCCAAAATCCCCTTGATTTGCTTGTTTGAGATCTCAGCTTGCCCGGACGTTTGGGGATGGTATGGAGTTGCCACTTTATGTCGGATGCCCATCTTGGTCATCAACTTTTCAAACCATTTGTTGCAAAAATGGCTTCCTCCATCACTCACTATTGCCTTGGGGGTTCCAAAACTGCTCAAAATATTCTCCTTCATGAATTTTAACACAATGTTAGCATCATTAGTCCTAGTGGGGATAGCCTCAACCCACTTGGACACATAATCCACTGCTAGAAGGATATATTCAAAACCAAAGGATTTGGGAAATGGCCCCATAAAATCAATTCCCCATACATCAAAAATGTCAACCACAATAAAAATATTAAGGGGCATTTCATTCCGTTTGCTAATGTTTCCTACTTTTTGGCATTTATCACATCTTATACAAAAATGATAAGCATCCTTAAAAAGAGTAGGCCAGTACAAACCACTTTGAAGAACTTTCTCGGCGGTCTTTTTTCCTCCAAAATGTCCCCCGCAATACATATTGTGGAAAAATTGTAGCACTTGCTTTTGTTCTTCTTCCGGCACACATCTTCTTATCACTTCATCCCTGCAAATTCTAAACAAGTAAGGCTCATCCAAAAAATAATACTTACATGTATGCATGAATCTCTTCTTTGCCTGGAAGTTCAAATCCTTTCTCACTGCACCACAAGAAAGATAATTAGCAATATCCGCATACCATGGTGCTTGAGTTAAGGAAAATAAGTGTTCATCCAGAAATTTTTTGAAAGCATTTTCACAAGCAATTTCAGCATCATTGTCATAAGAGTTAAGTCTAGAAAGATGGTCGGCCACTACATTCTCGCTTCCTTTCCTATCTTTGATTTCAACATCGAATTCTTGTAACATCAACACCCACCTAATGAGCCTAGGTTTAGCTTGTGGTTTGGTCAACAGGTATTTCAAGGCCGTATGATCAGAAAATACTATGACCTTAGAACCTATCAAGTAAGATCGAAATTTGTCCAACGCAAACACCACAGCTAACATTTCTATCTCAGTGGTCGTGTAATTTACTTGTGCATCGTTTAAGGATAAACTTGCATAATAAATTACACACATCAACTTATTCACTCTTTGGCCCAACACAGCTCCAATGGCAAAATTCGATGCATCGCACATAATTTCAAACGGCAAATCCCAATTTGGGGCAACAATTATAGGGGCAGAAGTTAGTTTCTCTTTCAAAATTTTAAAAGCTTCTAAGCACTTTTCATTAAAAACAAATGGTACATCTTTTCCTAACAAATGACACAAAGGGCGTGAAATTTTGGAAAAATCTTTTATAAACCTCCTATAAAATCCTGCATGTCCTAAAAAACATCTAATTCCCTTAACTGATGTGGGTGGAGGTAGGTTCACAATTAATTCAACCTTAGCCTTGTCTACCTCAATCCCTTCATGGGAAATAACATGCCCTAAAACAATTCCGTGATCAACCATAAAGTGACTCTTTTCCCAACTCAATGTAAGATTACATTCAATACACATTTCAAGTACTAGAGTCAACTTTTCCAAACAATCATCAAATGAATTACCAAAAATAGAAAGTCATCCATAAATACCTCAATGCACTTGTCCAACATATCAGAAAAGATGGAAAGCATACACCTTTGAAATGTTCCCGGTGCATTGCAAAGTCTGAATGGCATCCTTCGAAATGCAAATGTCCCAAAGGGACAAGTAAATATAGTCTTTGGTTGATCTTCCGGTGCTATCGGGACTTGGTAGTAACCTGAAAGACCATCAAGAAAATAGTAAAAAGCGTGTCCAGATAATCTATCAAGCATTTGATCAATAAATGGTAAAGGAAAGTGATCTTTCTTGGTGACATTATTTAATTTCCTATAATCTATGCACATTTGCCACCCAGTTTGTGTTCGTGTCGGTACCAACTCTCCCTTATCATTCTGGACCACTATCAACCCTGTTTTCTTAGGCACAACATGAACAGGACTAACCCATTCACTATCAGCAATAGGGTAAATTACCCCTTCATCCAGTAGTTTGAGAACCTCCTTCTTAACAACCTCGCTCATGTTAGGGTTTAGCCTCCTTTGAGACTCTCTCACCGGTTTAGCCCCTTCCTCTAAGATGATCTTATGCATGCACATAGAGGGACTAATACCCTTAATGTCACTCAACCCCCAACGTATAGCTTTCTTGCATTTTTTTAACATCGTTACAAGCTTATCTTCTTCCTCACTAGTAAGGGTAGCAGAAATTATCATTGGTTGAGAGTTATTCTCCCCAAGAAAAATATATTTCAAATGCTTGGGAAGTTCCTTAAGTTCAACCCCTTGTAGTTGAATTTGCTCTTCTTCAACTTCAAATTCCTCCTCAACACTCTCATCATCCAAAACGGAATTGTCTTCTTTATTCTCCTCATTGGAAATCTCTTCTTCTTCTTGCAATTTTAGAGCCCTTTCTAGCTTGTGTTCGCCATTTTCTTGCAAGAAAACTTCTTGAACAGCATTATCACTAAAATAAAAAAAAGAGCAATCTTCATATAAAGCACTAGTGGGAATGGGGGAAGTGTTAAAAATTGAAAATTCTACAGTTTGTCCCAAAACGGTCATAGTCAATTTTCCATTTTTAACATCAATTAAAGTGTTAGTTGTAGCCATAAAAGGCCTCTCTAACAAAATTGCATGCTCGGCATCCCGTGGGATTCCCCCCCCCCCCCATGTCTAAAACAATGAAATCAACGGGTATAATCAAACCTCCTACCTTAACTAGAACATCTTTTATGATTCCCTTAGGGTATCTAAGAGTTCTATCCGCTAGTTGCAAAACCATTTTAGTCGGTTTAAGTTCCCCAAGCTCTAGTTTCGAATAGATTGAGTATGGCATCAAATTAATACTAGCTCCGAGATCACACATGCCAATGGTCTCTTTCCCATTCCCCATAGAGATTCTCACTATAAAGCTTCCAGGATCTTTTAGCTTAGGAGGTACTTATGTTGTAAAACTGCACTTGTCACTTCTGAAACTATTACCTTCTCATCCAACTCATACCTTATTTTCTTAGTGTTTAGCTCTTTTAAGAATTTGGCATAAGATGGCATATTCTTTATTACCTCTAGTAAGGGTAGGTTGATACTTACCTTCGAAAGCATGTTATAAATTTCAGAAAATTGCTTATCATGCTTTTCATTTTTTAACCTGCTGGGAAACAAAATTGGTGGTCTGTATGGATTTGGAGATTTATGCAGCTTTGGTGCAACGGATGCCTCCTCTCTATCCTCTTTGAGCTCATTTGGTTCAGCTTTTTCTTCTTGCATTTCCTTGCCATTATTTTGCATTGTACCTGCATCAAAGGAATTATCAATGTTATTATCACCGATTTTATTATCAAGTACCTTACCACTTCTTAAAACAGTGATTGCTTTGGCCTGCTTCGGTTGGCTTGGAAATTTCCCTTTTTGATTGGCTTGAAGTTGATTAGCCAATTGACACACTTGAGTTTCAACCTTCTTAAGCGATGCTTCTAAAGAGTCAAACCGCTTATTGTTCAATTCTTGATTTTGAGTGCTAACTTGAATGAAAGCATTCAAATTATCTTCAAATGAAGGTTTCTTGACTTGCTCTTGATTTAAGGGTTGCCCTTGAAATTGGGGACCTCTTTGATATGGTTGGAAAGGTTGTTGAGGTGGAGCATGTTGTTGATATTTCCATGAAAAATTGGGGTGATTCCTCCAACCGGGGTTATAAGAATTTGAATATGGGTCATTCCTACCCCTTTGTTGGAACCCTTCAAAAGCAAAAGCTTGTTCTTGCTCCTCTTGGAATGTATCAATATTTAAGGGGCACACATTTGCTTGATGGCCTACAAGACCGCACGATGCGCATGACTCTTGCCTTGGTCCCGACAAGTTTCCCTTGGCATTCAACAATTTTACTTGTTTTGTCAGTTCTGTAATTTGCCTAGCCATTTCTGAGTTTGCACTTATCTCGTGTGCTCCTCTTCTTCTTTCTCCAATACTCTTTTGTTGGGAATTTGCCCCCAACATTTCGAATAATGCAACTGTTTCTGCAGTTGTTCTTTCACCCATTGCTCCCCCTGCTGCATTATCCACTGTGTTTTGACATTGTTGAGTTAGCCCATCATAGAAGAATTGATTGAGCAACTATTGTGGATAGTAGTGGTGAGGGCACTAAAATAATAAGGATTTGAAGCGATCCCACGCCTCATGAAATGGTTCTCCATCGAATTGGGTGAAAGTTGCAATACTCCCCCTAAGCTCCTTGGTCTTTTGGTCTGAATAAAACTTTCCCATAAATTTGTTGTAAACCTCTGTCCATGTGGTTAAAGAATTCTCCGGTAGAGTCATCAACCACGCTTTTGCTCTGTCTTTCAAACTATATGGGAAACATCTCAACTTGAGTTCATCTTCTGTTAGTGTTTGCAAAGGGAATGTATGCAATGTTGAGTAAAAATCTCGAATGAAGTTGAGAGGATCTTCATTCGGCAGTCCATGGAAGGATGGCAGCATACTATAGTGAGTATTTCTGAGCTCATAATTTCTCACTGCGTTGCTCAACCGGATACAAGATGTGGTCACTCCGATGATCGGTCGGGTAAACTCCTTCATAGGTGGTTCTTGTGCATCACCCATCTCTGTTTCTATGTTCTCCTCAAACTGCTCGTCGGTATTTTCCCTTTCTTGCTCAAAAGGATTTGGTCCCTCGGGTCTTGGAAGTCTATGGATGTTGTCTACAAATGGAACAAGTTCGTTTCCTTGAGACCTTCGTCCATGCATAAAGTACCTAAGCAATTCAAAAAGAACACTTTAAATGATTTAACAAATAAATTAAAAGAATCAAACTATTAACAAAAATTGACTTCCTCGGTAGCGGTGCCAAAAACTTGTTGCGCTTAAATTAACACTATCACAAAGCGGCACTCGCAAGTATACGAGGCTATTGCAGTGACGGTGATCGCCCCAAGGTCGTCTCACAAGGAAGGAATTGCGTGTAATAGTTCGATTAACATGAAATAATAAACTTGAGTGTGTGATTGGATTGGTGAATTGTAATTAATCTTAGAAATGAAAATGAGTGATTTTATGTAAGATAAATTCAATTATGGAAATGATGCCTAGGGTTGTAGGTCCATTTAACCAAATTTTTAATTATCAAATTATCCATCAATATAACCTTGTACCTTAATTTGTTCCTTTAGGTTAATTAGTCAATTATCAATTCACTAGTTTTCACATTTATAAATCAACAACAACCAACTATTTTACATTAGCAAATTAATAAACCCTAGAACTTATATTTCTAATTCATTCTTAGGGCAGTCAATTGCATAGTCCCGATATTAAACTTCTCCTCTCGGTCCGTCATTCAATATTAAGTAATTAATAGGTGGCCAATCTATCAATTTACCTTTAATTTCAATGCAATCAACAAATAACAAGGTATATCAATGGAATCATCAAATCAAATCATTCAATCAAATATACTACAACCCAAAGCATGAGTAAATTAGCTCATCATATTCTTTAAACAAATGCTCATTTCAATACAAACCAAATCAAAGTTATTCATTGCAATATTAATATCCTTAATACAACAACAACATATAAGAAATGGATTAAAAGAAAGAGTTTGAAAAACCCCTTTTGGAGATGCTAAAAATCAAACTCCTTGTCTCTTTCGTAGCTCCCTTTTTGATGTGTGATGATGAACTTCCAAGCTCTCTTGAACCAATGGCTCTCTTCTTGAAGGATGAATGATATCTCTCTCAAGTTCTCAACTCTCCAATCAAGCCTCTTAAAACCCTAATCCTCAAGAACTAGTTACGCACTTCAACTCCAATGATTGTCTTTACTCTTGATGTGTGAAAGGAAATGGTGAATGAAGATGAGAGAATGGTGTCTTACTATCTCAAGCAAGAACCAAGGAAGAAGATGATAATAATGGTGTAGAGAATGTCCACTCAATATATTCAATCTATTTTTCTATTCCCTCCATGCTCTTCCACTTTGAATTTTTAAGACACCCATCACTCTTTGTCTCCCACTTTTCAATTTCTTTATGTATTTCTTCCATAAATCCTTCCACATTTCACTCCTTTTTATCCTTTTTGTTTCCCACTAATCTCACCTCGTGCAAGCCTAACAATTGATCCAGGGTGACACGGCCAAGCTTGCTGGCCTTGTCTCCTGGTTTTGTCTTCTCTTTCTTGGGACACGACCAAGCTTCTGGCCGTGTCCCTTGCTGCCTTATGCTCCTCTTTATGTCCAAGGGGTGACACGGCCAAGCTCCTGGCCTTGTCATGTGACACGGCCAGTGGCTTGGCCGTTTCTCTTGATGGTGTCAGTCTCTGCTTCTTTCTTTTCTTTCTTTGCCTTTTGTTCCTTTGGTGAGACACGGCCAGTGGCTTAGCCGTGTCTCATGACCGTGTCTGCTTCTGGACATGTTTTCTTGAGGGACACGGCCAAGCTTGGTTAATCCTGGCCATGTCCTGCCTTGTCTTTGATTTCTTCCTCTTTTGATGAGAGACACGGCCAAGCCATGACAAGCTTGGCCGTGTCACATGTTTTTCTCCAACAAGTCCACCAAATTTTGATTAAAAAGTTCCATCAAATGTTCTTCAACCTAAATCAACAACTTCAAACAAACTTAAGTACAAATTAACATGAAAATTAACTTAAAATCGACAAAAATATCATAGAAAATATATACAAAATTGATCTAAACAACTACTGGATAGTTTTATGTTTTATGAAATATGCCAGTGGGATTACAAATACCAATTGATCAATATGATAATTAAAGAAAATGATTAAAGTTATTAAAACAGAAACCAAAGCAAACAATTAAAGTTATTAAAGCAAAAAAATAATTTACTGCATGTTCAAAGATCAAGATGTTGTGTGTTCGAAGATCAAGTTACTGCATGCTTGTTCTTATTAATCAAAGAAACAAAACTACTGTAAACATAAATAATTCATGATTAAAGATCAAACCTCCGCTCGTTGGTTCCTCCACAATTAACTTCTAGATGAACAATTAACAAAGACAGCGTTGCTGTCTTTGAATGATTGATTACTGATGAATGTTTGCTGCTAATCTTTTCTGTTTGTTGCCGTGTCACTTTAATGTTCCTTGTTATCTTGTTAATGTTCCTTGCCTTCCCCTCTTAATGTTCCCTTGTTAATATTCTCTCCTTGTCAATCTTTTTCTCCTTATGAATTCTAAAACATTGTTACTTATAGCCGAACATCACTCAGAATCCTTAACCTAATATAAAACAGTCCCTAAAACAAATTCTAGTTGAATTAGGAAACATATTGAACCCATGTCGACCTAGTTTCCCTAAGTCAACATGAGACCAACCTCATGTCGACCTTGGGCTGCCCAAGTCAACATGAGGCATGCTCATGTCGATCTTGGGCTGCCAAGGTCGACATGAGGCATGCTCATGTCGACCTAGCCTCCGAAGGTCGGCATGAAGCATGCTCATGTCGATCTAGCTTGCCCAAGTCGACATGAGGCATGCTCATGTCGATCTTGGGCTGCCAAGGTCGACATGAAGCATGCTAATGTCTCCCAGGCTGGCCTCAATTAAATTATTCTGACCTTTTTTAACTTATGGACCGAAAAATTTTAATTTGGGCCAATTCCACTTGGTTTTAGGGTTTTACAATCAAATATATGCCTCTTTAATCCTGTAACACCCCATCTTAGCCTATGTTAATAGACCAAGATGGACTGTTATCTCATGATGGTTGTGTCTTTATATTTTACTTAGCCAATTTTAAGTACAGATTTTAAAAAAAATTTGCCATAACCTCCCCTAAAAATGGAGGTCCCAAGTGTCGACAAAACTGATTTTTCTTATTTTTGAAAAACATTTTGTTTCACAATTCAACTCAAGCACACTCCCAATAATCCACCCTTATAACCTCAACTACAAATCCTGCAAGAATAATTCACACTTCTATATTCACAACCCAACTCAATTCAAAACCATACATTTATTATACATTACTAGATTTACATGTACATCAAGTTATCTCTTTGTATTGTTCAAATAAGTACATGCCAGTTTCTAACACCAAAATACAAAATAAAGAGCACCACCTAAGTTTGTTGATGACCGATGGATTGCAGGACTCTTCTGCTCGCTACTGGCTCCTTGCTAATAACCTATGAGTTTAGAAGAAACTAAACTCGCTAAGCATTGCTTAGTGGGTACTTTAACTAATTACGGAAAATAATTATAAAAGCATAATGCACTTTAAAAAAATCAATGAGTCGTATTGAAAAATAATATCACAGTAAAAACAATCCATACATGTCATATATTCAGTTATTATCATTTTATCAATTCGCTCCACAAGGTAATTTGGTAGACTAACATATGGTAAGGAACTAACTGAAACAACTGTATATATATTCTGTGGCTGTGGCCCTAAAAAAAATTGCGGACCAAGCCCTGTGGAATCTGTGGCCGAAGCCCTCGGACCGGAGTCCTATATAACTCGGGCGATTGCCCTATATAACTCGGACCGAAGTCCTATATAGCTCGGGTCGTCACCCTATATAACTCGGACCGAAGTCCTATATAGCTCGGGTCGTCACCCTATATAACTCGGACCGAAGTCCTATATTAAAGCAGCACTGCATATAGTATGATATATCATACCCTTACCGTACTCAGTACTGTCCCAGATACCAAGTGGAGCCAAAATTCTCATACCATTTCTTAATCGAATATGCATTATACAATTATCGACTTCTGGTTCTTATATTATTTCAACTTGAAATATCATATTTTATCATTTTAATAACATACTATACTCATTTATATTCATAAGGAATCAATTGGATTACTTTTGAAAAATGACCAAATGAATATTAGCAAAATGACCATATGAATAGTAAATTCTGGTTTTGGACTCAACTCGATCCTTATTTTGATAACTCGTATAAAATAATCCACTTGAGTAAAAATTCTAAAATTTTTACAGAATTTATTTTTACATGTTAAAATCATTCCTTTAAAATTTCAGATCAAAATGGACACAAAATCTTGGTCAAATAGTTCACCCAACCAGACTGCTCCAGTTGCCCTGCATCCTGGCAGCAGTTTTGAATTTTATAAATTCCGTAAATTAAATTCAATCAATGTGGTTCCAAATTATTTTTCTCAAATACTAGACTTATTAAACAACAACATATCCAAAATTCAACTCAATATAATTTTTCTATATTTAATTAAAAATCATACAAGTCACAGCAGTTTACTAATTGTAAAACAGAAAAATTTTCAAAAAGGAGTTCAATGGTTAAAGTACCAAACCTTGCTTTTCCTTGCTCTTCTTATCTATTTCACTTCCTTTCCTCTCTAATCTCCTTGATTTCCTATGAATTTAATATGTCACATATGTAAGAACAAACCCTAGATATGAACATGATGCTGCCTTATGATTTTCTAACAATCCTTTACTTATTCTTACTAATAATCACCATTTTCATCATTTCCTTTAAGTAGTTTATCATTTTTCACCATAATCATCAACTTACTAATTCTTTCCCAACATGAACATAATATCAAATCTTCCTAAACATAGCCTAATACCTAATTCTAATGAAAGAATAAGACTTAGGATGGTATCTTACCTTATTTCCTATTGAATTTCACTTAAAAAATGGCTTAGACTTGAAACTTGTCTCCTTGAAAATGGAAGGGAGGGGGAGCACGACTTAAAGAAGAAGAAAAGTGGTGATGGTGGTGTCTTTTTGATCCTTACTTGTGTTTGGAAGACCATAATTAGTTATTTATAATTTAATTTCCATTTAATTAATTTATTCATTTTCAATGGCCATGATTTGTCCAACACATTTGGATTTAATGGCTAGGATTTGGTTTATTTTCAATGGCCATGATTTGTCCAACACATTTGGATTTAATGGCTAGGATTTGGTTTATTTTCAATAGCCATGATTTGTCCAACACATTTGGATTTAATGGCTAGGATTTGGCCACTTGAAAGTGGTTTTTTTTTAATATTTTGCCCCCAAAGTTATATTTAATTACAAAATCGCCCCTCCAGTGGAAATGTCCAAAATGTCCTTATCGAAAAATCGCCCGTAACTTACAAACCGTGCGTTTTCAGGAAAAATTGAAACCCACGGTTATGACCCGATTAATCTCTAGAATATTCTTCCGGGGTCGGATATGGGCACTATTAAGAACTTCCGACACTAAATTTTTAAGTTTAAATAGTTGCCCCTAACTTTTGAGAAATTTCCACTTAGGTCCTTTTGATATCCCTTCCTGATCTTGCTGTCTTTCTTTATTAATATCTTTTTACTCACAACTCCAAATTAAGTAATTCTTATTCCTACTGAGACTAGACATCTAGGGCTACATTGTGTCAAACTTTCAGGTTGATCCGAGCTATATCTGATTTTTGACGGTCCTTTGAAGTCAAGCCTACTATGCTGTCCTGAGGCAGCTTGCACATTGTCTACTAAATCCATCATATCTTATTCTGTACAACTCCAAATTGGGTAATTTAAAGTTATACATCTATCTAAGACACAAATAAACAATTAAGTCTTCTTTGAGACTCTCTAATTCTGTCATTAACTTGGATGAAATTTGAGCTCAAGTTATAGGTCATGTTCTAAGTTCCTTTGTTCTAAGCCTAAATCATATCCTCTATGTCTGTTTCTTACCAATCTGGAATTCGGGATGTTACAAATCCGAACCGACTCCTTTAAAAATTATAAACTAGGTTTAAATATTTAAAGTCGGATCAAATTTATTTTGGCAACCTTTAATTAGGACCATATCAAATTGGGATAAAAATTAAGGGTCTACAAATTGCCCCCTGCTTGAACGATATGAGACTATAGCAAAAGAGAGTGAAAAGCAATAAGACTTAATTTTTGAGATGGTTGAGGTTTTGTTTTAGGTACTTGGACCCAAGACTGAACTTGAATTTGGGTACTTGGACCCGGGATTGGGTACTTGGACCCGAGATTGGGTACTTGGACCTGAGACTGAACTTGAATTTGGGTACTTGGACCCGGGATTGGGTACTTGGACCCGAGATTGGGTACTTAGACCCGAGACTAATTTGATTTGGGTACTTGGGCTCGAGAATGAATTTAATTTGGGTACTTAGACCCGAGATTGAATTTGATTTTGATACTTGGACCTGAGAATGGATTGATTTGGGTACTTGGACTCGAGATTGATTTGATTTGTGTACTTGGACCCAAGATTGGATACTTGGACCCGAGATTGATTTGATTTGGGTACTTAGACCCGAGAATGGGTACTTAGACCCGAGATTGATTTGATTTGGGTACTTGGACCCGAGATTGGGTACTTGGACCCAAGATTGGATTGAATTTGGGTACTTGGACCCAGGATTGGGTACTTGGACCCAAGATTGATTTGATTTAGGTACTTGGACCTGGGATTGGGTACTTGGACCCGAGATTGATATGATTTGGGTATTTGGACCCGAGATTGGATTGAATTTGGGTACTTGGACCCGAGATTGGGTATTTACATCCGAGATTGGGTACTTGGACCCGAGATTGAATTTGATTTGGGTACTTGGACTCGAGGTTGAATTTGATTTGGGTACTTGAACCCGAGATTGAATTAGATTTGGGTACTTGGACCCGAGATTGGGTACTTGGACCCGAGATTGATTTGATTTGGGTACTTGGACCCTAGATTGGGTACTTGGACCCTAGAATGAATTTGATTTGGGTACTTGGGCCCGAGCTTGAATTGGATTTGGGTACTTGGACCCGAAATTAGATTGAATTTGGGTACTTGGACCCAGGATTAGGTACTTGGACCCGAGAATGATTTGATTTGGATACTTGGACCCGAGCTTGAATTGGATTTGGATACTTGGACCCGAAATTGGATTGAATTTGGGTACTTGGACCCAGGCTTGGGTTGGATTTGGGTACTTGGACCCTAGATTGGATTTGATTTGGGTACTTGGACCCGATACTAATTTGATTTGGGTACTTGGACCCGAGATTGGGTACTTGGACCCAAGATTGGATTTGATTTGGGTACTTGGACCCGAGATTAATTTTATTTGGGTACTTAGACCTAAGATTGACTTGATTTGGGGACTTAAACCCGAGAATAGATTGAATTTGGGTACTTGGAGTCGGGATGATTTAGGTTCTGGACCCGAGATTTAACTAAAATAATTTGCAAAAAATTTAGCTAATTTTACCATGCACATATCTTCTCCTTGCCCCCTACATGTAAAAATATTTAAATAGTGCAAAAAAAAATATTTATATACACGCAAGTTTTTGAGGGGTTAAATTGAACAATTGAATTTACTGTTTATTTACTGTGTAGTCACTATTAATATACTATTTACTATTTGTAAATAGTAATTTTACTATTCATCAATAGTAAAAAATTTACTATTTATCAATAGTAAAAGTTACTATTTATAAATAGTAATTTACATTACATAAATAGTCAATAGTAAAATTTACTATTCATCAATAGTAGATTTTACTTTTTGAATTTTGTTTTTTTCCTTTGCCGTTCCTCTATATAAGCACCTCATTTCTTCATTTCATTTTTTTATAAAGAGTTCGTATCTTTCCTTTCAAACTAAACACTGTAAGTATTATAAGGTTCATAAATTTCAAGCAGTTACCATGTTAGCCGTTCAACATTCTTCAAGGCATAGGACTCGGTCAAATAATGAATTGATTTCTTACCTTTGAGATAATGAAATTGTGCAAATTCTGATGTTACCCGGCATGCATCTCCATTGAAGTTCCAAAGATAAAACACCAGTAAGTGGTACTTTTCCGTACATGTAAGTAATTTATTGCAAAATTTCTTAGTATAATTATATTCATATAGATTATACAAGAGTAAGTATGTAGCAGAATTTATTTGACAAAATTTATAAATTTATGCATGAAAAATGATTGTGTAAGAATGAAATACATCAACTGTTGTGCGAGAAGTTATTTGTTTGTGTCCCTTTTATTTATTTTTATTATTATATTTATACAAAAGTATTTTATTTTAATTTAATTTAATTTCTATTATTATTATTATTTTATTCATTTGTTATTGCCTTATTTTTTTATTACATATATTTTTTTATTATTTAATTTAATTAATAAAAAAATTATTATTTTTTTTAACATTTAACATATTCTATATTATTTACTATTTCATATTACTATTATTTACTTTTTATTTATTTATTATTATAGTCATACTTACTTTTTTTGTTTTTTTACTTTTTTTTAAGTGTGTGTATGAAATTACATGTGTACTTACCTACACTTACCTGCATTTGGGCAGCATGATGGTTGCGATATTAAAGTAGGAGGAAATATTCACAAGGCCTGCAAGTGGTATGACCAGGCCCCACCCGCAGTAAAGAGAATGGTGTAGGAAAGTGGTTTTGAGGACTTCGTTTTGCAATTACCAGCACGGGGCTATCAAATAGACCGAAGCGTGATCCAGACACTTACAGAACGATGGGTGGACACAACTCATACTTTTCACATGCCCATTGGAGAGATGACAATTGGTCCAGTTGACTTTGCTTCTATAACTGGCCTCCGATGTGATGGAACCCCTGTCCCTCTTACCTGCAATATTTTGAAAGAAGAAGAAATCTAACAATTGATCGGTGTCAAGCCCCGATATAGAAAGTCGTATAAGATCCGATATGAGCCCATCCGAGAGTATTGGGTAAAGTACACTCGACCCGTGCAAGGTGAGAGGGCAAAATAATATACTCGAGGAATTTTATTGTATTTGTTGGGGGCAACCATTTTGGGTAGCATCGAGTCTGCCATTCACTTATCCGTATTGCACGCCCTTTTTGACTTGGATCGCATATCTTCTTATGCATGGGGGGAAGTTGGTCTAGCTTATCTTTATCATGGTTTTGATGTGCTCTACAGGAAGAAAAGATCCTTTATTGGTTTCACGGCCATTGCTGAGGTGCCATTTCCTTTAAAATTATTGATCCACACAATGCATGTGCATAGGCTTGATTTTCTCTTTTATGTACAGGTCTGGGCATACGAGCATAACTTGGTGAGGGTTCCAAAATTTCACAGCCACAAGTCAATTTTCCAAGGTTGGGTGTTTGGTTGTCGAGTCGCAGGGAAGTGTCCGGGAGTCACCATGTTCACTCTCATCATTACCACTTGAGTCGTCTGACCTGGGATCAAGTAAGAAAAATGTTAATATTAATATCAAACCTATGATAAAAGATAAATTACCAATTTTCCTTTCTGCAGGTCGGTACAGCCTGGTGGAGAGTCGAAGAGAAAAATGGCTGGATTAGATGCATGACTGATGTAATGGCTTTGCACAACTCTCATCGAATTATGGCTGGCCTGGTCTCTAGCAGGTGGTTTCTAGGTGATAGAGTACATGATTGGTTCCTTAGACCTAACCGGCATAGAGTACCAGTTGATATTCCATCATATGTTCTGAACCTTAATGCAATGCCAGAGCCCTTTTAGAGTCGTTCCCGTATTAGTTTTCGATGTTCATGACTTCCTGATCTCACCGGACGTGTCATATGCTCAATTTATCCAGGATTATCTGCTAAGTTTTAAAGTGTCACCTGTCGGTGTCCGTGGGCTATCTGGAGGTGAAGAAAAAATAGAAGCAGAGAGAAAATGAGGAAGATGAGGAAGAGGGTGAGGATGAGGAAGAAGATGAGCAGGAGCCTTCTTCTCAAATCCATGGCAATTCCGGGGCTGGCACTTCCCAGGTAGCTATCACTCTGTCATTACAACTATCTCTTTGTTTATCTATTCTGATTATTTATATAATCATTGTAGGTTATTGATTCCTCTGACTATGGAGCTGTCTCTCTGTATGATACTCCGATACATCGACAGTTTTCTCCATTTACCCCTTCTCATTTAGATGTGCCATCTGATTCGCAGAGCTTTGATCTGAGTTACCTGGTCAGTCATTCTTATCCTATAATGTTGTATGCTTGCATGTATGCATGAAAATGTATGGACTTACCCTTTCCTTTTCTGGCTCACAACGGATGCTTAAGGAGCAAAATAGGAAGCTTCAGGAGGAACTAGATGCGAGTCATCGACATGCGGCACATTTTTAGGAAATGTATCAACAAGAGGCACGGGACTTCCGATACTTTCGATTTCAGGGCATGAGGGAACCAAATACCTCTTCATCAAGAGGATCCCGGACTGTTGTCCAAGATATACCACCTCCCTATTTAGGTGATGATAGAACCAACTTTCAAAGTCCTGGAGGTTTAGATATACCTTCTTCGAGCGGATATGGGATAGATAATATGCCCCCTCCTCCAACGGGTGATGATTTTTTTAGGGATTTGTCTGATTATGAACCGCCTCCTTCCTTGCAATGACAAAAATATAAAACTTGTAATAAAAACTTGTAACAAGACTTGTAATTAAGCCAAAACTGGTAATAATAATTTTTGTTTTGTACACTTTTTTTTTTACTTTTGTTCTTCTTCTTCTTCTTTTTTTTAATTAGATGCAGTGGCTTTGTTAAATCAGTGTCATAGTACCTCAGGACTTGACTTTTCAAATTAACATATCTATAACATCACAACCCTAGTTACCATACTAAACTCGGTAATTATTCTATTTAAGCAAGAACTGTTGCACTTCAGATAGGCACGTACACATTACTTAGCCAAAGGTCTCATTTGAGTTTGAATATTGTCTATCTCATATGCATGCTTATTCAAACTATCTCCACTAATAGACTCTACCTACCAAGAGAGATCAAAAGGTCTTTGATAGGCTTGAAATGGGGTCTATGAGGGACATGGGTTAAATGAAGGCCATTTTGAGATAGGAGATAATGTGACACAATGGACAAACCCTCATACTATAAATTTCTTATTTGAATTTTAGGCAGCTTGGAGGCAATCTTGCTAGACTCCAAATTCCTTCTATCTTCTTGGCATTAATTTGGATCTTAATTAGGACAGTTTTTGCCCTTGCAAAAAGTTTGGTTCCCAAATTTATTTCTTTTCTTCTTCTCCCTTTTCTTTCTTTTTATTTTTCTTACCTTTTTATTTTTCTTACTCTTCCTTCTTCTTTCTCTTTCCTTACTCTTCCCTTTCTTTTATCATTTTGTCCTTCTTTCTTGTAGGACTATCAAGTATAGAACTTTCAAGAACTGGATTGTCTTCCTCCTTTTTCTCCAATTTTGATTTAATCTTTGGTTATGTTGGACCAATTCAAGTAAAAATGTCTTTATGAACCAAATGGAAACCTTTTCTTGCTTTAGGTAAAAGAGAACTAGTTGGCTTTCTGAACCGCCTTTTAGGTTTTATTTTTTCTCTTTTTTCTTTTTTCTTCTTTTTTCTTTTCTTTTTCTTCTTTTCTTCTTTTTCTTTTTCTTTTGTTGTTTTTTTTTTTGTTCTAACTATAAAAGAGTTGTCTTGTTTGTAATAACTTGGGCTCCCAACAATGGATGAGTGGAGTAACATAAATCTTCTTTAACAGAGATAAATCATTGGTTACTCTAATGTTGACTTGATGTATTGGAGATATTAGAAAAACTTCAACTACCCTTATGGTATTGAGAACTTCAACCACTTGTATGGTCTTGAGAACTTCAACTATCTTCATGGTATTCATTTCTTTTTTTTTATCTTCTTACCTCTTGATCTTAGCGATCATAAGACTTGTCAAAAGTATCACAACAGCTCAGGGTAGATTATTGAGGTTTTTAAGCTAATGAAAAGAAAGCTAAAATTTTATGAAGGCTCAAAGGGACAACTAGGGATTGATATTTAATAAGGTGGATACTAGTTGTTGACTCGTCAAACAATGCCTAGATCATCTCTCCCTTAAATAAGCAGAGTTCAATTTCGCCTTGAAAGTTTGTCAAAGCATGTTTTAAGACTGACTAGGACCTAGACAAAGGTAATTATGCAGGAGCCCTCTCTAAGTAAGCATACACAACTCGATGCTATAGAGCAATTCCCTCATCTAGTAAAGTCATTCAAGTCATGATGCCTTGACACATTAATCAAGCTAGATTCATCATTGGTTAAGCACCAAAATGAACAAAGACCAACAAAAGTTTTGATGAAAGTAATTTATTCAAACAAATTTAAATTTGAAAAACACAATAGTTCCAAAATACTAAAGAAAGTAAAATTGAAAAGCAATATTTAAGCTATGGAAAGTTCGTTGAGTTGGAGTCGAAGATTAGACATCTCAAGGGCAAGGATTTTTTGCATCATCAAGGATCATTACTTCATCATCATCTTTAGCAGCTTCTCTATCCATATCATGACAAGGTGACAAGATAAAACTCTTCATTAAGGTTGTAAGCGATGGTGCCCTTCCAAATTTAGGCAGAGGCTTATTCTTAGTGTCGGGCTTATTAGGCTCAGGCAGCTTTTCACTGTCAATCAAATCTTGGATTTTATGCCTTAATCGAACACATTTATTTGTCTAATGCCCTTGCATTTGATGAAATTGACAGAAAACCTTGGCATCAAAATCCGGTGGTAGTGGCTTATGTAGAGGCCGAGGTGCCAGTGGTTGTAGCAAATCCATTTTCATTAGATTTTCTAACATCTTTGACAAAGGCTCCCTTAAGTCTAAAAATTTACGCTTCTTTGTTGGCTTAGTTGTTGTGTCTTTCTCAACACCTCCTCTTTCCCTTTGACTTTGCCCACTAGGGTGATAGCTGCTCTTATTGCTCCACTTAGATAGCACATAGTTCGGTTGGTCTTGTAGAATAGGGATTGATCTCTCATTTTTCATTCGATCTCTATCGTTAGACATGTTCCTTATTAATGCTGCCTTTTCCTTCTTTCTTATGTCAATGGGAGATGCCTCATTAGCATTGTTGATGATCTCTAGAATTTGAATCAACTGGGTCCTCATAATTTCAACCAATTGATCTCGTAGCTCGGCCATCCTAGCTTTGACAACTTCATCGACTATGTCCCTTAGCTGGTTCGCATCCATCCTTCCAATGAAATGCTTGAATCAAAATCAATGTTGTATGTGGTATCGTTGTATGCTCTCGAATTGCTATACTTCAGGTCTATGAGCCAGAAAGGATCAATGATATGAGATGCAAATGTATGTATGCATGTATGCACAAACAATAAACAAAACAAGTATAAATAGGATGTTCCTTCCAACCTTATAGCATCCACACACGAATGGTGAGTCTCTTTTCCTAGGTATATGGTTAAAAAAATACCAACATGGGGTATCTTGTTTTCGAATATTTCCCTCGGACGTTTCAACCAATAGTTATATTTTTGAAAATGGAAATCAGTTTATGATAATTCCTATTAATTAGGTTTTAATCCATTCAACCAACTATAGTAGCTTTTATGCTACATTGGATTAAAACTAAATTAAGAGGTTTATTATAAATAGATTTCTCACTTGAAAATGTAACTAGTGATTCATGCTAAAAACAAGCCCATGGTTAATTTATTCTTAGTATAAACTAGGCTCACAATTGATTTTTGGTATTTCATAATTGACCTAAATATTTTGCAAGCTCTTTGTAAGAAAAGGTTGAATAAAAATAATTTTGTTTCTACGCCCATTGTAAAAACATTTTAGAAAAAATGGATTTTGGGCTTAGCATTTGGGCCATGAGCAAAAGAATTTTTGATTTATTTTTAGAAAAGTTTTATGTCCAAAGACCATTTTGAAAGGTTTTAAAAATAGCTTTGGTCTTTTGGATTTTAAAGAAAAATTTATTTTGAGCTTACAATATACTTAGGTCATATTAGAAAAAAGAACAAACCAAATAAGCCATGATTTAAGCCAAGATAAATTAACCATAGTCAAACAACATGTATTTGGGGTAAAACCTAAGGAAAGTAACTAGGCCAATTACATGAGCTTTAGTCTTTGGGTAAAAAGGCTTAGGTTCCCATAGCAAGTATATACCAAATGGTACGAGGCTATGAGTGGTTATGCCATGCTCGATCTCCATACCTTGAGTGAAAGGATAGTGAAAGTATGGTATCCCTTACATAACATAACACGGGTAACACGGGCGTCCTAACTCACGCACACGATGCAATCTAATATGATGCAATGGATAATATCATTATAAGAAAGAATTGAATAATATAAAGACCAATGGAATCAACTTCTCTTATCCCTAGTGGAGTCGCCACTGTGAGCGAGGATTTTTGTCCCCACTCCCGGTGGAATGTTTCTTGCGACTTCGACACTGTTTAGGCTCGGGGTCTTAGAGAACACGGACCTAAGTCCGGAGAAAATGGAGTCGCCACCCGGACGGGCAAGGAAAAAGAAAGGGGTGGATGACTCGATTCCTAAGGAATCCCCAACCCCCTAATGGGTTTGGAAAGTTAGGTACGTATGGGGAAGGTGAGAAATGGCCCAGCACCCCAACAACTCCCGGTTCATTGGAACCGGCCTCCTTTAAAGGTCTTAATATTATAAAATTCTTAAATATAACAATATTATCCATATTACACACAATAATTAAAATAAAGCATCGATATATTAAACATCAAAACAATGTCCAAACAAAACAAATAAATGGACACCCATCCGAGGATGGAAACATGTCCTTACATCCCATGCCTAAATAGGACACCCACCGAAAGGTAGAAACATGTCCTTTACATTGGTTCTAAAATAGAAAAGTGATTTAAATTACATGATATTTGATTAATGAGGTACCCACAAAGTGGAAACATACCTCTTACAACATTTGAAAATCTAAATAAATTGATAAAATAAATAACCATTCACCATAAATTAATCATTCATCAAATCTATTAATCAAAATATAAAGTAAACATCCATCCATGATAAATTAAATAAATCAAGCATTGAAATTAAATAAATCAACCATCAAAAAGTATAATAAACTATATAATCAAATCTAAAATTAAATAAAGCAATAAATATGTAAATTTAGGGTTTTAAAGAATTATCAATTGAATTTAGGGTTTCGAAACTTAGGGTTTTAGAAACTAAAGTTTTATAATTAGGGTTTTGAAATTACGGTTTTAGACAGTTAGGGTTTTTAAAACTAGGGTTTTGGAATTAGGGTTTTTAAAACTAGGGTTTTGGAATTAGGGTTTTTAAAACTAGGGTTTTGGAATTAGGGTTTTGGATAATTAGGGTTTTTGGAATTAGCTTACTGCCTAAACAAAAACACAATTTTGGATTTGGAAAAATAAGTTAAGGTTTTGGAAAAATAATCAATATTTTGGAGTTTAATAATGAAATGGTTTAGGCTTTTGGATAAAAATAGTTTGAGGTTTTGGGTTTTAATGAAATAAAATACGGTTCTTGAAGTTAAAGTAAACAAGATAGATTTTAACAATTAATTGTTGACTAGTGGATAGTTTTATGTTTTATGAAATATGCCAACGATTAAAGTTATTAAAACAGAAACCAAAGCAAACGATTAAAGTTATTAAAGTAAAAAAACAATTTACTGCATGTTCAAAGATCAAGATGCTGTGTGTTCAAAGATCAAGTTACTGCATGCTTATTCTTATTAATCAAAGAAACAAAACTGCTGTAAACATAAATAATTCATGATTAAAGATCAAACCTCCGCTCGTTAGTTCCTCCACAATTAACTTCTGGATGAACAATTAACAAAGACAGCATTGCTGTCTTTGAATGATTGATTACTGATGAATGTTTGCTGCTAATCTTTTCTGTTTGTTGCCGTCTCACTTTAATGTTCCTTGTTATCTTGTTAATGTTACTTGTCGTCCCCTCTTAATGTTCCCTTGTTAATGTTTTCTCCTTGTTAATCTTTTTCTCCTTATGAATTCTAAAACATTGTTACTTATAGCCGAACCTCACTCAGAATCCTTAACCTAATATAAAACAGTCCCTAAAATAAATTCTAGTTGAATTAGGAAACATATTGAACCCATGTTGACCTAGTTGCCCTAGGTTGACCGGATACCAACCTCATGTCGACCTTGGGCTGCCCAAGTCGACATGAGGCATGCTCATATTGATCTTGGGCTGCCAAGGTCGACATCAGGCATGCTCATGTCAACCTAGCCTCCCAAAATCGACATGAAGCAGGCTCATGTCGACCTAGCTTGCCCAAGTCGACATGAGGCATGCTCATGTCGATCTTGGGCTACCAAGGTCGACATGAAGCATGCTAATGTCCCCCAGGACGGCCTCAATTAAATTATTCTGACGTTTTTTAACTTATGGACCGAAAAATTTTAATTTGGGCCAATTCCACTTAGTTTTAGGGTTTTACAATCAAATATATGCCTCTTTAAAGTCGGATCAAATTTATTTTGGCATCCTTTAATTAGGACCATATCAAATTGGGGTAAAAATTAAGGGTCTACAACATTATTCTCTTTTTTTTCTTCTTTTCCCTTTTTTCCTTTTGTCCTTTTTTCTCTTTTCTTTTTCTTTCTTTTTTCCTTTGCTTTTCTTCTCTCTTTTTTTTTATTTGGTTCTAGCTCTAAAAGAGTTGTCTTGTTTGTACCAACTTGGGTTTCCAATAATGGATGAGTGGAGTGACATAAATCTTCTTTAACATGGACAAATCATTTGCTATTCTGATGTTGTCTTGATATATTGGAGATATTAGGTGAACTTCAACTACCCTTATGGTCTTGAGAACATCAGCTACCCTTATGGTCTTGATAACACCAACTATTTTTACAGTCTTGGCTTGATCTTCTTGCCTCTTCACCTTAGTGATCATAAGACTTGTCAAAAGTATCACAACAGCTCAGGATAGGTTATTGAGGTTATATGCCAATGAAAAGAAAGCTAAAATTTTATGAAGGCTCCAAGGGACAGCTAGGGATTGATATTTAATAGGGTGGATACTAGTTGTTGGTTAACCAAACAATGCCTAGATCATTTCTCTCTTAAATAAGCAGAGTTCAATTTCGCTTCAAAAGTTTGTCAAAGCATGTTCTAAGACAGACTAGGACCTAGACAAAGGTAATTATGCAGGAGCCCTCTCTAAGTAAGCATACACAACTCAATGCTATAGAGCAATTCTCTCACCTAGTAAAGTCATTCAAGTCATGATGCCTAGACATATTAATTTATAAACATCAAGCTAGATTCCTCATCGGTTGAGCACCAAAATGAACAAAAACAAACAAAATTTTTGATAAAATTAATTTATTCAAACAAATTTAAATTTTAAAAACACGATAGTTCCAATTAAATATTAAAGAAAGTAAAATTGAAAAGCAACATTCAAGCTAAGGAAAGTTCGTTGAGTTTAAGCTTCTTTTCCTTTCACATCTTCAATATTTCCATCTTGAAAAGAGGATAAAACAAAATCTTCTTCCAATCCTTTTCCCACCATGAAGGTTGCTGGTGGTAGCACTCTTCCAAATTTAGGCAAAGGGTTGTTCTTGGTATTAGGCTTATCCGGCTCGGGTAGCTTGCCATTATTAATCAAATCTTGGATCTCATGCCTTAGACGAGCATATTTATCTGTTTCATGCCCTCGCATTTGATGAAATTGACAGAAGGCCTTGGCATTAAATTTTGGTGGTAGTGGATTATGTAATGGTCAAGGAGCTAATGGTTGCAACAACCCTTTCTTTTGCAGCTTGCTAAAAACCCAAGATAGAGGTTTCCCTAATTCTTAGAATTGTCTTTTATTTCCTTGACCAGCCACATTAACATCAACTTCTTTTTGCGTGCTTTGATTGCTAGGCTGATAATTCCCTTTCTCATTCCTTCTTATTGAAAAGCGATTTTTCTCCCTTTCCCACTCTTCAATCTGCAGACCAGCTTGGAGAAGATCTTTGAAATCCCTTATAAAGGTGTGAGACATCCTTTCACAGAGATTGGGAAGAATGCCTCTCACGATCATCCTTATTTGATCAGATTCATCGGGCCTCTTCTTGAGCAAAGCAGCCTTATTTCTCCATCTTTTCACATAGTCCATTAAATTCTCATTTGGCCTTTGTCTAATGGACTCCACTTCCATTAAGGTAACTTCCAAATCGACATTATACCCATATTGCCGGATGAAGGCCTTGTATAGCAGATCCCAACTCTTTTGGGTATCATCTAAGGTATTGAACCAATTTTGGACAACAGGGTCCAATGAGAGCATGAAGTACCTTAGGGTTTGAGCCTTAGTAGCTCGAGCAGACTGCATAGCAGTGATATACTGCTTCACATGGAGATGAGGATTTTCGGTTCCATCAAACTTCGCGAAAGATGGCATCTTAAACTTGTACGAGACTTCTTCATCTAGCTCAAATAATTTGTCAACTTCGGACATTTCCTCGGTTTTCAGCTTCTTCTCAAATTTCTTTTCTATGTCCATAATCATCTTTTCAACATCAGAAGTTTCAATTTTCTCCATAGCTGATCTTTTAACGATCTTCGGTTCTTTCTTTTTATCTTGAGCATCTTGGTAGTATTGGGCCCAATCATCATCATCATCAATGATCACCTTTTCATCATCAAAAACCACTTCACCAACTTTAGTCTTCCCTTTGTCCTTTGGCTTCTTAGTGCTAGCAGATGCCTCAGCATGATTTTTTAAAATTGCAGTCAATTGGTTCTTCATGGTCTCAGCTAGGGCCTCTTTTATTTCTTCCATCTTGGCGTTGAGGGCATCATCCACCATTCTTTGAATTTGTTCTGGTTCCATTATTTTTTGTGAGCAAGTGATTGAGCCATTGCTAGATTCTTCGTCTCCAGCTTAGGTCGAATTGTCGTAAACTCTTGAACTGTCATAATCCAGGGCTGTGAGCCAAAAAGGATCAATGATATGAGATGCAAATGTATGCATGTATGCACAAACAATCAACAAACAAGGATAATTAGGACGTTCCTTCCAACCTTATAACACCCACACACGGAAGGCGAGTCTCTTTTCCTAGGTATATGGTTAACAAAATACCAACATGGGGTATCTTGTTTTCAAATATTTCCCTCGAACGTTTCAACCAGTAGTTATATTTTCGAAAATAGAAATCCATTCATAGTAATTCCCATTAATTAGGTTTTAATCCATTCAACCAACTATAGTAGCTTTTATGCTATATTGGATTAAAACTAAATTAAGAGGTTTATTATAGATAGATTTCTCACTTGAAAATAGTAACCAATGGTTCATGCCAAAAATAAGCCCATGATTAATTATTCTTAGTATAAACTAGGCTCATAATTGATTTTTGGTATTTCTTAATTGACCTAAATAATTTGCAAGCTCTTTGTAAGAAAAGGTTGGATAAAAATAATTTTATTTCTAAGCCCGTTGTAAAAAGATCTTAGAAAAAAAAATGGATTTTGGGCTTATTATTTGGGCCATGAGCAAAATAATTTTTGATTTATTTTTAGAAAGATTTTATGTCCAAAGACCATTTTGAAAACGTTTTTGAAAATAGATTTGGTCTTTTGGATTTTAAAGAAAATATTTATTTTGAGCTTACAATGTACTTAGGTAATATTAGAAAAAGAGCAAACCAAATAAGCCATGATTTAAGCCAAGATAAATTAACCATAGTCAAACAACATGCATTTGAGGTAAAATCTAAGGAAAGTAACTAGGCCAATTACATGAGCTTTAGTCTTTGGGTTAAAAGGCTTAAGTTCTCATAGCAAGTATATACCGAATGGTACGAGGCTATGAGTGGTTATTCCATGCTCGATCTCCATACCTTGAGTGAAAGTATGGTATCCCTTACATAACATAACACGGGTAACACAGGCGTCCTAACTCACGCACTCAATGCAATCTAATATGATGCAATGGATAATATCATTATAAGAAAGAATAGAATAACATAAAGACCAATGGAATCAAATTCTCTTATCCCAAGTGGAGTAGCCACTGTGAGTAGGGATTTTTGGCCCCACTCCCGGTGGAATGGTTCTTGCGACTTCGACACTGTTTAGGCTCAGGGCCTTAGAGAAGATGGACCTAGGTCCGAAGAAAATGGAGTCACCACCCAGACGGGCCGAGAAAAAGAAAGGGGTGGATGACTCAATTCCTAAGGAATTCCCAACCCCTAATGGGTTCGAAAAGTTGGGTACGTGTGGGGAAGGTGAGAAATGGCCCAGCACCCCCACAACGCCTGGTTCATTGGAACCGGCCTCCTTTACAGGTCTTAATATTATAAAATTCTTAAATATAACAACATTATCCATATTACACACAACAATTAAAAGGAAGCATCATTGTATTAATATCAAAGCAATGTCCAAGCAAAACAAATAAATGGACACCCATCCGAAGATGGAAACATGCCCTTACATAATCCATACCTAAATAGGACACCCACCGAAAGGTAGAAACATGTCCTTTACATTGGTTCTAAAATAGAAAAGCAATTTAAATTACATGATATTTAACTAATGAGGTACCCACCAAGTGGAAATATACCTCTTACAACATTTGGAAATCTAAATAAATCGATAAAAATAAATAACCATTCATAATAAATAAATCATTCATCAAAGATATCAATCAAAATATAAAATGAACATCCATCCATGATAAACTATGTAAACAAAGCATTGAACTTAAATAAATTAAAGCATATAAAATAAATCAAAGCATAATCAAATTTAAAATTGAATAAGGCAAATAAAGATTCAAATTAGGGCTACTGTTTCTATTTAAGGTTCTTTGTTTCATGTGTTTAGGGTTTTGGAATTTATGGGTTTAGGATTTGTAATTCTTAGCTACTGTGAACTTTAAGGAATTGACATGAATTAAAGTTTTATAATTTAAGAGGTTGATAAAGTTCTTTAATTAACCAAATTAGTGTTTGAGATGTAAAATTATGAAACTAGGGTTTGGGCTCTTCAAAATATTAAGTTTATGACTATTAGCTACTGAATTATGTTTTTAAGCTTACCGTGTAAAATTATAACATTTATGTTTATAAGGTTTTTAAAGTTTAAAGGATTAGGGTTTAAAAAAATTAGGGTTTAGGTTAGCTAGTTTAAGGTTTACTGTTTTGTTTTAAAGTTGAATTAAGGTTTTAGAATTTTTGAATTAGGGTTTCGGAGAATGCATTAGGTTTTAGAATTTGCAAAAACAATTGATAATTTTATGAAACTTTATGAAAATAAACAAAACAATTTAAAGTTTATAGAAGCAGAAAAGATGTTTTTTAGGGTTTTTAGAAAGAAACAGATTTAATTTATGATTTTGAAAATTTGGAAAGCAAATTAGGGTTTTGAGATTTTGGAAAAACAAAAATAACAATTTTAAGCTTTTTGGAAATGGGTGAATTAGGGTTCTTAGGTTTTTTTTTATTTTGAAGAAACAGAAACAATTTTTAAGATTTTTGAATGATGAAGCTACTGTGAATTAATGAAACAAATAAAGAAATTCATACCTTTGTTTGCTGGTTCCACCAAAAATCACTTCTTGGATGAACAAGAACAAAGACAAGCTTTGCTGCTTTTGATGGATTGAATTGTTTGTTTGCTCTCACAAAAAATCAGATTGATTCAAAGTTTTTCCTCCTCAGTTTTGGTCTCAATTTTTCTCCAAATTTCGGTCCCAATTTCTCCTTTTTTTATGTTGTTTTAGTCCTTATTTATAGAAGATTTCTATGGTTAAATCTAGTTATTCACGAAATATAACATTCATTAAGAAAAGAAACCGAAACCTAATTGTATTAGGTTTCAAAAAAATTTGCGTTGGAAAAATTTCGCTGGCAAAAAAAACTGTTGCGGAAAAATTGCGCTAGTGAAAAAGAACTGCTGCAACAAAATTGCGCTGGCGAAAAAGCTGCCGCTGCTGGCTGCAGCAGCGGGGGGAGAATTGGCCTGCAGACTATTTCGCCCGTAGGAACAATCTGCGGGCGAAATGGCGCAAGCCGACCCCTTTTTTTTGTTTTTATTGTTTATTATTTTTATTTTTATTTTTTATTTATAAAAATTAGATACTAAAGCAAATATTATTTAATTAAGATAACAAAAATTATTTTGGACTAATTAAAATATATTGGACAACACAAAAATTATTTTGGACTAATTAAAATATATTGGATCGGACTGGGTCAAAAATTAAAGGTCTACAGAGCCCTTTAGTTCTTCCATTATGGCATTGAGGGCATCCTCCACCATTTTTTGAATTTGTTCTAGTTCCATTGTTTTTTGTGAGAAAGTGACTGAGTTATTGGTGGATTCTACGTCACTGGCAAAGGTTGGGCTGTCGTAGGATCTTAAACGGTTGTACACCAGGGCTTTGAGCAAGAAAGGATCAATGATATGAGATGCAATGCATGTATGCATGAATGCACAAGTAATAAACAAACAAACCAAATCAACTGAACATAGGAACAAACTTTCCAATCTTATAACTTCCACACACGAATGGCGAGTCTCTTTTTCTAGGTATATGGCCAACAAAATACCAATATGGGGTATCTTTTTTTTAAACAATTCTCTCGAACATTTTAACCAATAGTTGTATTTTCAAAACATAAAAGCCATTCCATGATAATTCCCAATAATTAAGCTTTAATCTATTAGTCCAATAAAAAGATAGTTTTTATGCTATATTGGATTAAAACATAATTAAAGGGTTTTGTGAGAGAGGATTTTCGCCCCCACTCCCAGTGGAATGGTTCTTGCGACTTTGACACTGTTTAGGCTCGGGGCCTTAGAGAACACGGACCTAAGTCCGAAGAAAATGGAGTCGCCACCCGGACGGGTCGGGAAAAAAGAAATGGGTGGATGACTCGATTCCTAAGGAATCCCCAACCCCTTAATGGGTTCGAAAAGTAGGGTATGTGTGGGGAAGGTGAGAAATGGCTCAGCACTCCCCACAATGCCCGGTTCATTAGAACCGGCCTCCTTTACAGGTCTTAATATTATAAAATTCTTAAATATAACAATATTATCCATATTACACACAATAATTAAAATAAAACATCGTTATATTAAAAAAAATCAAAGCAATGTCCAAACAAAACAAAACAAATAAATGGACACCCATCCGAAGATGGAAACATGTCCTTACATTACATACCTAGATAGGACACCCACCGAAAGGTAGAAACATGCCCTTTACATAAGTTCTAAGATAGAAAAGCAAATTAAATTACATGATATTTAACTAATGAGGTACCCACCAAGTGGAAACATACCTCTTACAACATTTAGAAATCTAAATAAATTAATAAAAGTAAATAACCATTCATTATAAATAAAACATTCATCAAAGATACTAAACATCAATCAAAATATATAATAAACATTCATCCATGATAAATTAAATAAATCAAGTATTGAAATTAAATAAATCAACCATCAAAAAATATAATAAACTATATAATCAAATCTAAAATTAAATAAAGCAATAAATAAGTAAATTTAGGGTTTTAAAGAATTATCAATTGAATTTAGGGTTTCGAAACATAGGGTTTTAGAAACTAAAGTTTTATAATAAGGGTTTTGAAATTAGGATTTTTAGGATTTTTGAAACTAGGGTTTTGGAATTAGGGTTTTTTTAAAATTAGGGTTTTGGAATTAGGGTTTTTAAAACTAGGGTTTTGGAATTAGGGTTTTTGGAATTAAGGTTTTGGAATTAGGGTTTTTGGAATTAGAGTTTTTAAAACTAGGGTTTTGGAATTAGGGTTTTTAGAATTAGGGTTTTGGAATTAGGGTTTTTGGAATTTGTGTTTTTAAAACTAGGGTTTTGGAATTAGGGTTTTTGGAATTGACTTACTGCCTAAAAAAAACACAATTTTGGATTTGGAAAAATAATCAATATTTTGGAGTTTAATAATGGTTTAGGCTTTTGGATAAAAATAGTTTGAGGTTTTTAGTTTTAATGGAATAACATACGGTTATCCAAGTTAAAGTAAACAAGATAGATTTTAACAATTAATTGTTGACTGCTGGATAGTTTTATGCTTTCTGAAATATGCCAGTGGGATTATGAATACCAATTGATCAATGTGATAATTAAAGCAAAAGATTAAAGTTATTAAAATAAAAACCAAAGCAAACAATTAAAGTTATTAAAACGAAAAAACAATTTACTGCATGTTCAAAGATTAAGCTACTATGTGTTCAAAGTTACTGCATGCATGCATGTTCTTATTAATCAAAGAAACAAAACTACTGTAAATGTAAATAATTCATGATTAAAGATCAAACCTCCACTCGTTGGTTACTCAACAATTAACTTCTGGATGAACAATTAACAAAGACAGCACTACTGTCTTTGATGGATTGATTACCGATGAATGTTTGATGCTAATCTTTTCTGTTTGTTGCCGTCTCTTTGCTATCTTATTAATGTTCCTTGCCGTACCCTCTTAATGTTACCTTGTTAATGTTTTCTCCCCCTTATGAATTTTAAAACATTGTTATTTATAGCCGAACCTCACTCAAAATCCTTAACCTAATATAAAACAGTCCCTAAAATAAATTCTAGTTGAATTAGGAAACATATTGAACCCATGTCGACCTAGTTGCCCTAGGTCGACATGAGACCAACCTCATATTGACCTTGGGCTGCCCAAGTCAACATGACGCATGCTCATGTCGATCTTGGGCTGCCAAGGTCAACATGAGGCATATTCATGTCGACCTAGCCTCCCAAGGTCGACATGAAGCATGCTCATGTTGACCTAGCTTGCCCAAGTCGACATGAGGCATGCTCATGCCGATCTTGGGCTGCCAAGGTCAACATGAAGCATCCTAATGTCTCCAGGCCGGCCTTAATTAAATTACTCTGACCTTTTTTTAACTTATGAACCCAGAAATTTTAATTTGGGCCAATTCCACTTAGTTTTAGGGTTTTACAATCAAATATATGCCTCTTTAATCTGAACCAACTCCTTTTAAAAATTATAAACTAGGTTTAAATATTTAAAGTCAGATCAAATTTATTTTGGCATCCTTTAATTAGGACCATATCAAATTGGGGTATGAATTAAGGGTCTACAGTTTGCCCCCTACTTGAACTATCTGAGACTACAGCAAAAGAGAGTGAAAAGCAATAAGACTTAATTGTTGAGATGGTTGAGGTTTTGTTTTGGTTTTGATTTGGGTACTTAGACCCGAGATTGGGTACTTGGACCCGAGAATGAATTTGACTAACCTTTTAGTTGAGAAGTCTGACTGCTTCGGCTGTTCTATGCATGGTGGTTCTTAACCCTCAGAATGGATCTTCATCATTTGAGATCTGGTCTTCACCCTTGCAAATGGATCTTCATCCTTTGAGATCGGGTCTTCACCCTTGCAAATGGATCTTCATTCTTTGAGATCGGGTCTTCACCCTTGCAAATGGATCTTCATCCTTTGAGATCGGGTCTTCACCCTTGCAAATGGATCTTCATCCTTTGAGATCGGGTCTTCACCTTGGCAAATGGATCTTCATCCCTTGAGATCGAGTCTTCACCCTTGAAAATGGATCTTCATCCTTTGAGATTGGGTCTTCACCCTTGAAAATGGATCTTCATCCTTTAAACTTCGGGTCTTCACCCTTTGAAATTGGATCTTCATCCTTGGAATCAGGTCTTCACCTTTAAAAATGGATCTTCATCCTTGGAAATTGGGTCTTCACCCTTGCAAATAGATTTTCATCCTTAGAGATTGGGTCTTTACCCTTGCAAATGGATCTTCATCCTTAGAAATCAGGTCTTCACCCTTGAAAATGGATCTTCATCCTTTGAGATCGAGTCTTCACCCTTGAAAATGGATCTTCATCCTTTGAGATCAAGTCTTATATTGGCTTCAGCTCTTCTAGCTAGACTGATCTTTTGTCATTTGCGTCATCATTCTTTTGATAGTTCTAATGTTCCATTCTTTTTGTTCTTCCTTTGCAAAAATTTAGCTATTTTTAATTGGACCTTATATCCTCTCCTGCCCCCTTTTGGGTTTTTGAACCATTTTGGGTTTTCATTTCTTTTTTCTCTTTTTTTCTTTCTCTTTTTTTCTCTTTTCTTCTTTTTTCTTTTCTTTCTTTCCCTTTTTTTCTCTTTTTTTTTTCCTTTTTTTTGGTTCTAGCTCAAACAGAGTTGTATTGTTTGTACCGACTTTGGCTTCCAATAATGGATGAGTAGAGCAACATAAATCTCCTTTAATAGGGATGAATCATTTGTTAAAACTTCAACTATCCTTATGATCTGGACTAATCATTGTTTTCTTTGATCTTCTAGCCTATTCATATTAGTGATCATAAGACTTGTCAAAAGTATCACAACAGCTTAGGGTAGATTATTGGGGTTTTTAAGCCAATGAAAAGAAAGCTAAAATTTTATGAAGGCTCAAAGGGACAACTAGGGATTGATATTTAACAAGGTGGATACTAGTTGTTAGCTAACCAAACAATGCCTAGATCATTTCTCTCTTAAATAAGTAGAGTTCAATTTTGCCTCGAAAGCTTGTCAAAGCATGTTCTAAAACTGACTAGGACCTAGACAAAGATAATTATGCAGCAGCCCTCTCTAAGTAAGCATACATAACTCAATGCTATAGAGCAATTCCCTCACCTAGTAAAGTCATTCAAGTCATGATACTTAGATATATTAATTCATGAATTATCAAGCTAGATTCCTCATTGGTTGAGCACCAAAATGAACAAAGACCAACAAAATTTTGATGAAAGTAATTTATTTAAAGCAACTTTAAGTTTGAAAAGCACAATAGTTCAAAATATTAAAGAAAGTAAAATTGAAAAGCAACATTCAAGCTAAGGAAAGTTCGATGAGTTTAAGCTTCTTTTCCTCTCATATCTTCAATAACCCCATCTTGAAAGGATGATAAAACAAAATCTTCTTCCAATCCTTTTCCCACCATGAAGGTTGCCGGTGGAGGTACTCTATTGAACCTTGGTAATGGATTGTCTTTGGTGTTGGGCTTATCCGGCTCGGGTAGCTTGCCACTATCAATCAAATCTTGGATCTCATGCCTTAATCGGGTACATCTATTAGTCTCATGTCCTTGAGTATGATGAAATTGACAAAAAGCCTTAGTATCAAATTTTGGGGGTAATGAACTAGGCAAAGGACGAAGAGCCAATGGTTGTAACAACCCTTTCTTTTGTAGCTTGTCGAAGACCCAAGACAAAGGCTTCCCCAGATCTAAAAATTGCCTTCTATTTGCTTAACCAGTTATATTGACATCGACTTCTTTTTGTGTGCTTTGATTGCCCGACTGGTAGTTTCCTTTCTCATTCCTTTTTATTGAAAAGCGATTCTTCTCCCTTTCCCACTCTTCAATTTGTAGACCAGCTTGGAGAATATCTTTGAAATCCCTTATAAGGGTGTGAGACATCCTTTCACGGAGATTGGGCAGGACGCCTCTCACAATCATCCTTATTTGATCGAATTCATCGGGCCTTTTCTTAAGCAAAGAGGCCTTGTTTCTCCATCTCTTCACATAGTCCACAAAATTCTCATTTGGCCTTTGTCTAATGGACTCCACTTCCATTAAGGTAACTTCCAACTCAACATTATATCCATATTGTTGGATGAAGGCTTTGTAAAGTAGATCCCAACTCTTTTATGTTCCTTCATCTAATGTATTGAACCAATTTTGGATAACAGGGTCCAATGAGAGCATAAAGTACCTTAGAGTTTGAGCCTTAGTAGCTCGGGCAGATTGCATGGCAAGGATATACTGCTTCACATGGAGATGAGGATTTCTGGTGCCATTGTACTTAGCAAAGGAAGGCATCTTGAACTTATAAGGGACCTCTTCATCTTGTTCGAATACTTTGTCGATCTCGGACATTTCTTCAGTTGTCAGCTTCTTCTCAAATTTCTTTTCTAAATCAGCAATCATCTTTTCAACATCCGATGTCTCGGTCTTTTCAATAGTTGCTTTCTCAACAACTTTTAGTTCTTTCTTCTTCTCTTGAACATCTTGGTAGTATTGAGCCCAATCATCATCATCATCAATGATCACCTTTTCATCATCAAAAACCACTTCACTAACTTTGGTCTTCCCTTTGTCCTTTGGTTTCTTAGTGCTAGCAGACGCCTTGGCATGGTTCTCTAAGATTGCAGTCAACTGGTTCTTCATGGTCTCAGCTAGGGCCTCTTTTATTTCTACCATTTTGGCATTAAGGGCCTCATCCACCATCCTTTGAATTTGTTCGGCCTCCATTGTTTTTGGTGAGCAAGTAATTGAGTCGTTGCTAGATACTTCGTCTCCAGCGTAGGTCAGATTGTTGTAAGCTTTTGAACTATCATAATCTAGGGCTGTGAGCCAGAGAGGATCAATGACATGAGATGCAAATATATGCATGTATGCATGTATGCACAAACAATCAACAAATAAGGATAAATAGGACGTTCCTTCCAAACTTATAACATCCTCACACGAATGGCGAGTCCCTTTTCCTAGGTATATGGTTAACAAAATACCAACATGGGGTATCTTGCTTTCGAATAATTCCCTCGGATGTTTCAACCAATAGTTATTTTTTCAAAAATGACAATCAATCCATGATAATTCCTATTAATTAGGTCTTAATCCATTCAACCAACTATAGTAGCTTTTATGCTATGTTGGATTAAAATGAAATTAAGAGATTTATTATAAATAGATTTTTCACTTAAAAAGAGTAACTAATGGTTCATGCCAAAAACAAGCCCATCGTTAATTTATTCTTAGTGTAAACTAGGCCTACAATTGATTTTTGGTATCTCATAATTGACCTAAATATTTTTGCAACCTCTTTGTAAGAAAAGGTTGGGTGAAAATAGTTTTGTTTCTAAGCCCATTGTAAAAGATTTTAGAAAATTGGATTTTGTGCTTGGTATTTGGGCCATGAGCAAAAGAATTTTTGATTTGTTTTTAGAAAAGTATTATGTCATGTTAAGAATTTAAAGAAAAATTTAAAGAAAAATGTTGAGTTGGACTTTAAAGAAAAATTTTGGTCTTTTGGACTTTAAAGAAAAATGTTGAGTTGGACCATCTTGAAAAATTTTGAAAATAGCTTTGGTCTTTTGGACTTTAAAGAAAAATTTATTTTGAGCTTACAATATACTTAGGTCATATTAGAAAAAGAACAAACCAAATAAGCCATGATTTAAGCCAAGATAAATTAACCATAGTCAAACAACATGCATTTGGGGTAAAACCTAAGGAAAGTAACTAGGCCAATTACATGAGCTTTAGTCTTTGCGTAAAAAGGCTTAGGTTCCCATAGCAAGTATATACAAAATGGTACAAGGCTATGAGTGGTTATGCCATGCTCGATCTCCATACCTTGAGTAAAATTATGGTATCCCTTACATAACACAACACGGGTAACACGGGCATCCTAACTCACACACACGATGCAATCTAAGATGATGCAATGGATAATATCATTATAAGAAAGAATAGAATAATATAAAGACCAATGGAATCAACTTCTCTTATCCCTAGTGGAGTCGCCACTCTGAGCGGGGATTTTTGCCCCCACTCCCGGTGGAATGGTTCTTGCGACTTCGGCACTGTTTAGGCTTGGGGCCTTAGAGAACACGGACCTAAGTCCTGAGAAAAGAAAGGGGTGGATGACTCAATTCCTAAGGAATCCCCAACCCCTTAATGGGTTCGAAAAGTTGGGTACATGTGGGGAAGGTGAGAAATGGCCCAGCACCCCCACAACGCCCGGTTCATTGGAACCGGCCTCCTTTACCGTTCTTAATATTATAAAATTCTTAAATATAATAATATTATCCATATTACACACAATAATTAAAATAAAGCATCATTATATTAAAAAATCAAAGCAATGTCCAAACAAAACAAAATAAATAAATAGACACCCATCCGAAGATGGAAACATGTCCTTACATCACATACCTAGATAGGACACCCACCGAAAGGTAGAAACATGCTCTTTACATAAGTTCTACTATAGAAAAGCAAATTAAATTACATGATATTTAACTAATGAGGTACCCACCAAGTGGAAACATACCTCTTACAACATTTAGAAATCTAAATAAATTGATAAAAGTAAATAACCATTCATTATAAATAAAACATTCATCAAAGATATTAAACATCAATCAAAATATATAATAAACATTCATCCATGATAAATTAAATAAATCAAGTATTGAAATTAAATAAATCAACCATCAAAAAATATAATAAACTATATAATCAAATCTAAAATTAAATAAAGCAATAAATATGTAAATTTAGGGTTTTAAAGAATTATCAATTGAATTTAGGGTTTTGAAACATAGGGTTTTAGAAACTAAAGTTTTATAATTAGGGTTTTGAAATTAGGATTTTTAGGATTTTTGAATCTAGGGTTTTGGAATTAGGATTTTTTTTAATTAGGGTTTTTGAATTAGGGATTTTAAAACTAGGGTTTCAGAATTAGGGTTTTTGAAATTAGGGTTTTGGAATTAGGGTTTTTGGAATTAGGGTTTTTAAAACTAGGGTTTTTGGAATTAGGGTTTTGGAATTAGGATTTTTGGAATTAGAGTTTTTAAAACTTGGGTTTTGGAATTAGGGTTTTTGTAATTGACTTACTGCCTAAAAAAACACAATTTTGGATTTGGAAAAATAAATTAAGGTTTTGGAAAAATAATCAATATTTTGGAGTTTAATAATGGTTTAGACTTTTGGATAAAAATAGTTTGAGGTTTTGAGTTTTAATCAAATAACATACGGTTATCGAAGTTAAAGTAAACAAGATAGATTTTAACAATTAATTGTTGACTACTGGATAGTTTTATGCTTTATGAAATATGCCAGTGGGATTACGAATACCAATTGATCAATGTGATAATTAAAGCAAAAGATTAAAGTTATTAAAACAAAAACCAAAGCAAACAATTAAAGTTATTAAAATGAAAAAACAATTTAGTGCATGTTCAAAGATCAAGCTACTGTGTGTGCCAAAGTAACCGCATGCATGCATGTTCTTATTAATCAAAGAAACAAAACTACTGTAAACGTAAATAATTCATGATTAAAGATCAAACCTCCACTCATTGGTTACTCCATAATTAACTTCTGGATGAACAATTAACAAAGACAGCACTGATGTCTTTGATGGATTGATTACCGATGAATGTTTGATGCTAATCTTTTCTGTTTGTTGCCGTCTCTTTGCTATCTTATTAATGTTCCTTGCCGTCTCCTCTTAATGTTACCTTGTTAATGTTTTCTCCCCCCTTATGAATTCTAAAACATTGTTATTTATAGCCAAACCTCACTCAGAATCCTTAACCTAATATAAAATAGTCCCTAAAACAAATTCTAGTTGAATTAGTAAACATATTGAACCCATGTCGACCTAGTTGCCCTAGGCCGACATGAGACCATCCTCATGTCGACCTTGGGCTGCCCAAGTCGACATGAGGCATGCTCATGTCGATCTTGGGCTGCCAAGGTCGACATGAGGCATGTTCATGTCGACCTAGCCTCCTAAGGTCGACATGAAGCATGCTCATGTCGACCTAGCTTGCCCAAGTGGACATGAGGCATGCTCATGTCGATCTTGGGCTACCAAGGTCGACATGAAGCATCCTAATGTCTCCAAGCCGACCTCAATTAAATTACTCTGACCTTTTTTTAACTTATGAACAGAAAAATTTTAATTTGGGCCAATTCCACTTAGTTTTAGGGTTTTACAATCAAATATATGCCTCTTAATCCGAACTAACTCCTTTTAAAAATTATAAAATAGGTTTAAATATTTAAAGTCGGATCAAATTTATTTTGGCATCCTTTAATTAGGACCATATCAAATTGGGGTAAAAATTAAGGGTCTACAGGTTTATCATAAATAGATTTCCCATTTTTAGAAGAACAACTAGTGATTCATATTTCAAACAAGCCCATGATTAATAAGTCTTAGTGTAAACTAGGCCTACAATTAACTTTAAGTATTCCATAATTGTCCTAAATAGTTGTAAGCCCAATGAAAAGGTTCGTTTAAAATGGTTTTGTTTCAAAGCCCATTGTAAAAGATTTGTTTCAAAAATTAATTTTAGGCTTTGAGCTTTGGCCATAATGCCCATTGTGAATAGATTTGTTTGAAAATAGATTTTGGGCTTTGAACTTGGGCCATGAGGTAAAAAGAATTTTTGACCCATCTTGAAAAAGATTGTATGTCCAAAGAGGCAACCATTGTCCATATCAAATTAGGCATTGCCTAATTCGATATGGACACCCATATCGAAGTAAGCATGCCCTAGTTTGATATGGACCACCCATATTTAATTGGGTAGGCCCAATTCAATATGGTATGGTCCATATCGACCCAAACTTACTTTCGGGCCATTTTAAGGTTTTAAAACTCGCTTTTGGACCGTTTTAAGGTTTTAAAAAAACTAAATCGGACTTATTTAGGCCTTATAAAAATTGGATCAATTAAATTAAAAGCTTAAAGTATGTTTAAGGCATTAAGAATGGACCAATAAGTACTAAAGTCATATTTAATTAGGATCGAACTAGCTTAGGGCCAAAATCAATGGTCTACACTATGTGCTTGACATTAATGTGTCCAGCCCGAAGGCACAACAGTTCGTACGACATACTATTACACATTACCCACTTAAAAAAATATTTCCATTACAATTATACCCACATTACATACCCATGAGTCACATTCACAATGTGACTCACTCCATAACTTTCACAATGTATTTCCATGTAGTTTATCACATTATGTAATACTTATATACTTTACACATTTCATGTACAAACATTAATTTTATATTGGTCAAATGCCCAATGTGACAACCATCATATAACTATGCCACATTGCATAAGTTATGTGAATGCCCACTTTTTGAAGTAACTATATACACAATACCAACCCAACACACATACTTCAATTTATATCATATTTTCTTATTCCCAGTTCTTTCCCTCTTTCCCATCACATTCATCACTATTAATTTATAATATTGATATTAGCCACTCTATGTCGGATTATCATTTCATGATTCAAGCAACATAATGTTACTTTAAAGGAACACCAAGTTCCTAAAAGTTTACCAAAATGGACAATGCCATAAAAATAAATTTAACTAAAAAGATTCCATAATATGTACATACCTTTCTTTGTTCTAAAAATCATTTTGTTCCACTTTTCACCACCAAACCCTAAGTATCTCCTTTAGGGCTATCTTGACCTAAACACATATAAACCAAACTATGAATAACATTATTCATTTAAATTCATATCCATGCTAAATTACCATCAAACTTCCATTATTTACATAATTCCTACCGAATTCTTAACAAAATCCTATTATCACCCTTTACTACTTTATTTAAACTTCAATATATCAAATTCATTTCCATCATTTTACTAGACAATCATTACTTTAATACTAAAATAACAACAAAACAATTCACTTTCATAATTATAGAAACCTCTTTCAAAAATATTAATTTCACATATTATAACCATAAACACTACCTTCACTAAAATCTACTCATCATATTTCCAACCACAAATAATTTTTTTATTTATTTTTATTTTATTTATTTATGTTATATTAATAGGAAGCGATAATTTTTTATATTAAAAATGAAAATATTTTTTATTGATTATTAAAACCCTTTAATTTTAATCTAGATAATTTCCACTTAACCAAAACTAAGAAAGTAAATTTACAATGGTGTATATGAAAATTCAATGGCTCTTTAATTATAGTGATGAGGCAGCCAATTAGAGGTATAAAAAAAAAGAAAAAACAAGTATAATCATTTTACTGTTTACTATGAAAGAGATTCCATAATTTGCTACATTGCCCTTTTGGCATATAGTTATAATTATTTTTTTAAGGGAATAAAAGTAATGGTAAGTGAAGTTAGCTTGGAATGACTTTCTTTTTTTTTTTTGTATATATAATATACAATATATAATTTTGATTTATCGCACACTACTAGCAAATAAGATATCTCCTTAAGCTAAATTAAAGAAATACCCAAAAACAATAGTATCAAACTCGTACCCAAACATAGCTAAATCCTACTATCTTAGAAGAGATCTTGAAAGGAAGTCATTTTTAGGTTTTTTTCTTTTTCTTTTTTCAGTGTTAAACAGGATTTAAATTTGAGTTATTTATTATTTAAATAAATAGGTATTTATTATTAAATTATATTTATTACTACTATTGATATAGTCATTGTTAGTGTAAAGCTATTTATTTAGTATGACTAACAAATTGATTAATTTGATTCTAGAGTCTCTTTTATTTGATGAATGTGAAAATAATGAGTTTACTTCCTCATTATGAGTATAAGTTTCATTAGAAATCCTAAAAGCTATAATGGAGCTCTCTTGATTCCTTCCCTTGATGTCCACCATTGCATCACATATTATATTTACTTTGTTATTTTGTTTATTGTTATCTCATTAGGTTAGTGGCTCATTAGATTATTTATGGTATTTTTGCAAGTATAGTTCATTCCATAGAAGCTATGTTGCGTAGTGGCATTATAGTTAAGGAGAGGCAATGAAAAGTGTTATCCCAATATGGCAACTAAGAGGGGGTGAATTGGTTGATTTGAAGAATTGATGGTAAATTAAAAATCAAAATCAAATCAAAGCAAGAGAAGGAGTAGAGAAGAATGAACACAAGAGAATTTATAGTGGTCCGGATTACCTTAATCCTACATCCATTTCCTTAGCAAATTGTTAAGATTCCAGTAACCTTGAGTTTTTACAAGCTTAAGTCTAACTTGTTGTTTTCACAAGCTTACACCAAACTTTACAATAGTTTGATATCAATCCTCATAACCCTTACAAGAGTTATCTCAGGTTCACTCTCACAACCTAAGTGTTTTCAAGCTCACACTCAAACTTTTGATGGTGTTTATTGCTCACACCCAACACTCTAACAATTCAATTGTTAATTGTAGTAAATGTAAGTGAAAGTTTGTTGCTTGGGCTATTACAATTAGAAAATTATCCTTAAATAAGATGTTTCTTGGGGTATTTATAAATAATTTGGTCTAACTAGCCGTTAAAAGTCATGTGACATATTATTAGGCTAGTCCTTGTAATAACAAGAAGTTTTTCTTAGAGAGCGGTCATCCTAGCATAGGGAGTGGTCGCCCTAATGTGTTGGACGGTCGTCCATTGCACAAGGATGATTATTCCATTTGAAAATTATTTCAACGGTCAAATATGAGTGCTCTACTGGTGGAATCTTACCTATCTTGTGGCTATCATGACAATCACCTAAGGTAAGGGGATGGTTGCCCTTTTTGAATTTGAAAGTGGCTTTACAATGGTTATTCCACATGGCACTTCCTCATTTGACAAAATAATTTTTCACCAAAATATGAAAGGTATGGTTGCGCTAGTATTGGAATAGCGGTCGGATTGGGTGTCTCGCATCAAACTTCTAGGCGCACCCGAGACCACGAACACTACTACCAATCCTTATGATTTTCTTTTAAAATGTATGGAGGGTCACATTTGGGAAGGGATGGTCGCGATAAGGTATAAAGAGACTGCTCCTCAGACTGCGCCTGTCATCGTGTTTCCTACTGTAAATGTTGGAGTTTTTTGCACTTGAGGTGTGATCGTCCCAATTTATGGACAGTCGCTATCGGTCCTTTCAGGGTCATCCTAAGGTCGAGACTCTGACTGCGAATCCTACTGTGACTCAAATTATTCTTCAAAGCTTCAAGGGTGGTTGTCCTTTGGCTTGGGGTTGCCCTGTTCTGGCTATATGAGGAGCAATTTATTCCTGCACCAAGTAACTTAAAGACATGTTAAATGCATCATTCAATTTGAGTGCTAAAGATCAAAATTGAGATTATTTGGCTTACAACATGTTTCTTAGGATGACCCTGAAAGGACCGATTGAAATTAAACAAAATAATGACAATCTTTGTTTTTAAGTTTTAGGCTACCAACATGTTTCTTTTAATCTCCCCCTAGATAAGTAAAATAATGATAATCTTTGTTTTTATGTTTTAGGATAACAACATGTTTCTTTTAATCTCCACCTAAATGTATGCTTTCAAAATGATTATTGATTAATTTTAATTGCTTTTTACTTTAGCCAAAGTTAGGCTAATGCATTTATCTAAAACCTTATTATCAATCATTATCTTCTCCATCTTTGACAAAGGCAAAAAGAAAGAAAAAAGAAATCCAGAATATCAGTAAAAGGAGATTAAGGTATTACACTAAATGTTCATTGATAAAACATGAATTACAAGAACAAACAAAAGCAAGAAAAATAGAAAGCAAGAAAACATAAAAAATAGGAAACATAAAAACATAAAATAACAAAGAGAAGCCTAGTCTGAATCTTCATCCTCATGCTCTTCTTCTCCTATAGGTGCCTTCCCCTTGTTAAGAGAAGCATGCACACTACTGCTAGAACTAGTGCTAATATCATTGTAGACCCTTAATTTTTACCCCAATTTGATATGGTCTTAATTAAAGGATGCCAAAATAAATTTGATCCGACTTTAAATATTTAAACCTAGTTTATAATTTTTAAAAGGAGTTGGTTCGGATTAAAGAGGCATATATTTGATTGTAAAACCCTAAAACTAAGTAGAATTGGCCCAAATTAAAATTTTTCGGTTCATAAGTTAAAAAAAGGTCAGAGTTATTTAATTGAGGCCGGCCTGGAGACATTAGGATGCTTCATGCCGACCTTGGCAGCCTAAGATTGACATGAGCATGCCTCATGTTGACTTGGGCAAGCTAGGTCGACATGAGCATGCATCTCCACCGAAGTCGCAAGAACCATTCCACCGAGAGTAGGGGCAAAATTCCCCTCTCACAATCATCTCCTAAGGATTCTTCTTCAAAAGGGCTTATTTCAAGGTCACTTCCATCCCATTCCTTTAAATCACATTGAGGTAACTCCATCTTGCCTTGCATGTCATATAGATCATGGTGCATATGGTCAATTCTCCTGTTAAATTGTTGAAACCTTTTGGACACATCCCTTTTGAAGTGAACTATTTTCTTGGAGAGAGATTTGACAGCTCGAAGGATGAGTTTGGTTGGAGAACTGATTTTGCTAGGCTTGGAGGTAGATGGTTTGTGAGGCATTTCCACAGCAACTTCCATAGATTCTCCTTCTCCTTCTATGATGTATCTTGGTCTCTTCTTATGCCTATCCATCACACCCTTCTTACCAAATAGATAAACATAAGACCCATCTATTTTCCTAACACAACCTGCATGCTCTAAATAATCCATGGTAATTGCACTAGAGGAGAGGTCAAATGGATTTCTCAAAGTAGCTAGATTGAGGTCATTTAGTGTGAGGAAAGAAAGAAGGTTCCTGACCTAGTAGTTGCATGATGATAGAGTGTATCTATTAAGAATTTTGGTGTGTTGATGGGTATGTTGTGGGTGAAGGCATAAAGGAAAATCAAATTCCTTTGGTGACTTTTTTATTACCATCAGGCCTTTGATGAATTGTGTAGGTAATAGTCCTATGAAGCATGCAATGGGTGAGTGATTTGATGTATCTAGCCTTGGATTCCTTCACAAAGAATTTCTCTGCTGAAATTTCTTACCAAAAGGTAGAGGGGGTTTGGTTACAGAATGCAGTGTCATTGTAGGATGTGAATCCACCAATTGGAAAATGCCAAATTTTTTCAAAATCTTCCAAGGTTAAGGCAAGGTATTGATCAAATAGCTTAAACCTAATCCCATACCAACCTAAGGCTGAGTTATCAAATTTCTCTATTTGAATGGACATGAGAAATTCTTTGCTTAAGCTAGGGTAACCTACCTCTTTAAGGAAAACAAACTTTCTCCACCCAAGAACATCTAGAAATCTATCAATTTCATCCTTGATGTTTAGGTCTAGCATGCCTCTAAAGGGGCTTTTGGTTCCCTCCATCTTCTTCCTCTTAAGCATAGCATACCTTATATCCTCTTCGAAAGTTTGGTGATGAGGTTTGTAGATTTTCTCACCTCTTATAGATGGTGGAGGAGAGGAAGGAGCTTCTTGTTGTTCTCTAATAACAAATCCTGGTAGCTTTTTTCCTTTTGGCCTTTCCCTTAGATGTAATCTTCTTCATGGGAGCCATTTGATGGTTGAGAGAAGAAGGAGACAGAAAAAACAGAGTGTGTTTTTTAGATGAGAGGGTTTTGAGATAATCTTAGTGTTTGATGGTGTGTCTATATGATATCAGTGATCAAAGAAGCATGCAATTGAAGTTTGATGAGTATAAATAGAGAAATTATGAAAAACTAGCCGTTTACGGTTGTTAGAGAATGAAAAAAATCAAAACTGATAGACTGCTAACGGTTAGAAAGTGTTGTACAGAGTGTACATTGCACAACCGCCACGACCGCCTTTTTGCACAAAGACGCCCGCTAGAGACCACTGAGCGACCATTATACACAGTGGGGAACTTGCTACCTAAGAGAAAGCCTATAATGGTTGAGAATTTTTAAATTCTCACAACCATCCATCCTATCTGCCTGACAATCCATTGAATGGTGTCTAGGATGAGGCTATCCAATTGACTCGCGACTGTGAGACATGGCAAGATGCCTACACCAAACAAAGAAAATTATAGAAAGAAGGAAAAAGGACAAATTTTTATATGGACAACTTATGATCAAAATTGATGCTTTAAATTGAATATAAAACCTTTCAAACACAATACAATGAGTTGAATGCATATGGTTTATTCATTCAAGGAGCTTCCATCAATCATTCCTAAGTTCTGCTTGATGAAGTTTAGTTTATCTTCATTTAATGGTTTTGTAAAGATGTCAACAAGTTGATTTTGTGTATCAATGAATTCTAAGACATATTTTGGTTTTGTACATTATCTCTTAAGAAATGATGTCTAACATCTATGTGTTTAGACCTAGAATGTTGAATTTAATTCTTTGATAAGTTAATTGCACTAGTGTTATCACACTTAATAGGAATATGATCAAATATTTTTCCATAATCAATCAATTGTTTCTTCATCTATGGAACTTACGTAAATAAAAACATGCAGCAACATATTCGGCTTCTGTGGTAGATAAAGCAACCGACACTCGATTCTTACTAAACCAAGAAACTAGGCAATCACCAAGAAAATGACATGCCTCGATCGTGCTTTTCCTATCCAAAAGACTACCGGCGTAATCCACATTCGAAAAGTCTAAAATGTCAAAGGATGTATTTCTAGGGTACCAAAGTCCTAAATGCAATGTACCATTCAAGTATTTTAAAATTCTTTTAGTGGCATTCAAATGTGATTCCCTATGACATGATTGAAATCTAGCACATAAACATACACTATACATTATATCAGGTCTAGAAGCAGTTAAGTAAAGTAGTGATCCTATAATACCTCGATTTCTTCTCATCTCCTACCTTACCACTTTCATCTTTTTCAAGTTTTAAAGATGTGCTCATGGGAGTCTTGTTGGTCTTGCAACCATCCATTCCAAATTTCTTGAGAAGTTCCTTTGTGTACTTTGGTTGGTTGATGAAAATCTCATCCTTGCATTACTTGATTTGTAGTCCAAGGAAGAATTTGAGTTCACCCATCATGCTCATTTCAAAAAACCTAGTCATAAAAGAAGTAAATTTATTGCACAAAGATTCATTAGTAACACCAAATACAATGTTATCAAAATAAATTTGCAATATTAAAATGTTAAGCATTTTCTTTTTAAAAAGAGTTGTGTCAACTTTGTCTTTTGAAAATCCATTTTTAAGCAAATATGCACTAAGTCTATCATACCAAGCTCTCGGTGTCTGTTTCAATCCATATAGTGCTTTGGTAAGTTTGAAAACATAATATGAAAATTTATAGTTTTCAAAGCCAGGAGGTTGTTCAACATAAACTTCCTCATTGATAAAACCATTTAGAAATGAACTCTTAGCATCCATTTGAAAAAGTTTAAAATTCATGTGACATGCAAATGCAAGCAATATTCTAATAGCTTTTAATCTTGCTACCTGGGCAAATGTCTAATCATAGTCAATGCCTTCCTCTTGATTATAGCCTTTGGCTACCAATCTAGTTTTGCTTCTAGTAATGAGACCATTTTCATTAGCTTATTCCTATATACCCACTTACTTCCTATAATTGGATGGTCTTTAGGTCTAGGAACAAGTTTCCATATATTATTTCTCTTAAATTGGTTGAGTTCATCTTGCATAGCAATCACCCAACATTCATCACTAAGAGCCTCCTCAATGGTCATTAGCTCAATTTGAGAAATAAAAGCAACATAAACATCTAAGTATTTATGTAAAATTCATGGTTTTAGTTAAATTAAATAAGTATTTAGTGATTAATTAAAGTGTTAGTAGTGGTGTACTTAATGTATACATAAGAGAGATATATATAATATATACAATGTATACACCTAACATATACCTATTGTATATGTTGAATACATATTATACACCTAATATATATATAAGATTTACACTTGTTGTAAATATAGTATACACATAAAGTATACATTGTCTATGTATTAGTCATTTAAAGTATATGTAAAATATAAATAATATATACATATACCAAAAATATATAAGATGTATAAATATACATAGAATATACAATACATATAAATAAAGTATAAAATGATGTTGGAAAAGTTGATGATAAAGTTAATAATAATAATAATAATAATAATAATAATAATAATAATAATAATAATAATAATAATAATAGAAGAAAGAAAAGTCAAAGAAGGAAGAAATGTGATTGGTGGAAAATTATTTAATTATTTTACATATGTTAAGAGATGAGAATGGGAAGATCATTATTCATCTTTTTATTCTTTTTCATTTTTCAACGTGAGATTGAGAGAGAGAGAGAGAGAGAGAGAGAGAGAGAGAGAGAGAAGATCACAAATTCTATCCAAATACTGAATTTACAAGAGATCTCAAGAGGATTTAAAGTGGTTTTGAAGGATTATTAAAAAAAACAAGTATGTACATCTCTTTAAGCTTTTATTTTTGAGCCTTTAAGTTTATGTATAGAATGTCTAGAGAGAGAAAATATTATTTAATTTTTCATATTGATAATAATTAAGTTAAAGTGATGGATGAGTGATGATTTGATGAGTAATTAGTGAAGATGAACTTAAATTATTAAAGTAGGGCTATGTAGTGAAGATGTATAAATTAGCGTTGTGGATTGGATGATTATAATTGTTGTCATGGAATAATTAAATGCTATTTTAATGTATATGGTATGATTCTTTGGTTAGAATTTTAATATGGATGAGTGGGTAAGTTTAGGGTATTGGAAAGAATATGTATAATTAGGATTTTGGAAGGAGGATGTTATAATTGTTGTAACAAGATGAACTAGTGTTGTTTTAATGTAAATAATATGATTTTAAAGATTGAAATGTGATTTGGATAAGTTTTGGTGAAGTACATATTGATGGTTGTATTATGTGAAAATTAGATTTTTGAAAGAGGTTTCCATAATTGTGAAGGTGAATTATTTTGATGTTATATTAATGTATAAGTAATGTTTTTAAAGTTAAATGTTGAAAATGAATTTTGTAGATTGAGGTTTAAACAAAGTGGTAAATGGTGAAATTAGAGTATTAATGAGATTTTGATGAGAAATGAATAAATAATGATAAGTTAATAATTAATGAGCATGTAAGTGACATTAAATGAGTAATGTCGTTTATTATTGAGGTATGCATGTGTAGGTTAAAGAGATAAAGGAAGTGGAATTAAGAGTTTGGCTTGGGGAAAGAGAAAGGAAGTTAGTATATATGTATTTAAATGATTGATATTCTATAAAATGTGATTTTGGCATAATGTCTATGGTTGTTTTGCAATATGGGTATTCACATAATCTATGCAAGGCGACATAGTTGCGTGATGTGTATCACATTATTCATTTGTCCAATATGGAGTTAATGTTTATATATATGGTATGTGAAATATATTAATGTTACGTAGTATAATGTACTCAATGGATAAGTTTATAAAAAAGCGATAATGTATGGAGTCACTTTATGAATGTGACTCATGGTTATACATTGTAAATGTGCTTTAATGTTTAATGGTTGTGAAATGTGGAGAATGAGCCACAATGTGATGTGACTCATGGCTATGCATGCTATAATGTGAAAATATAGGAATAATTAATAAAGTGAATGATAATGTGGAATGCAATGTGTTTGTGATGAAATAAAAAGTGTGAAATGAGTCACATTATAAATGTGAATAGTGATTGTTATGAAGTAAATGTTAAATGGTAATGTGAATGTGAGGTATGTTTGAATGTGTGAAATGGAAATGGTTATAAAAGATTTATGTTAGCACTGCAGAGTCAGTTTGATAATGGTATGTCATGATGTTTGTTGTGCCTAAGGGCAAGACACATTTATGTCGAATATCTTCATACTGAGGAGATGGTCTTCATGTGATGATGGATGCTTTGTCTCCAATGTCAAGAGAGGGTGGCCTATTGGTGATTTAAATGACACTTTCCCTCGATGTCGATAGAGGCTACGGGTGATGATATGACACTAGCCTCAGTGTCCATAGGGGCAGCCATTGGGTGATTACTGTAACACTCGCCCCAGTGTTGAGATGAAATAAATTGATTTTGTGCAGAAGCTAGTTGGGCACAATGTGTGTGTATGTATGAGAATGTGTGCATTTATGAGCTGCAGAGGTATTTTGTTTTATGGTTTATGAAGCCATGAGTATCTTGAGAAAATATGTGATGCATTATGTAGTGGTCTTTATATGTTCATGAGTACTTTTTATTTAATTGTTTATGGTTATTAAGATATGTACCACTAAGCAAAATTTTCTTAGCGCGTTTGGATGTATCGTGCCGGTGACAGAACTACAGAGCAGAGTGATCCAAAGTTAGTTTGTGATTGAAGCATCTATCTTGCCACGAGATCAATAGTGTCAGGGTTAGCATATATGTTTTATGTATATTATTGTATATTTTAGTAAATACATCATATGTATTCTAAACATATGTTGGGAAATAATATGTATATATGTATGTATATATTAAAATATGGAGTTTTGGCTGAAGTGTTGAGATTTTAATTCGATATTAATAAAGTGGTGAGTTTGGAGAATGAATTATTAATATTTTGGAAGTGTAAAATTTTTATGCAGGTTGTGTACTCATTATTTTGGAGAATTATTAAAATTACAAATAAAATTTTGGCGAAATTTTTTTGTTCAGAGATTTTCTTTTATAAATAAATCTAATTATATTCTACATATAAATAAGTTTAAAGAAAGTGATTATACTGTAAATATATTTTCCTTTAATTAATAAAAATATTTTAAGATTAATTATAAAGGTTTATACTATGATTTGTCATGACATTCTTTATTCTGTATATGTATGATACATATATGGGTATATATAATGCATATATATATATATAGAGTATAAGGGTGTTACAATTTAAATTTGGATCTAATAGTTACTCCCTTTAATGTATCATCAATGATGAGTTCGTTTGGATGATCCTTCTTATATTGCCAATCTTTGGGTAGCTCTTGAGTCTCTTCTTCTTGTTCATCATGATTGTTCTTTGGAATATCAATTATCTTTTGTTGATCAAATGTACCTACAAAATCATCAAGAACACTACATTTCCTTTGATCAAGTTTAGAGGATTCATCAAAAATAAGATGCACTAATTCTTCAACTGCTAGAGTTCTATTATTAAATACCCTATATGCTTTGCCAGATAATGAATATCCTAAAAATATACCTTCATCTAATTTGGATGAGAATTTTTCAAGATTATCCTTGGTGCTCAATATAAAGCATCTGCATCCAAATACTCTAAGATTTGAAATTTTGGGTATTCTTACATTTCATAGCTCATAAGAAGTTCTATTTATCAAAGGCCTTTTTGTAAACATTATTTGAAATATAACAAGCGGTGTTAATGGCTTCCGCTCAAAAGTAAGATAGTAAATCATACTCATTGAGCATTGTCCTAGCCATTTCAACTAATGTTCTTTTTTTTCTTTCAACCACACCATTTTGTTGTGGTGTTCTAGGGACCAAAAAATTTTGTGAAATACCAAATTCATTGCAAAAATTTTCAAAGTTTTCATTTTCAAATTCTTTACTATGATGACTTCTAATGGATGTGATTACATAGCCTTTTTCATTTTGAACTCTTTTTACAAATATTTTAAAATGACTGAAAGCTTCATTATTTTAAGATAAGAAATTTACCTGTGTAAATCTTAAGTAATCATCAACAAGTACAAATGAATATAACTTGCACCTAAGCTAGCAACTCTATTTGGTTCTAACAAATATAAGTGAATGAGCTCTAAGGATCTAGAAGTACTTATAATATTTTTAGATTTGAATGAACTTTATGTTGTTTGCTAAATTGATAAGGTTCACATGTTCTATCTTTGTCAAATTTAACTTTAGGGAGACCATCAACTAATTTTTCTTTACTAATGCATTTCAAGTGTTCCTTGTTAGCATGTCCTAGTCTTCTATGCCATAACCAAGCATCATTATTAATAGAAATCAAACATTCAAATGCATCATTGGAATGTGTATCAATTTTATATGTGTTACTAACTCTAGCTCCTTTGAATGCAAGTTCACCATTTGAATTGGTAACTCTGCATCCTTTAGAATCAAAGGTCACATCATATCCTTTATCATATAGTTGACTTATACTAAGCAAATTGTGCTTCAATCCATTAGCAAGCCACACATTTTCAATTAAATTCTTACTAAGCATGCCAATGAACCAATGCCAATGATTTTACCTTTAGCATTATTTCTAAAAGTAACATTGCCTCCATGCTTGTAAGTGAGAGTTGTAAAAAGCTTTACATTCCCTATCATATGCCTTGAGCATCCACTATCCACAAGCCAAATGCTTTCATTGATAGTAGATTTTAGGCATACTTACAAGACAACAATGATCATCTTCTTTTAGGTATTGAAATGAAGTTGGGTCCTTGGAGGTTAGTCTTAAAAGGATCCTCTAACTTGAGATGAGCCTTCCTAATATAGCAAAATGTGTTCTTATATCCAAATTTCATACAATATGTGCCTTGATACAATATTCTATACTTCTACATTTTCCTATTAACATTCAATGGACTATGCACACAACCACAAGTATGTGTTGAATAAGCTTGTTTTAGTCCATTTTTATGTTTATGTACATGCCTTGTATACTTAAATGTATGGTTTGCTCTTGGAACTTTGGTTCTAGAGCCTTGTGAACCCAATGTAATCCTTTTAGAAATTTTAGGTTTAGTTTGTGCATTAGTGTTCTTTACAACTTCAACACTAGAGGTTTGAGTTGTACATTGTAACACCCTTATACCCTATACACATATAATACACACACTCAGTGTATATATATAATAAGCATATACGGTACAAAAATGTCACGACTTGATTTAATAAAAATTTTCACATTTCTGATTTAAAATTTTAAATGCTAAATATATAAAATTAAATAGTATATAAATATACTTTACTCGTTATAGGAACTCAAAATAAACATTTTATATGAAAATCTCTATGAAAAATTCGCTAGAGTTTTGTCTATAATTTGGACGTTCCCAAAATTCAGCAAAACACAACCTGCATCAGAAAATACTCTCAAATAATTTCAAATCACCATTTTACCCATACTCCTCAATTTCACCAAGTTTCTCAAACATTTATATATATATATATATATAATTTAGAACACATTTAAATCCCCATTTCAAATAACTTAACCCAAACATTCTTTATAGTTTAAAATACATAAAATCCAAAAACATGATATAATATGCATAATACCCAAAATATACAATAATATAAAATATATACATGCTGTTGATAGTATTTCTAATCTTGATATCAACTCTACAAGCACAACTACAAGTCTAGACCTGACCTGGTCTAGAAGAACTCTCCGGCTTAGTCAAATCTACCCTGTTACCTGCGCGATGTAAACAATCGCGCTAATCCAAAAGCCTAGTAATACAAACTTGATAACAATAAAACTCAAATGCAATGCCAATGCACAATGCATATGGATATCACATCATTCCATTTTCTCATACTTTCCAAATATTTCACAATCCACAATTCACATAAAAATAAACACAAGCATGGGCCCAAAGATAACTAATATGCTATTCAAATTCCAGAGTTACTGTTTTAGTTTATAATAACACCATGTGTCTAGCCCCGTAGGCAAAATATCAATGTAATAGTCCAACTGGGTCTGAGCTTATGATCCGACCATTTCACCCAGCCCAGCTTTAAGACTTATTTTTGAGGCTTACGATCTGGTCATTTTACCTCAAAAACATTTTCACAGTGACGCCCAGCGTCTAGCCCGTAGGCAAATCATAGGCATACCGCCAAAGACAAAACTCTGAAAATTGAATAACATACTAGGCACGCAATTTATTCATATTTCTCATTTATATCGATATCAATTCATTTCATTATGTTTCCACATATCTCATTACATTATACCATATTTTTCCATTTACAACACATTACCCAATTACTTTGGCTATTTCCACATAATTCACATATTAATCACATTTAATGTAATCTAGCCAATACCAATGGCTTTTTAACAATGCACTTAATACATACACAACAATGGCATTACCCAAACATTTTGGGTCATTTTTACATAATACACATATTTCACATTTTACACAATTTATACATTTTCAATGGCTTTTCACAATACATTTAACACATATATGACATTACAAATGTCATAACACATTATATATACATAACCAATGTATCAAGTAGCTTAACACATTTTTCAACCAAAATGTGTTAAGCCCAAATGTACCCTAAGCATTTGTGAATTTAAATTTAAGATATGGACATAATTATGTATGATAACTTATATGGCTTAACTAGGGATAAGTGAAAGGTTGAATGTGTTTACTAGGTTGCTTAGCTGCTATATTAAATAGTTAATATAAATTATGGTGGAATTGAAACAGATGTGTTTATTCATGTTCTAGGTGGCCTTAAGCCTACCAGGACCCTAGGACCGTCATGCCTCTAGGAGCGGGGTGTGACATCTCCCATCTCTACTTCTTCACATGTTAGTTCAAATTAATTCTTCTTCTTTTTCTTCAATAGTTTCAGCTTGATTCCTCTTCTCATATTGATTTTGAATTTTCTCTCCTTTCCTTATTTTGCTTTTTACAAAATTTCTCTATTTTGAGATTATAAGCTTTGAGATGTGTATTATAATTGCTACACATGGATCTGAAATCCCACAAGAAAAGGAGAAGGAAAATGAATTAGTAATAAATTTCCAAAGTAACAACAATTTAGCTTTATTGATATTGAAATTATGTCACGTTCTCCGGTAATAATGTAGCACCCTTATACTCTATATACATATAACACATATACCCAGTATATGTGAAATATGCATATATAGTATAAGAATGTCACAATTCAGTTTTAATAAAAAATTTCATATTTTCAAATTAATATTCCAAACATTAAAAATGTTTAATAAGTAAATAAAATATTCTTTATTAGTTTTAAGTACCCAAAATAAGTATTTTATATAAAAATCTCTGGAAAAAATTTGTCAGAGTTTTGTCTGTAAATCGGATATCCCAAAAATCAACATAACTCAACCTGCAGAAAAATACACTCCTAAAAATAGTAAATCCCATAAATCTCCATAATTTCTCAATCTCCTCTCATTTTCCTCAAAGCGTTCAAATATGTACATATATATATATATATAACATATATACAATCCCATATCACAAAGTTTAATCTAGAAACTCTTTATAGTTTACAACACTCCTAAATATGTAAACATAATATACAAAATTATGATATGTTCTATTAAGTAGAATGTATACGTGGAAGCAACTAGCTTTGATCCTGTGGCAGCAAAATCACTACAAGCTTAACCAACCTCAAGCCTAAACCTGACAAGGTCTAGATGAAATCTCCGGATATATTGGATCAACCATGTCACCTGCACAATGAATTTCAATCGCGCTAAGCTAAAAGCCTAGCGGTACATATTTTGATAATAATGAAACTTTAAAAGAAATGGCAATGCGTAATATTGTTTCATGACCTTTCACAATGTGATACGCAATTCTACTTTAGTTCATATTTTTTATTCTTTCTAAGCATCACATCAACACATACACAAGTATTGGGTCGAATTAACCTTATAAAATATTCAAATCTGAGAGTTGTTGTTTTTGTTTATTTTGACACCTAGTGTCTAGCCCAAATGCAAGTGACACCCAGCATCTAGCTCGAAGGTAAATCATATAATGGTGACGTCCAACGTCTAGCCCGAAGGCAAATCATAGGCATACCACCAAACACAAAACTCTGGAATTGAATAATATATTAGGCGACACACAAATAATACATATTTCCATAAACAACTTTCTTATCACATTGCCTCTTTTTCTCATTTTTTCCTTCATAATCATACAAAATCACTTTAATTTAACAAATCATATCGTTTAATCAACAATGTATGTCACAATACCCAAACATTTTGGGTTATTCTCACATAATGCATATCAAACACATTTCACTCATTTTAGCCATTACTAATGACTTTTCATAATGTGTATAATGCAAATACATCATTTCACATGTCATATCACAATGTATATGAATACTCAAATAACCAAGTAGCTTAACACATTTTCCATTTAAAATGTGTTAAGCTAAAATAAATGCAATCACTTTCAAACTATCAAAAGTATGTACATACCTTAATTAATACCCAAATCCAAGCTAATGTATCTTTTTATCCTTCACTTCCAAAATGCCCTTCAATGGTTGGGCAAATTACTTTCACTTAATGCCTATTCAAAATGTGAGTAAATATAATCATTAGAATCACATTTCAAGGCATTTCAAATATTAAATCCTAATTACATGTCATTCCTACAAATTTTCCAAAATTTTCCTTACCTCACTTTAATCTTAGAATTCCATTTAAATCCATTTTAATTGGTGTTTTAAATTTATTTTTATTACTACAATCAAATTATAACATGTTTTAACCAATTATATCAAATAAATACTAATTTTTTAACAAAACCCTAAAATGTTCCCTAAGCCTCTTCATTTCTAATTCTTCATTCTAACCCATTCTAAATATTAATCTAAGCCCATTTTCATCATTTAAATCATTTAATAACATGATTTATACATTAAAACCAAATAAATATCCATACTTTAAGAATTCTCTTCCAAAACCCTAAATTCAACACTACCTCTCCTAAACTCTAACCAAACTTGATCAAATCCATCATTTTACCATAAAAATCCTTGTTTAATCACCAAAATAACATCGTACAAACCAATTCCAACAATTATAACATACATACTCAAAATTCCAAACTTCACATATTCATAGTTTTTCATAAAACTTGGAAATTTGGTAAGAAAACTTACCAATTGATGGAGCAACTACCAATTCTCTTGTCAATCCTTGAAAATCCCTTCAAATCTTGGTGTTTGGAAGCAGAGGAGACATCCCTTTTCCTTCAATGGTGGTTCGGCCTTGGAGAAGAAGAACAAAGAAAATGAATTTTGATATTTTGAATTTCTTTTTTCCTTTTTAATTCAAGACCATATTTATATTATTTTATTTATTTATTTATTTTAAAATGGTAATTTATATCTTCCATTCATAAATAATTTATTTTTAAATTATTTAACTAATTTTAATTTTATAAGGTATATTTACCATTTTGCTATTTGACTTTTTTACTTTGACTTTTGTATATGTTATGTATATTTCATGTATACCTCACATATACTGTAACACCCCTACACCCAATATACATACACCACATATACACACTATATGTGATATACGTATAGAGGATATAAGAATGTCACAATCCATCTTCTACAAACAATTCTTTTGACTTAAACATCAAAACATTATCAATCAATCCGAGTAAATTTAAAATATTTAACTTATATTATAGAAAGTAATAGATGAAACATCCCTTGTTAAAATACATATACATATATCTTCATTACCCCCAAAAGTTTATCCAAAACATTTTTTTAATAGATGAACTCTCCGGCTCAACCGGATCTACCCTGTCACCTGCGCGATAAATCACAATCGCGCTAAGTCAAAAGCTTAGTGGTACAAACCTTGATAACAATATGATTCAAATGTAATGTTAATGTCACACTTTCAAGACTTAGAGTAATATACAAGGATATCATATTTCATAACATTAAATCTCATTACATTGTTCAATTGTTCCATTATACATAATTCACATTAAAGCAAAGACAAGCATGGACCCAAAATAATCTAATATGCCATTCAAATTTTAGAGTTATTGCTTTGGTCCAATAATCACATTTATCTAGCCCGAAGGCGAATCATTATCATAATGAGGATTACCTCATATGTAACATCCCAACTAGGCTTCAAGAACTAGGCCCAACCCAGCTTTAAGGGGAGCACAGCATCACCCAACTAGGCTTCAAGGACCAAGCCCAACCCAGCTACAAGGGATTGTTACTGTTTAGGCATGCCACCAACAACAAAACTCTGAAAATTGAATAACATACTAGGCACACAATTCTTTCATTATTTCATTATCAAATCCTTTTTCATTTTCTCATGATCATCATAAGCACAATGCTTCAAATATCCCATTTATACCATAATAGCCATCACCAATGGCTTTACATATCATCATCAAGGTATACATAACAAATTACATTATTCATATATTTTGAATCCTCAACATATATTTCACATAGTTCACATAATGCAAATCATAGCACCATTCTCATATATCAACAATATAATAAGTAACCTATAACATTTTCCAACCAAATGTGTTAAGTCCCAAAGTCATGTAAATGTATACAATCATGTAAGGTTTGTACTTATCTCTAAGAGCAACAAAACACCAATTCTAATCTCCTCTTCCAAGAATCCTTCAACACTTGGATTGGGGTGACTCAAATCTCTTCCAAACCTAATCCAAATGTGATTATACATTCTCACTTAGCGATACACATAAGAAAATAAGAATAAGAACTATCTAGGGCAAACTCTACACTTGACAAGCTCAACAACGCGGGCGTGTCCCTGAGCATGCCCTAAACCCATAACACAGAAGCTTTGACATGCTCGGTGACATGGGGGTGTCACTGCATGTGTCAATCCTCCTCCAACACAGAAGCTATGACACGCTCAGTGACATGGGCGTGTCACTAGACGTGTCAATCCTCCAACAACACAGTAGCTATGACAATCTCAGTGGCATGGGGGTGTCACTGGACGTGTCAATACTACTACTACACAGAAGCTATGACACGCTCAGTGACATGGGTGTGTCACTGCTCATGTCACCCATACCAAAAATAGAACCAACGACATGCCCAAAAACTGACATCGACACCAAAAATACCTCATCTAACAAACATCTTTCTTTTACCCTTTTCCACTCCAAACAAACTTAACAAAACCATCAATATACCATAATAAACTTGCATAACATCAAAACAACTAAATTACAAGCATCAAAACACAAACACAACCATATTTCACAACTCAAAGTCATACCACCTACAACTCTTATTTTCTTCTCAAAACTTAACCCTTTTTCTCTTCAAATCCAACCCCAAAATCCAAGTCAATTAAACAAAACAACCTTAAACACACCAAAATCAACCATACACACAACTACACCAACCATCCACCAAACTCATAAGCACAAACTCAAAAGAAATCAAAAAACAAGTTGGAAACTTACCAAATATGAAGAAAAATCCTTAAACTCCAACTTTATCTCTTGAAATCCTTCAATTGCTTGAGTTGGGAATCAACAAAACCTCTCTTTCCTTTTGACAATGGTGATGGTCGGCGATCAAAGAGAAGAAAGAAGAAGATGATAAAAAAAAGTCAAACCCAAACACTACTCTTAACCACTTAAATCTTCACTTAATCTCCACCAAGTATTAATATATTATTATAATATAACTATCAAATATCATCTTCCACTCACATCTAATTTCTATTTTAGATAATTAAATATATCATTTGACCAACTCAACTAGTTGACTTGTATATGTTGTATATATCTTCATATATACAACATATACACACTTTTCTTTTCCTTTCTTTCCACTTAATCATATATACACTTTAAATCATTTAATTAAATTTCAACAATTAGCATTTTCAAAATTTTAGGGTATTATTTGGGATATTACAATTCTCCCCCTCTACAAATAAATTTCATCCTCGAAATTACCTGTTCTCAAGTCTGGAATAAATGAGGATACTGATCTAGCATCACTTGCTCACTCTCCCAAGTTGCCTCTTCCTTAGCATGATTCTTCCAAAGAACCTTCACAAGTGGCACTTTCTTATTTCTCAACTCTTTCAATTCATGTGCCAAAAATAGCCACTAGTTCTTCTTCAAAAGTCAGATCCAGACTCACCTCAATAGATTCCACTGACAAAATATGAGATGGGCCTGACCTGTACCACCATAGCATAGAGACATGGAAGACATTGTGAATTCGATCCAATTCAAGTGGCAAAGCGAGACAATAGGCAACTGGTCCAACTCTCTCCAGTACCTCATAAGGTCCAATAAAACGAGGACTCAATTTCCCTTTACAGCCAAATCTCAAAATTTTCTTCCAAGCAGACACTTTCAAAAATACTTTATCTCCAACACTTAACTCTATGTCTCTCCTCTTCAAATCTGAATATGATTTCTGTCGATCTGAAACTGCTTTCAACCGATCCCGAATTATCTTCACTTTCTCTTCCATTTCTTTAATCAAATCAGGACAAACCAACTTACCTTTTCTTACCTCATCCCAACATAGAGGCGTTCTGCATCTTCTACCATACAATGCCTCATAAGGTGCCATTTTAATACTGGACAGATGGCTGTTGTTATAAGCAAATTTCATCAATAGCAAAAATCTGTCCCAACTCCTAGAGAAATCAATGATACAACTTCTCAACATATCCTCTAAAATCTGTATCACTCTCTCTGACTGCCCATCTGTTTAAGGATGAAAAGTAGTTCTAAAATGTAACCGAGAACCCAAAGCATTATGTAAACTCTTCCAAAATCTCGAAGTAAACCGGGGATCTTGATCAGACACCAAAGAAATTGGGACTCCATGCAACTTCACTATCTCACTAATATACAGCTTAGCCAACTTCTCAAGAGAATAGTCCATCCAAACTGGAAGAAAATGACCTGTCTTTGTCAACCAATCAATAATCACCCAGATGGTATCATGCTTCTTTTGAGTCAACAGCAAACTAGTCACAAAATCCATTGTTACTCGCTCCTATTTCCATTCAGGCACTGATAAAGGTTGGAGCAACCCCGAAGGAACTTGGTGTTCGGCCTTCACTCTCTGACAAGTGAGACATTTGAATACAAACTCCGCTATGTCCCTCTTCATAACTGACCACCAATAATATTACTTCAAATCATGATACATCTTAGTACTCCCAAGGTGCATAGCAAAAGCCAGCTGATGTGGTTCCTCTAAAATAATCTTTTTCAAACTTGCATCATTAGGAACACACAAAATAATCTTTTTCAATCTTGCATCATTAGGAACACACAATCTATCTTTGTACCATAAACTGCCATCATCTCTCATAAGAAAATCTGGGCTCTCACCCGTTTGGCAATTCGAAACAATCTTCTAAATTCTTTCATCTGCCAACTGAGCCTCCCTAATCTGATCCAACAAGACTGGCCTCAATTGCAACTGAGCCAATAAAGCACCATCATCACATGATTCAAATCTAGCATGTAACGCTCTCAACTCAACAAGCAACGAGAGCGAATAAGCAGTCAAACCTGCCAAAGACTTTTGACTCAAGGCATCAGCAACAGCATTTGCCTTACCAGAGTGATAATTAATCAAATAGTCATAGTCTTTAATCAACTCTAACCATCGTCTTTGTCGAAGATTCAACTCCCTCTAGACACCCAAGTATTTCAAACTCTTGTGATCCATATAAATAAAACACTTCTCCCTATAAAGGTAATATCGCCAAATCTTCAAAGCAAAAACTATGGCTGCCACAACTCCAAATCATGCATTGGATAATTCAACTCATGTGGCTTCAACTGCCGAGAAGCAAAAGCTATGAATCTACCCTCCTGCATCAAAACACAACCTAAACCACTATATGAAGCATCACTGTAAATCACATATGGTTTATCTTCCACAGGCAAAGTAAGAATAGGAGCTTGAGTCAACATCTCCTTCAACTGCTCAAAACTTACTTGACACTAATCTGTCCACACAAATCTAACTCCCTTCCAAAGCAATTTGATGAGTGGAGTAGTTATCAAAGAAAAACCTTTCACAAACCGTCAATAATAGCCTGCCAAACCCAGAAAACTTCTAACTTTGGTCACCGTCCTCGGTGGACTCCAATTCAAAATAGCTTCAACTTTAATCAGATCAACTCTAATACCCTCTACTGAAACCACACGACCAAGAAAAGTTACTTGATCAAACCAAAACTCACATTTAGATAGCTTAGCATACAACTGCTTCTCTCTTAAAGTCTGCAATACAATCCGCAAATGCTTGTCATGATCCTCCTTATTATGCGAATACACCAAAATATCATCAATAACAACTACCATAAATTGATCTAGATAGGGTCTAAACACCCTGTTCATCAAATCCATAAAAGTTGCTGGTGCATTCGTCAATCCAAAAGGCATCACCAAAAAATTCATAATGCCCATACCTTATACGAAAAGTTGTCTTGGGTACATCTTCAGCTCTGACTCTCAACTGATGGTACCCTAATCTCAAATCAATTTTAGAGAAAATTGCTACTCCCTTCAACTGATTAAAGAGATCATCTATCCTAGGAAAAGGATACTTATTCTTGATGGTCACCTTATTCAACTGCCTATAATCAATGCACAATCTCAAAGTACCATCCTTCTTCCTCACAAACAAAACAGTCACTCCACACTGAGACACACTAGGGTGAACAAACCCTTTATCCAACAACTTCTACAACTGCACCTTCAATTCTCTCAACTCAGCAGGTGCCATTCGATAAGGAGTAATAGAGATAGGAGTAATACCAAGCAACAAATCAATACAAACTCCACCTCTCTCTCAAGGGGTATCCCTAGCAACTCCTCGGGAAAAACATATGGGAATTCCGCAATTGTGGGTATACTATCAAGCTGAGACCCACTACCCTGGTATCTACCACATGAGCAAGATAAGCATCACACCCTTTTCGGATCATCCTCCTAGCTGCAACAGCTGAAATAAACATAGATGCAAGATGTCCCTACTCACTAGATACCATCACACTTCTACCATCACAGGTTCTCAGGGTAACACACTTATTCTGACAGTCTATAGCTCAATGTTTTGATAACCAATCCATGCCTAAGATCAAATCATATTCCTTAAAAGGCATCTCAATCAAATCCCTAAGGAATTCCTCATCTTGCACCACAACTGAACTATTACGATGCACCTTGCTAACTACCACACTATGCCCTAAAGGATTTGTCACCAAAACATCAAATCCTAAGGACTCTGAATGCAATTCAGTCATAGGCAAGATGGATACACTTATGTATGAATGCGTAGATCCAGGATCTATAAGAGCAAGAAATGAAATGCCAAATAAAGAAAATGTACCCGCAATGACGGCTGAAGCATTCGGCTGCCTCTACATCACATACACTCGTTGTGATTGCCCAATTTCATCTGGTCTAATGCCTCTGGATGTAGAGCCTCCTCTCAGACTAATCCCAGGTCGACCAACTCTACTGAAACCTCTGCCCCCTCGACCTCCTCTAACACTGGGTTAAGAAGCTGCAGTATCAGTCTGTCTATCTTCTGGTAGCTCAGGGCAATCTTTGAGGAAATGATCCAGTGACCCACGTCTATAACAAACTCCTAGTCCACCTATCTTCCAACAAGCACCCCCATGTGCCCTACCACAATGGACACATGCATAAGAAATGGGCCTCTGAACCACTGGGGTCGACGCATTAGCCACAGAAACTGTAAGTCTCAATCTCTGCTTCTTATGTTGTACTGACCTACCAGGCTACCTCTAGCCCCTAATGAACCTTGAAAAATAGCCTCCTCTTCCTCTCTTTATAGATGAAGACCCTGCCTCACTCAGAGTATACTTCTGCTCCAACTCCCACAGAAAATCACCATAAGTCAGGGTTAGCGGATTTTCCAATGCATATGGAACCGTCTTCCACCAATCATATGCATCTCTCTACAGAAGGGATCTAGGGATTTAGCATAATCAAACTTTTCCTCAGGAGTAGCTTGCATCTGGATGAATACCCTTTGAACTCTATCTAACCACTATTCAGCTACTGCAGGATTTGTAGTACCAAAGTCCTCCGCTCCAAACTTTCTCAATTTATCATACTGCCTCACCGGTACTTGTGGCTATGGTTGAGGTGGCGGCTGCTGCACTGGAGCCTGCCTCAACAATTCTACCATATGCTATAACCAAACTGGTAGAATCTCATCAGCTGCTGGTCTTTTTAGCACAGAAGTAGGTGCCTCACCAGCTATCTCAACCCTAGCTCCATCTCTACCCTCATCAGGAGCTACACTCTCAGCACTACCCTCTATGGATTGACGTGACTGAGACGCCATTACTACCTATATCTGCAAACACAGCAGAAGATTACCTCATCAAAAGACAAAAACTGCCAGTGCCAATGCATGTATCTTATTTAAAAACCATATTTTGAAATCTAAATTTTCTTTTTCTTACAATTCATCAAGGTTGAGAACCTCAAACCTAGACTCTGATACAAAAACAAGTGTAACACCCCTACACCCAATATACATACACCACATATACACACTACATATGATATACGTATAGAGGATATAAGAATGTCACAGTCCAACTTCTACAAACAATTCTTTTGAATTAAACATCAAAACATTATCAATCAATCCGAGTAAATTTAAAACATTTAACTTATATTATAGAAAGTAATAGATGAAACATCCCTTGTTAAAATACATATACATATATCTTCATTACCTCAAAAGTTTATCCAAAACATTTGTTTAATAAGCAGCGAAAAATACAGAGGAATATACATATGTATACATCAAAATCAATATTTACAAAAATATAGAGTTTATACATGCTAGCAGTTCGTCTCTAATCTTGAAGTCCAAAAATCAACACTTCACAAGGGATCACAAGACTACACTCAACTAGATCTAGCTGAACTTTCCGACTCAACCGGATCTAACCTGTCACCTGCATGATAATCACAATTGCGCTAAGCCAAAAGCTTAGTGGTACAAACCTTGATAACAATATGATTCAAATGTAACGTCAATGTCACATTTTCAAGAATTAGAAGTAATATACAAAGATATCATATTTCATAACATTAAATCTCATTAACATTAAATCTCAATACATCGATCAATTGTTCCATTATACATAATTCACATTAAAGCAAAGATAAGCATGGGCCCAAAATAATCTAATATGCCATTCAAATTCTAGAGTTATTGTTTTGGTCCAATAATCATATTTATCTAGCCCGAAGGAGAAATCATTATCACAATGAGGATTACCTCATATGTAACATCCCAACTAGGCTTCAAGGACTAGGCCCAACCCAGCTTCAAGGGGAGCACAACATCACCCAACTAGGCTTCAAGGACAAAGCCCAACCCAGCTACAAGGGATTGTTACTATTTAGGCATGCCACCAACAACAAAACTATGAAAATTAAATAACATACTAGGCACACAATTCTTTCATTATTTCATTATCAAATCCTTTTTCATTTTGTAATATCCCAAAGTGTGCCCTAGAAGTTTTGATATAATTGTTGTTTTATTTGAATTAAAATGTATATGTGTAATTGGAAAGAGAAAAGAATTTAAAAGAGAGTGTATATGTTGTATATATGGAAATATATATAACATATACACAAGTCAAATGTGATGGTCAAAGGAAGAAGATATTTATTTTGTTATTAATGAAATTACTAAAAAGGGCAAGTAAGTGAAAGGGAGTTAAAATAAATAGAAGAGGGTATTTAAGTAATTTCTTATTTGGAATGCTTGGTGGAGGTGTAAAGAGATGAGAAGTTTGACTTTGTCTCTTACTCTTTTTCATTTTTCTTCTTTTCTCTTTGTGTTGGCCGGGCATCAAGGAAACAAGAGAGCAAGAGAGGGTTTTTGAATTTTAAGAGCAAATTGAAGGAAGAATCAAGTGATTGAGTTGGAAAATTTTGAAGTTTCATCAACTTTGGTAAGTTCTCTCTTGGTTTCTCTTGTTTTATTTTAAGTTGTGTATGAGTTTGATTGTTGATAATTGAAAGTGGGGTTGTGTTAATGGTAGTATGTTGGTGTGTGTTTGATTTAATTGATTGTGATGTTGGTTTTAGGGTTTTGAAGTGGTAAGTGATGTTTAACTTGAGTTTGATTAATTATTTTCATAGATCTTCATGTTGTTTGTGTTTGTTGGAGTTGTAAGCCTAGAATATGTGAATTTGGTCAGAAGCAGTAGCAGCTTGGATGCCACGCCCGTGGCCCTTAGATGCCATGGTCGTGGGGTGTTGAACAATTTGGGGCAGAATTGTTTTCTAACCCACACCCGTGGGGGTTGGGGTGGCCACGGCCGTGGGCTTTAGTTAGTGATGTTGAGTTGTAATTTGTGATCTAAAGGTCTAAGATGAGGTTAATAGGTTAAAAATGGTATTGGAATTCATGTATTGTATCATTTTTGGACTAGGTTTTGGAAGAAGGTGATTTGCCCTAATTTAAGAAGAGAAGAATTCTTGGAAAAAAAAGAGTATAGAGTTGTGTGAGTGTTCTTGAGGTAAGTATAAACTAAATTATTGCATACATTCATATGATGTTGAGACTTAACATCCATTTGATGGTAAATGTGTTAGGAAATTTAATGCATTGTTGATGATTATGAATAATGTTATGTTTGGTATGATGTGAATGATTGATGAGCATCTAAAATGTGTGTTAATGTCATTGACTATGTACATCTAAATGATGAATTGACTTAATATGAAGTAAGACATAATGAGATAGAAAATCAATGTGGTTGGTTATAATGATGTAATAAGATAGTTGAAGCATATTTGCTTATATGATGATGATGAAATGAAACATGGAATATGAAATATGAAAGATATGATGATATAATGAATTGTTTTAATGTGAGTTGAGATGATATGAGATATGAGGCCATGATTGTTGGCTATGATCATGTAAATGAAATATAATTGAGGCATATTTGCTATTTGATTGTGGAATATGAAATGAGAAATGAAATGAAAAGAAATTGATAATGAGATAAATGAAATTATTGTGTGCCTAATATGTCAATTCAATTTTCAGAGTTTTGCTTTTGGCGGCATGCCTATAAATCACTGGATAGGTGAAATGACCGGGTAGTAAGCCGATTCCAGTTAAAAAATGTGAAATGATAAATGTGAAATGTAATGTTTTTGGGGTGAAATGACCGGGTCGTAAACCTCAAAAACAAATTATTGAAACTAGATTGAGTGAAATGACTGGGTCTAAGCTCAAATCTAATTGATATCCATGGATAAATGTATTGATGATTATGATTATGGACCAAAGTAGTAACTCTGAACTTTGAATAACATATTAGATTCTTTTTGGGCTCATGCTTGTGTTTGCTTAATTGTGATTCTTGAAAGATGAAACAAATAAATATTGTGATAAGTTATTGACGAATGTGAGGTTTGTAATATAATATTTTTTTGAATTGTTCTTGAAACTTAATTGTATGACATTAGCATGGCATTGAAGCATAATGATATTATAGTTTATACCACTAAGCCGTTGGCTTAGCGCGATTATGGTTTATCGCGCAGGTGACAGAGAAGAACCGGAGAGTTCCTCTAGGCCGAGTAGAGTCTAGACCTTGAGGTGTTGATAGTGGAGCTTAAAGATCAAAGACATACTGCCAAACATGTATATATTTTCTATTTTGCAAAACTTGAGTTCTGATGTATATGTATTTGTAAATATGTTACATGTTCTGCTGCGTCTTATATAAACAGTTCGATCTATTGTGTTTTATAAATTTCTTTAAATGTTTTAAAATTGTTATTATTATTTAAAAGGATGGTTTGTGTGTTTTGTAAACCGTGGCATTTCTATATTCAGTATACGTATATTACGATCGTATAAGCATGTTGTGTACGTATACGGGGTATAAGGGTGTTACAATTGTTTTGGTATCAGAGCCTAGGTTTGAGATTCTCAACCTAGGTGAATTGTAAGAAAAAGAATATTTTGATTTTAAAAGTTGGTTTATGAGTCAAATACATGTTTTGGGTATGGCAGTCTTTGATCTTTAATGAGGAATATTCTGCTGTGTTTGCAGATATAGGTAGTAATGGAGTCCCATTCACGTCAGACTGTAGAAGGAAGTGCTGAGAGTGTAGCTCCAGGAGAGAGTAGAGATGGAGCTAGAGTTGATAGAGTTAGTGAGGCACCTGTTTCTGTGCCAGAGAGATCAGCTGCAGAGGAGGGTCCGCCGGGTTGGTTAAGGCATGTGATAGAACTATTGAGGCCAGCTCCAGTGCAGCCCCCACGACCACAGCCTCAGATGCCGGTAAGACATTATGACAAGTTGAGAAAATATGGGGCTGAAGATTTCTTGGGCACTACCAATCCTGCAGTGGCTGAGCAGTGGTTGGATAAAGTGCAGAGGATATTCATTCAGTTGCAAGCCACTTCGGATGAGAAATTTGACTATGCCAGATCCCTCCTTCAGAAAGATGCCTATGACTGGTGGAAGACTGTTCCTCATGCCGTGGATGATCCACCTACACTATCTTATAGTGATTTTCTGAGGGAGTTCGAGCAGAAATATACTCCGAGGGAGTATAAAGATATTAAGAAGATGGAATTCCTGAATTTGAGGCAAGACAACCGGACGGTGACAGAATACGAGATTGAGTACATCCGGTTGAGTCGTTATGCCGGGGGAATTATTTCTGATGAAATAGATCGGTGCAGAAGGTTTGAGGAGGGATTGAGGCCCTCTATCATGTGCATTGTGGCTGGTTCTCGGTACCAGGATTTCTCTCAGCTAGTTGCAGCAGCTAGAAGTGTGGAGAGAGCGCAGAGCATTGCAGCAGCTGCTACTGAGGAGGAAACTAGAGTAAGGAGACCCCAGTTTGAGGCAGGGTCTTCATCTGTGAAGAGGGGTAGAGGAAGTTTTGTTCCAAGGATCAGTAGGAGTCAGAGGCAGTCGGGCAGATCAGTGCAGTATCAGAGGCAGAGGCCGAGACCGACAGCTTCTGTGGCTAGTGCTCCAACCCCTGTGGTTCAAAGGTCTACTCCACCAGTATGTGAGCATTGTGGTAAGACCCATGGGGGTGTGTGTTGGAGGATTGGTGGATCAGCTGGGTGTTTTAGATGTGGGTCACCAGCTCATTTTGTTAGAGATTGTCCTGAGATGCAGGAGTATGGGCAGGCTGATACTGCAGCTTCTCGACCTAGTGTTAGCAGAGGTAGTCGAGGGGGCAGAGGTTTTAGTAGAGGTGGTAGACCCGGGTTTAGTCAGAGAGGAGGATCTTCATCCAGAGGCAGTAGGCCAGATGAGGCCAAATCTTCTCAGAGGGTATATGTGATGCAGAGGCAGCTAGATGCTTCAGCAGTTATAGCGGGTACATTTTCTTTATTTGGCATTTCAGTACTTGCTTTGATTTATCCAGGATCTACTCATTCATACATAAGTGCATCCATATTGCCTATGTCTGAATTGCATTCAGAATCCTTAGGATTTGATATTTTGGTGACAAATCCTTTAGGACATAGTGTGGTTGTTAGTAAGGTGCACCGTGATAGTGTAGTTGTGGTGCAAGGTGAGGAGTTTCTTGGTGATCTGATTGAAATGCCTTTTAAAGAATATAATTTGATCTTAGGCATGGATTGGCTGTCTAAGCATGGAGCTGTGGTAGATTGTAAAAAGAAGTGTGTCACCTTGAGAACCAGCGATGGTAGGGATGTGATAGTATCTAGTGAGCAGAGACAACTTGCATCCTTGTTTGTATCAGCTGTAACAGCTAGAAAGTTGATTAGAAAAGGGTGTGAAGCTTATCTTGCTCATGTTGTGAATACTAGGGTAGTAGGTTCTCAACTTGATAAAATACCCACAGTTGTAGATTTTTCGGATGTGTTTCCTGAGGAGTTGCCAGGGTTACCCCCTGAGAGAGAGGTTGAGTTTGGTATCGATTTGTTACCTGGTACCACTCCCATCTCTATCACCCCTTATCGAATGGCACCTGCTGAATTGAGAGACTTGAAGGTGCAGTTACAGGAGTTGTTGGATAAAGGGTTTATTCGCCCCAGTGTTTCTCCTTGGGGAGCTCCTTTGTTGTTTCTGAAGAAGAAGGATGGTACTATGAGGTTATGTATTGATTATAGGCAATTGAACAAAGTGACTATTAAGAATAAATATCCTTTGCTTAGGATTGATGATCTCTTTGATCAATTGAAGGGAGCAGCAGTGTTTTCCAAGATTGATTTGAGATCAGGGTACCATCAGTTGAGGGTTAGAGCTAAAGATGTTCCTAAGACAGCTTTCCGCACCAGGTATGGACATTATAAGTTTTTAGTAATGCCTTTTGGGTTGACGAATGCACCTGCAGTTTTCATGGATTTAATGAATAAGGTGTTTAGGCCCTATCTGGATCAGTTTGTGGTGGTTTTCATTGATGATATTTTGGTGTACTCATGTAATAAGGAGGAGCATGACAGGCATATGCGGATTGTGTTACAGATCTTGAGAGAGAAGCAGTTGTATGGTAACCTGTCAAAGTGTGAGTTTCGGCTTGACCAAGTTACTTTTCTGGGTCATATAGTTTCAGCAGATGGTATAAGAGTCAATCCAAGTAAAGTTGAAGCTATTTTGAATTGGAGTCCACCAAAGTCTGTAACTGAAGTTAGAAGTTTTCTGGGTTTGGCAGGCTATTACTGACTGTTTGTGAAAGGTTTCTCTTTGATAGCTACTCCACTCACCAGATTGCTTCGGAAGGGAGTTAGATTTGTGTGGACGGATCAGTGTCAAGCTAGCTTTGAGCAGTTGAAAGAAATGTTGACTCAAGCACCTGTTCTAACTTTACCCGTGGAAGATAAACCATATGTGATTTATAGTGATGCTTCACATAATGGTTTAGGATTTGTTTTGATGCAAGAGGGTAAAGTTATAGCTTATGCTTCTCGGCAGTTGAAGCCGCACGAGCTTAATTATCCGACTCATGATTTGGAGTTGGCAGCTATAGTGTTTGCTTTGAAGATTTGGCGACACCACTTATATGGGGAGAAATGTTTTATCTATACGGATGACAAAAGTTTGAAATATTTAGGTGTTCAGAAAGAGCTGAATCTTCGGCAAAGGCGATGGTTAGAGTTAATCAAAGACTATGACTATTTGATTGATTATCATCCTGGTAAGGCAAATGTTGTTGCGGATGCCTTGAGTCGGAAGTCTTTAGCCAGTTTTGCTATTTATTCTCTCTCGTTGCTTGTTGAGTTGAGAGTGTTGCATGTTAGTTTTGAAGTAGGTGCTGATGGTGCATTGTTGGCTCAGTTGCAATTGAGACCAGTGTTGTTGGATCAGATTAAGGAGGCTCAATTGGTAGATGAGAAAATTCAGAAGATTATATCATATTGCCAGAATGGGGAGAGCCGAGATTTTTATGTGAAAAGTGATTGTAGCCTTTGGTTCAAGGATAGGTTGTGTGTTCCTGATGATGATAGTTTGAGAAAGATTATTTTAGAGGAAGCACACCAATCGGTTTTTGCTATGCATCCGGGTAGTACAAAGATGTACCATGATTTGAAACAACACTACTGGTGGTCTGGTATGAAGAGAGATATAGCGAAATTTGTGTCCAAATGTCTTACTTGTCAAAGGGTAAAAGTTGAGCATCAAGTTCGAACAGGGTTGCTTCAACCTTTAACAGTGCCTGAATGGAAATGGGAGAGAATAACAATGGATTTTGTGTCTGAGTTGCCATTGACTCAGAAGAAGCATGATGCTATTTGGGTGATTGTTGATCGGTTGACAAAAATAGCTCATTTTCTTCCAGTTAGAATGGATTATTCTCTTGAGAAATTGGCAAAGCTGTATATCAGTGAAATAGTGAAGTTGCATGGAGTCCCTACTTCTTTAGTGTCTGTTCGAGATCCTAGGTTTACTTCGAGGTTTTGGAAGAGTTTACATGGGGCTTTGGGTTCTCTATTGCACTTTAGCACTGCTTTTCATCCGCAGACAGATGGGCAGTCGGAGAGAGTGATACAGATTATTGAGGATATGTTGAGAAGCTGTGTCATTGATTTCTCTGGAAGTTGGGATAGATTTTTGCCACTTGTGGAATTTGCTTACAACAACAGTCATCAATCCAGTATTGGTATGGCACCATTTGAAGTATTATATGTTAGAAGATGCAGAACGCCTTTATGTTGGAATGAAATTGGAGAGGGCAAGTTAACTGGTCCTGATCTGGTTAAAGAAACTGAAGAGAAAGTAAAGATAATTCGGGATCAGTTAAAAGCAGCTTCAGATCGACAAAAATCTTATTCAGATTTGAAGAGGAGAGATATAGAATTTGATGTTGGAGATAAAGTATTTTTGAAAGTGTCTCCTTGGAAAAAGATTTTAAGATTTGGTCGAAGGGGGAAATTGAGTCCTCGTTTCATTGGACCATATGAAATTTTAGAAAGAGTTGAGCCAGTTGCTTATCGTCTTGCTTTGCCGCCTGAGTTGGATAGAATCCATAATGTATTCCATGTTTCTATATTGCGGAGGTATAGATCGGATCCATCTCATATCTTGCCAATTGAATCCATTGAAGTGAGTTCGGATCTGACATTTGAAGAAGAACCAGTTGCTATTTTGGCACATGAAGTGAAAGAGTTGAGGAATAAGAAAGTGCCATTGGTGAAGGTTCTATGGAAGAATCATGGGAGAGAAGAGGCAACTTGGGAGAGCGAGCAAGCAATGCAAGATCAGTATCCTCAACTGTTTTAGACATAATATCAGGTAATTTCGAGGACGAAATTTCTTTTTAGAGCCAAAGTGTGCCCTAGAAGTTTTGATATAATTGTTGTTTTATTTGAATTAAAATGTATATGTGTAATTGGAAAGAGAAAAGAATTTAAAAGAGAGTGTATATGTTGTATATATGGAAATATATATAACATATACACAAGTCAAATGTGATGGTCAAAGGAAGAAGATATTTATTTTGTTATTAATGAAATTACTAAAAAGGGTAAGTAAGTGAAAGGGAGTTAAAATAAATAGAAGAGGGTATTTAAGTAATTTCTTATTTGGAATGCTTGGTGGAGGTGTAAAGAGATGAGAAGTTTAACTTTGTCTCTTACTCTATTTCATTTTTCTTCTTTTCTCTTTGTGTTGGCCGGGCATCAAGGAAACAAGAGAGCAAGAGAGGGTTTTTGAATTTTAAGAGCAAATTGAAGGAAGAATCAAGTTGATTGAGTTGGAAAATTTTGAAGTTTCATCAACTTTGGTAAGTTCTCTCTTGTTTTCTCTTGTTTTATTTTAAGTTGTGTATGAGTTTGATTGTTGATAATTGAAAGTGGGGTTGTGTTAATGGTAGTATGTTGGTGTGTGTTTGATTTAATTGATTGTGATGTTGGTTTTAGGGTTTTGAAGTGGTAAGTGATGTTTAACTTGAGTTTGATTAATTATTTTCATAGATCTTCATGTTGTTTGTGTTTGTTGGAGTTGTAAGCCTAGAATAAGTGAATTTGGTCAAAAGCAGTAGCATCTTGGATGCCACGCCCGTGGCCCTTAGATGCCATGGCCGTGGGGTGTTGAATAATTTGGGGCAGAATTGTTTTCTAACCCACGCCCGTGGGGGTTGGGGTGGCCACGGCCGTGGGCTTTAGTTAGTGATGTTGAGTTGTAATTTGTGATCTAAAGGTCTAAGATGAGGTTAATAGGTGATAAATGGTATTGGAATTCATGTATTGTATCATCTTTGGACTAGGTTTTGGAAGAAGGTGATTTGCCCTAATTTAAGAAGAGAAGAATTCTTGGAAAAAAAAAGAGTATAGAGTTGTGTGAGTGTTCTTGAGGTAAGTATAAACTACATTATTGCATACATTCATATGATGTTGAGACTTAACATCCATTTGATGGTAAATGTGTTAGGAAATTTAATGCATTGTTGATGATTATGAATAATGTTATGTTTTGTATGATGTCAATGATTGATGAGCATCTAAAATGTGTGTTAATGTCATTGACTATGTACATCTAAATGATGAATTGACTTAATATGAAGTAAGACATAATGAGATAGAAAATCAATGTGGTTGGTTATAATGATGTAATAAGATAGTTGAAGCATATTTGCTTATATGATGATGATGAAATGAAACATGGAATATGAAATATGAAAGATATGATGATATGATGAATTGTTTTAATGTGAGTTGAGTTGATATGAGATATGAGGCCATGATTGTTGGCTATGATCATGTAAATGAAATATAATTGAGGCATATTTGCCTATTTGATTGTGGAATATGAAATGAGAAATGAAATGAAAAGAAATTGATAATGAGATAAATGAAATTATTGTGTGCCTAATATGTCAATTCAATTTTCAGAGTTCTGCTTTTGGCGGCATGCCTATGAATCACTGGATAGGTGAAATGACCAAGTCGTAAACCGATTCCAGTTAAAAAATGTGAAATGATAAATGTGAAATGTAATGTTTTTGGGGTGAAATGACCGGGTCGTAAACCTCAAAAACAAATTATTGAAACTAGATTGAGTGAAATGACTGGGTCGTAAGCTCAAATCTAGTTGATGTCCATGGATAAATGTATTGATGATTATGATTATGGACCAAAGCAGTAACTCTGAACTTTGAATAACATATTAGATTCTTTTTGGGCCCATGCTTGTGTTTGCTTAATTGTGATTCTTGAAAGATGAAACAAATGAATATTGTGATAAGTTATTAACGAATGTGAGGTTTGTAATATAATATTTTTTTGAATTGTTCTTGAAACTTAATTGTATGACATTAGCATGGCATTGAAGCATAATGATATTATAGTTTATACCACTAAGCCGTTGGCTTAGCGCGATTATGGTTTATCGTGCAGGTGACAGAGAAGAACCGGAGAGTTCCTTTAGGCCGAGTAGAGTCTAGACCTTGAAGTGTTGATAGTGGAGCTTAAAGATCAAAGACATACTGCCAAACATGTATATATTTTCTATTTTGCAAAACTTGAGTTCTGATGTATATGTATTTGTAAATATTTTACATTTTCTGCTGCGTCTTGTATAAACAGTTCGATCTATTGTGTTTTATAAATTTCTTTAAATGTTTTAAAATTGTTATTATTATTTAAAAGGATGGTTTGTGTGTTTTGTAAACTGTGGCATTTCTATATTCAGTATACTTATATTACGATCATATAAGCATGCTGTGTACGTATACAGGGTATAGGGGTGTTACACATTTTCTCATGATCATCATAAGCACAATGCTTCAAATATCCCATTTATACCACAATAGCCATCACCAATGGCTTTACATATCATCATCAGGGTATACATAACAAATTACATTATTCATATATTTTGAATCCTCAACATATATTTCATATAGTTCACATAATGCAAATCATAGCACCATTCTCATATATCAACAATATAATAAGTAACCTAGCACATTTTCCAACCAAATGTGTTAAGTCCCAAAGTCATGTAAATGTATACAATCATGTAAGGTTTGTACTTACCTCTAAGAGCAACAAACACCAATTCTAATCTCCTCTTCCAATAATCCTTCAACACTTGGATTGGCGTGACTCAAATCTCTTCCAAACCTAATCCAAAGGTGATTATACATTCTCACTTAGTGATACACATAAGAAAATAAGAATAAGAACTATCTAGGATAAACTCTACACTTGACACGCTCAACAACATGGGCGTGTCCCTGATCGTGCCCTAAACCCACAATACAGAAGCTTTGACATGCTCAGTGACATGGGCGTGTCACTGCACTTGTCAATCCTCCTCTAACATAGAAGCTATGACACGCTCAGTGACATGGGCGTGTCACTGGACATGTCAATCCTCCAACAACACAGTAGCTATGACACGCTCAGTGGCATGGGCATGTCACTGCTCCTGTCACCCATACCAAAATAGAACCAACGACATACCCAAAGACATGGCTATGTTACTGGGCGTGTCATACCGAAAACCTGAAATTGACACCAAAAACACCACATCTAACAAACATCTTTCTTTTACCCTTTTTTCACTCCAAACAAACTTAACCAAAACCATCAATATACCATAATAAACTTTCATAACATCAAAACAACTCAATTACAAGCATCAAAACACAAACACAACCATATTTCACAACTCAAAGTCATACCACCCACAACTCTTATTTTCTTCACCAAACTTAACCCTTTTTCTCTTCAATCCAACCCCAAAATCAAAGTTAATTAAATAAAACAACCTTAAACACACCAAAATCAACCATACACACAACTACACCAACCATCCACCAAACTCATAAGCACAAACTCAAAAGAAATCAAAGAAACAAGTTGGAAACTTACCAAATATGAAGAAAAATCCTTAAACTCCAACTTTATCTCTTGAAATCCTTCAATTGCTTGAGTTGGGAATCAACAAAACCTCTCTTTCCTTTAGACAATGGTGATGGCCGGCTATCAAAGAGAAGAAAGAAGAAGATGATAAAAAAAAAAGTCAAACCCAAACACTACTCTTAACCACTTAAATCTTCACTTAATCTCCTCCAAGTATTAATATATTATTATAATATAAATATCAAATATCATCTTCCACTCACATCTAATTTCTATTTTAGATAATTAAATATATCATTTGACCAACTCAACTTGTTGACTTGTATATATTGTATATATCTTCATAAATACAACATATACACACTTCTCTTTTTCTTTCTTTCCACTTAATCATATATACACTTTAAATCATTTAATTCAATTTCAACAATTAGATTTCCAAAATTTTAGGGTATTATTTGGGATATTACATATACATTCCATTTTCTCACTTCTAACCCTTCAATTATCATTTAAATTATTTATTTAATTTAATTAATTTAATTTTTATAAATTAACAGATGTTACAATAACGCTAAAAACTTATTCCGCTAAAATCAGTCCTATTGCCAAGTAATATAATGTTGGGTGAGTATTTTTGGCCAAATAATTAGATAATAAACTCTATTTTGATCATTAACAATCAAATTAATGAGTATTAATATTTTAAACAAGTGTCTCTTTGTGGGTTTCTCTTTGAGCACTTGTGAGACAGCACAATATTCATGTGCGACTGCACACCAGCAAGGGAAAAGAACCACTTAAAGAACATAAGAGACCATGGTCTTTGGCATGGTGAAAATCTAACAGCCATAGGTTGTGTGACCACCCAAGTAATTTATTCCAACTGCACAATAGAAGGAGAAAAGTACAAAAACTTACAAAAGAGATAGCATCAGAGTTTGCGGTGAAATGTTGGCCTCCCATGGTTCAGTGCGACTGCTCTACTTGATTGAGTGACCGCACAATATCTGAAGCAAAATATCAAAATAACATTGAACATGTAGCAGTGAGGTTATATGATGAGAAATTCAATTTGTGAAACTGCACAAGACCAAGAAATTTGAATTTTAGTGCCAACATCATGGATCACTAATTTGTAAACATGTAGAAGAAGTATTGTTACGCAAATGGTCATTTGATTGTTCAGCGACTGCACAAATTCATTATGTGACTGCGAGACATGATAGGCTGGCAAATTATGGCACCCAATGCTCCTATTGAACAACCATTGAAAAGATCCATTGGATAAAATTCAAAATATGCGACTGCACAATAAAGATGGCAACCGCTATTTTATTGATTTTTGTTATAGATTTGTGTCTTGTTTATTATGATAATTATTGTTTTATTTAGGTATTTTGTTAGTTTTAATTGGTTTGTTTAGTGTTTTCATTAATTTTGTTAGATTTAGTTTATTTCAGAGTTTATGTCGTTTTTTATCTAGTTTTTAGTATGTGTTTTTATTTTGTTGGTTATTGTTTATTTACTTTTTGTTTTTAGTTTGTTTGAGTTTTGTTTTAGGTTAAAAAAGCTAAGGAACCAAAACTGAAGGAAAAATGGACAGTAGCTAACACAAGCAAGGGACACGGCCAAGTCACTGGCCATGTCCCATATCAAGCTAAAAGGAAGAGCAAGTCACAGAGAGAGACACTAGCAAGGGACACGGCCAAGTCAGTGGCCGTGTCACTCCAAAGATGCTCAGACACGGCCAAGTCACACCAACTTGGCCGTGTCTCACTTGGTTCCAAAGGAAAAGAAGACTAAAATCTCACAGAAGCAGACACAGGCAAGGGACACGGCCAAGTCAGTGGCCGTGTCCCTCCAAAAAGCTCCAACACGGCCAAGTCACCTCTGACTTGGCCGTGTCACTCAACCAAAGAAGAAGAAAGAAGTGAAGCAAGCAGAAGTGAACACATGCAAGGGACACGGCCAAAGATGGCAACAACTAGTCTTATATGGTTGAAAATGATTCTGTGAATGCAGGTGACAAAGAGAACAAGGAGGAAGGAGAACCAGAGAACAAAGGTGCTGGAGATAGATCAATGAAGAAGTCCTCATCAACAGATTTACATAAGACAAGCAATCCATACCGGCCACCTATACCATTCCCCAGCAGGTTGAAGGATGAAATAAAAGATAAGCAATTTTCTAACATCTTCAACATGCTGTCTAAGGTAAGTATTAACTTACCCTTACTTGAAGCAGTAAAGAATATGCCGGCTTATGCCAAGTTCTTCAAAGACCTGATCACCAAGAAAAAGAGGTATGAGCCAAACGAAAAGGTGATAGTTTCCGAGGTAGCTAGTGCTGTTCTGCAGCATAAACTACCTCCCAAACTAAAGGATCCTGGTAGCTTTATAATTCAACTTTCTATGGGGAATGGAAAGGGGACTGAGGGCATGTGTGATCTAGGAGCTAGTGTGAATTTGATGCCTTATTCTGTTTATAAAGAATTAGGATTAGGGGAACTTAAACCGACAAAAATGGTGTTGCAATTAGCTGATAGGTCTTTTAGATTCCCGAAAGGGGTTATAGAAGATGTGTTAGTAAAGGTTGGAGGGTTAATAGTACCTGTGGATTTCATAGTTCTTGACATGGAAGGGAGTAACCCTGCACCATCAGCACACACTATATTGCTGGATAGGCCTTTCATGGCTACTACCAACACCTTAATAGATGTTAAAAATGGTAAGTTGTCAATGACTGTCTTAGGGCAAACTGTTGATTTTTCTATTTTTAACACTTCTCCAATTCCTACAACTGCTTTATATGAGGAATGTTCTTTAATTAATTGTGTTGAAGCAGTTGTTTCAGATGCTTTCTTGCAGACAGGTTCATCAGATAAATTGGAGCTGAAACTGACCTTAGAAGAGGGGGCTAAACTAGTGAAGGAGACCCAAAGGTGCCTAAACCCAAAGGCATATGAGAGCTCGAGGATTTACAAGGATCACACAAAAGCACTTCATGACAGATTTATTGTGCGAAAGACATTGAGTCCAGGTATGAAAGTTTTACTTTTTAATTATCGACTCTGTCTGTTTCCAGGTAAATTCAAGTCTCGATGGAGTGGTCCTTTCGAGGTAACTAAGGTATGTCCTTCTGATGCCATTGAATTATTTAACTCTCGAACTAATAAGACTTTTAAAGTAAATGGACAGAGAGTTAAACCATATAAAGAAGGATTTCATGAAGTGAGGATCATTGACAGCACTTTAATCCACGATCCCTAGGCCTTGCAGTGATGTCCAGCTTTATGACATTAAAGAAGCGCTAAATGGGAGGCAACCCATCTGTTTGCATTTTATTTTTCATAGTTATAATTTTATATTTAGAAATTTTGATTTTATGTTTAGTTTAAATAAATGGAAACCCTAAAGCTCTCTTGTATTTTTTTTTTGAACATTTGTGTCTGTGATGAAAAGTTATTGTTTTGCCTCACCAGGTACGATGGAAGACAGGTTGTCCTTTAACTCTTTTTATTTATTATTCTTGTTTCACATTGAGGACAATGTAAATTTTAAGTGTGGGGTATTCTTTAAGCTTTTCTTTAATGTTTGTTTTGTTTTGCTTATTGTGTCTGTTGTGCATGGCATAATTGTTGAAATCTTATTGATCTTTTCTTTGATTCTAGCATTATAGTTGAGACTTTAGTTTTGGCATAGAAATGAGCATTTGAATCCATTCAGGATCAATTTTCACATTCTGCAATTCATGACATATAAATCTTGGTGAACCCACCTGTGTGAGTTTTGAGCCTCATAAATTTGATATTATTGTCAATTGATTTTCTTTTCTTAAGTGTGCACCTTCGTGATTTTGCATCTCTAGAGTTTGCTTTTGCATACTAATTGAACTCACATTATGATTTAATCTCAAGTTTTAAAATGATGAAGGCAAATTAGGTTAGCCCCTTCAGCTTAAAAAGACTTCCCTTAATATTGATTTCCTTAGTAAGCCAAGTTGAGCCATTGACCGTTTCTTGTTTGATCAACACAATTCTCAACTTAACATGTTCTTATTATCATCTTACCTATGCATTAAGGAATGGAGTTTTATGATTTGACAATAGGGTAGTTTATTTCAAAGTGTGGGGTGAGTAAAATTTAAAAAAAAAATGGTATTGCTATTTGGGGTTGAAATGCATACTTTGCACATTGTGTTGGAGTAATAGTTGATTATTCCTTTCCTCTACATTTTAAGCTAGATGTTCTATGCACGTTTATATTTTGTATATATATATATATAATGATGATAAAATAAAAAAAATAAAAAAAAGAAAGAAAGAAAAAAAAGAAGAGATATATATATATATACAAAATTCATATATTTTCTAGCATTAGAGGAATGTTGACTCATGTACTTTTCTTTTAGTGTGCAAGTATGTAAGATTATTAAGGATTGGTGAGTATGCCATTTGAGGGAGTTGTGAGTTTCTTAGCAATAGTATTGTCTAATTTAGATACTCTATTTCTTGATGCTCCAGCTTAAATGCATTTTCTCACACCTGCACCTTAGCCCCATTACATCCAAATAAAAGACATTCGGATTATTTCTTGAGAAAATCAGTAAGGGAGATTGGATAATTAAGCAAGTTTATGGCAGTATGCACTCATGAGTGGTTTGAGTGATTAACCTTTGAAATCGAGTGAAACACTTAGATGAGAGATAAGATTTGTATGTTTGGATTAATGAATGAGTTAAGAAAATCCTTGATTGAAGGAAATTGCAATTATTTATGTCTGACTCTTAAAGTATTTCATCTATATGCTGGAATTATAGTTAAGGTTGTTTGAGTTTTTAATTTATGCCATGTGAATTTGCTTGAGGACAAGCAAAGTTTTAAGTGTGGGGTAGTTGTTTTATTGGTTTTTGTTATAGATTTGTGTCTTGTTTATTATGATAATTATTGTTTTATTTAGGTATTTTGTTAGTTTTAATCGGTTTGTTTAGTGTTTTCATTAATTTTGTTAGATTTAGTTTATTTCAGTGTTTATGTCATTTTTGATCTAGTTTTTAGTATGTGTTTTTATTTTGTTGGTTATTGTTTATTTACTTTTTGTTTTTAATTTGCTTGAGTTTTGTTTTGGGTTAAAAAAGCCAAGGAACCAAAACTGAAGGAAAAATGGATAGTACCTGACACAAGCAAGGGACATGGCCAAGTCACTGGCCATGTCCCATATCAAGCTAAAAGGAAGAGCAAGTCACAGAGAGAGACACAAGCAAGGGACACGGCCAAGTCAGGGGCCGTGTCCCTCCAAAGATGCTCAGACAAGGCCAAGTCACACCAACTTGGCCGTGTCTCACTTGGTTCCAAAGGAAAAGAAGACTAAAATCTCACAGAAGCAGACACAGGCAAGGGACACGGCCAAGTCAGTGGCCGTGTCCCTCCAAAAAGCTCCAACACGGCCAAGTCACCTCTGACTTGGCCGTGTCACTCAACCAAAGAAGAAGAAAGAAGTGAAGTAAGCAGAAGTGAACACATGCAAGGGACACGGCCAAGTCAGTGGTCGTGTCCCTCCAATGCACTCCAACACGGCCAAGTCACTTCTGACTTGGCCGTGTCCCTCATAAACCAAACACGCAGCGGATTTTAAAGCGGAGAATTCGTATAAAAGAGAAAGAGAAGCTAGGGTTTTGGGACTGTTGACGATTTGGAGCAGAGTTTGAGCCATCAGAGAGTGAAGCTAGGGTTTTAACTTTGTTTTCTTTGATTTTGATTTCACTTTGGATTAAACTAGCTTAGATTAGATTGTTCTAGCCATTGATACATCCTTCTTGCAAGATTTGAACAAGAGATTCTTCAGAAGCTTCATGGAGTTTGTAACTTGGTTTTGTTCTCGAACTTATTCTCTTTATTTTCATTGAGATTGTATTAATGGATATTATCATGTCTAATTTGATTTCTTTGAATATTAATGAGATGAGTATGTTTGATTGCATCATGAACTAATTTGATCTAGTCTAAGGTTTGTATGGATCTGCTATGATTGTATGAATTGGTTATTCTCTTAGCTAATAATTTCTTTAGCCTTGATTGAATGAAATATTGTTAATATATAATTGATTGGCCACCAATTATGTCTTTTAGGTATTAGATGATGGATTGAGAGATGAAGTCTAATACTGGAACAATTCAATTAGGAACTTAGGTGAATTAGAGATATAACCTATTAAAAAGATTGTTTCAATTATAACAAGATTAGTTGTAAGAGGTTTGAATGCGAGAGCTTATTTCCTTGACTCAATTAATTAAGTTGTTTGAGATTTAATCTTTGAAATTGAATTAGTTAAGAGGAATAACCATTCATACATATAAGTAGTAGAGAAGTGCAAACCCTAGACCTTTCTATCAAGTGAATCAAGACATCAGCTCTTGTTTACTTTTATTGTTTTAAACTTCAATTAAACTTTTTCATTAAGGAGATCACTCGAAGGAGAGCTACATCCATTCATTCCAGAAATTCAGAGAGTGAAAAGGAGCAGAGAAGAGTTTGAGCTCTACACCAGTTTTGATACAGAGGAGGACACTTCTGAATTTGAGTCAGATTCTGCACAATCAGTTAAAATGGCTGAAGAAAGACAAAGAACCATGAGAGATTTTGCTAGACCTGTCATTGGGACTTTCACTTCTTGCATAAGACTGACAGATGCAGCAAGGAACTATGAGTTGAAGAACATTCATTACAACATGCTGCCATCATTCTATGGAGTTCCAAATGAAGATCCTTTGAACTTTATTCGGGATTTCTACTCCACCCTCAACACTTTTCCATTGGGAGGATTAACAGAGGATCAGTTGAGAATGCGGTGTTTTCCATATACTTTGAAGGATAGGGCAAAGAGCTGGCTTATGATGTTGCCCGAAAACTCACTGACAACTTGGGAGCAAGTTTATAATAAATTCATGGGCAAGTTCTATTCACATCAAAAGACAGCTGAGTTGAGAGGGAAGATTGCTGCATTCTCTCAATTTGAAGGAGAGCCATTTCATGAGGCTTGGGACAGATTTAAGATGCTATTGAGCCAGTGTCCACATCATCACTACCCACTTTTACTTCTTAATCAATTTTTCTATGATGGTCTCACTCAGCAATTTCAGAACACTGTCGATAATGCAGCTGGGGGAGCTATGGGAGAAAAGACAACTGATGAGACTTATGAGATCTTTGAGATGTTGGGAGCTAATTCTCAACAAAAGAGTGTAAGGGGAAGAAGTAAAGGGGTGAATCAATTGGAAGCCAATAGTGAAATGGTCAGTCAAATAGCTGAATTGACAAGGCAGGTTCAGATGCTAAACATGAAGAACAATATTTCTTCATCTACTCAAGAAGTGTGTGGAATCTGTGGGACATTAGGGCATGGAGCAAACAGTTGCCCCTCTACATATGAATCATATGGGAATGAAGCTGAGCAAGTCAATGCCATGGGGGGATTTCAACCAAGAGCTCGGAATGATCCTTATTCAAATTCATACAATCCTGGTTGGAGGAATCACCCAAATTATTCTTGGGCAACAAATAATTCTCAGCAGCCTTTCCATTTGCTCCAGAGACAAAACCAATAGCAGGGCCAACTCTCAAATCAAGGGCAGTCTAAGATAGAGAGCTTGGAGGAAAGTTTACAAGCTTTCATCAAAGTCAGTGTTCAAAATCAAGAGATGACTAATAAGAGGCTGGACTCATTAGAAGCATCCTTTAAAAAAGTGGAGACTCAAGTAGGGTAACTTGCACAAAAGATGCAGATTCAACAAAAGGGGAAGTTCCCAAGTCAACCTGAGCAGGCACAATCAGTGACTGTTCTTAGAAGTGGTAAGGAAATTAACAATAATGTTGAAAATGATTCTGTGAATGCAGGTGACAAAGAGAACAAGGAGGAAGGAGAACCAGATAACAAAGGTGCTGGAGATAGATCAATGAAGAAGTCCTCGTCAACAAATTTATATAAGGCAAGCAATCCATACCGGCCACCTATACCATTCCCCAGCAGGTTGAAGGATGAAATAAAAGATAAGCAATTTTCTAACATCTTCAACATGCTGTCTAAGGTAAGCATTAACTTACCCTTACTTGAAGCAGTAAAGAATATGTCGGCTTATGCCAAGTTCTTCAAAGACCTGATCACCAAGAAAAAGAGGTATGAGCCAAATGAAAAGGTGATAGTTTCCGAGGTAGCTAGTGCTGTTCTGCAGCATAAACTACCTCCCAAACTAAAGGATCCTGGTAGCTTTATAATTCAACTTTCTATGGGGAATGGAAAGGGGACTGAGGGCATGTGTGATCTAGGAGCTAGTGTGAATTTGATGCCTTATTCTGTTTATAAAGAATTAGGATTAGGGGAACTTAAACCGACAAAAATGGTGTTACAATTAGCTGATAGGTCTTTTAGATTCCCGAAAGGGGTTATAGAAGATGTGTTAGTTAAGGTTGGAGGGTTAATAGCACCTGTGGATTTCATAGTTCTTGACATGGAAGGGAGTAACCCTACACTATCAGCACACACTATATGGCTGGGTAGGCCTTTCATGGCTACTACCAACACCTTAATAGATGTTAAAAATGGTAAGTTGTCAATGACTGTCTTAGGGCAAACTGTTGATTTTTCTATTTTTAACACTTCTCCAATTCCTACAACTGCTTTATATGAGGAATGTTCTTTAATTAATTGTGTTGAAGCAGTTGTTTCAGATGCTTTCTTGCAGACAGGTTCATCAGATAAATTGGAGCTGAAACTGACCTTAGACGAGGGGGCTAAACTAGTGAGGGAGACCCAAAGGTGCCTAAACCCAAAGGCATATGAGAGCTCGAGGATTTACAAGGATCGCACAAAAGCACTTCATGACAGATTTATTGTGCGAAAGACATTGAGTCCAGGTATGAAAGTTTTACTTTTTAATTATCGACTCCGTCTGTTTCTAGGTAAATTCAAGTCTCGATGGAGTGGTCCTTTCGAGGTAACTAAGGTATGTCCTTCTGATGCCATTGAATTGTTTAACTCTCGAACTAATAAGACTTTTAAAGTAAATGGACAGAGAGTTAAACCATATAAAGAAGGATTTCATGAAGTGAGGATCATTGACAGCACTTTAATCCACGATCCCTAGGCCTTGCAGTGATGTCCAGCTTTATGACATTAAAGAAGCGCTAAATGGGAGGCAACCCATCGGTTTGCATTTTATTTTTCATAGTTATAATTTTATATTTAGCAATTTTGATTTTATGTTTAGTTTAAACATTTCATGAGGGGAGCAATTATGAAAAATGAAAAATGGTAAATCATTTTATGTTGGCCGTGTCTCTCTCTTTGCATATAAGACTTGTAAAAGATCCTGGTAGCTTTATGAAGCTAGGGTTTCGGGACTGTTGACGATTTGGAGCAGAGTTTGAGCCGTCAGAGAGTGAAGCTAGGGTTTTAACTTTGTTTTCTTTGATTTTAATTTCACTTTGGATTAAACTAGCTTATATTAGATTGTTCTAGCCATTGATACATCCTTCTTGCAAGATTTGAACAAGAGATTCTTCAGAAGCTTCATGGAGTTTGTAACTTGGTTTTGTTCTCGAACTTATTCTCTTTATTTTCATTGAGATTGTATTAATGGATATTATCATGTCTAATTTGATTTCTTTGAATATTAATGAGATGAGTATGTTTGATTGCATCATGAACTAATTTGATCTAGTCTAGGGTTTGTATGGATCTGCTATGATTGTATGAATTTGTTATTCTCTTAGCTAATAATTTCTTTAGCCTTGATTGAATGAAATATTGTTAATATATAATTGATTGGCCACCAATTATGTCTTTTAGGTATTAGATGATGGATTGAGAGATGAAGTCTAATACTGGAACAATTCAATTAGGGACTTAGGTGAATTAGAGATATAACCTATTAAAAAGATTGTTTCAATTATAACAAAATTAGTTGTAAGAGGTTTGAATGCGAGAGCTTATTTCCTTGACTCAATTAATTAAGTTGTTTGAGATTTAATCTTTGAAATTGAATTAGTTAAGAGGAATAACCATTCATACATATAAGTAGTAGAGAAGTGCAAACCCTAGACCTTTCTATCAAGTGAATCAAAACATCAGCTCTTGTTTACTTTTATTGTTTTAAACTTCAATTAAACTTTTTCATTAGTTAGCAATTTAAATTTATTCATTACTTGTTACTTTTAATTTGATAATCAATTAGCCACTTTAGCTTCCTTGTGAGACGACCTTGGCGCGATCACCTTTGCTACAGCTACCTCGTATACTTGCGAGTGACGCTTTGTGGTAGAGTTAATTCTAGCGCAACAAGTTTTTGGCGCCGCTGCCGGGGAGGCTAATTGGCGTAATTGTTTATTAAAAAAAAATTTAGATTATTTTTCACTATTTTCATTTTATTTTATTTTGTCTTTTGCTTTTAATTATTTCTTTTTCTAGAAAATTTCTGTTTATACAAGGCAGGAGATCACTCAATGGAGAGCTACATCCATTCATTCCAGAAATTCAGAGAGTGAAAAGGAGCAGAGAAGAGTTTGAGCTCTACACCAGTTTTGATACAGAGGAGGACACTTCTGAATTTGAGTCAGATTCTGCACAATCAGTTAAAATGGCTGAAGAAAGACAAAGAACCATGAGAGATTTTGCTAGACCTGTCATTGGGACTTTCACTTCTTACATAAGACTGACAGATGCAGCAAGGAACTATGAGTTGAAGAACATTCATTACAACATGCTGCCATCATTCTATGGAGTTCCAAATGAAGATCCTTTGAACTTTATTCAGGATTTCTACTCCACCCTCAACACTTTTTCATTGGGAGGATTAACAGAGGATCAGTTGAGGATGCAGTGTTTTCCATATACTTTGAACGATAGGGCAAAGAGCTGGCTTATGATGTTGCCCGAAAACTCACTGACAACTTGGGAGCAAGTTTATAACAAGTTCATGGGCAAGTTCTATTCACATCAAAAGACAGCTGAGTTAAGAGGGAAGATTGCCACATTCTCTCAATTTGAAGGAGAACCATTTCATGAGGCTTGGGATAGATTTAAGATGCTATTGATCCAGTGTCCACATCATCACTATCCACTTCAACTTCTGAACTAGTTTTTCTATGATGGTCTCACTCAGTAATTTCAGAACACTGTCGATAATGCAGCTGGGGGAGCTATGGGAGAAAAGACAACTGATGAGACTTATGAGATCTTTGAGATGTTGGGAGCTAATTCTCAATAAAAGAGTGTAAGGGGAAGAAGTAAAGGGGTGAATCAATTGGAAGCCAATAGTGAAATGGTCAGTCAAATAGCTGAATTGACAAAGCAGGTTCAGATGCTAAACATGAAGAACAATATTTCTTCATCTACTCAAGAAGTGTGTGGAATCTGTGGGACATTAGGGCATGGAGCAAACAGTTGCCCCTCTGCATATGAATCATATAGGAATGAAGCTGAGCAAGTCAATGCCATGGGGGGATTTCAACCAAGAGCTCGGAATGATCCTTATTCAAATTCATACAATCCTGGTTGGAGGAATCACCCAAATTTTTTCTTGGGCAACAAATAATTCTCAGCAGCCTTTCCATTTGCTCCAGAGACAGAACCAAATTCAATGCGGCTTTTTTATTTCGTTGGCAGGATTTTCCTGTGAGCGAAATAGATTTTCTATTTCGCCCGCAGGAATTTCCTACGGGCGAAATAGTCTCCAACAGGAATTTCCTATGGGCGACGCCCCAGCCCACCCACTGTCGCAGTTTTCTGCATCAATTTTTTTTCGCCAGCGTATTTTTTTAGGCAGCGCAATTTTTTTTTGCAGCGCAATTTTTTTCGACGCAAATTTTTTGAAACCTAATTTAATTAAGTTTCGGTTTCTTTTTTTTATTAATATTACTTGCCTTAACTAATTAGGAATAAACCATATCAAACCACTATAAATAAGGACCAAAGGCAATTAATTTGGAGGATGAAAAATTTCACAGTAGCTTTGAGAATTTGAATCTGAAAGTGAAGTGGAAAAGCAATAATTGAATTCAATTGATTTTTAAGGAGCAGAAACACGATTTAAGCAATTCAAAGGCAAAAAAGGCTTGTCTTTGAAGCTTGTTCATCCAAGAAGAATTATTTTTGGAGGAATCATCAAAAAAAAGGTATGTATTAAATTCTTTGTTTTTTTTATACTGTAGCTAAATTTTCCTTTGTTCTTTTAATTCAAAAATCCCAGAATTCAATCCACCTTTTTGTTCAAAGTTAAAAACATTAATCCTCTGCTTTATTTCCCAAAGAATGTAAAGTTATTGATTTTATTTCTTCAAAACCCCAAAACTCCAATTTACTTTCCAAATTATGTAAACTCTTAAAACATATTCTGTTTCTTATAAAAAAAAACCCTAAAATACTTTTTCCAATTATATAAAAACTTTAATTTGTTTGGTTTAAACTTATAAAATCTCATGAAATCATCAAATTGTTTTTCTAAACCCTAATTCAAATTCATCACCCGAGACCCTAATTCTAAAAACACTAAAACCCTAATTCAACTTCTAAACCTAAAATATTAAACTTTAACTCCTTTAAAACCTTAAATCTTAATTTTTTTTCTAATCCCTAATCCTTTAAAACATTAAAAACCCATAAAAATATAAATATTTTAAAATTACACAGTAGCTTGAAATCACCATTTAAAACCACAAATCAAAACAATTTTAAATTGTCTAAAACCCTAGTTTCATGATTTCACCATTCAAATATTAATTTAGTTAATCAAAGAGTCTTACCAACCTTTTAAAACATAAAACCCTAATTTATTTTAATTCCATAAAAAGTTACAGTAGCTATAATTGGACTTTTATTTGCTTTATTCAATTCCATATTTGATTTTGCTTTGATTTATCTCTTATGCTTTAATTTATTTAATTTCAATACTTGATTTATTTAATTTATCATGGATGGATGTTTATTTTATATTTTGATTGATAGCTTTGATGAATGATTTATTTATGATGAATGATTATTTATTCTTATCAATTAATTTAGATTTCCAAAAGTTGTAAGAGGTATGTTTCCACTTGGTGGGTACCTCATTAGTTAAACATCATGTAATTTAATTTGCTTTTCTATTTTAGAACCTATGTAAAGGGCATATTTTTACTTTTCGGTGGGTGTCCTATTTAGGCATGTGATGTAAGGACATGTTTCCATTCTTGGATGGGTGTCCATTTATTTGCTTTGTTTGGACATTACTTTGATTTTAATATAATGATGCTTTCTTTTAATTATTGTGTGTAATATGGATAATATTGTAACACCCCTTCCCAACCTACATATGTAAGCTGAGTAGAAGCGCCACACTAACCTAATGTTGCTACCAATTTTACTTAGTCAAATTTTAGTTCCGATTTTTACAAAATTTTTGCCATAGTTTCGCCTAAAAATTGAGTCCCAAGTGTCGACAAAACCGGTTTTTTTCTTATTTTTAAAAACATTTTACACAAACCAATGCAAACAAAATCATTCTCAGTACACTCCCAATAAATCCCCCTTGTAACCTCAACTACAACCTGCAAAAAGGATTTACACTTCTAGTACAACATAAAATAAAGGTTTTGGGACAACCCCCATATTTAAATATTACACAGCGGAAGTTATAAAATATTTACATATTTACAAATTCATATACATCAAAACTCAAGTTTTACAACACATAAAATTTATACATGATTGGCAAGTCTGCTCTGATCTTTAAGCTCCCAAAATGGATTCTTCAAGGTCTACTCTCACTAAGTCTTGATGAACTCTCAGGTTCAACTCTATCCACTCTACTACCTGCGCGATTAAACACTATCGCGCTAAGCCAACGGCTTAGTAAGATAAAACATGCTAACGGTATGCTTTAATGAAATGCAATGCCACATATGTTATTGATAAGATCAACATCATAAATATAAAGTTAACCACACAATTATGCATTTCACAAATCATAGTCATATGAGCATACTGTTAGTGTATATGCCCTAGGCCATTGATTTGGACCTTAATGTTATTCATTTTGTTATTAATAAAGAAGTTTTTATTATCATTGTTATGTTTGCATGTTATATATAATAATGATTATATCCCTGGTTTATTATTGTTATGGAGATAATAATAAATATAACTAGTGTAATATTAATTTGATAATCATAAGATGATTATAGGTATGAAGATACAAATCAATATTATGGATACATGTTAGAGAACAGTGTATTGGATAGACCCACATAGATATCACTTCATGGTTTAATGTCATAAGTGTATCTCATAATAGTTTTCATTTAATCCTTTGACTTGAGATTGTCATAGTTTCCAACATAAGGAATATTATGTTTTGACATGATCAAACGTTATCTGTAACTAGATAATTATAAAGGTTATGCTTGAACATGATATAAATTATGTAGAGGAAAATGAACAATCAAGATGGAATTTGTCCCTCTCTATGAGAGAGATATCTTCTGGGCCCTTCGATAAGTGTAACTGAGAAATGCATGGCCATGCTCAAATAAGTTGATATAAGATCAATCTTATTTGTTTATCAGTTAACTTGGAGATCGAGTAATCATAAGTTTGGACAATATAAGTATGACATTTACTATGACTTATGTTCAAACTAGATATCGTGTGACAAAGGGATTAATGCATGTACTATTTCAGGTTTTTCATTTATGATGATTCTCATGATTAATTGGGTAGTCGTAATGTCTTGCTAGAGGCCAATTATGATTTGTGCATTTCAATAGAGATTGAAATACGCTACCAATTAATATGAGCCTATCGGGTCACACACACATAGAACGTAGGCTGTACTTAAATAATAATAATTATATTTAATTATTGTTGTTAGTATTATTATTATTATTAGATATTAATAATAATATTGTTATAATAATTATTATTAGATAATAATTATTAAAACCTGGGTCCATATGGGATATGGACAGTTAGGGTTTTGATAAAAAGAAGTCTTTTAAAACGGTTTTAAAAAGGACTGGAGGTTTAATGATCTTATAATTTCGTTTTGCAAAAGAAAACGTAAGAAGAGAAAAAAAAAACCTAAAAAACCCTAGTTTCGTTTTGAAAAGGTTCAGCCACTGCCGTTGGTGAGCTAGCACTCAGACCGGCGTACGTTTGTGTGGATTTCGTTAGAGGGTGTTCGTCTTCAGAAGGTAGCATCTGTTAATCGTTTTGAAGCTACACAAAAAGGTTAGTTTCGAATCTCTTTTATCGAATTGAATGGATCACATGGATCCTGTGAGTAAATCGAAAGAATTTTTGTTTTCCGCTGCGGCAAGGGTTGCAGATTCTTCACGATTTACTAACAGTGGTATCAGAGCCTCTTGTTGATTCCATTTATTTCGAAATATACCATGTTGATGTGTTGATATGATCTATTGTTTTTCGAATGGCATGATTGGATTCGTTTTATCATTTGATGATGATTCGAATCTGTTATATGAGATATAACATAAATTGTTGTTGATATATGATGTCAAAGATGACCAATTGTATAAGATACAATTCTGTGAAATCAAATTGGGGTTGGTATACGATCTGTTATGGTTTCGAATTAGGGTTAATATGATTAATTCAATTCGTTTATTCATATTGAATGTATACATAGATTTCGATTTTGATTAATATGATTATTGAGTAAATCGTTTCTAAGGTTTCTGGTAATAGTTCTCTGTTAATATGATTAATAGATTACTATTATATTATGTTTAATATGATTAACAGAATAAGGGTTTTGACAGAAAATAATTAATTGGATTAATGATTCTGTTTAGCTTCGAGGGGCGCTGCCCCTCGACCCCGCCCAGGGGCGCTGCCCCTTCGGAACCCCGCCCGCTGACCGGCCAGCGGGAGCCCCGCCCGCTAACCGGCTAGCGGGACCGCCGTATGTTCGCGCCCTATAGTTCGTTACCGCGACATTAAGAATGTCAGTATATTTATTTCTATTTAACATGTTAGTGATGAATATGTTATGTTTGTTTGATGTCTTGGCATGGTGCATAGCATGGCCTTATGACCTATGTGATTGGTTTATTTATATCTTAATTTTTATATATATACGGCCTGCGTGTCGTTTATTTTTGTAACTTTATAATTACTAGTTTAGTAGTTAGTTTTTATTATTAATGTAATAATGAAGACTCAAGCTTGGAGAAGAAGATGAAAATTCCATGGAGATGAAGTTGCCTTTCAAGATATGAAGAAATGTACTATTGCAAATGTTGTAATAGATAGGTTTTCTTTTCACCTAGGGTTGCCTATATGATCTTCATTTGGTCTCATGAAGATCATATCTAGTTTGGCCATGCTATGTCACGTTTATTTTTATCAAATATGTATGAGATGCCATGTTTGATAGTTTATGTATGCATATAGGATATGATATATAAATGTCAATTTTAACATGTTTTCAAAAAAAAAATTAAATGGAATGAACCCTCACTATTAATCTAAGTTTTAATGCCATCCATGTCTTAAACACTTATCAAGGCTAAGATCACCTAAATGTAGATTTTGCCAAAGCAAAGTACTTTAGGTTATCCTAGCAAGATATGATGAGTAATGGTGCTGCTCATGCGTTTAAAATTGGTTAGACTTAATTAGGCTATCAAAATGGTTTTGGGCCTAAGGCATTAGATGGGGTATAACATGCTATGACATATGATGTCATGATCCCATATTATCTAAGAGTTACATCTGATGTAATTGGTAATGGGTTACCTACCATAATAACTTGATTTTAAGTGTCATGCCAAAGCTGACTTAATATTAAGTAAAATTGGATCTTAGCCCACTAAAATGTCATTGTGATGATTGAGGGTTATATTTTAGTGGGAGTTTAATTACTTATCACCTTTTATTAATTAAAATTTGCATATTTTGTAGATTGAAATGGCTACCAACAATAACTCCACTTTATCACTGCGATCCATCCTTGAGAAGGAAAAACTGAAAGAGAATGGGACTAATTTTGTTGATTGGTTTAGGAACCTGAGAATTGTTCTCAAACAAGAAAAGAAGTCCTATGTGCTTGATGAAGCTGTCCCTGAGCCACCTCCTGCTAATGCTTCTAATGCTGATAAGAACAAGCATAAGAAGCATATGGATGATTCCAATGACATTGGATGTCTTATGCTTGCTACTATGTGTCCAGAACTTCAGAAGGATCTGGAACACTTGGAGGCTTATGAGATGAGTGTCCATCTCAAACAAGCTTTCCAACAGCAAGCTAGGCAGGATAGATTCGACACTGCTGTTGCATTATTTGACTGCAAGATGTCAGAGGGCGAATCGGTTAGCGCTCATGTTTTGAAAATGAAGGGCTACATTGATCACCTTGCCCGACTTGGATATCCCTTGAGTTTAGAACTCTCCACGGATTTGATCCTTCATTCTTTGCCCAGCAGTTTTTCACATTTTGTTATGAACTATAATATGAACAACATGGAAAAGTCCATTCCTGAGCTACATGGTATGCTCAAAACTGCTGAAGGGAATATCAAAAGGCCCACTAAGGCTACCCATGTATTGAATGTCAATAAGGGTAAGCCTATGAAGAAAAAAGGCAAGGCAAAGGGTAAAGCAACAGTTGCTACAAAGCCTAAGGGACAGCCCAAGCCAAAAGAACGCAAGGCACCTGTTCCTAAGGAAGGAACTTGTCACCATTGCAAGGAGCCTGGGCATTGGAAAAGAAATTGCCCACTTTATTTGGCTGAATTGAAGAAATCGAAGGGTAGTGCGACTACGTCTTCAGGTATATATGTTATAGAAATTAACTTATCTGCTTCTACTTCATGGGTATTGGATACTGCATGTGGTTCTCACATTTGTACAAATGTGCAGGGACTCAAAAGGAGTAGATCACTGAAAAGGGGCGAAGTTGACCTACGAGTTGGGAATAAAGCAAGAGTTGCTGCACTAGCTGTAGGATCTTATGAACTTCATATGCCTAATGGCTTTTTGTTAAATTTGAACAATTGCTATTATGTTCCTACTCTGAGTAGGAATCTTATTTTAGTTTCAGTTTTGGATGATGAAGGTTTTTCATTTTTAATTAAAAATAAGACCTGTTCTATTTTTGATAAAGATGATTTGCTTTATGGTATTGCAAGATCTTTTAATGGCCTTTATGTCCTTGACTTAGATGATTCTAGGGAGAATCATATTTATAACATAAACTCTAAGAGAATTAAGCCAAATGACCTAAACCCTACATTTTTATGGCATTGTCGTCTTAGCCATATAAATGAGAGACGCATTTCTAAACTCCATCAAGATGGATTATTAGATTCATTTGATTTTGAATCATTTGATAAATGTGAATCTTGTTGACTTGGCAAAATGACAAAGAATCCTTTCACCGGACAAGGTGAAAGGGCTAATGACTTGCTAGGACTAGTACATACAGATGTATGTGGCCCGTTAAGCATTAGTGCCAGAGGAGGATATAATTACTTCATTACTTTTACTGATGATTTCAGTAGGTATGGCTATGTCTACCTAATGAAACATAAGCATGAGGCTTTTGAAATGTTCAAAACTTTTCAAAATGAAGTACAAAATCAACTTGGTAAAACTATTAAGGCACTTCGATCTGATCGAGGTGGTGAATTTTTGAGCCAAGAGTTTGACGAACATCTAAGAAATTATGGAATTGTTTCACAATTAACTCCTCCAGGAACTCCACAGTGGAATGGTGTTTCTGAAAGAAGAAATCGAACTTTATTAGATATGGTTCGATCTATGATGAGTCAAGCAGATCTTCCATTATCGTTTTGGGGTTATGCCTTGGAGACAGCTGCTTTTGTTTTAAACCGTGTACCATCTAAAGCGGTTGAAAAGACACCATATGAGATATGGACTGGCAAAACACCTAGTTTGTCTTTTCTTAAGATTTGGGGTTGTGAGGCTTATGTGAAAAGACCAGTTTCAGATAAGTTAGCTCCAAAATCTGCTAAATGTATCTTTGTGGGATATCCTAAGGAAACTAAAGGATATTATTTCTATATTCCATCTGAGAACAAAGTGTTTGTTGCTCGAAATGGAACCTTCTTGGAAAAGGAATTCATTTCTAAAAGAACTAGTGGGAGCACAGTTCAATTAGATGAATTTATAGAACCACAAGAAGATATTGAACCGCCTGTAGAAACAGTTTCAGAACCACAAGTCATTGTGGAAACTGAAAATGTTACACAAGTTCTGCGCAGATCTGATAGACCACGTCATCAGCCTGAGAGATATGGATTTCTCATGACTGAAAGTCGTGAAGTTTTGCTCATAGATCAAGATGAGCCAACTACCTATCTTGAAGCTGTGTCAGGTCCAGATTCAGAGAAATGGCTTGGAGCCATGAACTCTGAGATGCAGTCCATGTTTGACAACCAAGTTTGGGCCTTAATTGATCCTCCCGAAGGTATTAAGACTATTGGTTGCAAATGGGTTTTCAAGAAGAAAATTGACATTAATGGAAATGTGCAAACCTATAAAGCAAGGTTGGTTGCTAAAGGTTTCAAACAAACACATGGTATAGACTATGATGAAACTTTTTCTCCAGTTGCTATGATTAAATCTATTAGGATTCTCCTTGCCATTGCTGCATACTATGATTATGTGATATGGCAAATGGATGTCAAAACCGCTTTCCTTAATGGAAATTTACTCGAGGATGTGTACATGACACAACCTGAGGGTTTTGTAAATCCTGAGAATTCTGGGAAGGTTTGCAAGCTTCAAAGGTCCATTTATGGATTGAAGCAAGCATCTCGAAGCTGGAATCTTTGTTTTGATGAAACAGTTAAGAACTTTGGTTTCATTCAAAATGAAGATTAACCATGTGTTTACAAGATGGTTAGTGGGAGTGCTATCGTGTTCTTAGTCCTATATGTAGATGACATATTGATCATTGGAAATGATGTCCCCACTTTACAAAAGGTTAAAGATTGGTTAGGGAATTCTTTTTCAATGAAGGACTTGGGAGAGGCTGCATATATCCTTGGTATAAGGATCTATAGAGATAGATCTAGAAGGATAATTGGCTTAAGTCAAAGTACATACATTGACAAAGTGTTGAAGAGGTTCAGTATGCAAGATTCCAAGAAAGGATTCTTGCCTATGTCACATGGTATTCATCTTGGCAAGAATCAATGTCCTAAGACATCTGAGGAGCGAGATAGAATGAATAAGATCCCTTATGCTTCTGCTATTGGATCTATTATGTATGCCATGCTATGTACTAGACCTGATGTCTCATATTCTTTAAGCACAACAAGTAGATATCAAGCTGATCCTGGTGAGGGTCACTGGACAGCTGTTAAGAACATTCTTAAGTATCTAAGAAGAACTAAGAATGTTTTCTTAGTTTATGGAGGTTTGGAAGATGAACTAGTTGTAAATGGTTACACAGATGCTAGTTTCCAAACTGATATAGATGATTACAAATCGCAGTCAGGTTTTGTATTCACATTGAATGGTGGAGCCATTACTTGGAAAAGTTCCAAGCAAAGCACAGTAGCAGATTCTACAACAGAAGCTGAGTATATAGCAGCATCAGATGCTGCTAAGGAAGCAGTTTGGCTGAAGAAATTCATCACTGAGCTTGGAGTGGTGCCTAGCATTGCTAATCCTATGGCTATCTATTGTGACAACAATGGTGCCATAGCGCAAGCAAAAGAGCCAAGGTCCCATCAAAAATCTAAGCACATACTCAGGCGATTTCACCTCATTCGAGACATCATTGATAGAGGTGATATCAAGATATGCAAAGTTGACACAAATGACAACATAGCAGATCCATTGACAAAGCCTCTCTCGCGGGTCAAGCATGATCAGCACACTAGGTCTATGGGCATGAGATATTTGTTAGACTAGGCCTAGTGCAAGTGGGAGACTGTTAGTGTATATGCCCTAGGCCATTGATTTGGACCTTAATGTTATTCATTTTGTTATTAATAAAGAAGTTTTTATTATCATTGTTATGTTTGCATGTTATATATAATAATGATTATATCCCTGGTTTATTATTGTTATGGAGATAATAATAAATATAACTAGTGTAATATTAATTTGATAATCATAAGATGATTATAGGTATGAAGATACAAATCAATATTATGGATACATGTTAGAGAACAGTGTATTGGATAGACCCACATAGATATCACTTCATGGTTTAATGTCATAAGTGTATCTCATAATAGTTTTCATTTAATCCTTTGACTTGAGATTGTCATAGTTTCCAACATAAGGAATATTATGTTTTGACATGATCAAACGTTATCTGTAACTAGATAATTATAAAGGTTATGCTTGAACATGATATAAATTATGTAGAGGAAAATGAACAATCAAGATGGAATTTGTCCCTCTCTATGAGAGAGATATCTTCTGGGCCCCTCGATAAGTGTAACTGAGAAATGCATGGCCATGCTCAAATAAGTTGATATAAGATCAATCTTATTTGTTTATCAGTTAACTTGGAGATCGAGTAATCATAAGTTTGGACAATATAAGTATGACATTTACTATGACTTATGTTCAAACTAGATATCGTGTGACAAAGGGATTAATGCATGTACTATTTCAGGTTTTTCATTTATGATGATTCTCATGATTAATTGGGTAGTCGTAATGTCTTGCTAGAGGCCAATTATGATTTGTGCATTTCAATAGAGATTGAAATACACTACCAATTAATATGAGCCTATCGGGTCACACACACATAGAACGTAGGCTGTACTTAAATAATAATAATTATATTTAATTATTGTTGTTAGTATTATTATTATTATTAGATATTAATAATAATATTGTTATAATAATTATTATTAGATAATAATTATTAAAACGTGGGTCCATATGGGATATGGACAGTTAGGGTTTTGATAAAAAGAAGTCTTTTAAAACGGTTTTAAAAAGGACTGGAGGTTTAATGATCTTATAATTTCGTTTTGCAAAAGAAAACGTAAGAAGAGAAAAAAAAACCTAAAAAACCCTAGTTTCGTTTTGAAAAGGTTCAGCCACTGCCGTTGGTGAGCTAGCACTCAGACCGGCGTACGTTTGTGTGGATTTCGTTAGAGGGTGTTCGTCTTCAGAAGGTAGCATCTGTTAATCGTTTTGAAGCTACACAAAAAGGTTAGTTTCGAATCTCTTTTATCGAATTGAATGGATCACATGGATCCTGTGAGTAAATCGAAAGAATTTTTGTTTTCCGCTGCGGCAAGGGTTGCAGATTCTTCACGATTTACTAACACATACCACATTTCAACATCTTTTCACATTCAACATTAATCAATCATACTCCATAACCAACATCTCATTTCATTAAACTCATAACATTATTTAGGACATTCATATAACCTTGACACCTATGGGCCCAACAAGTATTTAATACGATATTCAGAGTTCAGAGTTACTGCTTTGGTTCATAGTCACAATAATCACGCCCGTAGGCAATGTATATACATGTATCTCTATCCATGGATAGTGTAACAGACCCAGTCTCTTGGATCATCAACTCAACACATATGAGGAGATCCTCAACCCGGCAAGACTGTTACAAATCATGTATCTCATAGTGTAACAGACCCAGTCTCTTGGACCATCAACTCAACACCTATGAGGAGGTCCTCAACCCGGCAAGACTGTTACCTTTCATCATTTCTTAGGCATGCCACCCAAATCCAGAACTCTGAAACTGAATAACATATTAAACAAACAATTCATTTCCATTCTCAATTCTCATCACATTTAGGCAAACATGCCTTCTTTCTTTCAATTACATCATCTTAGCCAATAACAATGGCTTCACATTTCATTTCATAATATAACATCTCATTATTCAAGTATATATATATATATATATCTCATCCATGATCACATTATATCTCACATAGCATCATTCATAAATATCAACATTTCATTCCACATTACTCATGAAACACATTACCATTCACAATGCACAACATAACATTGTTCAATCTCAACAATGCAATTAGGGCAAAGAACAATTGATTATAAAATTCATTGATTCAAGTGTGTTTAAAGTGTTTAGGGTTAGGTTTAAGGACCAACCTACCTTTGGAGAACCAAAGCAATGCAAGAAGAACAAAGAATTAAAACCCTAACCATAAATAGTACATTCTGGTTTTAAACTCCATTTTATCCTTATTTTGAAAAATTGTATAAAATAATCTACTTGACTAAAAATTCTAAAATTTTTACAGAATTTATTTTTGTATCTTAAAATCATCCCTTTAAAATTTCAGATCAAACTGAACACAAAATCTTGGTCAAATAGTTCACCTAACCAGACTGCCCCAATTGCCCTGCATCCTGGCAGCAGTTCTGAACTTTGTGAATTCCATAAATCAAATTCAATCAACGTGGTTCCAAATTATTTTTCTCAAATACTAGACTCACTAAGCAACAACATATCCAAAATTCAATTGAATATGATTTTTCTACATTTTATTAAAAATCCCGAAATATAGCTGTCCCAGTTAAGGTACCTGCTGGAACAGGTCTAATGAAAATAATTTTTCTAAACTCATAACCATTCCAAAATCGAATCAACATATTTTTCAGTCATTCTAGACTCATAGAGGCACAACATATCAAAAATTCACTTCAAGAACATTTTTTTAAAATTAATTAAAAATCATACAAGTCACAGCCTTTACTAATCCTAAAACAGAAACAATTTCACTAAACACCAATCTTACTCTTCCATCACCAACACCAACCCAACTTCTCATCTATCAAGCAAAATCAATACTTACAATCATACCATAAGCAACTTAATCATACCACTTCAAAAGAATTGAAGAAATTAGAGAAAAGATCTTACCTTAGTTAAAAACTTCTTAAATCAACACTTGAACACTTAATCTTTCTTCAATTTAAGCTTGAAATCATCAAACCATCACTTGTCTCTTTCTTTCTCTTTGGCTATGGAGGGCCGGCCATCAACAAGAAGAAGAAGAAGAAATGAAGAAGAAAACACAAGTCAAATCTTCTTTAAATATCCACCATGTGATTTTATCCAAGCAATTACCAAAGTGCCCTTATTCACATAATTATCTTTTTGTCTTATATGTGCCCAATTAAGTAATTTACCAATCTCAAATAAATATCTTCTCTTGCATTGACCAAGCCTTTTGACCACTTTATATGTCATATATATTAACATATACACAACATATAAATTTGTCTCTAAACCCTATTTCTTCCCAAAATACATATACATATACTTTCTCTTCTCAATTTCTTTTCTCTTACAATTTAACACATATATTCAATCCAATATATAACAATAACAACAACAACAATATGCAAAACTTCTAGGGCATAAATGAGGATATTACAAATATTGTTATATTTAAGAATTTTATAATATTAAGACCTGTAAATAAGACCGGTTCCAATGAACCGGGCGTTGTGGGGGTGCTGAGCCATTTCTCACCTTCCCCACATGTACCCAACTTTCCGAACCCATTAAGGGGTTGGGAATTCCTTAGGAATAGAGTCATCCACCCCTTTCTTTTTTCTGGCCCGTCCGGGTGGCGACTTCATTTTCTCCAGACTTAGGTCCATGTTCTCTAAGGCCCCGAGCCTAAACAGTGCCGAAGTCGTAAGAACTATTCCACCGGGAGTGGGGGCAAAAATCCCCTCTCACATATAGCCAAGTTGAACAACTTAATTTACTTTGCATCAAATTTTCTTGTTGTAATCCTAGTGTGTTGGGTGTGAGCATTAAATACCACCTTATAAGTTTAGTATAAGCTTTGAAATACTTAGGTTTTAGAGTGCGCTTGGAAAAACTCTTATTGGGTTGTGAGGAAATTACTCAAATCGTGTGAAAGTTTGGTATGAGCTTGTAAAAATACCAAGTTAGAGTTGAGCTTGTAAAAATTCATTGATAGTAGAAACTCAACAAGTTATTGAAGAAGTGGATGTAGGATTGAGGAATTCGAACCACTATAAATCTCTTATGTTCATTTTTCTCACTCGCCTTTCTCTCTACTCATTTATTTTATCTTGCTTCTTAGTTTTAATTTACCATCATTTTTTCATGACAACCAATTCACATCCCCTCCTCTCTTATTTGCCATCTTAGGACAACAAGTATCGTTCTTATGAAGAATGGTGAATTTTAAGTACTAACCATCAAATTGTTTATTGTTTGTAAAACTAATTGATTTGAATTTATGAAAATATAATTGATTAAACTAAAACTAATGTGACTTAACTTCGATAATTAAAAGCTCATTGTTAGATTTCTTCAATTAATTACTGATGTTCTTTCTAAATTATTAACTCAAATTTATTTTTTTTTATTATTATTACTTGAATCTTACTAAATTTAATCGTAGTCTCTCTCAAGATGTAAAACTAATATTGATATTAACTTCTATATCTACTCTTATGATCACAAGAATTAATTCAATTTATTAAGTTTTATGAAGATCTTTAAATAATCTCCTAAGTATTTTTCTTATCTCTAAGCAAAAATTACTTAAGATTGTTATCTCCTTAAACTAATATTATGCTTCTATTCTTGCTCCATCACATAATATCTTAGATCAAATAATTATTGGCCAAATAATTGTAATCATTAAGTACAAAGATAATAAAATAATCAAAGAGAAATATTATTGAATTAAATAAGCAATAAGTTTACCATAGGAAAATCAAAAGAATTATCTGACCCCAAATTAGGGTTTGAGCTACTCATAATTGGAAAAAATAAAGAGTAATAGAGTTTAAACACTAAAACTAAATGGACTTGAAAAGAAAAAAAAAAGACAGGTAGAAAAATAAATAAATCACAAATTATTGTCCCAAGATAGCAACCAAGAGGAGAGTGAATTGGTTGACTTAAAGAATTGATGGCAAATTGAAAATTGAAAGAAAAATTAAAGCAAGAGAAGGAATGGAGAATAATGAACACAAAAGAATTTATAGTGATTTGGATTTACCTCAATCCTACATCCACTTCCTTGACAACTTGTTAAGATTCCACTAATCTTGTGCTTTTACTAGCTCAACCCTAACTTGGTATTTTTACAAGCTTACACCAAAATTATACAAGGTTTCAGAACTTTCTCACAACTCCAACAAAAGTTTTTCCGGGCTCACTCTAAAACCTAAGTATTTTCAAGTTCACACTCAAACTTACAGTGATGTTTAATGCTCGCACTTAGCACTTAATCAATACAAATGTAGTTTTTGTTACAAAGAATTGAAAGTGGTTTGCCTTAGCTATATCAATCAAGATTACTCTTAAATAAGAGATTTCTAAAGGAATTTATAGCCATTAGGACTTGAACTAGTCGTTTGAAATGTTTCCACATGTTTACAACTTGTCTCACACTAAGTTGTTTGCTGAAGTGGTTTGTGTGGTCGCCATTCCATTTGGGCGGTCACACAATTCAAATGTCTTTCTAATGGCTAACTCCAACGATAAGATTTTGGTGGTCGATATGATCTTATCTGCCCATGATATTGTGTCTTGCGGTCGCACAAACACTTTGTACAGTCACACAAAATGATGTTACCATTTAATTTGAATTTCTTCATCCACATGTCCAATAGATATTGGTCCAAAGTATTTGGTGCTAAAATTCAAACATGTATGACTTGTGTGGTCACTCAAACATTTAGTGCAGTCGCAAATTGTTGGCCGTTGTGTAACACCCCTATACCCCATATACGCACACTACATACAACCGCATCTGTAATATACGTATACCAGATACAGGAGTGTCATGGTTCATATTAAACAAACCAATCTTTCTTCATAATTTCAATAATATGAGAAAACTTAAAACATTTTAGATATATTATAGAACATAATAGATAAAACATTTATTTATTAAGCAGCGGAAAATGTAGCAGTATATACATATATATACATAAATATCAATATTTACAAAATATGAAGTGTATACATGTTTGGCAGCTCGTCTCTGATCTTTAAGTCCATAATCAACACTTCAAAGTCTAGACTCAACTCGGTCTAGCTAAACTCTCTAGTTCTACCCTGTCACCTGCGCGATGAACCACAATCGCGCTAAGCCATTTATCATCCCAACTCTCCCCTTCAACTTTTAGAGTTAATGTTTTGGTTCAATTTTCACATTTATCATCCCAACTAGGCTTCAAGGATTAGGCCCAACTAAGCTTCAAGGGGAGCGAAGCATGCTAGGCATCAACCCAACTTGGCTTCAAGGACCAAACCCAACCTAGCTTTAAGGATTTGTAACATCCCAACTAGGCTTCAAGGACTAGGCCCAACCAAGCTTCAAGGGGAGTTAAGCATGTTAAACTTCAACCCAACTTGGCTTCAAGGACCAAACCCAACCCAGCTTCAAGGATTTGTAACATCCCAACTAGGCTTCAAGGGATTGTTACTTTTAGGCATGCCACCAACAATAAAACTCTGAAAATTGAATAACACATTAGGCACACAATTCTTTCATTATTTCATTATCAATTCCATTCTCATTTCCTCATAATCATCTAGGCAACCATGCCCCAATTATTTCAGTTGCATCATTATAGCCAACAACAATGGCTTCACATCTCATCATTAGAGTATACATAACCAATTGCATTGGACATACATTTTGAATGATCATCATATCTTTCACATTATGTAAATCATAACATTAATCAAATGTATCAACAATGTAATAGATTACTTAACACATTTACAACCGAATGTGTTAAGTCCCAATGTCATGTAAATGTATGCAACCATATAAGGTTTGTACTTACCTCAAGAGCAACTCACACAACACCAAACTTCTCTTCTAAGAATCCTTCAACACTTGGATTAGGGTAACTCAATCTCTTCAAACCTAATCCAAAAGGGATAATACACACTCACTTAAAGATACACATGAGATAATAAGGCTAAGAACCAACTAGGGCAAAATCTACACATGACACACTCAACAACACGGGCGTGTCCCTGACCATGCCCTAAACTCACAACACAGAAGTTTTGACACGCTCAGTGACATGGGCGTGTCACTGGCCGTGTCAATCCTCCCTCAACACAATAGCTATGACACACTCAGTGACATGGGCATGTCACTGGATCTGTCAATCCACCAACATCACAGTAGCTATGACACGCTCAGTAATATGGGCGTGTCATTGGTCGTGTCAATACTACCATCAACACAGAAGCTGTGACATGGGCGTGTCACTGGTCGTGTCACCCATCCAGAAAACAGAACCATTGACACGCCCAAAGACTTGGCCGTGTTCATAGGCTTGTTAGGCTAAAAATCCAGATTTCGGCAGCAACAACAACAACACATCCAACAAACCTCTTTCTTTCACCATCTTCCCAATCCAAGCAAACTTAACCAAACACATCAATAAACTATAATAAACTTGCAAAAATACCAAAACAACTTAATACATACATCAAACACCAATCAAAGTCATCATCACAACTCATCACATACCCAAAACACAACACTTGCTTTCCAACACCAAACTTAACCTTTCCTTCAAACCAACCCCAAAATCAAAATCAATTAGACCAAACACTCTCAAATATACCACAATCAACATACATATCTCAACCACAACCATACACCAAGCTCAACACACCAACTCAAAAGAAAACCAAAGAAACAAGTAGAAAACTTACCAAAAGTGATGAAAACCCTTAGATTTCCAACTTGATCACTTGAAACACCCTTCAATCTTGAGTTTGGAAGAGCAAAAATCTCTCTTTCTATCTTGCTATGGAGATATCCGGCCAACAAAGAAAGAAGAAGAAGAAGATGAAGAAAGAAGAGCAAAGTCAACATAATAACCACTATTAACCACTTAATCTTCTCTTTAAATCTCAACTAAGCAATTTTAATAATATAATATATAAATATCCACTTCCACTTAACTCAATTTCCATTTCAATTAATTTAATTAAAATTAAATATTTCTTTTAACCAATTCATTAATTGACTTGTATATGTTGTATATATCTCTATATATACAACATGTACACACTTCTCTTCTCATCTTTTATCTTCCCACTTAAACATTTATACCTCATATCATTTAATCCAATTTCAACAATAATCATTTCAAAAATTTTAGGGTATAGTTTGGGATATTACACGTTGAGGATGGATCACACAAGAAGACCGCTATTGATTATGCCATTTTTAGGTTTTTTGAACAACTGGCTTATGCAGTCGCACTGTGTCTGAGCTTCCTGAATTCACCACACATTTAGACCGTGAGCTTCTATGTGAGTTTGTTGATTTAGATGGATGTGTTGTGTGGTCGCTCGGTTGGCTCGGGCGATTGCACAAATGTCTTGTATCCCAACTTTACCCACGCTAATACCTCTAATCTTTCTATTGCTTAATTATAGTTGCCTTATAGAGTTGTGCGGTTGCTCGGTGTTCTTGGGTGGTCACACAAAACCTTTTATAAATGATGCCTATAAAACATACTTGATTGAAATCATTAATATATATCAAATTGATTGTCAATGATCAAAATAGAGTTTAATTATTCAACACAAATTAAGACTTATATTAAATGGAACTCTTGAACTTCGCTTGAATTTCTTTAAAGACTAAGCGTCCTTGTCCTTCTTCTCTAAAGAATTTTTAAAAGAAGATAGAAAAACTTGTAACAACCCAAAGATAATGAGAATAGGGCTAAAGGCTTGCTTATATAAGTGTCTAGGAGTTATAAATTTATTAGGATTATAATTAGGGAAAAATCTGAGAGAAAATCATATCTTCAATTGCCTTAAAATTCACATGGGCATGCATATCCACATGCATGGGCGTGAACAATGGTCTTGAGTTTGCTATGAAAAAATTCTCCTTTAGATAGATGCGTTTCAAAATGCACAACCATGCAAGCATGATCTGCACAGCCGTGTACTTTATCTTGCTTTTAGGCTTCTTATAATTCTTCTCTTCTTTGTTGGGCAGATGCAGTTTGGATTCCATGATCATGCAAAATGCATTACATGGTTGTGGAGATGCTTGATCTTCTGTTTTGAGTCAATTTTTCTCCTTTTTATTTTTCATCTTTTCTTCCTTCATATTTTCATCAAATCTCAACCAAATTGCTTTCCAAACTCACATTTTGTAGAGTCAAACTTTAAATTATGATTATTTTAGTTTTCATAATAAATCAAATTCAATTGACTAAAATGAAAAAGTATAACTAAAAGAATCATAATACTATATACAAACATGACTTTATCATTAATCCTCAAGAGGTGCTTTAATTATCAATAGGTGATATTGAAGAGCCATTGTTTGGCCTATATTGAATATGTACTAGTTTGTATAATGATTCACATAGCTATATACATTAGAGGATGTTTGGCTTAACTTATAAAAATTAGATATGGGCTTATAAGTATTTAAAACTTTAAATAGTTGTTTGTTTTGAGTGCTTATAAATGTTGATAAACACCTAACATGTTTAATAAAAAAAATTAGTTTATAAATATTTTTATTGTTAAAATAACTAAAAATAATATAAAATTATATTATCAAAAGCATCTATTAAAATAAATAGAAATAATATGATAATTAAATTATTTAGTCAAACTAGTTTATAAGTGAAGTGTTTATAAGCATCAAAATAATAAGCTAGTTCATCCAAGCTTATTTTTTTAAATTTATAACTTGGGTTTATAAACTCATAAAATTATTTAAATAAATATGTCGACTTAAATTTAAAGCCTATGTGCTTATTTTACCAACTTATAAGCTAAGTCAAACACCATGTTATAATATAGACCCTACATAAAGACATTTCTATTTAGTTCACCCTTTATATAGATTGGACTCACTACGTATGGTAAGACCTCTTTGTATTTAAGTTTTCATAGCAAATTGTTTCTCAAGTGGTCCAATAAGCTAAATGGATTTGGAAGATCTTGAGCCAATTAATTAATAATATGTTAAAAATTGTGATAAATATAACATAAACATTGTGATAAAAATATTAAAAATATATATATATGAGTCCACTTTGTGAAATATAAATTTATATTTCTTTTCAGATTGAGACATGTTTCGTTGAAAGTTGACTAGCTTTCGATAATTTTTTTTCACATTTTATTATGCTTTGTGTACCAAATACATTACAAACATAGAAGAGATAAACCAGCCAAATCGAGTCACTGTAAATTTAACTTATTTTGAGTTCGAATTACTTCATGTATCATTTTTCTTTTTCTGGTGGAGTTATGACTTTAATTTGCATACAGACCATTTATGCATTAGATTAATCATTGAAAGATCTTGGATCACATTTGATACAATTGTGCTTTCGAATTGAGTCTAACTGCTTTTTCTTTATAAAATTTTTCAAAAGATAAAAAAAAAAAAAAAAAGAAGAAGATTCTATTAATTTATTTTAGTAAAGACATGTTATATTTGGATAAGTATTAGAATATATTTTATTTATTAATTGAATTTTGAATAAATTATGAATTACTATGATAGTAATCCAAAATATTATATTTATTCATTATTAAAAAGTGATCATAAATTATTAAATAGATTAAATTTAAATATTATAATATAAGTTTGGACCTTAAGTGCAAATTAGGTTCTAAAATTATGATAGGAGAATTCCAAATTCTTTAGTTTTCTATATATTACGGTTATATTCTCTTTGGCTTATCCTTCATACATTAATTAACGACTTTTAAATAATAGAACAAATGAATTTAATTGTTCTAGGAGCACGATTTCATTAAAAATCCATGGATACAATTACTGTAATGCAATTTATTTGCTATAATTTCTATTTTTTCAATTTACATGTGTATTTTTAGCCATCATATTTAACAATAAAATTGACAGATTTGATATATTAACTCTCAACAAATGGATAGATGATTTAGGTTTAAGTAACTTCAAAGTTTATGGAAAATTGGAGTTAATGGAAATGGAATTTTCTGGTGCAATCAAAATTTTCAAAATTTTACCTATATAAAGACATGTTTAACTCCGTATTAATTTTTTAGTTATTTTTTATTGACTAGATATATATATTCAGTCTAGATAAAAATTTTTGTAATTACTTTTGCATTGATCAACCTATCTTCCCCTTCTCCCTTTCTATTTTTAGTGACAGAGGCAGGATAACGTTGTAATAATTTTACAAAGTTACATTTCAAAGTAAAAATAATAAAAATTATGTGATTGAGATCGATAATACTGTTATATATATATATAATAAAGAAGTAAGGGAAATTAATTGTTGTGCTTTTTTCTTTTTCTTTTTCTTTTTATTTCTTTTTTCCGAATCTGTATGGATGGAGTTGTCTCCAAAACAAAACAAAAAAACAAAAATTGGACCAAATGTTAATTTCATGTTATGAATAAAAAATTATAAATAAAAAAAACCAAAATACTTTGCCACAATGGTATGATGCAAGATTTATGTGGCATCACCAACTGCACATCCATGACCTTCATCTTCTAATATTTCTTCTAAAATTAATTAAAAGTTGCCAATAACATCATCATTTCTTGTAGGAAAGTGATCGCTACAAACATTCTGAATTCACCTCCCACCTATTTATGTCCCACCCTTTCTCCAGTGTCTTGATTCTTTTGTCTCTCTTTTTTTTCTTTTCCTAATTATGATATCATAAACTACTTTAATTAATCCAATTCCCATATATCTTAACAAAACTAAATATATATTATCAAGTTGTTATCATTTGATGATTCATTATATTCATTGAAACATTAATAAATATATTCTAAACTCCTTTTTCTTGAACTAAAATTCTAAACCCCATTTCGCAATATAGATTCAATTTATATATACTCATAAATTAGAAATATTTAAAATTAAATAAATATATACATTGTGTCACTAGAAATAAGATATTTATATTCATTTATAAATTTTAAATTCCGCTTTATATATCAATGAGTATAAAATACATCCAAAATATTTTTATTTTTATAAGTTTATGGACTCCCTGAACCAACTATTTCTTTTTATTGTAATTCAAAATTTCTTTTTAAACTATAATGTAGCTGTATAGTAATAGGAATTACAAACAAGAATAATAGTTTAAGCAATCAAACAATGTTGCATATATTTTTACCCCATAATAAATGCAAAATTTTTTGTAAGGTAAAAAAAGAAAAGAAAAGAAAGAGGAATCCATCATATCACTCATCAAAGATGTACAAATTGACCATAAAAAATTAAAAGTTAATGTGATATGAGTTTTAACTAATGATATTAGATGGTGACATTATGAATGGTACATCTCCTGTGATTGGGGTCCACATTGAGACACTAACCTGGTAATGGGTTGTACCTTTATCAAATTATAACACTATAGAGCCAATTATGCCCATTGACTAAAATGGTGAGATACTAAGCCTTCCTCCACTTCTTTTTTTTTTTTACATCATTTTTCCTATTATTCAATCAAACCAAATCATATCATAGACAGAGAAATAGGATTATATATGTCTACTCTACATATTGGTGTCATTGTTGGCAAACTCAAATATTAATTCATTATCAATTAAGTATTTTTTTTGAAATCAATAAAGCAATTATTTCTTTATTAAATTAATAAGAAATTGTTGCAGACGTCAAACATCTAATTAATTATAATTTAGTTTTATCATGAAACTTCAAAGATTAGTCCATTTATCAAATGAATTAATTATCAACTTGTTTTATTAGAGTTTGAAATCATACATCCATCATATCATAAGAAAATGTTTTCTATTTTTATGAATCTTTAATTTAATTTAATTTAATTTAATTTATAAATAAATGATGTTCTTTTTGTTTACCTAGGTTAAGGTCAAACTTAATAAATAAACTGAAGTGCTCTAATAATTTTATTAAGTGTCTATATAATAGAAAAATAATTTAATATAAGTCAAAGTTGAAAAGAAATGAAGAATCTTTAAGTTATCTAAAAGATACAGAAATCGCGATCACGAAATGGGCATGGCGATCTTGGCATAAGCTTTTGCATGGTTCAAAAAAAATTTGCAAACACAAAAGGGTTCATGGTAGAAGCTGCGATCAAGACACTGGTCGCGATGATAATCTCATGACCGTGCCCAAGATTTTTTTTTCCTCTGCAATCTTACTAAAGTTAAAAGCAAAAACACACAAAGGAGATTGCAGTGAGCATCATGTCGAAAACCTGACAACGCTAAGAGAAATCAAATCGAAAAAATGGAAGTTCATTCACCTGAAGGTTTGAATTCTGAAGACACAGAAGCCGTCACTGTAAACAGCAATATCACTAGCGGAACCAAGACATGAAGATAGTGGCCATAATATTCATATAGTTGTTGGAGGACTTTAATGGATAGTCGAATAAGAATCAACGAGATTCTGCTACATGTTAAGTAGTCATTAGAAATATGAAACTCGCGACCACAATAAAGGCTTCGCGACCGCCACTTCACCAAGGAGACTTTTGTAGTTTTTAGAGTTGGATTGATATATTTAATGTAACTTAACTGTCTGATACAGAAATCCAAAGTGATTTTTGTATTTTGAGACCTATAACTACATCCTCAAAAAAGTGTCAATATGATATGAAGAGTGTCATGACCGGCCATAGCAGATATGTACAGTAATTACGTGTACAGTATTCACACGTGCTGACAAAGTAGGCATGCTAAAGAGATCCGGCTAACCCTAGACCGTTAAGCTATAATTTATTAAAGGACCGGGGTTAAACGTGCGTAACTAACGGCGATGGGTGATCAGTCCGGGAAGTCTTAATAATGTATGTGATAGTGTAATGAAATGGAAACTAGAGAAAAACCGGGTAAAGACTGTGAACTGTGACTTTCTTCGGAAACGCCCCGCTAGAGAGAAATGAAGACACGTAGACTAGGGGTATTTTGGTCATTATTAATTAAAATTTATACATGAATCCAAAGTAAGAAATAAAAATACGAGTGCATAGAGGACGTCGAGGGGGTGAATATGAAATGATCGTCAATAGAAACGGAGCCCGGGCAAAACCCGAGCAAAGAAAGAACCTAAAGGGAATTTTGTAAAAAGTCGAGGGCTTATTGATAATTTTTCAAAACCATTTGGAAACCTAAAATAGACCTTAAAAATGGAAAGTAGAGGTCGAGAGGATCAAAACCATATGTAGTTTGCCTCGTGGAACTGTACGGTTTAAAAGTTATAGACAATCAATCGCCGGAGGGTATTTTAGTCTTTTCACATCATAAATCATAAAATTACAGCAAAGGGAAGAAGAGGGGCCAAAATATGATTAAAAGAAAGCCCAATGTCTTGGGCCTTAAATAAATAAAAGAGAGAGACAATTGTACCAATGAAAAATGACCATTTTGCCTTAAAGTGGACCAATTGGAATTAAGCATTTGTCTTAACACATTATTAGCCAATTTGGGCAGCCATTTGGACCAAAAACACATGAAAGAAGAAAGCAAAAACTCCCACTTGAGAAGGAGGGTCGTCCAAGCCATAGGAGAAGGAAGAAAGGTGGTGATTTTCAAGTTTTACGGTTTATTATCAAAGGTTTTGGTGGAATCCAAGGTCCTAAACTAAGGTAAGTTCATTTCTAATCCTAATTTCAGGTTTTAATGAGTAATTTGAGAGATTAAAATTAGGGCTCTTATGGTGGATTTGGGGAAAACTTAAGTAGTGATGATATTGATTAATTAAATGGAAGAATTAAGGTTTCTAAGGTTTAATAAGGTTAGATTAGGACTTAATTTGAAAAGAAATAGAAGGGTAGTGCATGTTCTAAATTTCTAGGGTTTATGGTTGAGGTTGTGTTGTGAAATTTTTGTAGGCAAGGGTGGAAATAAGGAGAAGGAAGAGCTTGAAAGAGAAGGGAAAGCAAAAAGAAATTAAAATATAAGGTTTCGTACTTTACTTTGGAAGAATTAATTTTTCTTTCATTTTCTTGCCAAAAATTTATCTATGGAACTTTTGCTATGGATGCCTAAATGTGTTGTTTGAGTTTGAATCCAATTGTTGAGTGGTATTTTTGAATCCATGTGGTGATTGGGTTGTTTAAATTCAAATGAAATCTAATGTTTTCAATGATTTTGGTAAAAGAGTTTATGAACTCCATTTAGTCCAAATTGATTTAAACAATCAAGTTATTTAATAAGAGACGTGTACAAGTCTTCATTACATTATTAGGGAAGCTTTGAAATGGGTTTAAAAAAAATAAACAATTTTGCACCAAATGCAAGTGGGGGCCGAATTGGTGCCCTTTGGGAGCCAATTCTGGACTCAACTTTGGGCAACGGGTTGAGGTAGCAAACGATGGAATTTTTCGACGAAATTTTACATGCAATTATTCAACATATGAAATAAGTTTTTTGTAAAATTTTAGCCAAAAATAAGATCATTTACCTGGTCAAATGCATGACTAAAATTGACTGAAATTTAGACGAAAACCAGATTTTACTATTCATATGGTCATGCCATTTGCGTTGCCGATTTTACGCGCCGTGTTACTATTCTTTTGGTCATTTTTGGGAATTGTTCTAATGTGATTTGAAGTGTGTGGAAATGACTGGGAATGGTGGTAAACACTTGAAAATGAAACGGCCTTTAGCCACAGAATTAGTACACGACGAAATGACATGACTTAGTAAAAATGAAAAGGGGTGTGCAAATCATTTGAAAATTTGTGAAAATCTTGGATTAGAATTTTAAACCCTTATGCTCTACTTGGTGGTTGAACTTGGTAGATAAGGGTATAGTGCACTATACTAACTTATGTAGTACTGCTTGATATTGTGATTGAATTGTTATGATATGAACTCAATAGTGAGGGCCATCGGGGCCAATGGTGAGGGCCATTGGTTATAACCAGGATGGTGAGGACCATTCATGTGATTTGATATCGGTGGTAAGGGCCGCCCGTGTTACAGTGGTGAGGGCTACTGCCTTATCGCTGTGGTTTTGCTTTTACCAATAGAGCAAAAATTTACAAACTATGACAAGACTATTTTATGGCATAAGTTGAATTGTGAATATTTTACAATTTTAGTTAAAATCTTTTGAAAAACTTGAAATTCTTTTTCGGGAAGTACGTTTTTATTTCATTGAAGTGAGCTTTATATTTTATTGCTTATAGTATTTAACATTCATATATTTTATTGCCTTGCTTGTACAAATACTCTTTACTTTTATTTCCATTGGTAAAGTACCCACTGAGCGACATTGCTCAGCGAGTTAAGTTTTCCTTGACTCGTAGGTTCGGAGCAGTAGCTAACTCTTGGGAAGCGACGACCAGACCCACAACATCTCAGGGTAGATCTCTTAGTTTCCATTTTGAGTTAACTAGTTGTGACATGTATATATATATATATATAAGATTGAGAATTACTATGTTATACTGTACGTTAGTAATATGTCATAATAATAAACCTCTACTTTATTTTGTACTAGAAGTGTGAATTCTTCTTGCAGGTTTGTAGTTGAGGTTATAAGGGGGATTCATTGGGAGTGTATTGAGACTGATTGTGTTTGCATTGGTTTGTGTAAAAATATTTTCAAAAATCAGGAAAACCAGTTTTGTTGACACTTGGGACCCAATTTCTAGGCGAACCTCTGGCCAAATTTCTGTAAAAACCGGAACTAAAATTTGACTAAGTAAAATTGGTAGCACCATTAGGTTAGCGTGGCGCCTCTACTTGGCTTATACACGTAGGCTGGGAAGAGGTGTTACAAAGAGTGCCAAAAAATGTATAAACTATTGCAATTTTGTTTCTTGAGCATGCAATTTTTATACTTATTTGTGAGGTTGAGTGTTAGCCATACAAAAATATTATTATAAATGTTTAGTTAGAGCCTTAAACACTTGGTTGAGATTTAATGTAGGACAAAAAATTATTGTAAGGGTGTTTGAATATTGGCTTTGAAAAAATACTTGGTGTGAGCCTAAACACTAGATTTAGAATGAGTCTTATAAAAATTCTTATAAGATCCAATGTGAGCCGTAAAAAATAAATTAAGGCTGAGCTTATAAAACTCTAAATTTAGTAAAATTCTCAATTGAGGTTGGATAATAGATGTAGAGATTATTGTCTAAACCATTATAAATATCTTATCTTATCCTTCCTCTTCTTTATCTCTCTTTGAATTTTTAATTTCTCATTGCAAATTCATAACACCATTTAACCCCATTCTTAGTCCTACTCTCATGGGCCAACATTTTTAATTAAATAAAAAATAAAGTAATTTAGGAATAATGTCAATAAAATTATAAAATGAATTAAGTTTTCTTCACTAAATATCAAAAAAAAAATTTGTTATTTAGTTTATTTATTTTTTCTTTTATTTATTAGAACTATATATTAATATGACACGATAATGTTTTTAATTATTAAAAAATGAAAATATTTTTTTATTTTTTATTTTTTTGGATACAATGGAGAGTGATACCCGAAAAGACTAACTAAAACGTGGCCAAGCCACCTGCCTTCTATCAGCTGCAATCAGATCACGAACCGATAATGGAGCATCATAAAGAATAGTCTTACTAAAACCCTTTAATTTTAATCTAGATAATTTCCTATTAACCAAAACTGAGAAAGTAAATTTAGCATGGTGTTTATGAAAATTGAATGGCTAGCTCTTTAATTAGAGTGATGAGGAAGCTAATTAGAGGAGGAGGTATTAAAAAAAATAAGAAAAAAAAACAAGTATAATCATTTTACTGTTTACTGTGAGAGAGATTCCATAATTTGCTACATTGCCCTTTTGGCAAGTAGTTATAATTAAGTCTTTTTTTTTAAAGGGAATGTAAGTAATGGTAAGTTAAATTAGCTTGGGATGACTTTCTCTTTTATATATATATATATATATATATATAATTCTGATTTATCACATACTACCAGCAAACAAGATATCTGTCTAAGCTAAATCAAAGAAATACCCAAAAAACAAATCGTAACCCAAACATAGCGAAATCCTACGATCTTAGAAGAGAGCTTGAAAAGGACTCATTTTCAGGTTTTTTCTTTTTCTTTTTTCAGTGTTAAACAGGATATTAAATTACAATTATTTATTATTAAAATAACATAGGTATTTATTATTAAATTATATTTATTGCTACTATTAATATACTCTTTTTTTTCTCTAAATAAAAAACCACGAATTTTAGAATTTAGACAAAATAAGTTTACAATAAGACCTTTCACCCTTATAGTAGTATATTTTAAAAACAAGGCAGCAAATCCTATGCATTTTGACTCTTAGGCCGTATTTGACTTACCTCCTCTTCTTCAAATTCCCAGGCTTAAAGCCTTCTAAACGAAAAACCAAAAAAGTTTCTTGATATCACAACCCACAGAAATAAAGAAAAAGAAAAAAACCTCACTTGCTTGCCTCCAGTTCTTGAAAGCAAAAAGAGAAACAACTTTTAGTTAAACATATGCCATGAATTGTTGGGTACTAAAGAAAAAGAAGCAGATGGGTTTGAAAAGAGAGTTGGCTTGTTTATCTCTTCTTATGTTGATAATTTCAGAATTACAAACTCCTTGTTTTGCTGTTGGGTATGGAAAGTTTAGTAGATTCAACAAACCTGCTTCTGTTTCTTCTTCTTCTTCTTCTGCCATGGCCACTAGCTCTAATGATGTCTTCAAAGCAAGAAAAGGAAATAATAATAAAGACAACGAAGAAATTTTTGGTGCTGAAAAGAGGAAAGTCTATACAGGACCAAATCCTCTACACAACAGATAAGTTAATTAATTTATTATTATTATTGTTATTACTAGAATTAATCATTTACTGTCTATTTTCTTTCATTTTAATTTTCCCTTTTTTTATGAGCATTCTTTAGTCAAGAAACTTGAAGCTTTTTCTGGATTTGTTCCAGTAATTGGTTCAAGAAATTCTACAGATGTAAATGAGAGTTTAGGTTTGAGATTTTGGTTGATATTAAACAGTATACTTATTTTATAAATTATTTTGTTTTAAAAAAAGTTTATATATAAAAGAAGAAAATATTTTAAAAATATATAATAGTATATATATATATTAGCTCTTGAAACATTAATTAATGCCATTAATGAAGTTGTTGGTGTTATAAATTCTCTTTAATTTGCTTTAAATTTCTAAGGGTTGGTGTGTTTAATAATTCTTTTTAGTTTCCATTGTTGAATAAGAATTGCACTATTTCCCATGTCCTTATTCTCATTTTCGATCACTATATATTCATATTTTCCTTTTTACTAATTTAACTTAATTTGTTTTACATGTAAATAATCTCCTCTTACTTCTTATGATAAATTAATGTGTTATTAAGTTAAAATATATTAGTATTCAATTTTTTTGAAAACAAAAAAATTAAAAGTAATACAATTTCAAAGATAATATGATTACAAAAGGTTTGCATGCGCATGTAGAATATATGTCTACATGTATGTATGAATTTCATATGTGTATATGTTATACATATAATTATAAATTTCAATTACAGAGTCCAAATTATTAAATAAATAAATAAATACGAGAGGAATGTATAATAAAATAATATAAATAGGAGAGAGTAATGTACAATCAAGACATTTATGGGATGTACAATAATTAAATTTGAGAGCAGGAGAGGAAAGCTAAAAGGGGGTGTATTTTTTGAATAGAATCATTTGATATTGGGGTGGAAAAAACCGGTAAGAGATGGCAGAGAGACTGTGAAAGCCTTAAATTACTTTGGAATTTATTTATCAGAACTAGTAATAATAATAATAATAATAATAATAATAATAATAATAATAATAATAATAATAATAATAATAAAGTAGGGTAAGAATGAATGGTCTACTACCATCCAATCATCTTATTTTTCTTTGTCTTAAATGATTATGTGGCTGGCCCCACTTCTCTGCTTTTGCTTTTTGATTCTCCCTGTATGCCAACCATATGCCCACTACTACTACATGGGTTTTCCATTTTCTGATTTCGCTTTTATTTTTATTTTTTATTTTAAATTTTTATTGCCTTGTTAATTTACCCATCTGAGTTTAGGAACATTTGTTAGGTATATTAATGAGATTTCAATTAATTACAAAATTATTTTTATATTTGAATTTTTTTTAAAAAAAATTCATATATATATATATATTAAAAAAATTTACTAGCCATAATTTTATTCTTTTCTTTCCAATAATTTTTTTTTCATTTAAATTTTTTATGAGAGAATTTGTAATGTGCATAAAATATATTACTGTCAATATTTAAAAGTAAAAATTTCTACTTTTTTATTTACAAGTAAAAATAGAATATATAATATAAACTAAACATGTTATCACAGTATTATTAAAAATTAGTTTAGTGTGTATATATATATTTTGCAAAAAGATTAATAAAATTTTAGCTCTACTTATTATTTTTTTTTCTGTTAATGACATTACTATTGTTTATTTATTTATTTTTAATTTTGATTTATCATGAATATTTCATAGAATGGCATTATGGTGAACCATAGTGGAGCCAAGGCAGTCTCATTTTATGCGATCTCATGTCCGCGCCATGTAAAATTAGGTAGTTTTGGTCGAGCCTGAAGAGAAAATCCTTTGAAATAATTTATTGCCTAAATTTCATGCCAAATCTTATTAAAATTTATGATTTGTGTGGATGGGCTGTTAAATGTTAAAGTAATATTTGAAATAATATTTGATATTTATTAGCTATTCGAAATTATAATGGAAATATTGAAAGTTATATTTTCTGTCTTAAATTTATAGGCACTATTTTGTTAAATGTTTTTGATAATTAATTTATTAAAATGATAATTAAATTATAATTTAAAATAAAACCAACAGTAATGGATGTGGATCGGTTGCAGGGTGGAGTAATATGAAACCAATAGTGTCTGACTTGGGCATGGTTTCGCAATGTAGAATTGTACATTAACCGGACCCGCAGGGATGTCTGTGCAATAGATATTATACTTGTACAAAACGACAGCGCTTAATTAACTAAATTTGCCAATAAAGAAATAAGCTCTAATTCAATTATGTAGAATATTAACCGTTCAACTGTCAAGAACTGCCACAGTTTTTGCAGACGTGCATGAACATTCACTTTCAAAACTCAGACTTATTTTTGTGTCATTCTTTATTTTAATGTAATAAATTGTCGATTGACTAGTAATAGTAAATAGTAGTAATTAATTTGAATTACGCGATTGCAGTGAGCTAATACAAATGTGTTAAGTTACTAGACTTCGGTTAGTGAAAATTTTGAATTCAGCTTGATTATGATTATGTCGAAGTCGAATAGTTCGAATAATGTGTAAAAAAAATTTGAGTATTATAATGCCCAATGCAAGTTTCTCACAAATCCAATAAGCTATTGAGATTTTATATAATTTTAATTTTTTTATCACATATAATAAATTTATTAATTTGATTTTGAGATCAAATTTATTTAAATTTTATTTGATATTAATTAAAACGTTAATTTAATTTTTTTAGTAATAAAATAATTTAATAGAGTTGAATTCAAGCATTTCAAGTTTCTATTTGAGTCGAGCTAACTCAAAACGAAAAATCAAATTGAACTCTAATCAAGTGTTGTAATTTTAAATCGGTTCAAATATAAATTCAACATTGTTTAGAACAGACCTTTTTTTTTTTGCCTGTTTGTTTCGACTAAACTTGGTTAAGTAATTTCAACATCAAAATCAAAATATCCAGCAAAGCACTCTCAATAAAATATTCGTTCACACTCCAGGCTGAATTAATTTAAATTGAGTTATATTGTAGTAAATGAGCCTGCTACATGTTTGTATCATTTTGTGTTTCCAGAGTAAAAAATTTAATTACGTGTTAAAATTGTTGGATTTTTTGGTTTCTTTCTACGTAAAAAATTCAATATTTGAGTTCATTAAACTATTAATATTTTAGGATATCTATATACTAATATTATCCTAAGTTACAAGTATGTATTATTAGTGTGTCAGCTACCAAAAAAGAAAAAAAAAAGAAAAGAGAGAGAAAAAAGAGAATTTTTCTGTTGACAACAAGGCATTCTCGATTTTTCGGCGATCGGACATTCATCCATGCACCTATTAGGCTGAAATTTGGATAGCAGTTAGAGAACTCATCGTTCTTCATTCTGAATAGTGGAGATCTGTTTTGAATAGTTGAATTTCAGTATTTATGGCTCGAAGTTTACTGTTCACGTATAATTTTTCCAGCAGCGATCAGTTCGATTTTCTCGGATGATCGGACAGTCATTTGTGGTCGGATTTGGCTGAAATTTTGTGAGCACATTTAGAATATATTTTCTTTAATCTGGATAATGGAGATCAGATTTTAACAACTAGATTTCATCCATTGGCATAAACAGTAGCTATTTTGAGTATTTTTCCTCATTCTCTTGTTTATTTCTTATTATTTGGTTGATTTGGTGTTGCTACTTTACTTAAGTGTTGCTGTAGTAGCTTGTAGTTGCTGTAAACATTGATTTTGATAGTGGAGTTCATTTACTTGAATCAATAGAGGTCCCGTGATTTTTATCCTTCACATCGAAGGAGTTTTTCACTTAAAAAATCGTTGTCTGTGTGTGATTGATTTGTGCATCTTTAGACAGATTGTAAAATGGTTATTTGCTGAATTTATTTAAACACTCATCATATATTCATTCAAGTAGGGAAGAATTTATCTCGGTTCATTCCCATCAAAGTGGTATCAGAGCTAGTTTATTGGTTGATTGTGTTGTTTGCTTCTTTGAAAGATGGAGATGAATGTGAGTAAAATGATTTGTTTGGATGGCACAAATTATTACAAATGGAAAGACAAAATGAAGGACCTTGTTGTAAAAAGATTGCATTTATATGTATTTGCTTCTCAAAACTCGAGTCTAAATTTAATGAAGATTAGGAATTTAAACATTTACAATTATGTGGTTTTATTAGGCAATGGGTGGAAGCTAATGTGCTGAATCATATTGCTAATGAAACAAATGTTAAAACCTTGTGGAAAAAGTTTAAAACTTTGTATGCTTCAAATACTGGTAACAATATGTTATTTTTGCTTAAACGAGCTAAACGCTTGCAATATAGAGAAGACAACCCTATATTAGATTATGTGAATGAATTTCAAGGTATCTTTGATCAATTATCTGGCATGGGTGTCAAATTTGATGAAGAGGGTATTGGACTTTCGTTGTTGAATATACTTCCTGACTCATGGAAAAACTTTCGTGTATCTTTGACTAATTCTGCTTCTGAAAGTGGTGTAATCATGTCATATGCAAAGATTAGAGTTTTGAATGAAGATATGAGAAGAAGAAATCAGGGGGTATCAAGTTCACAGCCAGAAATTTTGATTACTAAAAATAGGGGAAGAAGTAAAAAAAAAAAGTGAAGATCAGAATAGAGGCAAGAGCAGGAATAAATCAAAATCAAGGTATAAAAACCTTGAATGTCATTACTGTGGTGAACCAGAGCATATCAAGAAATATTATTTCAAGTGGAAGAAAGAGAACAAGGCAGACAAAGGGAAGCAAGAAAGGAGAGGCAATGACAACAATATTGATCGTGTTGTCACTACCACTTCAAATGATGATTTGGCTATAGTTTATCAAGAGAATATAGTCGATGTAGCCTATGATAATACTGCTTGGGTTCTTGATAGTGGTGTATGCTTTCATGTTACGTCAAGGAAGAAGTTTTTCACATCTTATACTCCAGATGAATTTGGAGTTTTGAAGATGGGTAATGACGGAGTGTCAAATGTGATAGGCATTGAAACTGTTTGTTTGAAGGCCCAAAATAAAACAAAATTAGAGTTAAAGAATGTTAGACATGCACCGGATATTAGGTTGCATTTGATCTTCACTAATAAGGTTGATGATGATGGCTATTGCAGCACTTTTGATGATGAAAAATATAAAATCAGAAAAGGCTCCTTGGTTGTGGGTAGAGGAAAGATGGCTTCGGGCTTATATCGGTTGCAAGCTTCAATCTCTATAGATTTTGTTAATACAGTTAAAGGTGATAGCTCTTCGAAATTATGGCATAAGAGGTTGAGTCATATTAGTGAGAAGGGACTAGATTGTTTAGCTAAAAGGAATTTACTTTTGGAATTAAAAGGTGCAAAGTTAGACAGATGTGTTCATTGTTTGGTTAGAAAATAGAAGAGAGTTTCTTTCAAACATCATTCTCCTTCTAGAAAAAATGATTTTCTTGAGCTGGTACATTCAGATGTATGTGGTCCTTTAAAGAAAAAGTCATTTGGTGAAGCACTTTACTTTGTGACCTTCATTGATGATCATTCAAGGAGACTTTGGGTTCGTACTTTACAGTCAAAAGATCAAGTTCTTGGATCATTTAAAGAATTTCAAGCTTCTGCTGAGAGAGAAACTGAAAAGAAGTTGAAATATATTCGCACTGATAATGGTGGTGAGTATTGTGGGCCTTTTGATGCATATTACAGAGAACAAGGTATCAGACATCAAAAGACACATCCCAAGACTCCTCAGCTGAATGGTTTGGCAGAAAGGATGAACAGAACATTGACAAAGAGAGTCAGATATGTGCTTTCAGAGGTTAAATTGCCTAACTCTTTTTGGGGTAAAGCTTTATATACTGTTGCATATGTGATCAATCTACCTCCCACAATTGCATTGAAAAATGATATTCCAAATAGGTTCTGGTATGGTAGGGTTATTTCCTATGACCATCTATGAGTATTTGGTTGCAAATATTTTGTGCACGTTACTAAAGATGAGAGGTCCAAGTTAGATGTTAAGACTAGACAATGTATCTTCATTGGCTATAGGCAAGATGAGTTTGGTTACAGATGCTATGATCCAATTCAGAAGAAACTTGTCAGAAGTCATGATGTAGTATTTGTAAAAGACTAGACTATTGAAGATATTAACAAGGTGGAGAAATTAAAGCCTCAAACTGGTGATTAATTGACTTAGACTTATCTCCTACAACTCTTACGCCTGATGCAGTTGAGGTTCAGAATCATAGTGATGTACAAAATGATAATCAGAATGCAGATGAGGTTAGTACTCCTGAATATGAAGCAGTTGATAATCAACAAGCGGCATATGTTGAGGAACCTAAAATTTCACTTAGAAGATCTACCATAGATCGAACACATTCTACCAGGTATTCACCTAATGAGTACATACTTTTGACATACAATGAAGAATCTGAATGCTATGAAGAAGCCATTAAAAGTGAGCAAAAGGCAGAATGGATTGCAACTATGAAAGATGAAATGTAGTCTTTAGTTAATAATCACACCTTTAAATTGGTGAAGCTTCCTAAAGATGAAAAAGCCTTTAAGAATAGGTGGATCTATAAAGTAAAGCAAGAAGAGAATTTCTCATCTCCATGATACAGAGCTAGATTAGTTGTCAAGGCCTTTAGTCATAAAAAAGGGAGTTGACTTTGATGAGATTTTCTCACCAGTGGTCAAGATGTGCTGCTACTCTTGATTTAGAGGTTGAGAAAATGGATGTTAAAACAACCTTCCTTCATGGTGACTTAGAGGAGAAAATCTACATAGAACAAACTTAAGGTTTTATGGTGAAAGGAAAAGAAAATTACATTTGCAAACTGAAAAAAGAGTTCATATGGGCTGAAACAAGCACCTAGGTAATGGTATAAGAAGTTTGAGTCAGTTATGGTTCAACAAGGCTACAAGAAGACTACTTCTGATCATTATATTTTTGTGCAGAGACTTTCTGATAGTGATTTTATCATACTATTACTATATGTTGATGATATGCTCATTGTGGATTCTAGTTATTCAAGAATTGATAGCTTGAAGAAAGAGTCAAGCAAGTCCTTTACAATGAAGGATTTAAGGCCAGCAAAGCAGATATTTGGCTTTCACCCATGTCTTTGATAGTGAAAGCCTGGTGAAGAAATAGTTTGACGTGAAGAATGACATCCAAAGATGTTCTAGAGATCAGAACATCATCAACATACACCAGTAAAACCAAAAAGATAGAGTCCCTAGAAAAAGTGAATAAGCAATTGTCATGTGAAAACTGAACAAAGCCATAGCTTCTAAGAGTTTGAGTGAATTCCAAATTCCACTGGCATAAAGCTTGTTTCAAGCCATACAAAGAGTAAACAAGTTTACAAACTTGCCCTAGCTGAGCTTTAGCATATCCCTGAGGTGGAAGCATATAAAGATCTTCATTAGTATGCCTATGAAGGAAGGCATTATTGATGTCAATCTAGTGCAAAGGCCAATTTCGAGCAGCAACAACAGCTAGAAGAATTCTAACTGTCACATTATTAGCCACTGGAGAAAACACCTATGTGAAATCCAACCCCTCAACTTGGTTATATCCTTTAGCCTCCAATTATGCCTTTTGTTTGTCAATTGAGCCATCTGCCTTTAGTTTAAGCTTGAAAACCCACTTAGACCTTATAGCCTTCTTATTAGGAGGCAAAGAAGTAATGTCCCATGTGTGATTAGCTTATAATGCCTACAATTCACTTTCCATAGCCTTTACCTAAGCAGGAGACTTAGAGGCCTTTACATAGGATATTTGTTCCTAATCATGTAACAAATTAGCTAAAAAACACAAATATGCAGAAGAAAATTGTCCAACAGTAGGTGAAGTTGAGGGAGTAGAAGAAAAGTCTATATGATAATCTTGCAACCATTGTGGAGGTTTGTATTTCTAGTGTTTTTCCTGGTAGGTTGAGTGACTGGAAGATTATAAGGAGAATGTGAATCTGGTAATATACAAGTAGAATTAATAGGTGAAGAAACTAATGTAGATTGTTGAGCAGTAGAGGTATCACAAGAAAAAGGAGAAGAAGAACTAGTAAATCTATAAGAAGGTTGTGATGGTGGAAGGACAATTGAAGGCGGAACATTGGAGTGAATATCATTATATGTATTAATAGGCAAAGGTAAAGTAAGATTAGGAGTAAAATTAGGAGGAGGATTAGAAGTAGACTGAACCTTAAAAGGAAAGTTGGTTTCAAAGAAATCAACATCTCTAGAGCTAAAAATAGTGTCAATAGCCAAGTTAAGCAACTTATATGCATTTTTACCTTATGAAGCACTAAGATAAATACACTATAGCTCTAGGAGCAAATTTGAACTTAGCAAGACTATTGTCTTTGGCATAAGCCACAACCAAAACTTCTAAGATCATTATAGTCTAGAAGCTTGGAGAATAATAGCTCAAAAGGTGTTTTCCACTTCAAAACAACAGTAGGGAGTCTATTTATAAGGTAAGTAGCATATAGGATAGCTTGACTCCAAAACTTTATAGGCAATGCTGATAGAAATAATAAAGCTCTAGCAATCTTAAGAATGTGCCTATGTTTTTTTCTTTTTTTCCACAAGGCTATTCTGCTGTGGTGAATAGGTGCAAGATTTTTTATGAATGGTACCATAGTCAGATAACAAGGATTGGCAGGATTGACTAACTCAATCCCATTATTAGTACAAAATGTTTTAATAGTGCAATTGAAATGTGTTTCAATTAGTTGGAAGAATTTACGTAGAATAGAAACAATTTGTGATTTATAAACCATGAAATAGGTCCACATACCCCTGCTATAATCATGCACCAAAGTTAAAAAGTAGTGCTCCCCATTTACAGTCCTTGTAGAATATGGACCACATGTGTTTGCATGAATAAGCATAAAGGTTTGTATGATTTGGTTGTACTATGAGGAAAAGACTTTTCTTGTTTGTTTTGCAAGAGGATAAATGAAGTAAGGAAGTGAATCAATAGTGTTCTTATTCAAAAAATGAAGATGAGAAAGTACAGTATTAGAGGGATGGCCTAGCCTACTATGCTAAGTTTGTACAGAAATAGAAGTCACTTGATTTACATGAGCTTAATTAAGTGTAGTAGGCATCAAGGTTGTCAAAATCGGGATTCTACCTTGAATCGAAAACTAATTCTAGAATCGTAAATCGGTAGAATCGTATTTGAATCGTAAGATTCTACGTTAAATGAAAATTTTACCATATTTCATAAATAAATTACATTTAACATGTTAAAGAACATAAAACCATAATTAAATGATTAATTTCACAAGTTTAAACATAGATTCAAACTACAAATTGAAATAAAAGACATAAATTAACATAAGTTATAAATAATTATTAAAGATATTAAGTAAGATCGAAGATATCATCATCATCCATTGCATCATTTGGAGCATCACCAACGTCCAAACCAATAACATTAACATCATCATCATCATGAGGGAGCTCCAAATCATCATCCATAGCTTCTCCATCTTGAGTCTCCAAATTCTCTACATCTTCAGCATCTTCATCTTCATTTTGTTTCTCCTCTCCTACCTTTACAATCCACTCATCATCAGAGGAAACATCAAGTTCTTCTTCACTTTTATCAAGTTCACTTGGACCAATATTTTTCTTAACTCTCTTTTCCAACTTCAAGTTATACATTACAAACACCAAATCATTCATTTTTTTTTGTATAATCGATTTCTTTTCTTTGTATGGACCTATATTAAAAGGACAAAATTATCAATTGGTAAGATGAATGTAAATGAAAATAATATAATAATGCAAAATGAAATATTATATGAGGTTTTGAATCGTAGAATCTTACTGAGATTCCACCGATTCTAACGACTTGAATCGGGATTCTCTAGGATTTCACCCTAAAAAAGATTCTATAACCGATTCAAAACTTAATTCCATATTCAACTCGTAGAATCGTAAGATTCTACGTTTTGAATCGGGATTTTGACAACCATGGTAGGCATAGCTTTCTTACATTGAATCTTAAAAGCATTAATAGTGAGTGTATAAAGGTTGTCAACAACTCTTCCAAAAGCTATACTGGTATCACTCTTCTAATACTGTAAAATGTAAGAATTATGAGTAAACAGTAATGAAACTTGTTTTGCTTTGGTTAATCTGGTTACTGACAAGAGGTTATAGGTAAAAGATGGAAAATACAAAACATTGGTTAATTACAGGTCATTTTGTATGGTTACTATAACAATAGTCATTTTGTATGGCTTTGGCTAACATCACAGCTCCCTTTGCATTCTCATCCATACCTAATTGACTTAGCTTATGCCTTTCAATCCTAAACACTAATGAATGAGTCTTATTAACAAAAGGAAATGGATCAGACATTAGACTATGATCTTTAGCATTCTCATATCCATCATTTAATCCCATAAGAAATTGCATCCGTTTATTTAAAGAGATTATTTCTTCCATTCTCTTACCAACCTCCTCACATTTACCACAAATACATTGTGGGTGTAGTCCTAATACAATTAAGCTCATCCCACAACTTCTGCAATTTAGTGTAATAAGTACTGACCGTCATATTACCTTGTTTCACATTCGACATCTCTCTTTTTCAATTGAAAGATTTGTGGTCCATTACTCTCTCTTCAAAGTTATCTTCAAGTGCCTTTTACAAATCTCTAGCAGAAGCTTTATAAATGAAAGCCTTTGCAATTTCTTTCTTAATAGCGTTTAATAGCCAGGATATAACCATTGAGTCAGCTCTATTCCACCTTTCAATTTTTTCCTTTCCTTCCATAGGTTTCCGAGCTCCTCCTTCAATGAAATTTAACTTATCTTCTGCCTTTAAAGCAATCTTAACATATCTGCTCCAAGTGAGGTAATTCGCACCATCCAACAAGTTTGTCACCAGAATCATGCTAGGATTATCAAAATTTTGTAGATGCAGAGGTCCTCCAAACTCCATTATCTTCGACTGTAATTGTTGTGTTGTTGTTGCTTTAATTTCTACCATGCCTTGGACTAGATCGCATAAGTAAACAAAAGAAGGTATTACAGTGTATGAAGTAAATTAGATGAGCTCTGATACCATGTTGAGATTCAGAGTAAAGAACAAGATGACAAAAATATTTGTGAAAATATCTTTTGTATTCACATTGAATGTAAAGTAAGGAAATGGTTTATATACAAGTAACTAACTAGCTGAAAACTAACTACAGTTGTTATCGTGTGGGTTGTGCTAAAACAAGATACACGTGATTTGTTCTTACTTTTACTACTAATAAAAAACGCTGCGTATGTAAACAAAACGTTGCGTGTGAATAACTTATGTTGACTTCTACAGAAATTATGGAGATAGATAGTTCACGCGTTGTGAATTTCGTTAATGGAGAGGTTGTCTTACATCCTCTAATGACCCTTTCCTCTCCTTTAATGAATTCGGGCGATGATCAAATGAAAGTGAAATGTGAAGATCTATCACGTTTTTACAGAAGCAAACCATGATGTTGATTATGCTAAATATTTTCCACCAGGTTATCATGCATATCTTGGATGCTTCTTGTGGCTTTTCATATTTGCTAGATAGTAATACAGCTGCAGTAGCTTATCTAAGTGCTTATGCTCCCCCCTCCAATAAAAAAAATGGTAAAAATCGAGAGTTAAAAGAGAGTAAAAAAATCAAGAGGCAAATTTTTAAGAAAACAGTACTTACACAAATAGTTTTAACTAATAAATTTAAAGGAGTAGAATTTCATTATAATAATTATCCTTTTAAATAATATTATTTTTTCATTCTTTTATTTAATAATTATTTAATTTAAATTAATTATGTTGGATAGAATTAACTAAAGTGTTTGTGTAACATTAGATTTGACATAATGTGATTGTTTATACTACTCATCTAAGGTTGTGTTCTAGGTAGTAGATTTTTTAATTTTTATTTTTTTAAAAGTAAAATCTATTTTTATTTTTTATTTTATATTTTTTAAAAAACATATTTTAGGTTTTTAAAAATTATATCATAATTATTAAAATTTTTATTATTAAAAATAAAGAGATAAAAATTAAAAATAAAACTTACAACCTTTGTTATTAAATTTGCAGAAAAATAAAAGAGTAAAATATATATATATATATATATATAATACAAAAAAATAGAAAAAATGTATAAATTACGATGGAAAAGAAAAAAAAACTATGATAAAAAGAGAAAAAAATTGACTTTTGTAGTAAAATAAAAAAAGAGTTTTATTGATATAAAATATTTTCTCAAAATTAAAATTCTCAAGACAATATTTTATGAATTTTATATTTAGTGTGAAATTAATTTTTATTTAGTCACAAAATTTAAAATTTAATGATATTACCAAACGTATTTTAACTTTTTTTCAAAAAAAAATAAAATTAAAAAATAAAACTATTTCAAACACAACCGAAATCAAATAATAATATTCTCTCCATATCAATTGATATGTTACCCTTTTTTAGGTGGAATTTATATGATTTACACTATTTATAGTTTTGTTTTCATTTTTACAGTAGTTTTATTTTTTTTCATTAATACATTTTCCCTTTCCCCTTTTTATAATTTTTGTTAGTTTTTTATTTTTAAAAAAATACTACTTTTATGTGTTTGCGTTTCTCCTTTCTTCTCTTTCATTTTCTTCTTCCATTATAGTTTTTCAACCGTAAAGTTATTATTTTTAAACTATATTGCCTTTTACATGTTGAATAAAAATGTTTCAAGGAAATTTTTTTTCTTTATAATTTTTTTTTATTTTTATCAATTTGTATTTTTTGAATTGATATATGACTTTTCTTTTAAATTGTATTTGTTTCACTTTGATTTGTATTTATATTGTTTGTATATAATATAAAGGTTTGAAGATAATATATATACAACATATATACGATATATTTATGTATATAAAGGTTAAAATACAATATATATAAGAAATTTAGATAATATATCTGTAACATATATATAATATATTCATAATATATACATTATAATTAATTAATTTATAAAAATTATATATAAAGGCAGAAGACAATATGTACGCAACACATACTGACATATTTATTTATATAAAGGATGAAACATAACATATAAAATGATATTAAGGTTTTTATTTGAGAAATTTTTATAGAATGACATTATTTTCTATTAAAGTTATTATTTTATAAAATATAATTATTTGAAATAAACTCAATTTTTATATTCTTTTTTTAAAAAATTTATAATACATATACAATATATTCACAATATTTACAATATATATATATATATAAAGTCCAAAAAATGGACGAAAATTTTTATGGGATGATAGCATTCCATAATTTTGTAATTTCAAAAACTTTTTCCATATTTTGATATTTTTTTTAACTTTTGTATGTTTGGAAAAAAAATTACTTTGAATCTAATTTTGTTAAATTCTTTTTTTAATTTAATATTTTAACTAAAGATATAATAGAAAAAATATATGTAATTTTATTTTTCTGATAAAAATAACTAATTTTTTAATTATTGTGCATTAAAAAATATATTTATGAATGGAATAATAAATATATTTTCATTGGGAATGGAAAAAATATTAAATGTAAAATAGGAAAGAAAATACATGGCCATATATTAGATTAAAAAAAAAACAGAGATTGCAACTCTAACTTCTCCTTTTTTTTTTTTCCTATAATTCTTTAGATAAGAAATAAAAAATCAGTTTAAAAGAAATATATTAGAAATAAAACAATGGTTAAGCCTGAGAGAAATAGGGAAACAAAGGATCCTATAATTAGATTCACTTATATTCTTTGCCAGGTTTTGATTCACTCACTAGTTATATATTATAACTTAATATTCAAGATTTTTGAGTTTTCTGGAAATTTTAGAAAAAAAATTGCTATTAAATATTTGGAAGGAATTTCTTAAATATGGAGATGCAGTTGAGATTTCATTGGTAATAGATTGACTGGTGAATTTGCAAATTGTAATATGATGGAGAAAATTTAAAAAAGTTTGGTCTTCTCAAATTTTAAATTTTTTTTAGTTATAACATATTTATTTCTTGTCCTTTATTTCTCAGCTAAATCTTTTTTATAATTACTTTTGTCTCTCCATATTAAAATTTAAGAAAAAAAATATTTTATTCTTTTCATCTGAAAATTGTGATACATATATTTTTTCTAATTCAAGTATCAAAATTTTAAACAAAAAAAGTTGTACAACGGATTATTTCATCGCTAAATCTCATTTATATAACTCATTATACTACATTTAACCCATTTAATGTATAGATATTAAAAGAAAATGTGTTCATAATTTCAAACAAAAAGAAAGAAAGAAAGAAAATGTATTCATCGTCTACTTTGTTAGAGTTCATATTAATTTATTTGTTATCATCAATTTGTTTAATCTATTGTATTAATTATATTTTATTTGCTCACTTATAAATTGACATTTGATTAATGTCAATTTATCATGTTGGCACACTTAGCAAAGAACATTACGCCAAACCACACCAATGCGTGGCCCAAGTGCCATTATTTCTACTCGATTTCATCAAGTATTCATATCATGATGGTTTCAAAAACACCTAAAGGCCCCGTTTTTCCGACAACGAATCCACTTTCATATTGCAGAACCTTGGAAAATGCTAAAATTTCGTTTTTCTTTTTTTCTTTTTTTTCATTTTTTTTAACAAATAAGAGAAGTTGTGTCATTAGTTGCAGTATACGTCCAGCAGAGATCGCTGGCTGCCCACATGGTCTACTAGCAAAGAGCATCCATTGCAGGAGGGCCATTTTTCATACGCATATATAAGGATGCCCATATAAATAAATGAGCAAAGAGAAATTTGCGAGATGATAAATAACTATGAACAGAAATTTACATCTGGGGTCTTGGAATAACTGCATCGGATCGTATTTTATTTTTGGGAGTAGTGAATTTCCCCATGTATGCTGAGGAAAACTGAAAACACATTTCTGTGTATCATGGTTATGTGATGCAGCCAGGGGCGAAGCCAAATTTGTTAGTAAAGGGGGACAAAATAAAAATATTATCATAGAAGTTGAAGGATAGAGGGGTATTTTAAAATTTTGAAGGGGGGCAATTAAGTATTTTAAAAATTTTAATAATATATATATATAAAAAAAAAATTTTCTAAAACATAAGGGGGGCAGCTGCCCCCCTTCTTATACAAGTGGCTTCGCCACTGGATGCAGCTCTAATAACTTAAAGTTTGGAGGCATGAGTCGTGATTTTGCTCAAGGCAATAGCTGTCTTAGAACCAGATGAGCATGCCAAATACTTGCAGATGAAATTCCCTGCCAACATGACCTTTTGGAGATCCACATTGGTCTTAACTCCAAGGCCATTGAGCAAGTAAACAACATCTTCAGTCGCAACATTACCAGAAGCTCCCTTAGCATAAGGGCAACCCCCAAGACCAGAGACAGATGAATCAACAGTGTTGATCCCCATCTGCAAAAAGGAATATGGACATTACTTCATAAGAATTGAGAGCTTTAGATTTCTGAAAGTTTTGAGAAGTTCCCTTAGTTGAAAGACTTCACCTTTCTAGTTCTTTTAACCCGCAAAAATAGAAAAATCAGAAATTGATACTACACCAGCAACTACATATGGGCTTTTTGCGACAGCTTTATGCATCTTGATAAATAATAAACAAGTGAACAACTAAAGTATTGACATAATGACCAGCTGTCAATGAACCACTATCATTCATTTGGCATCAATGATAGGGCATTCATGTTTCAAAAAAAAAAAATGATAGGGCATTCATGAATACAAAAACATTGATTTGGTATCTTGAGCAGAAACAAAAGATGCAGGAAGGAAAACTCCTTAGAACATTTCCACACAATATAAACATGATTGTCTCCTTGAAACATTTCCACACAATATAAACATGATTATCTCCTTCAAACATTTCCACCAATATAAACATGATTGTCATGAATCTTGCATGATTTGTTTTGAAAGTACAGAACATGAAGAAAAGCTGCTTACTTGGAGTGATGCTAGAATATTTGAAAGAGCTTGTCCGTAAGTGTCGTGAAAGTGGACAGCAACCTTATCAACAGGGACAACATCAATAACAGCTTCAAGCATTGGAATGACAGTACCTGAGCCATGGGAAGAAAGACATAAAATCAAATGATAGTTTTTTTCAGGGAAAATCAAATGATAGTTAAAAGAATAAAAAATTAAAAACTTAATTCTTTCCTTCTGATTTTGGGATAAGCTTTCACTCAGTAGTGATAAGTAAAAGAATGAATTCCTTAATAAAATTGAATTTACAACAATATACAACATCTATTTATATAAGAGAATATTTAATTTATTGCCTATTAAGGAGGAAATTAAAGAAGAATATAAGAAAGAATTTAAAGAAAGAAGGCAAAAGCGATAATTTAAGAAAGACTTTAAGGAAAAAGAAAAAGTAGCTGTCTTTTTCACACTCCCCCTCAAGCTGATAAATGGATATCATTCATTCCAAGTTCGCGTATCATTCGTCGAAATACTATTCCAGTCAAACCTTTGGCGAGCGCATCGGCCAGCTGATCATTAGTGGAAATAAAAGGAGTACAAATCAGACTACTATCAAGCTTTTCTTTAATAAAATGTCTGTCAACTTCAATATGTTTCGTACGATCATGCTATATTGGATTATAAGCAATGTTGACGGCAAATTTATTATCACAATAGAGCTTCATAGGGCCTTTCCATTTAATTTTAAGATCATTTAGTATGATCTTTAGCCACAAACGTTCACATATCCCGAAAGCCATAGCTCTAAATTCAGCTTCAGCACTAGACCTGGCAACTACATTATGCTTATTGCTTCTCCAAATTATAAGGTTACCTCCTAAGAAGGTATAATATTCCAAAGTAGACCGCCTATCAAGTGGAGAACCTGCATAGTCTGCATTTTTATAACACTCTAGAATCAACCTTTCTTCCTTTTTAAACATAATTTCTTTTTCAAGATTACCTTTCAAATATTGCAAGATTCTATTCACAGCTTTGAGATGTGTTTCTTTTAGATTATGCATAAACTGACTCACAACACTAATAACATATGCAATATCAGGCCTGATATGAGATAAATATATGAGTCTACCAACAAGCTTTTGGTAAGACCCTTTATCAACCGCTACATCTTCTGAAAAATCTCTCAATCTATGATTTTGTTCTATAGGTGTGTCCACAGGCTTACAACACAACATACCAATATCCTTCAAAAGATCTAACACATACTTCTGTTGAAAGATGAAAATCCCTTTCTAAGAGTGAGCTACTTCAATACCCAAGAAATATTTAAGTTTTCAAGTTCTTTGATCTCAAATTCTTTCAGTAACTGCTGCTTCAAGTTATCCATTTCCTCAAGATTATCTCCCGTGACTATAATGTCATTCACATACACAAGAAGTATACACACTCCCCCTGAAGTAGAATGCCTTACAAATAAAGTGTGATCGCCTTGACTTTGTTTATAGCCTAACGAAAGCATCACTTTAGTAAATTTACCAAACCAAGCTTGTGGAGATTGTTTGAGCCCATATAATGCCTTCTTCAAATTACAAACCATGTTTTTGGTTGTTGAACAAAGACTGGAGGAATTTCCATGTATATTTCTTCTTCAAGATCGCCATGAAGACATGCATTTTTTACATCGAACTGTTGTAGTGGCCAAGAGTAATGAGTAGCTAGAGTCAATAAAATTCTACTGTATTCATTTTAGCTACTGGAGCAAATGTCTCCAAATAATCAACACCATAGGTTTGAGTGTATCCTTTAGCAATCAACCTCACCTTATATCGTTCTAAGGTACCATCAGAGTTATACTTCACAATAAATACCTATCTGCATCCAATTGGCTTCTTTCCACTAGGTAGTTGTACCATATCCCAAGAGTTATTCTTCTCAAGTACATCCATCTCAAACTACATAGCCTTTTTTCAATTTTTATTTCCTAATGCTTCAGATAATGTCTTTGGAATAGGAATAGATTAGAGGTTAGCTAGAAATGTTTTATGTGGAGTAGAAAAAGAGTTATAGAACACATATAAGTTGATTGGATATTTAGTGCAAGTCCGTTTACCTTTTCTAATAGCAATAGGAATATCTAAATCATTAATGGTGGAATTACTTACAGTTGTAGGATCAGAGGCAGATTCAGTTAATGGAACGTGCTCAGGTCTAGGTAATGGTTTCATCCTTCTTGAATATACCTGTAATGGACGAACATATTTTTGGGTTTAGTTCCCATGTAATTCATTTTGCAAAACAGGATAATTTTTAGACTCATCTATAGATATAGGAGTAGGAACTGTAGGTGAATCTACAGGATTTTTAAATACAGGGCTGGGATTTGACAACTCAAGAAGAAAGAAATCACCATCCTCATCAATACTTAAAGTTTTTTCCTCAATTGTAGAAGGGTTTGGAAAGTAAGGTTCCTGTTTAACAAATGTAACATCAGCAAATACATATACCTTTTTAGTAGGAAGATGATAATACTTATAACCCTTTTGAGTAGAGGAATAACCAATGAAAACACATTTTTTAGCTCTTGGATCAAGTTTATTTCTGTTTTGAGTATGTAAATGAACAAATGACACACGTCCAAAAATCCTTGGAGTTAAATTGTTTGAGAAAGTATAATTGGAAAAAAACTGTGAAAGAATTTGTATAAGACTTTTAAAATCAAGAACTTTTGTAGGAAGCCTATTGATAAGATAAGTTGTTAAAACTGCTTCACCCAAAAAATATTTTGGGACATTGTTTTGAAATAAAAAAAGCTCTTGTGATAGAGAGAAGACTATTTTTTCTTTCAGCTACCCCATTTTGTTGGGGTATATAGACACAAGATATTCATTTACAATGCCCTGTTTTTGAAGATAAGAAGATAGTATATGATTGAAAAAGTCTTTTGCATTGTCTGAACGAAATCTTTTTATTCCTAGTCCAAACTGAGTTTTAATCATTTCATAAAAGAAAGGGAAGATTTGACTTACATTAGACTTATTTTTTAAAAGAAAAATCCAAGTAACCCAAGTGCAATCATCAATAAAAGACACAAACCATTTTGCTTCTGAAATATTAGCAATGGTAGATGGTCCTTAAATATCACTATGAATAAGAGCAAAAGAAGTCACAGTTCTATTATTACTTATTGGAAAAGAGGCTCATTTGTGTTTAGCCAATTCTCATACATCACAATGAAAACATTCAATAGCAAATCATTTAAAAAGAGAAGGAAACATAACTTTCAAAACACTAAAAGAAGGATGTCCAAGACGACGACGACGAAGTAAAATTTTACTTTTTCTAGACTCTAACATATTGAAAAGAAAGGTAGTAGGTGACAAACTCAAATTTCCATTTCGACCATTTGGATTTTCAAAATAGTAGAGACCATTCCTTTACTTAGTACGTCCAATCATCCTCTTCGTGTCCCTGTCCTGAATAACACAATAAGAATGATAGAAAGATGCACTACAATTAGAATCAGTGGTTAACTTATGGACAGATATAAGATTGGTACACAATTTTGGAACATGGAGAATATCTTTTATACATAGAGATTTATTCAAATAGTATCTCTTTGACCAGCTACAGTTATAACTGATCCATCAGCTGTGGTTATTTTTCTATTGCTTGAGCAAGGGGTGTATGAAGTAAATTTATGAGAGGAGTTGGTCATGTGACTAGTAGCTCCTGAATCAACAATCCAAGAGGTGAGAAATACATCATTGGAAGCGTTAGAAAAACTAGAAAAGGAAATAAGGTTGTACTGAGAAGATGTAACTGAAAATACCAATGCACTTGTACCTGTTGAAGGCTGTGATTTTTGTTTCTGTAGGGTCTCCAGTAAACCCTTGAGCTTTTCTACTTCTTCAATGCTAAAAGCATCATGAGAATCAGAACTCTCCATATTAGAAGCTACAATATGAGCTTGTCCCTTTCTTCTTGATTGGCCTCCTTTAAAGTTTTGAGGTTTACCATTAAGCTTCTAGCACTTTTTTCTAATATGGTGGGACTTTTTGCAGAAAGTACACCATATAGAGTTTGGCATTTTTAGAGATATCTTCATGTCCATCCTGACCAATGTGTTGCTTTATGTTGGAATTTTTGCTTGTTTTGGACAATAGACCAGAACTTTCTACATATGGTGTTTCAAGCATAACGCCTCTTCTATCTTCTTCAGATAGAACAATTGCAATTGCTTCATTCAATGAAGGTAATTCCTCCTTTCCAAGGATCTGTATTTGTACTGCATCAAATTCCACATTCAGGCAAGCTAGGAATTCATATACTCTATGCTTTTCAACAAACCTTTTAAGGATAACAACATCTTCTTTGCACTTCATCTGAATGCTTTGGTAATGGTCTATTTCTTGTCATAGGCCCTTCAAAAAATTGGGATATTCTGTGACAGAGCGACTTCCTTGCTTGGAATTTGAGATCTTTGTTTTAATTTCATTAATTTGAGCAACATCATGAACCTTCGAATAAGTCTGTTTAACAGCCTCCCATATGTCTTTGGTTGTACCAAAAAACATATAAGTATCATTTATTTCAGGTAGCATAGAATTCTACAGCCAAGACATCACCATAGAGTCTTCCTCATCCCATGCATCAAATTTAAGGTCTCCTATTTTTGGACGTGTGTCTAAAAAGTGGCTTAACTTTCCTTTTCCTTTTGAGAAAGGCCCGAACCAATTGAGACCATTTTAAGTAGTTTTTTCCATTCAACCGATAGACTGTTTGGATATTTTGCAACTCACTTGCTGAATTTTGAATGGCATTATCCACTATAGAAGCTCCAGAAGTTGATTCTATTTTATTGGTGTCATTCATTTTTCAAATGGGTAAAAAGATACACGACAAAAAAAAAAGAAAAAAATGATGAAGTATTGGTCAGACTAATAAAAAAAATATAACAGACCAAAAAACACACCAATAATAATTGCCTAAAAAGTGGCTTTGATACCATGAAAAAATGAATTCCTCAATGAAATTGAATTTACAGCAATATACAACCTCTATTTATACAAGAGAATATCTAATTTATTGCTTAAATTAAGGAGGAAATTAAGAAAGAATCTTAGAAGGAAATTAAGGAAGAATTTAAGGAAAGAAGACAAAAGCCATAATTTAAGGAAGACTTTAAGGAAAAAGAAATAGTAGCTGTCTTTTTCACAATAAGGTCCCATGGCCAAAGCAAGAAGAAACTATGATGTCCATCCCCCTCTTATCTGAGTGTAGGTTATCTTTCAAATTTATATGTTTTTTATGATTGATTAAATGCTATGTTTACCATCATAAATATTTTTAAGAATTGTAAGTAGCCTAATTAGAATTTAATACAACCTTTTGAGCAACATCTCATCACTCTCCAACAATGAATTAAATCAATTACCCTAAAAGCATGTGCCTAAAGTGAGGCTTTGGACCTAGCAGCTAAGGCATGTATCCAACAACTCTGTGATACATGCTCATTCTAATGAATGCACAATGAAATCAAATATCTTTAGCATTTGAAGGTAAGATCGGGTATTACCAGGAGTGCCAACACCAATTGTATCACCAAGGGAAATTTTAGAGCAACCCATATCATAGAGTTGTTTAGCTACATATGCAAATTTTGTAGGGATATCATTCCCTCAACTGGACATCCCACAACACATGACATTATCTAATAAGATAAAAAAGAAGTAATTATTCAGCTAATCAACCAAAACGCGTCAAATCATTCACCAACCAAAATGCACATTAATTCATTAGAAGGTTGTACTACCCACATGCCAAATTTTTAGGCAAATTAAAATGAGCTTAATATCAAATATGAGATCACACGCACATAAGATAAGATTTCCTTAATGATTTGAAAACGTAAAATCATCAAACCTAAAGAAAATGGAACAGTTTTGAATGTTAGATAATAAAAAAATATTTATTTTTAGAATGTAACCACACATTACTTATAGCTTTGAGTTTTAACAAATGAAAAAGGGTAAAAGGAATATTTGTCTCACCATGAATCCAATAATTTTTAAGCTACAATGGCAACCTTGATGATAATCTTCAATTTATTATAACATTTACTATTTGAAGATTTCCAAATACCTTTAGATTGAACTAGTCAACAAAATCAGACACAAAATCATAGAAAATCCCAGTAATTATTGTGCTGCAAATTTAGGATTGGAATGCTTTTTATTAGATTGTAGTTAATATAGCATTTTTAATTGAAACTAATTTGTTAAAGGATATAAGTAATTCCAGCGATTATTCTACTTTCATGTTGATATAAAGTATTTTGTGCATATGTCATTACACATGCAATCCCATAAAGGAGGACATTAGTAAATCCTTGTGATTATTCTTAGCTCATCCCAATATACAGTGTTTGTGATATGTTATTGAATATGCAATCATTTAAGGCATTGTAGTTCTGGATTATCTTTTTGTGTTTCCATAAGAACTCCAGAAAAGCCTTCCCCCCATGATACCACATTGCTCAACAATGATGCTTTTGATGTTTTCCATTTTCTTTCCACAGAACAGAATACACTAGCCTTGGGATAATTTTAGTTGGTGCAGTTCAAAACCTAAAAAAGGATGGAACAGCCAGAGAATATTTAGAACTCAAATGTTGAGAAACATACAGGAATCCCACCACTTCAAATTAGGTATAAGCATCAGTCGGATTGGTCGGGTTTTAGGACTCGACCAACCCGACCACTTTATAGTGATTGAAAAAAATTATTTTTAAAAATCGACCATTATTAGTCAGTTCGATTATTTCGGTCGGTTTTTTGTTGGGTTCAGTTAGTTTTACTAGTAAATGTATAAGCCAAAACCGACTAACGCAGGCAGTTTAACCAACATGGTCAATCAGGTATGTCGGGTAGCAATCAGATCAAGTTTTGGGTTTTTTACTCATTCCTACTTAAAATCATATACTTAGTTGAGAGCCTTTGTCGTGTTCACCCTTAAAAGCGAAGAAAGAACACAACATAAGGAAAGCAAAGAAAGGAGGGGGTCATTACTCATCGAGATCAAGATCGTGTTTAGGTATAAGCATCGGTCGGGTCTGGCCACTTAATAGTGGTCGGAAAAAATCATTTTAGAAAACCAACCATTTTTTTGTCTATTCGGTCGGGTTTTATCGGATTTTATTGAGTTCAGTCGAGTTTATTGATAAAAATATATTCTAAAATCAACCAACTCAGTCGTTTAAACAAACGTGGTTGGTCGGGTCGGTTGGGTTCCAAAATTTTTGTTCATCCCTAATTGTGTTCCATTAGATAGTCTGGTCAGAGCAATTCTATAATCTAGCTTGCCTAGGCCAGGCATAAATTGTTCAGCTCTTTAACAATATTAAAAAAAAAAAAAAATTCTACCCTCCCTCTCTAAGGTCCAAGGGATGGAAAGACAGAGACTTTTAGCGTCAATAATTGAGACCTCGATAAGGAACATTTCTCTATATCTTTGTGGAATGTATGTTGCTAAAATTCCCAACCTATCATGCAAATTTTTGTAGAGATAAGGTGTTCTAAAATATAACCAAGATATTGCACAATAGTTCTATGGGTAAGATAGAGTAGAATTTTGAATTTCAATTTATAGAGTAGAATTTTCAATTTCAATTTCTTTCTCAACGAGGGTCAGAAAGCATGCTTAAGGGATGATGATGGCGCTCTCCTCACACAAGGCAAGGAACCACTACACATTCCCACCAAATGCACAAAGGGGAACTCACCTTCTCACATGGAGTGCGGAGCTCCCATCCAATGGTGTTAGCATCATATGATCCTCTATTCCTTTCTCATCCAAGCTATTAAAATTTATACGTTGAACCACAAACAGGGTATCAGTGCTGAAACCAATAATTGATTTGTGAATCAATCAAATTGCAATAAATTGATTGATTCTATCCATTATTGGGTTCACTCAAATATCTAGTTGGCTAAAAACTCCAAATTAACATACCAGTTGCCAATTCTACCATGAAAAGAAAATGCAGATCCTCCCCCAAGTAATTTGAAATAAATCTTTTAAAAAAATGGATAACTGTAACCACCACCATGAGCTTTGAGGATTATTGAAAATTAATTAAGTTTATGGACTCTTATATACGTGGACATAAGTGGCAAGTATTGGAACTCATCTGCACAAGACCAATTGGCTTGTGCTAGGTTCAATATCCATATACATGTATTGGACCCCATTTGCATAAAACCAATTGGTTTGAGTTAGGTTCAACATCCATACACCTACAAATTCTCAAGTTACTTTATTATTCTTCAATGTAGAATTACTTCCCAACACACCCCCTTGAGTGCAACAAAGTTGGTCATGGCCCTTGCTCGGCCTAATATTAAAAAGCCGGTTGATACTTGCTTACAAATAGACCTAGCTGTAATCTCTTCTTTAGTTTTTCTCCTGACTGACATTATAATGAATCCAACATGAGACCGTTTGTATGCAAAATTTAGCCTGTTTGAGCACGAGGCTTTAATACCATGTTGAAATGATAGGCTTGCACATATATGGGCTTATAAGTGGACAAGTATTGAGAACTATTTGCATAAAATCAATTGGCTTGTGCTAGGTCCAACATCCTCTCAAGTTATTTTATTATCATTCAATGTGAGATTCCTCCTCAACGTAAATCATACCAATCCTTTAAATATCACAAGTTGAACCCTAACTTTATAGACTTGCACTTCAAAACCTCAAAATTTTTTATCTTTGATTCTCACTTATCTCCCTTTAAAATCTTAAAATATGGGAATCAAGAACAATCTTTTTCTGCTAGAACTAAATTATTTTAATGCAATTTTGCAGTTTCTTGGACCAAGAGAAAAAAAGGTACTTAGTTGAAGTTCAAAGTCATACCCACGAACAGGAATTGAAAGCTTGTTGGCAACAAGGGTGGCATCACTATAACGAACCAGACTATCTTCAATGCTGCAATTGATATTCAACTTTGACAAAGATTCTGAAGCTGATGCAAAGATGGCAACTTCCTTTGCTCCAGCTGCAATAGCTGCTTCAAAACCCTGAAAAAAAAAATAAAAAAATATCAGCAAATCCTTCAAAGCAAGCTTTACACAGTTAATGATTCCATCAGTTTCTAGCTGAAGCAGCTTACTTTCAGATTGGGAGTTAACACTGGAAATCGAGCACCTTCAAAATCTCTAATTGCTGCCATTACATCCTTTCCTTCTGCTAGCTGTATTATAATCATAGAAACATTCAAAAAAGAGCATTTGTGTGCAGGATTAATGTATGACAGGTTGAATACTCTATCTTCTAGTGATATATGGTAACTCTCAAGTGATCCTAAAAAAGGAAGTTCTTAATCAAGATTTAAAAAAATATATGTATCATAAATAATAAGAAAATTCTGTGTTTCCAAAGCAGAAGTTACATAGAACTCATAAAATAAGAGTTTAGAAGAACAAGATGGAAAAAAATGTACCTAGAAGAATAAGATTGAAAATGAAGTGATGTCTAAATTTCTCGATTCAAAAAATAAACAAGAAATGAGTGTACAAATTCAGAATTTGGGAATAGACAAAAAGAAGTTAGAATAGACCTCAAACAAGTTCAGAAGGGAAAGCTCAAAAAAGTTTTTCTACAAGAGAAGAGAAACAACACAGCACTTAGTGATACAAAGAAGAAATGGGAACATCATTACAGCATATAAGTACATTTAATATAACAAGAGTACAAGACCAACCAATTTGTATGAAAATGAATCAAGACATTCATGAAAGCTCCTAATTACAGACAAGCAAAACAACTCTTCCAGAAAAGTTTGGTTATTTTCAGCCAATTTAATCACCCCTACCTGCGGCACCCATTTTGGTGAGACAAAACTTGTGGCCTCAACAACAGGCAACCCTGAAGAAACTAGCATTCTGATCAACTCAACCTTTATGGCAGTAGGTACAACATACTTCTCATTTTGCAATCCATCTCTCGGACCTACTTCCACTATTTTCACATATTCGGGAATGCTTCTTAAAAGCTGCAGAATCAAGTATTGCATTAGAAAACAAAACATTAATGTATTGGGGAGTATAAAAAACAATAACAAGAAGACATGAGCAAGAACAAAACTAAGTTGCTAAGAATATCACATGCTTGACAAAAGAAAGCAAGCAAAGAAATCAGAAAATCATTTCAGATAAAACTGTTTAATCAAGAAGCATAATATTAAAAGAGACTAACTATCGGTGTAACTTGCTTCCTCTCCTATAATGAAATTTGGTGCAGAGATAAAAAGAGAAAATTTATATGAGAGCATTCACCTTATCTTTAAATCCCCCTGTGGAAATACGACGTTTTGACAAGTGCCAATCATTGCAACCATTATCAATTTTCACAGAATTCCAACTCAATCTTTCATGGGTGCAACTCAAGAAACCACCCTGACATACATTTCTCCGTTGTCCACTCCACAACATTGCCTCTTGTGATTCACTACATGGAAAGGGGAGGGGATAATAAAGAAAAGAAAATTCAAGGATCATTATTCTGCTTGGGCATAAAAAAAATTAAAGGAATAACAACATTGCATTGTTTCAGTCCCCATGAGTGAATCTTCTAAAGAAAAATTAAGAAAAATGACAAATGAAGAGGCAAAAATTAAGACTAGCTACAGAAACAAGACACTCAAATAACCAAACAAAAGGTTTCTATCTCTTATTTACGCATATGCCAAGTCCAAGAATAGACTCAAATTCTAAAGACAACATGAAATGTCCATAAATATATAAACAATGAGACAATTATACACCTTACCCGTCAAACAATTACACCAAATAAATCAATTTCTTGATTACAGAAAAATTTCAATGGTAACACACGATTCGATTACTGAAAATATGAAGAAAACAGAGAAGTGCTTACTTGACACCTTTTATAGAGAGGTTGAAACCAAGTGAATGACGGGCAAGCTTACCGAAAGCCTTTTTCGAGGCCACCATTCGCATTATCAAAAACCAGAAAAGAAGGAAAGGGAAACAAAATTATTTACAGACCTCCAATCAATCTGATAGAGTTTTAGGTTTTTATGATAATAATATTTCTGAAGAAGACGATGAAGAGCAAGCTTATAAAAATTGCACTCAGTACGCTGGCATTTTCGCCCTAGCACCTGGTCTTGATCTGCTCGATAATGCATTACGAAGATAATTTAAAATATGGGGCAGTTTTAGAACTATCCAAAAAAAATTTTAATTTAAAAATATATACAACCAAAAATAAAAATATTTACATTTTAAAAAAGTAAAAACAAATTTAAAAATATTTCACTGTTTATCAAAATATTTTTTTTAAAATACCCCTTCTTTTACTTCAATTAATATTTTATTTTAATTTTTATCTTTTTTTTTAATTTCACTATTAAATAAAAATATTTCAATAAAATAATAAAAATTAATATTTTAAATTATATTTTTAACATTAAAAATATATTAATTTTTATAAAAAAAATTAATTTTAATTAAAAAAATAAAATTATAAAAATTATTAAATTTATTTTTAAATAAATTTTATATATTATATACGTAAAAAATAAAGTTAAAAGTATTGTTATTTCAATTATTCTATTTTTGATCTTAGACAATCAAATTGAATTAAGCTAACATTTGTATCAAATTATAATTTGCAGGAAGTTAACTTTTTGAAAGTCTAATGAAAAGTCCGATATGACTATTAAGAAGTCCGACCAAACCTTACATGTTAAATTGAACAAAATGTCACAAAATGTTTCACGGTGGAAAGTACGTTCAAATTCTTACCGTACCTTAAAACGTCTGACCGGACCATGAAGAATTTCGACTGGACTATTTGATGAAAATGTTGCAAAATACACAGAGAGATTCATGGTTGAAAGTACTCTAAAAAATTCAATGTACCATAGAAAGTTCGACCGAACCTCTTAGAAGTACGATTGGACCTTTCAAGCCAATTTTGTCAAAAACATCTAGAGATGTTTTCGACCAGAAGTATGCTCAGTTTTTCACTGGACCAGCAAAATTTCGATCGGATCATGACAAAGTCCGACCGAGATCTTTAAATAGTTCACAAGTCGGAAGTTGTTGGACCTCCACTCAATTAGTGGAAGCCACGTGGACCTACCGTTGGAAGAGCATTCAGCAGAATTTTAAAAGGTACGACCAGACCATAGTGTTTCACAACCGGAATGAAGAAATTTTGACCGGACCTTGATAAGTCTGACCATGAAATTGCTCTGGCCAAGAAATTAGTGAAAGACAAGAATCAAATATGTTGGACCACTCTTCAAACGGTTAATTTATGATTTATAGGCTTTAAATACCATATGTAACTTCATTTTTAGCAGTTGTTGTGATTGTAATAGCTTTCTTGAACATACTTATTTTTATTGCATCAAAATCACTTTTTGTATTAATTGAGTGTTGGGTGTGAATATTAAACACCATTTTAAGTTTGAGTGTGAGCTTGAAAACACTTAGGTTGTGAGAGTAAGCCTGAAAAAACTCTTGTAAGGATTGTGAGGTGTGTGATCTCAAACCACTGTAAAGTTTGGTGTGAGCTTGTGAAAACACCAAGTTAGAGTTAATCTTATAAAAACTCAAAGCTAGTGGAACCTTAACAAATTATTAAGGAAGTGAATGTAGGATCAAGGTAAATTCGAACCACTATAAATCCTTTGTGTTCATTCTTCTACTCTTTACTTAATCTTCTACAACTTCTACATTTCTTGAATTTTGAGTTTTGAATTTTTAATTTTCCATTATTCTTCAAGCCAACCAATTCACCCCCCTTCCCTCTTGGTTGCCATCTTGGGACAATAATTGATATCAGAGCTTAAAAAATTTCTTAAACTTAATTGTTAAATTTGATCCACAATGGCAACTTCTTCATCAAACTCTCATGGAAATTTCAACTCTATCCTTAGACTCTACTTTGATGGAACAGATTATTCATATTGGAAACACAAAATGTTCTTGTTCCTAGATAGTGAAGGAATTGAGCTTTGAAATTATATTTAAAATGAGTGAAAACCTCCAACTCATGAAGTTGATGGTGTCCAAGTTTCTCTTTCTAAACCACAATGGTCAAGTATGAATACAAGGGATCGATTCAAAAACCATAGGGCAGCCTCCATCTTGATGAATTCTATTTCAAGAGAAGAAGGTGGGAGAGTCCAACATCTCACTTATACTCATTGCATTTGAAAAACTCTTGAGAACTATCATGAGGGTACTATCTAAGTGAGGCTCATCAAGAAGCAAATGCATATACATGAGTACGAGCTATTCAAGATGAAGTCCAATAAAAATGTTACCAATATGACCAATCGCTTGCTTGCCATCGTCAATGAATTGAAGAAATATGGCAAGGTATATGATCAAGATGAAGTCAACAGCAAAATCTTGAGAGCTCTAAGAGCAAAGAAGAACTTTGAATCCAAAGTTTCCTCAATTGAAGAAGTGCATGATCTTAGCTCTTTGAGAACCGATGAACTTATCAAAAAACTACTCACCTTTGAATTGCACACCAAAAGAGAAGAAGAACAAGGTGAAAAAGAGAAGAGAAAACCAATAGCTTTCAAAGCATTAAAGAAATTGAGAGGTTAAGCAATGAAGAAAGTGATAATGAAGAAGAAATGGCATTATTTTCAAAAAGGATGATGATTGGAAAAGAAAGAGAAGATTGCAAGCTAATAAAGGTATACTCTCTAAATCCTCTTTTAAAGATAAAGATAAAAAAGAATGAAGTGAAATGTTATGAATGTGGCAAATCCGGTCATATCAAATCGAATTGCTTTAAGTTGTAAAACAAGAAGAAATGGGACAAAGAAAAGAAGAAATCTCTCAAAGATACATAGGATGACTCTTCCTCAAGTGAAGAAGAAGAAGAAGAAGAAGAGGAAGAAAGAATTGTAAATCCATGTCTCATGGCTATTGAGGATGAATCCAATGAGGTATGTCTAAAATCTATTATCAATGAAAGCACATGGCTTATGAATAATGGTTGCTCAAAGCATATGACGAGAAATGCAAAGTTCTTTACAAGTCTTACTTACAAGCTTGGAGGTAGTGTTAGCTATGGAAACAATGCTAAAGGTAAAATCATTGGTAGTGGTTCCATTGGCATACTTAGTAAAAATTTGATTGAAAATGTATGGCTTATTGATGGATTGAAGCATAATTTGCTTAATATTAGTTAATTGTCTGATAAAGGATATGATGTAAATTTTGACTCCAAAGGATGCAAGGTTACTAATTCAAATGGTGAGATTTCATTCAAAAGAGCTAGAATTAGGAACGCATATAAAATTGACATACATTCCAATGATGCATTTGAATGTTTGATTTCCATTAATAATGATACTTGGTTATGGCATAAAAGGCTAGGACATGCTAGTATGGATCATTTAAAATGCATTGGTAATGAAGAACTAGTTGATGGTCTCCCTAAAGTTAAATTTGACAAAGATAGAACATGTGAACCTTGTCAACTTGGTAAACAACATAAAAGTTCATTTAAGTCTAAAAATGTTGTAAGCACTTCTAGACCCTTAGAACTCATTCACTTAGATTTGTTTGGACCAAATAGAGTTGCTAGCCTAGGTGGCAAGTTATATACATTTGTTCTTGTTGATAATTACTCTAGTTTTACATGGGTTAATTTCTTAGCTCAAAAGAATGAAACTTTTAATCACTTCAAAATATTTACAAAAAGAGTTCAAAATGAAAAAGGCTATGTAATCACATATATTAGAAGTGATCATGGCAAAGAATTTGAAAATGAAAATTTTGAAAGCTTTTGCAATGAATTTGGTATTTTTCATAACTTTTCGGCTCCTAGAACACTATAACAAAATGGTGTTGTTGAAAGAAAAATAGACCCTTGATTGAAATGGCTAGAACAATGCTCAATGAATATGATTTACTATCTTATTTTTGGGCAGAAGCCGTTAATACTACTTGTTATATTTCAAATCGAGTTTACAAAAGGCCTTTAATAAACAAAACGTCTTATGAGCTATGGAATGGAAGAATACCCAAAATTTCTTATCTTAGAGTATTGGATGCAAATGCTTCATATTGAATACTAAGAATAATCTTGAAAAATTCTCATCCAAATCGGATGAAGGCATATTTTTAGGATCAATGCATGTTGTTTTTGATGAATCTTCTAAACTTGATCAAAGAAAAGGTAGTGCTCTTGATGATTTTGTAGGTATACATGATCAACAAGAAATGATTATTGCTCTAAAGAACAATCAAGATGAATAAGAAAAGGAAACTCAAAAGTTACCCAAGGATTGGCAATACTAGAAGGATCATCCAAAAGAGCTCATCATTAGTGAAACATCAAAGGGAGTAATTACTAAATCCAAAATTAAATATTTAGATTCTAATTTTGCTTTTGTTTCTCAAATTGAGCCAATGACTATTGAGGAGGCTCTTAGAGATGAATGTTGGGTGATTGCAATGCAAGATGAACTCAACTAATTTGAAAGGAACAATGTGTGGGAACTTGTTTCTAGACCTAAAGATCATCCAATTATAGAATGCAAATGGGTTTATAGGAATAAGCTTGATGAAAATTGTCTCATTACTAGGAATAAAGTTAGATTGGTAGCCAAAGTCTATAACTAAGAGGAAGACATTGACTATGATGAGATATTTGCTCTCGTAGCTAGATTAGAAGCAATTAGAATTATACTTGCTTTTGCATGTCATATGAATTTTAAATTCTTTCAAATGGATGTTAAAAGTGCATTTCTAAATGAATTTATAAATGAGGAAGTTTATGTTGAACAACCTTCTGGTTTTAAAAACTATGAACTCCCAAATCATGTTTTCAAACTTACCAAAGCTTTATATAGATTGAAACAAGCACCAAGAGCATAGTATGATAGATTTAGTGCATATTTGCTTGAAAATGGTTTTTCAAAAGGCAAAGTGGACACAACTCTCTTTGTTAAAAAGAATAAGCATAACATCTTAATTATGCAAATTTATGTTAATGACATAATATTTGGGGCCACTAATGAATCTTTGTGCAAAGAATTTGCTTCTTGTATGACTAGAAAATTTGAAATGAGCATAATGGGTGAACTCAAATTCTTCCTTAGAATACAAATCAAGCAATGCACAGATGGGATCTTCATTAACCAATCCAAATATACAAAGAAACTCATTAAGAAATTTGGAATGGATGGTTATTAAACTAGCAAAACTCCCATGAGTACATCCTTGTAACTTGACAAAGATGAAAAATGGTAAAGTAGTAGATGAGAAGAAATATCGAGGTATTATCGGATCTCTACTTTACTTAACTGCTTCTAGACCCGATATTATGCATAGTGTATACTTGTGTGCTAGATTTCAATCATACCCTAATGAATCACATTTGAATGCTACTAAAAGAATTTTGAAATACTTGAATGACACATTGCATTTAGGACTTTGGTATCCTAGAAACACATCATTTGACATTTTAGGTTTTTCAGATGCGGACTATATCAGTAGTCTCTTAGACAGAAAAAGTACAATCGGAGCTTGTCATTTTCTTGGTGAATGTCTAGTTTCTTAGTTTAGCAAGAAACAAGTATCGGTTGCCTTATCTACCGCAGAAGCCGAATATGTTTTTGCATGTTTTTGTTGTACTCAAGTCCTTTGGATGAAACAACAATTATTTGACTATGGAAAATCTTTTGATCATATTCCCATTAAGTGTGATAACACTAGTGCCATAAATCTTTCCAAAAATCCAATTCATCATTCTAGGTCAAAACATATAGACATTAGGTACCACTTCCTAAGGGATAATGTCCAAAACTAAAACATTGTCTTAGAATTCATTGATACACAAAATTAACTTGCTGACATTATCACTGAACCTTTGAATGAAGAGAGAATGAATTTCATAAAACAACATTTGGGAATGATAGATGGAAGCACAATTTCAAGAACTTAAAATCACATGAAAACCAAGTTTCATTTCACAAAATCATTCCATTGATATCTATTTTTGATCAAATCTTCATATCTTACATAAAAAGCACTTGTTTTCTCAAAATTTCTACACTTTTGTTTATTTCCCGCTCGGACCTATAACAAGTCTGACCGCACTTTTTGAAAATTCATGATTTCAAATTTTTTTTAAAAGTATGCCCATACTTTTCCAAAGTGCAACCGAAAATTTTCAAACTTTTATGATCGTTGTGCCTAAAACCAAAATTTTGTTCGGTATTAATAAAGTCCGATCGCAATTTTCAAAAATTTTAAATTTCTCGACCGGACTTTGTGAAGTCCGACCGGACTTTAACACAGATTTCAAAATTTTCTAGCCATTGGAACTCAATCAAAACGTGTATTTTTTTCCTCAAATAGTTATAAACGGTTCTTTTTCATATTAAACACTATAAATACCCCTAATATTAGTTTATTCATCTTTTTATCAATCTTCAAACACTTCAATACTAAATCTCTCTCAAATCAACTCTATTATTGATCTTTTCTCTTAGAACAAAATCAATGGCACCTAAAGAACACAAGAAGAAAGCCTCTATAGCTAAAAAAGAAAAGAGTGTGACTGCCCCTTCTCAACAAGAAGAACTCCCAAGAAGGAGCCATAAAGTAAGATTTAAAGATGAAGAGGAAAGGCAAAGGTATGTTATAATAAAAAACAGACCCATAGAACCACACCGTCTCTTCTCTACTCTCACTCTTGAGTCAGTAGGGATAGAAAATGACATTCGAGAATGTCTTAGAAACTTGGGGTGGGAAAAATTTATCTTTCTAGATCATGATGATCTTAGGTGGGAGAGTTTAACTAAAGAATTTTTAACTACTTTGGTAGTGAGCAAGAAAAACACAAACCCTCTAGGCTATTATGGAATTTCCTTTAGATTTTTCAACCAAGAATATAGCCTAAACCTTTGAAGACTTCTCTTCAATTTGGGATTTCTAAACCGAGGGCATTTCTCACATCACTAACACCATCCTCACCACAGAAAGGCAAAAAGAGTTTTGTACGGAAATTTCAATTGAAACCACTCTCCATAAGCTATCCAATGCCAAACACCTTAGGACTCTCACCTATTGGATGCTTTATAGGATTATTACCTATACCATAGGGGCTAAGGGTGAAAGCAATGAGAAGGAAACTCAAAAAGATTTACTCTTTCTCTATTGCTTACTTAGAGGTCAACCTATCCAAATGAGTAAATTCCTCATTGATACTTTCCTACACATTAGGAAAACAAAACTAGGTCTCATCCTCCTCTCCTCTTAAGTGACTCAAATTGCTAAATACGTTGGTGCTCTTACACCAACCACCGAAGCCACTCTTTCTATTCCTTTAGATCCCACTACAAAATCCATGGACATTGCTTACCTTAAACATGCACAATGCATGAGGGATGAAGATGGGAACTATGTCTACCTCCTAGGAGTACTAGGTGCTAGGGCTCAACAAAGGAAGAAACTAAGGATAGTAGAGGAAGGGGAAGAGACTTTCCAAATGGAATTCTCAAAACCCACAACTCCAAGACCTCAATCCTCAATTCTACAACTCCTTCAAAGTATTAATGATCAAATGAGCTCACAAAGCTCAAGAATTGACAAGATTACTAATGACATCTCTCATCCCCACCTTGACATCCAAGCCATCCAAGAAGTTTTAGGATTGCCAGAATGCTTTGAGGATGAACCAAGTCTATCACCCTCCATCCATGGCTCCTACCCTCAAGAGGAAGAAGGTGAAGCTGTTGCCTCACAACCAAGGGAGGAAGAGCAAGGAGAAGAGGAAGGTGATGAAGAAGAAGAAGAGGGAGATGAAGAAAAGGAGAAGATGAAGATAAAGAGAGTGATAATGACCTTTAGATGTTTTTCTCTAGATTTTTTATTGATTGCATTTTCTTATCTTTCTTAATTAAAATTAATGAAAGTTATTGTTTTGTTACTTTGATTGATTGGTTGAATTAATTTGTTTGTTGCTTAAAATTGCATGTGTTTTTGCCTTTGTCAAAGGGGGAGAGAATGAATTGAAATTAAATAATTGAACTAAAATTGAACTTGCATCACATTAACTCAACTTATGCACATTTTGAGGGGGAGTACAATTAAAATCAATATACTTACACAATTTGATATATTTTTTTAACTTTGAATTATTTAAAATTCAATTTAATTATCAAAGTCAAAAAGGGAGAGATTGTTAGTCCAATTTCTCTATTTTTTATCTTAGGCAATCAAATTGAATTAAGCTAACATTTGTATTAAGTTACAATTTGCAAGAAGTTAATTTTTTGAAGGACTAATGAAAAGTTTGATTAGACCATCAAGAAGTCGGACCGGACCTTACATGTTAAATTAAGAAAATATCACAGAAGGTTTCACGGTGGAAAGTACGTTCAAATTCTCACCGTACCTCAAAATTTTTTATCAGAGTATGAAGAATTTTGACCGGACTATTGGATGAAAATGTTGTCAAATACACAGAGAGATTCACAGTTGAAAGTACTCTAAAAAACTCAACGTACCATAGAAAGTCCGATCGGACCTCTTAGAAGTACGACCGGACCTTTCAAGCCAATTACTCAGTTTTTCACCGGACCAGTGAAATTCCAACCAAACCATGATGAAGTCTGACCAGGATCTTTAAATAGTTCACAAGTCAGAAGCCGTTGGACCTTCACTCAATTAGTGGAAGCCACGTGGATCGACCATTGGAAGGGTACTTAATAGAATTTCAAAAGGTACGACCAGACCATAGTATTTCACAATTAAAAAGAAGGAATTTCGACCGGACCTTGATAAGTCCGACCATGAAATTTCTCTGGCCAAGAAATTAATGGAAGATAAGAATCAAACATGTTGGACCACTCTTTATATAATATCCCAAAGTATACCCTAAAAGTTTCGGAAGTTTTGTTGTATTTGAATTTAATGTATATGTTTTATAGAAAGAGAAAAGAAGTAGAGAGAGAGTGTATATGTTGTATATATAGATATATATATATATATATATAACATATACAAGTCCAAGAAATGGAAGTCAAAAGAAGATAAGTTAATTAAAAGGAAATATTATAAGAGATAAATGTATATGAAGGATGATATGTATATATATAGCATTTGAAAAATATGGGAAATATAAATCCAATATATAAAAGATATACATATAGCAACATATACATCACATATACATGATGTATATATTGGAGTAGGAAAAGTAAGTGTACATAATTAAATAATAAAAATAATAATAGTAATAATAGTAATGACAAAAGAAAAAGAAGAAAAGAAAGTCAAAGGGAAGAAAATTGTGGTGGAGGATTTATATGATATTTTATTATTATTATTATTATTATTATTATTATATATATATATATAAGATAAGAGTGATTAAAGAAAGAAAATTTTCTTTCTTTCTTCTTCTTCTTCTTGTTCTTGACGTGGAGAGAGAGAGAGATGTGATTTTATTTACATACACATCAAATTCATAAGGGTTTTGAGAGAATTGAAGGTGGATATTGAAGATTTGGCAAAATATTCAAGTAAGTATTCATTTCCTTGTATTGATTTCTATTGATTGAGCTTATAATTGATATGGTTAGTGTGTGAAGATGATGATAATGAAAGATTGAAGTATATAGATATGTTGAATTGGTATTTAAATGATGATAATATGGTTAGTTTGTGAGGATGATGATGGATTGTTGAAATTGTTTAGTAAAGGTTTAATATAAATGAGTTGGGAAATTGAATAATTGATATATAGATGATGTATATAATGATTGTTATTATGATATGTTGAAGTTATATAAGTGTTAGGTTAATTGGTAATTGATGTATGTGATGAGTTTGATCAATTATTATCTTGGATTTTCTATATGTTTGTGTTTATTGAAGTTAAAAATACAAAATACATGAGTTTGGTCCGAAACAGAGGCAAAATGGATGCCACGGTCGTGGCAAATGAGTGCCACGGTCGTGGCAAGTGAGGGACACGACCGTGGGGGTTTAGAGAAAAGTGGGCAGATTCGATTGCTAACCTACGGCCGTGGGGTTGTGAGGCCACGACCGTGGGGACTTAGATAAGGGTTTTGGTTTGTAATTTGTGATCTATGGGTCTAGTATGAGACTAATAGGTGAATAAGTGTATTGGAATTCATGTGTATTTGTAAGTAAGTGTGTATTCTTCCTTTTGGATTAGGTTGTGAAGAGGTTAAGTTGCCTTAACCTAGGTGTGAAGAATTCTTGGAAGAGGAAGTGTATAGATTGATGTGAGTTACTCTTGAGGTAAGTACAAACTTACATGAATGCATTCTTTTACATGATTTTGAGACTTAACACATTTAGTTATAAATGTGTTAAGGAATTTACTATATTGTTAATACAATGTGATTAATGTTATTATTTGTATAGTGTGAAAGATATGATGATCATTCAAAAAGGTATGTGCAATGTAATTTGTTATAATAAATACTTTAATGATGAATTGCTTTAATGTGGCTTGAGAAATGATGAGATGTGATGCCATTGTGGTTGGCTATAATGATTCAAATGAAATAAATGGGGCATGTTTGCCTAGATGATGATGAATTCAAAATATATGTTCAATGCAATTGGTTATGTATATTCTATTGATGAGATGTGAAGCCATTGTTGTTTGCTATAATGATGCAAATGAGATGATTGAGGCATGGTTGCCTAAATGATGATAAGAAAATGAGAATGAAATTGATAATGAAATAATGAATTGTGTGTCTAATATGTTATTCCATTTTCAGAGTTTTGTTGTTGGTGGCATGCCTAATGGTAACAATTTCTTGAAGCTAGGTTGGGCTTGATCCTCGAAGCCAAGTTGGGTTGAAGTTTAACATGTTTTACTCCCCTTGAAGCTTGGTTGGGTCTAGTCCTTGAAGCCTAATTGAGATTTTACAACCCTTGAAGCTAGGTTGGGTTTGGTTCTTGAAGCCAAGTTAGGTTGATACGTAGCATGCTTTGTTCCCCTTGAAGCTTGGTTGAGCCTAATCCTTGAAGCCTAGTTGGGATAATGATAATGATAAATGTGATAATTAAACCAAAACATTAACTCTGAAAGTTGAATGGCATATTAGTGTCTTTTGGGCCCATGAATGTCTTTGCTTTAATATGAACTATGGAGTGAGATTTAATGTTATGAGATGATTATAATACATAAGTAACTTAATGAAAATGAATGTGGCTTGGAAAGCTATGTTGAGTAATGAAACTATAAAGATACAACATGATGTGTAATAAGTTTATGGATGTGGAAAATTGTGAATATTACCTCATGAATGTTTTGATAAGTTATTGAATAATGCAAGGTTGTGAAATATAATATTCTTTTGAAATGTAATGTTATGAAGTATGATATGATTACAATACATAAGTAAATTATTGAAAAGAAATATGGCCTGAGAAGTTAAGTTGAAAGATAAGATTCTGAAAGTATAATGTGGCATGTAATATGTATATGAATGTTCTAATAAGTTATGAAATTGTGGTTTATATTAATGATATATGTATATAAGTATGAGATTAGTAGAAACATATAAAAAGTGTAATTGAAATGAGGAAAACATGATAAGAAAATAATTATACATGAATTTAATATATAAGCATGATTTTCTGTAATGTATGTTTATAATATTTATTTGTACTACTAAGCTTTCAAGCTTAGCGCGGTTGTGTAAATCGCGCAGGTGAGTAAGTGGTTGATTTGCAGTCAAGTCGTTATGCCACGAGCAAGGTAAGAGTATTTCGAGACCAACTAGAAGGTGATGCATACATGTACAATTTAATTATGTTGTATTTTGATAAAAATGTATTCATATGTATAAATGAATTTTGGTAAAAACAAGATCATTATATATATATGTAATATCAATAAAAGTATAATGAGTTTGTAAATGTTCTTTAAATTAAATGTGTTACTGTTTGGAACTAAAGGAAAGGTTTTTAATCTGAAACGAAAAGTGACATTCTTATACTTTATATACGTACTGCATGTATACCAGGTATATGTATAGTACTTATATAGAGTATGGGGGTGTTACACTTTAAATGATTAATTTATGACTTGTAGGCTATAAATACCATATGTAACTTCATTTTTAGCAGTTGTTGTGATTGTAATATTTTTTTTGAACATACTTATTTCCTTTGCATTAAAATCACTTTTTGTAATGATTGAGTGTTGGGTGTGAGCATTAAACACCATCTTAAGTTTGAGTGTGAGCTTGGAAATACATAGGTTGTGAGAGTAAGCCTGGAAAAACTCTTGTAACAATTGTTAGGTGTGTGATCTCAAACCATTATAAAGTTTGGTGTGAGCTTGTGAAAATACCAAGTTAGAGTTAAGCTTATAAAAACTCAAAGCTAGTGAAACCTTAAAAAGTTATTAAGGAAGTGGATGTAGGATTAAGGTAAATCTAAACCACTATAAATCCTTGGTGTTCATTCTTCCACTCTTTACTACATCTTCTACATTTCTTGAATTTTGAGTTTTGAATTTTTAATTTGCCATCATTCTTCATGCCAGCCAATTCACCCCCCTCTTGGTTGCCATCTTGGGACAACAAATATTAATGATGTTATGCATATTTTGTATAGATATTTGGTAGATGTTTTATCTATGTTTGGTATAGATGTTCTATCTATGTTTGGTAAACATTGCGTGTATGTTATGTATTTATCATGTATGTTGTGCATATTTTATGCAGATATTGTGTGGATATTAGTTAAATATTCTGTGGATTTTGTGATAATAAAAAAATAAAAAAATTAAAAAATATTTCATTGATATTTGGTGGATATTTGATAAATATTTAGTAGATGGGATAGATGTTATTTATTTTATTGTATTTATTTTGTATATTTTGTGTATATGTTTTTTTTATATATATTAAAAATATGACATTAAAAAAATTTGAATAAAACAACATAAATAAAAAAAATAGAAAAATAAAATAAAAAAATAAAAAATCAACATTTATAATATCCGTGATTTTGGAGAAATTAAATAAGTATTTGGAGGTATATATGTTATATATACCGAATGCATACCTAATATATACATAGTATATATATTATTTATTAAATATATATATGTTGGATATATATATATATAATATACTTGATATATATATATATATAATATAAATATAAGGTATGTTTGATGTGTATATAGGATACACATTATATGTACATATAAATATTTAAATACATTTATTATATATTACATATACATAGTATATATATATATATATATGAACATAATGGTATATTTAAAATATTAGTAACATGCATATGACATATGCATATACATAAAATATATACAACATATAAATAGAATATAAATATTTATATATATAGATATTTATGGATGAGAAGATGGAAAAATAAAAATAAAAGAAAAGAAAAAGAGAAAAGTTAAAGTAACAGTGCTTGGTGGATAAAAGTAATTAAATAAATAAATAAACAATTATTTATTTATATGTGGATAGTAATTAATAAGAAATAAAAAGAAAAATACCATCTTCTTCTTCTTCCTTGTGCAAGCTGAATTTAGAGAGAGAGAGAGAGAGAGAGCTCTTCCAAACACTAAAAATTGGCCAAAGATCAAAGGTTTCAAGTGAATTTTTAAAGAAAAATCAAGATTCAAATGAGTACCTCTTCTTTAAAGCTTTGTTTTCTTTTATTTGATAATTATGTATGGATTGCTAGAGATAGAAAGTGATGTTATTGTTAAAATGATTAGAATTGTTGTTAAAATGAGGAGAATATGGTGAAATATTGGTTGGTTGGTTGATATGGACAAGTTGTAAAATTTAGGGTTATAAGATGTGATGCATGATTTAGGATTTTAGTGTGAATGGTTAAAATTATTGGAATACATGAAATCCATTTTATTTCAATATGTATGTAATGACTCTATAGTTATAAATTAAATATGAGCAAGTTTGAATAAAGTTTGGATTTAGGGTTTGGTTATGTAAAATTAGGATTTCTAATATAAATAATGTTAATTATTGTAATGAGATGAATTGGTGTTGTTTTAATGTAAATGTTGTGATTTTAAGGTTGGAAATGTGACATAGATAAGTTTTAGTGAAGTTCATGTTGATGGGTGCATTATGTGTAGTTTAGATTTTTGAAGAAGGCTTCCATAATTATAAATGTTGTCCCAAGATGACAACCAAGAGGGGAGGTGAATTGGTTGGTTTGAAGAATGATGGCAAATTAAAAAAATAAATAAACAAGAAATGTAGAAGATGTAAAAGATTGAGTAGAGAGTAGAAGAATGAACACGAGATTTATAGTGGTTCGGATTTACCTTGATCCTACATCCACTTCCTTAATAACTTGTTAAGGTTCCACCAGCTTTGAGTTTTTACAAGCTTAACTCTAACTTGGTGTTTTCACAAGCTCACACCAAACTATACAATGGTTTGAGTATAATCCCCACAACCCTTACAAGAGCTTTTCCAAGCTCACTCTCACAACCAAAGTGTTTCCAAGCTCGCACTCAAAATTAAGATGGTTTTTAATGCTCATACCTAATTCTCAATCAATACAAATGGTAATTTTGATGCAAATTAAGTAAAGTTATCAATGTAGGCTATTATAGATTCAATCACTTGTAATAATGAAGTAACTTATGGTATTTGTAGCCTACAAGTCATGAAATAGCCGTTTGAGGTGTGGTCCAACATGTTTGATTCTTGTCTTTCACTAATTTCTTAGTCAGAGCAACTTTATGGTCGGACTTAGTATGGTCCGGTCAAAATTCATGCTTCCCGGTAGGTAAACTTGGTGGTCTGGTAAGAATATTTGAAATTCTGCTTAATGTTCTTCCAATGGTTGGTCTACGTGGCTTCCACTAATTGAGTGGAGGTGTAACGGCTTCTGACTTGTGAAATATTTAAATCTCCCAATTAGACTTTCATCATGTCCGGTCGGAACATTGGTGGTCCGGTCAAAATCTAAGCACACTTCTGGTCAGGAACTCCACTAAATGATTTTAAGAGAATCTAACATGAAGGTCTGATCAGAAAATCGTTCGATCCGGTTGGACTTCTTGTGATACTCTGAGAAACTAGGAGTACTTCTGACCATAAAACTTTCTATGTGATTTGTTCAAATTCACATGCAATGGTCCGGTCGGAAGTCTCTCTGGTCCGGTCGGACTTTATAAGGTATGATGAGATTTTGAGAGTATTCTTCACCGTGAAACCTTATATGTGATTTTTTTTAATTTGCCATTGAAGGTCCGGTTGGGATCCCTAATGGTCCGATCGGACTTTTGATGGTTTCTCTTCAAAAATATAAGTTCCTGCAAAATGTAACTTGATACAAATATTAGTTTAATTCAATTTGATTGTCTAAGATTAAAAATAGAGTAATTGGGCTAATAATCTCCCCCTTTTTGACTTTGGCAATAAATTTAATTTTAAAGTGTTCAAAATTTATAAAGATGTTGATTTGCTTAATTTACTCCCCCTCAATGTGTGCTATATGCACTTTGAGTTCGTTTTGTTTAAATTTAATATTTGTTCAAATTTAATATAAGTTTTTCTCTTCCCCCTTTGACAAAGGCAAAAAGATATATCTTAATATAAATTTAAAACTTAAATGCAACAAGCTTTCATTGATTTACTTTCATTAAGTGTAAGAATAAGAAAACAACATAATAAAGGCAACATGAAAACAAACAAACAAGAATAAAATAATTAAGAAACTAAAGAAACTAAGCATCATTATCATTATCTTCATCATCATCTCCTTCTTCTTCATCTCCCTCGTGTTCTTCATCCCCTTCCTCTTCTTCATTTTCCCCTTGCTCTTCATCTCTAGGTTGAGAGGCAACAACTTCTCCTTCTTCTTCTTGAGGGTAGGAGCCATGAATGGAGGGTGACAAGCTTGGTTCATCCTCAAAACGCTTTGGCAAGCCTAAGGCTTCTTGGATGGTTTGAACATCAAGATGAAGATGAGCAATTTGGTTTGTTAGGTTCTCAATTTTGGATCCTTGGGAGCTCATTTGTCCATGTATGTCTTGAAGGAGTTGAAGGATAGAGGATTGAGGTCTTGAAGTGGTAGGCCTTGGGAATTCCATTTGGAAAGTCTCTTCACTTTTCTCTACAATCCTTGGTCTCTTTCTTTGTTGAGCCCTAGCACTTAGTACTCCTAAGAGATAGACATAGTTCCCATCATCATCCCTAATACATTTTGCATGTTTTAGGTATGCTATGTTTATGGATTTTTTTGTGGGATCTAAGGGATTAGTGAGAGTTGCTTTATTGGTTGGTGTAAAGCACCAACATATTTGGAAATTTGGGTCACTTGCAAAAAGAGAAGAATAAGTCTGGATTTTGTTTTCCTAAGGTGGATGAAAGTGTCAATAAGGAATTTTTCGGTTTGGATTGGTTGATCTCTAAGCATGCAATAAAGAAAGAGTAGATCCTTTTGGGTAACTTTCTCATTGCTCTCACCCCTAGCATTAATAGTATATGTGATAATCCTATGCAATATCCAATAGGTAAGGGTCCTAAGGTGTTTAGCATTGGATAGTTTGTAGAGAGTGGTTTATATGAAAATTTCGGTCCAAAACTCCTTTTGTCTTTCGATAGTGAGAATGGTGTTGGTTATATGAGAAATCTCTTCTAATTGAAAACCCCAAATGGAAGAAAAATCTTCAAGTGTGGGGCCATACTCTTGATTAAAGAATATAAAAGAAATCCCATAATAACCTAATGGATTAGTGCTCTTCTTAATTACTACCAAGGTTGTGAGAAATTCTTTGGTCAAGCTTTCCCAACTAAGATCATCATGTTCTAAGAAAAAGAATTTTTCCCAACTCAAAGTTCTAAGACATCTCCTAATATCATTCTTAATTCCTAGGGTCTCTAGTGTGAGGGTAGAGAAGAGACGATTAGGTTCTACGGTTTTGTCTTTGATAATTTCATACCTTTTCCTTTCTTCATTGTCTTTAAATATTATCTTGTGGCTTCTTCTAGGAGGTTCTTCTTGTTGAGAAGGGGCAACAATTCCCTTCCCTTTCTTAGCCCTTGAAGCCTTTTTCTTATGTTCTTTAGGAGCCATTAAGTTGATTAAGAAAAAAGATGAAAAGAAGATTTGAATTTGAGAGATTTTAAGTGCTTTTGAGAGTTTAGATGTTTAAAGTTTGATAAAAAAGATGTAAACACTGATATTGGGGGGGGGGGGGGGGGATATTTATAGTGTTTAAGGTGAAAAATAGCCATTTATAACTATTGGAGACAAAAAATGCACGTTTTGTTTGTGTTCCAACGGCTAAAAATTTTTGAATTCAGAGTGAAAGTCCGGTCAAACTATGTGAAGTCCAGTGGTGAACTTTAAAAATTTAAAAAGTCTGGTCAGACTATGGGAAGTGTAACATCCTAAAATTTTTGAAAATTTCTAATTTTTGAAAAATTTGATAAAATAAATTATAATTTAAAAGGATAAATTAATTAATGATTTTAAATGAAAAATGAAGGGATTTTAAATGAAAAAGTGGAATATATATGTGATATATATGAAAAATATATATAACATATAAAAGTCAATATTTTTTTAAAAGAAAATGGTATTTTGGTAATTAAATCTTATAATTTCAAAATTAATAAAATAATTCAAAAATAAATTATTTTTGAATGGAAGAGGGAAATTAGGACTTTTAATTTATTAAAAAAATAATTAAATAATTAAATATTAAATTATTTTAATATATATATATATATATGTGGTTTAAAAAAAAGATGAAAAGGAAAAGAAAAATTAAAAAGTCTTCATCTTCATCTTCTTTTTCCTTTTGGCCGATTTTTCCATGGGAGTTAGACCAAGATTTTGATTCTTCCATACTCTATAAATTGAAGGATTGAACAAGTTTCAAGTGGATGTTTGGTGATTTCCACCAAAATTAGTAAGTTTCCATCTCTTTTCTTTGAATTCCATGGAAGATTGTATTATGTGAGAATTTAAATTTTGATGTAGTATGTTATAATTGTTGGAATTGGTGTGTATGATGTTATTTTGGGTAGTTAACAATGATTCTAAGGTTAGATTGAAGAGATGATGGAGTTTGGTTAAAGAATGGTGAAGAGAGAGAATTTAGGGTTATGGATTTTTGGGGTTTTGAAAACATGAACTTTAATTGTGCAAATTGGTTCTAAATGAGTTGTTTTGATTCATAAACAAGTATTTTAAAGTCAAATATTGGATTTGGTGGTGTTGGGTTGGAGTTTGAGAATGGAAGTGGAGATTTAGGGTTTTGGAAAAATGATTTTCCAAAGTGGTTGAATTATGTGGTTTTATTTGTTTAAGCATATTGTTTAGTGTTAAAAGTGATGAATATAAGCTTGGAATGAGTAATGGATTGTGTTGGAATGGAAAACCTTCAATGGGGGAAGGTTATGCCATTTTTGAGGTTTTGTGTATAAGAGTGTACTTTTATAATGTAAATGATTTAAATGTATTAAAATATATTTTTAATAATATAAATAAACTTAAAACACTAATTTAATTGTAGTAGAATGGAATTCTAATGTTGAAGTAAGAAAATGCTAAATTTTTAAAAATTTGTAGGAGTGATGTGTAATTATGGTTTAATGTTGAAAATGCCATTAAATGTGATACTAAATGATTATTTTCTATCACATTTGGTTTAGGCGTTGAGGAAGGTTGATTTGCTTCATCCAAGTGGTAAAAGGCAAGTTGGAAAGATTGGATTGGAGGTTGTTTTAAGCTTGCTTTGAGTTGCTAGTGGAGGTAAGTACAAACTTTGAATATATTGTTTATATTTGCATGATATTTGGGCTTAACACATTTTGGTTGAAAAAGTGTTAAGCTACTTGGTACATTGATTATGTATGAATAATGTGCTATGACATTTGTAATGTCATATATGTGTTAAATCCATTGTGAAAAGCCATTGATAATGACTAAATTGTGTAAAATGTGAAATATGTATATTATGTGAAAATACCCAAAGTAATTGGGCAATGTGTTGTGAATGCAAAAATGAGATATGTGGTATAATGAAATGAATTGATATTGATAAAAATGAGAAAAGTGAGAAAAATGAGAAAAATGAGAAGATGTGAAAAGTGAGAAAAGTGAAAAGAAATGTGAAAATAAGGCAATGTGCCTAGATTGAATATGTGAAAATGAGAAAGAGATTAATAATGAGAAATATGAATAAATTGTGTGCCTAGTATGTTATTCAATTTTTAGAGTTCTGGGCTTAGCGGCATGCCTATGATTGCCTACGGGCTAAACGTTGGAATGGTGAAAAGACTGGGTCGTAAGCCAGGCCAGCTGATAAATATGATGTTTTTGGTGTGAAAAGACTGGGTCGTAAGCCTAAAAAATTGTAGCAGTCTTGCTGGGTTGAGGACCAAGATACTGGGGCCTAAGGGTCTAGCCTGGTTGAGGTCCAAGAGACTAGGGCTGTTACATTATCCATGGATATATTGCCTACGGGGCTAGACACATGGTGTCATTATGGACCAAAATAGTAACTCTGAAATTTGAATAGCATATTAGATCCTTTTTTGGCCCATGCTTGTCTTTGTTTTAATATGAATTATGATACAATTGAGCAATATAATGCTATGAGTTGTGATAATGAAATATTTAAAAAATATAAGAAAGTGGAATGATGTGACATCTATATGCATTGTGCATTGAGTTTTATTGTTATTATCAAAGTTTATACCACTAGGCTTCGGCTTAGTGCGATTATTTTCATCGCACAGGTGACAGAGTAGACCCAGCTGAGCCAGAGAGTTCTTCTAGACCAGGTCGGGTCTAGACTTGTAGTTGAGCTTGTTGAGTTGCTACCAAGATCAGAAATACTATCAGCAGCATGTATATATATATTTTTATGTTATTGTACATTTTGAGTATTATGCATAATATATTATGTTTTGGATTTTACGTATTGTATATTATAAATAATGTTTGGGTCAATGTATTTGAAATGGGAGAGTAAGTGTGTTTTAAATTATATATATCTATATATATAAATGTTTGAGAAGTTTGGTGAAATTGAGAAGTATGGTTGAGATGGTGAATTGAAATTATTTGGGAGTGTTTTCTTTTTGCAGGTTGAGTAATTGCTAAATTTTGGGATGTTCAAATTACAAACAAAACTCTGGCGAAATTTTCCCAGAGATTTTTATATATAATATTTATTTTGGGTTCCTATAACAAGTAAAGAATATTTATATGCTATTTAATTTTATATAATTAGAATTTTAAATTTTAAATTGGAAATGTGAAAAAAAATTTATTAAACCGATCTGTGATATTTTTGTACCGTGTATGCGTATTTTACATATGTTGAAAATATGTATTGTATGTACAGAGGGTATAAGGATGTTAAATTTATTTTGGTATCAGAGCCCAGGTTTGAAGTTCTCGACCTAGGTGGGTTGATAGAGAGAGAAAAATGAAAGATTTGAAAAATAGTTTTTAATTGTAATACATGCATTGGCACTGGCAATTTCTAATCTCTGATATAGTATTTTCTGCTTTGTTTGCAGATATATGTAGTTATGGTGTCTTTGTCGCATCGGGCTGCTGAGGGTAATGCATAGAGTGTGGCTTCAGATGAGGGTAGAGATGGAGTTAGAGTTGTATCTGCTGGTGAGGCATCTGTTTCTGTGCCTGTGAGACCAGCAGCTGATGAGATTCTGCCTGGCTAGGTATGGCATATGGTAGAGTTGTTGAGGCAGGCTCCAGTTCCTCAGCCGCCACAGCCACAGCTGCAGCCGCAGTTGCCGGTGAGGCAGTATGATAAATTGAGAAAGTATGGATCTGAGGACTTTGTTGGTACTACAGACCCTACTGTAGCAGAGCAGTGGCTAGACCGGGTTCAGAGGGTATTCATTCAGTTACAGGCTAGTCCAGAAGAGAAGTTTGATTATGCCAGATCTCTTCTGCAGAGAGATGCATATGATTGGTGGAAGACGGTTCCACATGCTTTGGATGATCCACCAGTCCTGATCTATGATGATTTCCTGCGGGAATTTGAGCAGAAGTATACTCCGAGAGAGTATAAAGATGCAAAGAAGATGGAGTTCCTGAGTCTGAGACAGGATACCAGGACAGTGACCGAGTATGAGATCGAGTTTATCCAGTTGAGTCACTATACTGGTGGGATCATTTCTGACGAGTTTGACAGGTGCAGGAGGTTTGAGGAGGGACTGAGACCCTCTATCATGTGCATCATCACAGGCTCTCGGTATTAGGATTTTTTCCAGTTAGTTGCAGCTGCCAAGAGTGTTGAGAGGGCACAAAGTCTTACAGCAGCTGCTAGGGTTGAGGAGACCAGAGTTAGGAGACCCTAGAGTGAGGCAGGGTCTTCATCAGTGAAGAGAGGCTGAGGAGATATTTTCAGAGGTTTAGTAGGAGTCAGGGGCAGTTTAGCAGGTCAGTACAGCAGCAGGGACAGAGACAGAGACATGTAGTTTCAATGGCTAGTGCTCTGACTCCAGTGGCTCAGAGGCCTGCTCCACCTACTTGCATTCATTGTGGTAGAGCACACAGAGGTGTCTAATAGTGGAGAGGTTCTTTGGGAGTGTGTTTTAGATATGGGTCGATTTTATCAGAGATTGTCCCGAGCCACCAGAGGTTAGGCAGGCAGATACTGCAGCTTCTTGACCCAGTGTCAGAGGGGGTCATGGTGGCAGAGGTTTTGGTAGAGGTGGTCGATCTGGATCTAGTCTGAGAGAAGGTTTTACAACTGGAGTTAGTAGACCAGTTGAGGCAGGACCATCATAGCGGGTTTATGTGATGCAGAGGCAGCAAGATGCTTCAGCTGTTATTGCTGGTAATTTTACATTATTTGGTACTTCAGTTCTTGCATTATTAGACCCTGGGTTCACACATTCTTACATCAGTGCATCCATCTTGCCTGTGACTGATTTGCATTATGAGTCCCTAGGATTTGATGTTTTAGTGACAAATCCTATAGGGTATAGTGTTGTGGTGAGCAGGGTGCACCGAGATAGTCCAGTTGTTGTTCAGGATGAGGAGTTTCTCGGTGACCTGATTGAGATGCCTTTCAGGGAATATGATATGATTTTAGGCATGAATTGGCTATCCAAACATGGGCTTATGGTAGACTGTAAGAAGAAATGTGTTACTTTGAGAAAACGTGATGGTAGGGATGTGATGGTATCTGGTGAGTAAAGGTATCTTTCATCCATGTTTGTTTTAGCTGTTTCAGCTGGGAGGATGATTCGAAAGGGATGTGAGGCTTATCTTGCTCATGTTGTAGATACTAGAGTAGTGAGATCCCTGCTTGAAAGTATACCTACAGTTGCCGAGTTTTCAGATGTTTTCCCTGATGAGTTGCCAGGGGTACCTCTTGAGAAAGAAGTGGAGTTTGGTATTGATTTGTTGCCTGGTACCACTCCTATCTTTATTACCCCTTATCGGATGGCACCTGCTGAGTTGAGAGAGTTAAAGGTGCAGTTGCAGGAGTTATTGGATAAAGGGTTTGTCCACCCTAGTGTGTCCCCGTGGCGAGCGCCTGTGTTATTTATGAAGAAGAAGGATGACACCATAAGATTGTGTATTGATTATAGGCAGTTGAATAAGGTGACCATCGAGAGCAAGTATCCTTTGCCTTGGATAGATGATCTCTTTGATCAATTGAAGGGAGCAACAGTATTCTCTAAGATTGATCTGAGATTAGGGTACCATCAGTTGAGAGTCAGAGATGTAGATGTAGCCAAGACAGCTTTTCGCATGAGGTATGGGCATTATGAGTTTTTGGTGATGCCCTTTGGATTGATGAATGCACTAGTAGCTTTTATGGATTTGATGAACAGGGTATTCAGACCATTTTTGGATTAGTTTGTGGTAGTATTCATTGATGACATCTTGGTGTATTCGCGTAATGAGGAGGATCATGATAGGCATTTGTGGATTGTATTGCAGACTCTGAGAGAGAAGCAGTTGTATGCTAAGCTATCTAAGTGTGAGTTCTGGCTCGATTAGGTAGCTTTTCTTGGTCATGTGGTTTCAGCAGAGGGTATTAGAGTTGATCCAAGTAAAGTTGAGGCTATCTTGAATTGGAGTCCACCGAAGACTGCGACAGAGGTTAGAAGTTTTCTGAGATTGGCAGGCTATTATCATCGATTTGTGAAGGGTTTTTCTATAATAGCTACACCACTCACTAGATTAATTCAGAAAGGAGTTAAATTTGTGTGGATAGATCGGTGTCAGGAGAGTTTTGAGCAGCTGAGGGAGATGTTGACTCAGGCTTCTGTCCTTACGCTTTCTGTGAAAGGTAAACCATATGTGATATACAGTGATGCTTCACACAGTGGTTTAGGTTGTGTTCTGATGCAAGAGGGTAGAGTCATTACTTATGCCTCTTGACAGTTGAAACCGCATGAGTTGAATTATCCGACGCATGATTTGGAATTAGCAGCAATAGTTTTTTCCTTGAAGATTTGGCGGCATTACTTGTATGGGGAAAAGTGTTTCATTTATATGGATCACAAGAGTTTGAAATACCTGGGTGTTCAAAGAGAGCTTAATCTTTGGCAGAGACAGTGGTTAGAGTTGATTAAAGACTACGACTGTTTGATTGATTATCATCTTGGTAAGGTAAATATTGTTGCTGATGCCTTGAGTCGAAAGTATTTGGCAGGTTTGACTGCTTATTCGTTGCTTGTTGAGTTGAGAGCATTGCATGCTAGATTTGAATCTTCTTATGATGGTGCTTTGATGGCTCAGTTGCAGTTGAGGCCAGTCTTGTTGGATCATATTAGGGAGGCTCAGTTAGAAGATGAGAGAATTCAGAAAATTGTGTTGGTTTGTCAGAAGGGGGAGAGTCGAAACTTTTATATGAGGGATGATGGAAGTCTATGGTATAGAGATAGATTGTGTATTCCTGATGATGCAAAATTGAAAAGAATGATATTAGAGGAAGCACATCAGTCACTTTTTGCTATGCACCCTGGGAGTACCAAGATGTATCAGGACTTGAAGCGACATTATTGGTGGTCAGGTATGAAGAGGGACATAGCAGAGTTTGTATCCAGATGTTTCACTTACCAGAAAGTGAAGGCTGAGCACCAAGTTCCTTCAGGGTTGCTCCAACCTTTATCAGTGCCAGAGTGGAAATGGGAGCGAGTGACAATGGATTTTATGACTGGACTACCTTTGACTCAGAAGAAGCATGATGCAATCTGGGTGATAGTTGATCGGATGATAAAGACAGCTCATTTTCTTCCAGTTCAGATGGATTATTCTCATGAGAGGTTGGCTGAGCTGTATATCAATAAGATAGTCAGGTTGCATGGAGTCCCAGTTTCTTTGGTGTCGGATTGAGATCCCAAGTTTACTTCGAGGTTTTGGAAGACTTTGCATGATGCTTTGGGTTCTCAATTATATTTTAGTACTGCTTTCCATCCTCAGATAGATGGACAGTCAGAGAGAGTGATACAGATTCTAGAGGATATGTTGAGGAGCTGTATCATTGATTTTACAGGGAATTGGGATAGATTTTTGCCATTAATTGAGTTTGCTTATAACAACAGTCATCAGTCAAGTATTGGGATGACTCCTTATGAGGCTTTATATGACAGGAGATGCAGGACACCTTTGTGTTGGGATGAAGTTAGAGAAGGTAAATTGGTTGGTCCCGATTTGATTAAGGAAATAGAAGAGAAAGTGAAGGTGATTCGGGGTCGTTTGAAAGCAGCTTCAGACTGACAGAAATCCTATTTAGATTTGAAGAGAAGAGACATAGAGTTCAGTATGGGAGATAAAGTGTTTCTGAAGGTGTCTCCATAGAAAAGTGTTTCTTAGATAAAGTGTTTCTGAAGGTGTCTCCATGGAGATAAAGTGTTTCTAAGCTATGTGAATTTTTATTCAATTCATATATTGATTTCAACAAATGTTCATTTGAGGTTTTTAATGCTAATGTAGAATTTTTTAAGCATACAAAATCTTTCTCTATCTTAGAGCACTTATCCTTATAAAATTTCATCTTAGAAAAATACTTTTCTAGTCTAAGATTCATATGTTCAATCATATCATCATCATCTAAATTAACATTATCATCATCCTCATATGCAATCACATTTAAAGATTGAGTACCTACCTCATTAGAGTCAATCTCAACAGCCATGAGACATAGATTGGTAATTCCTTCTTCCTCTTCTTCTTCTTCACTTGAGGAAGAGTCATCCCATGTAGCTTTGAGAGATTTTTTCCTTTTGTTGTCCCATTTCTTCTTGTTTTTCAACTTAAAGCAATCCAATTTGATATGACTGGATTTGCCACATTCATAACATTTCACTTCATTCTTTTTATCTTTATCTTTAAAAGAGGATTTAGAAAATGTACCTTTGTTAGCTTACAATCTTCTCTTTCTTTTCCAATCATTCATCCTTTTTTAAAAATAATGCCATTTCTTCTTTATCACTTTCTTCATTGCTTGAGCTCTCAATTTCTTTAATTGCTTTGAGAACTATTGGTTTCCTCTTCTCTTTTTCACCTTGTTCTTCTTCACTTTCGGTGTGCAACTCAAAGGTGAGTAGTTTTCTGACAAGTTCATCAGTTCTCAAAGAGCTAAGATCATGTACTTCTTCAATTGAAGAAACTTTGGATTGAAAGTTCTTCTTTGCTCTTAGAGCTCTCAAGATTTTGTTGTTGACTTCATATTAATCATATACCTTGCATATTTCTTCAATTCATTGACGATGGCAAGCAAGCGATTGGTCATGTCGGTAACATTTTCATTGGGCTTCATCTTGAATAACTCATACTCATGTATATGCATTTGCTTCTTAGTGAGCCTCACTTGGGTAGTACCCTCATGATAGTTCTCAAGAGTTTTTCAAATGCAATGAGCACAAGTGAGATGTTGGACTCTCCCACCTTCTTCTTTTGAAATAAAATTCATCAAGATGGAGGCTTCCCTATGGTTTTTGAATCAATCCCTTATATTCGCACTTGACCATTGTGGTTTGGAAAGAGGAATTTGGACACCATCTACTTCATGAGTAGGAGGTTTTCACTCATTTTTCACATAATTCCAAAGCTCAATTTCTTCACTATCTAGGAATAAGAACATTTTGTGTTTTTAATAGGAGTAATCCATTCCATCAAAGTAGGGTCTAAGAATAGAGTTGAGATTTCTATGAGAATTTGAGGTTGACGAAGAAGAAGTTTTCATTGTGGATCAAATTTCACAATTAAGTTTAAGAAATTTTAAGCTCTGATACCAATTATTATCCCAAGATGGCAATCAAGAGGGGGGTAAATTAGTTGGTTTGAAGAATGATGGCAAATTAAAAAAAATTAAACAAACAAAAAATGTAGAATATGTAATATCCCAAAATATACCCTAGAAGTTTGGTATAATAATTGTTGTAATTAAATTAAGTGTATTTATGTTTATTTAGAAAAGAGAAAAGAAGTGAAGAGAGTGTATATGTTGTGTATATGAAAATATATACAACATATACACAAGTCAATGAGAAAGTCAAAGGAAGAGATTAATTATGGTTAATTGTGTTTAAGGAATTAATTAATTATAAGTGGGATTAGAGTTAGTGGAAGTGGAAGAAGATATTTTGATTATTTTATATTAAATGCTTGGATGAGAGGGTTTTAAGGAAAAGAGAGTTGACTTTGATTTCTTTGGTTTTCTTTCTTTTCTTCTTCCTTCGTGGCTTTCATTCATTTCTTTTCCTTCTCTTTTCCTTTCCTTTTTTTTTGTTGTCCGGCCATCAAAGAAACAAGAGAGCAAGAGAGAGATTTGATCTTCCAAGTTCAAGATTGAAGGAAGTTTTCAAGAGATCAAGTTGGAGATTTAAGAGTTTCTTCATCCTTGGTAAGTCCTTCCACTTGATTCTTTGATTTCTCTGGGTTTGTAAGTTGAAGTTGTGATGGATATGTGTTTGGTTTGATTGTGTTGTGTTTAAGAGTATTTGGTTTAATTGATTTTGGATTTTTGAGGTTGGATTAAAGGAAAGAGTAAGTTTGTTAGTGAAGATAGTGTTGTGATGGTGTTTAAGGTTTGTGATGATATTGATGTTTTGTGGTTAATGTATATTTTGTCTTGTTTTGGTGTTTTTGCAAGTTTGGGATGGTTTTTGGATGTGTGTAGTTAAGTTTGTTTGAAGTGGATGTTGGTGGAAGAAGTGAATTGTTGGGTTTTCTGTTGTTTTGGCCGGAATCTGGGTTTTTGGCCTGACACGCCCACGAGCACGTCCAGGTCTTTAGGCGTGTCAATGGTTCTGTGTGGCAGTAGGATTGACACGGCCAGTAACACGCCCGTGTTATTGAACGTGTCATAGCCACTGTGTTATTAGGGAATTGACACGGCCATGAGCACACTCATGTTGTTGGACGTGTCAATATTTCTGAGAGGCAGAGTGTATTACACGCCCGTGGTTCTGAGTGTGTAAAAGCTTCTGTGTTGTGGAGTCAGGGCACGGTCAGGGACACGCCCGTGTTGTTGAGCGTGTCATGTTTAGAGTTTGCCCTAGTTGGTTCTTAGCCTTATGATCTTATGTGGGTTTCATCTTTCTTTTGGAATAGGTTGTGAAGAAGGTGAATTGCCCTAATTCAAGTGGTGAAAGATTCTTGGAAGAAGAAGTGTTTAGTGTTGTGTGGATTGCTTTTGAAGTAAGTACAAACCTTGCATTATTGCATACATTCATGTGATTTTGGAACTTATACAATTGGATATGAATGTATTAAGAAATCTTATTGCATTGTTGATATATATATATGAATAATGTTAACCTTGCGAAATGTAATGTGATATATGTATATTGATGATGATATATGAAATGTGAGATTGAGATATAATGAAGCCATTATTGTTGGCTATGATTATGCAAATGAAATTGTTAAGGCATGATTGCCTATGTGTTTATGAGATATGAATTGAGAAAGAGAATGGTAAAGAAGTGAATAAATTGATTGTATGTTTAATATGTTATTCAATTTCAGAGTTCTGGGTTTGGAGGCATGCCTATAAAATGAAAAAGGTAACAGTCTTGCCGGGTTGAGGATCTCTTCCATTTGAGTTGAATTGAGGTCCAAGAGACTGGGTCTGTTACACTATGTGAATTATTGATATGAAATCTATGAAAAGTAACAGTCTTGCCGGGTTGAGGATCTCCTCGATTTAGTCAGGTTGATGGTCCAAGAGACTGGGTCTGTTACTAGTAACAGTCTTGCCGGGTTGAGGATCTCCTCAAGATTTGTTGAGTTGATGGTCCAAGAGACTGGGTCTGTTACACTATCCATGGATAGAGATATGAGATATATTGCCTACGGGCTTGATCATTGTGATTATAGACCAAAGCAGTAACTCTGAACTTTGAATATCATATTAAATACTTGTTGGGCCCAAGTGAGTCTATGTTAAATGTGTTTCATGGATGATGATACAACTATTGAGATAATGAGATGTAACATTTATGAATATGATCTCTATTGTTGGAATGTATGACATTGATATTGACATTGCATAATATCATTATGGTTTGCACTACTGAGTTGTTGGCTCAGCGCGATTGTGGTTCATCGCGCAGGTAATAGGGTTGAGACGGAGGATTCCTCTAGACCTAGTTGAGGTTATGCTTGAAGAGTTGGCTTAGAGTTTAAAGATCAGAGAGTCAAGCTGCCAATTATGTATATATATTTCATATTTTGTAAATTTGGATTTTTAATGTATTTGTACTAGTAAGTATTTGTTATAATTTCCGCTGCGTATTAATAAACGTTTTTATCTATTATGTTTTATGAATTTTCTTTCAAACATTTGGTATTTGTTTTATTTCTTTTCGAGATATGACTTGTGTATTTTGTAAACTATGACATTTTCTATATTCAGTATATGTATATTACGATCGTATAAGCATGTTGTGTACGTATACGGGGTATAGGGGTGTTACAGAATATGTATAAGAATGAGTAGAGAGTAGAAGAATGAACACAAGAGATTTATAGTGGTTCAAATTTATCTTGATCCGACATCCACTTCCTTAACAACTTGTTAAGGTTCTACCAGCTTTGAGTTTTTACAAGCTTAACTCTAACTTGGTGTTTTCACAAGCTCACACCAAACTATACAATGGTTTGAGTATAATCCCCACAACCCTTACAAGAGTTTTGTCAGGCTCACTCTCATAACCTAAGTGTTTCCAAGCTCACACTCAAACTTAAAATGGTGTTTAATGCTCACACCCGATTCTCAACCAATACAAATGGTAATTTTGATGCAAAGTAAGTAAAGTAATCAATGTAGGCTATTACAAATTCAATCACTTGTAAAAATGAAGTAACTTATGGTATTTATAGCCTACAAGTCATGAAATAGTAATTTGAGGTGTAGTCCAACATGTTTAATTCTTGTCTTCCACTATTTTCTTAGTTAGAGAAACTTAATGGTTGGACTTGGTATGGTCTGGTCGAAATTAATGCTTCTCGATCAGTAAACTTGGTGGTTCGGTAAAATTCTACCTAATATTCTTCCAACGGTTAGTCCACGTGACTTCCACTAATTGAGTGAAGGTGCAACAGCTTCAGACTTGTGAAATATTTAAATCTCCCTGTCGGACTTAATCAGGTCTGGTCAAAATTTGAGTGCACTTCTGATCGGGAACTCCACTGAATGATTTTAAGAGAATCTACCTTAAAGGTCTGGTCGAAACATCGTTCGGTCCGGTCAGATTTCCTGTGGTACTTTGAGAAGCTGGGAGTACTTCTGACCGTAAAATTTTCTATGTGATTTGTTCAAATTCACATGCAATAGTCCGGTTAGAAGGCCCTCTGGTCTGATCGAACTTTATGAGGTACGGTGAGATTTTGAGAGTACTCTTCACAGTGAAACCTTCTGTGTGAATTTTTTTTCAATTTGCCATTGAAGGTCCGATCGAGATCCCTCATGGTCTGATCAGACTTTTGAAGGTTTCTTCAAAATTATAAGTTCCTGCAAAATGTAACTTGATACAAACATTAGTTTAATTCAATTTGGTTGCTTAAGATAAAAAATAGGGTAATTGGGCTAACAGTAAAAGTGAATTGTTTTGATGTTATATTAATGTGTAAGTAATGTTTTTAAGGATAAATATTAAAAATGAGATTAGTAGAGAAAGTTTAAGTAAAGAAGTAAGTTAAAGAATTTAGAGTTTTAATATAATTTTGATGAGAATTATTTGGTTATTGATAGTTCAATGTATATTGAGCATGTGAGTGATTGTAATGGATAATGTTGCTTATTAATGGACCATGTATGCATAGGTGAAAGTGATAAAAGAGTGAAAAATATAGTTTGGCTTGGGAAAGAGAAAAGAAGTTAGTACAAGTTAATTCATATATTTAAAACTTTTTATGTGCATTAAATGTGAGTGGCCAATATGTATATATAATGCTATTTCAAAATGTGGGTGTGCACATAACCTATGCATTATGACATAGTTATCTGATGGGTGTCTCTTTTGGTAAAGAAAAATGTAGGTTGATATATATTTATATATATGATACGTGTGGTGAGTTATCCAATATGGACACAATTGTGATTTGTAAGAAAAATAAGGGAAGCAGGTCCTATTATGAATGTGATTTACGGATGTGTATGTAAATTATTTAAAAGTATGGAAAAAGATAAAATGTGAAATAATATGAAAATGTGAAGTGGTAGTGGGTATGATAAGATTGATCACTTGGAAATTGCAACATTGTGATGTAATGTGTTGTCCCAAGATGGCAACCAAGAGGGAGGGGGGGGGGGGGGTGAATTGGTTTCCTCAAGAAATAATGACAATTAAAAAACTCAACAAAATAGAAATGCGGAATAGAGAGATGGTTGAGTAATGGAAGAAAGAAAGAACACACAAGATTTATAGTGGTTCGGATTTACTTCAATCCTACATCCACTTCCTTAACAACTTGTTAAGGTTCCACTAATCTTTGAAGTTTTTACAAGCTCACTTCCAACTTTGGTGTTTTCACAAGTTCACACCTAACTTCACAAGTGTTTTTCTAAGGCTTACACTCAAGAACCTTTAAAGGAGTTTTTAAGGCTCACTCTCACAACCTAAACAAGAGTTTTACAAGGCTTACTTTCACAACCCAAGTGTTTTCCAAGCTCAAACTCAAACTTATACAATGGTGTTTTCAATGCTTACACCTAACATTCATTACAATTCAAATGTAAGTTTAAGTAAAAGAAAAGTTGTTGCTTGGCTATAAAATTCTTTTTTTGCTTCACTTCTTATTCTTTTCTTATAGAAGCACTGTATTTATAGGCAATGTGGTCTTACTAGCCGTTATTGATAGTAAGAATAAAGTCTTGGCAGTTTAGACCTTCTTTATTAAACTGTCCGAAGCATTTTGCGGTCGTCCTTCATATAAGGATGGTCGCGCTATTGCCACACGCGGTCGTCCTTGTATAAGGTATGGTCGCTGAATTTAAAAAAGCTTCAACGGTCGAATTTGAGTGCTCTGCAGTAGGAATCTTGCCCATGCTGTGGTTGTCGGGACGGTCGCGCATCACAAAGGTGCGGTCGCCCTTTTTGAATGTTGAAGTGGGTTTATAATGGTCATGTCACGTGTCATTCTCTGACAGGGCAGAAGAGATGTCCGCCAAAATTTGAATGTCGTGGTCGCCCTAGGTAGCATCTCTCGGTCGAGTTGAGAAACTCGCGTCAAACTTCTGGACGCACCTGAGGATGCGAACACTACTGTCTCTTTAAGCAATTTTCTCCTGCATTGGCAGAGCGGTCGCAAATATGAACTCGCGGTCGCTAAAGTGGTAAGCGAGGCCGTGTCATTCACCGTTCTTGTCACCGCGAACCTTACTGTGATTAAAATGATTTGAGTTCCTTAAGTAGAGATCGTCCATAACTTGGGGACGGTCGCTCTTCTTAAAGTGCGGTCGCTACTGAGGTCGGGTTTCTGACCGCAAAACTTACTGTGATAAGGTTTCATCCTTTAATTAAATGGTGCGGTCGTATTCAGGTTTGGTGCGACAGCTAGAAGTGTTCTGTTCAGCTTTATTTGAAGTAACCTAAGCCTGCAACAAGATTCTCCAAACACATGTTAAATGGATCATTCAATTTGAGTTGTCAAGGATCAAAATTGAGATCATTTGTCTAACAATCTCCCCCATTTTGACTTTGACAATTCAAATTGAATGATTAAAAAAATCTAAAATGCTCCCCCTTAACATATGCATGAATCATGGTTAAGTATATCTTGGTGCATTGTTATTATTTGATTATCTTGGTTTAGTTAAACAATCATTCCAAGTTGTGTACTATTTTCTCCCCCATTGTCATAGACAAAACATTTTTCCCCATTGCATAACATATCTTGAAGATTAAAAGATACTAAACATTATGTTTATTAAAAGATAGAGGAAAGTACAAAGATATATTAAACAAATAAAGCAACAAACATATCAAGGCATAACACAAAATGAAGATGTAAACTATTGAAACTAAATGTGTTGAAAATGAAAACTATTCTGAATCATCATCCTCATCTATCTCTTCTTCTACTAAAGGAGCTTTTCCTTTATCTTGAGGAGCAAAAGAGGTAGAGCTAGTACTAATGGACTCTTCTTCTTCAGGAAGACTTTGGGTATGATCACTTATATCCCAATCTTCAAGATTGCATTGAGGAAAGTCCAGTTTGCCTTGCATATCATAGAGATCATGATGCATGTGAGATATAAGGTCAATTCTCTTGTTCAAGTGATGGAATCTTTTGGAGACACTTTTCTTGAATCTAGAGAGTTTCCTGAAGAGAGATTTGATAGCATTGAGGATGAGTTGAGTAGAGGATGAGGTAGTTTCTTGAGTAGCTTTTGATGAAGTAGCTTTTGGAGGTAATTCCATAGCAACTTTTAGAGAGTCTCCCTCTTCCTCAATTGTGTACCTTGGCCTTTTCTTTTGTCTATCCACAACTCCTTTTTTGCCAAAATAATACACATATGTACCTTCAATCTTCCTTACACATCCAGCATGTTCTAGATAGTCAATTGTGATGGCACTAGAGGCAAGATTGAAAGGTTTTCTCAATGTAGCTAAGTTCAGATCATTTAGAAGGTTCAGGTGCCTAGCTATTTGAGTTATTTGGGAGGATAAGAAGAAAGTTCCAGTTCTTGTAACTGCATGATGATAGAGGGTGTCAATCAAGAACTTGGTTGTGTTCATTTGGATGTTGTGGGTGAAAGCATATAAAAATATGAGGTCTCTTTTTGTTACCTTATCATTCCCATCAGCTCTTTGATGGATGGTGTAGATGATAATCCTATGGAGCATCCAATGGGTGAGGGATTTGATGTGTCTGGCTTTTGATTCTTTTTCAAAAGAAGTTTCCACAGAAATTTCTTGCCAGAATGCAGAGAGAGTTTGGTTTGAAAAGATTTGATCGTTGTAGGAGGTTATACCATCAGCAGGAAAGTTCCAAATATTGCCAAAGTCTTCTAGGGTTAAGGCTTGGTATTGATCAAACAGTTTAAACCTAACCCCATACCATCCCAGTGCAGAGTTAGCACTATTCTCTATTTTGAAGGACATAAGGAATTCCTTACTTAAACTGGAATAGCCTACCTCCTCAAGAAATACAAACTTTCTCCATCCAAGGACATCTAGTAATCTTTCAATTTCGTCCTTGATATTCAGGGCAGAAAGCATCCCACCAAAAGGAGATTTGGTTCCCTCAACTTTCTTTCTCTTCAGCATTGCATACCTAACATCTTCCTCAGAAGTTTGATGGTGAGGTTTGTGAATTTTCTCACCTCTTCTGGACTGTGGAGGAGATGGATGATCATCTATTGGTTCTCTTATTGTGATTCCTGAAGCTCTCTTTGCTTTTCCTTTTATTTTGGAGGTTGTCTTCTTTTTGGGAGCCATTAGGATAGAAAGAAAAAGAAGAAAACTGGAAAACAGAGGGTGTTTTGAGAAGCAGATGATTTTGAGAGGATTTTCGAGATTTAGAGGGAAGTTTATATGTTTTAATAAGCAAAATATCAAAGAAACTGATGTATCATACTCTTAAATAGAAGAAATTAAGAAAATAGCCGTTTATGACTGTTGAAAGTTAAGAGTTGCGACCTGTCATACAGCCAATGGTTACAAAATTTTGAGCAGAGTGTACAGAGTGCGGTCGCAGATTTAAAAGGGTGCAATCGCGAAATGCGGTCTAGCGACCATTAGCAAGATCAGTACGGTCGCGGGTGAAGAAACTATCTGTAACGGTCGAAACTATTCAAATTATTGCGTCCGCGCACAAATTTTCTCGACCGCGCACAGAGATTTTTATTTGAATGAATCTGGCAGACGAGATAGCGATCACTATGGACACTGGAGCGAACGCGACTGACTTAGAAATGAACAAGTCAAGGAAAGATGGAGGAATTTTCTAATGTTTAGGCAAAAAAAATTTTATGCACATTGAAACTCCATTGATAGGCAATTAATTTATTAATTCAAAGTGATTCCATCAATCATTCCTATATTAAGTTTAATGAAGTTAAGTCTATCTTCATTCAAGGGTTTTGTAAAGATATCAGCAAGTTGATTTTGTGTATCTATAAATTCTAGGATTATATTCTGATTTTGTACATTTTCTTTCAAGAAATGATGTCTAATATCTATATGTTTGGGTCTAGAGTGTTGGATAGGATTTTTAGACAAATTGATAGCACTAGTGTTGTCACATTTAATGGAGATATTGTTAAATGCTTTACCATAGTCAAGCAATTGTTGTTTCATCCATAATACTTGTGTGCAACAAAAACATGTTGCAACATATTCGGCTTCCATTGTGGATAAAGCAACCGATGCTTGTTTCTTACTATGCCAAGAAACTAGACAATTACCAAGAAAGTGACATGCTCCTGTAGTGCTCTTCCTATCTAAGATACTACCAGCATAATCTGCATCTGAAAAGCCTATGATATGAAATGATGTGTTTTTAGGATACCAAAGTCCCAAATGCATTGTACCACTCAAATATTTCAAAATTCTCTTAGTGGCATTCAAGTGTGATTCTTTAGGACTAGTTTGAAATCTAGCACAAAGACATACACTATACATTATATCAGGTCTAGAAGTGGTTAAGTAAAGTAGTGATCCGATGATACCTCGATATTTCTTCTCATCTACTGCTTTACCATTTTCATCTTTATCTAATTTTAAGGATGTGCTCATAGGAGTTTTGCTAGTTTTGCAGCCATCCATTCCAAATTTCTTGATGAGTTCTTTTGTATATTTGGATTGGTTGATGAAGATCCCATCTTCACATTGCTTGACTTGCAGTCCAAGGAAGAACTTGAGTTCACCCATCATGCTCATTTCAAATTCCCTAGTCATACAAGAAGCAAATTCTTTGCACAAGGCTTCATTAGTAGCTCCAAATATTATGTCATCCACATAAACTTGTACAATTAAAATGTTATGCTTGTCCTTTTTAACAAAGAGAGTTGTGTCTACTTTTCCTTTTGAAAAACCATTTTCAAGTAAATATGCACTAAGTTTATCATACCAAGCTCTTGGTGCTTGTTTCAATCCATATAAAGCTTTGGTAAGTTTGAAAACATGATCAGGAAATTTGTAGTTTTCAAAACCAGGAGGTTGTTCTACATAAACTTCTTCGCTTATAAGTCCGTTTAGAAATGCACTTTTAACATCCATTTGAAAGAGTTTAAAGTTCATGTGACATGCAAAAGCAAGTAATATTCTAATAGCTTCTAATCTGGCTACAGGGGCAAAAGTTTTATCATAGTCAATACTTTCTTCTTGATTATAGCCTTTGGCTACCAATCTTGCTATATTTCTAACAATGTGACCATTTTCATCAAGCTTATTCCTATAGACCCATTTGCATCCTATTATAGAGTGATCTGTAGGTCTAGGAGTAAGTTGCCAAACATTATTTCTTTCAAATTGATTAAGTTCATCTTGCATTGCAGTTATCCAATTTTCATTATTTAAAGCCTCCTCAACAGTCTTTGGCTCAATTTGAGAAACAAAAGCAAAATTAACATCTATATGATTAATTTTAGATCTAGTAATTACTCCCTTAGATGTTTCTCCAATGATGAGTTCCTTAGGATGGTCTTTCTTGTATTGCCAATCCTTAGGTAGATCTTGAGTCTTTTCTTCAAGTTCATACTGATTGATCTTTCGAGCATCAATAGATTCAAGAGGTTCAAGAGTACCTGCAGGGTCATTGAAAGTAATACCTTTCTTTTGATCACGATTAGATGATTCATCAAATACAACATGCATTGTTTCTTCTATAACTAGAGTTTTCATGTTAAATACCCTATATGCTTTGCTATATGATGAATATCCTAGGAATATGCCTTCATATGATTTGGATGAAAATTTTCCAAGATTATCCTTGGTATTTAATATGAAGCATTTGCACCCGAATACTCTAAAATATCCAATTCTGGGTATTCTTCCATTCCATACCTCATAAGAAGTTTTATTAGTTAAATGCCTTTTGTAAACACGATTTGCAATGTAACAAGCTGTATTAACGGCTTCTGCCCAAAAATAAGATGGTAAATCATATTCATTGAGCATTGTCCTAGCCATTTCAATTAAAGTTCTATTTTTCCTTTCAACTACACCATTTTGCTGTGGAGTTCTAGGAGCAGAAAAATTATGTGAAATGCCAAGTTCATTACAAAAACCTTCAAAATTTTCATTCTCAAATTCTTTGCCATGATCACTTCTAATAGATGTGATCACATATCCTTTTTCATTTTGAACTCTTTTTGCAAACGTTTTGAAGTAATTAAAGGCTTCATTCTTTTGAGCTAAGAAATTAACCCATGTGAATCTAGAGTAATCATCAACAAGAACAAATGCATATGATTTGCCTCCTAGGCTTGTAACTCTATTTGGTCCAAACAAATCCAAATGAATGAGCTCTAAAGGTCTAGAGGTGCTTATAACACTCTTTGATTTAAATGAGCTTTTATGTTGCTTACCATGTTGACAAGGTTCACAAATCCTATCTTTGTCATATTTTATCTTAGGTAGGCCATCAACTAAGTTTTCATTGCAGATATATTTTAATTGATCCATACCAGCATGTCCTAGTCTTCTATGCCATAACCATGCATCATTATTAGTGGACATTAAACATTTAAATGTATGATTTGAATGTATGTTGATATTATAAGTGTTGTTTGTTCTAGTACCCTTAAATATGATAATATCATTTGAATTCGTGATCTTGCATTCTTTGGAATCAAAATTGACAAAGTATGCTTTATCACAAAGTTGACTAACACTTAGCAAGTTATGTTTCAAACCATCAATAAGCCATACATCTTCTATTAAATCCTTACCAATAGATCCAATGGAGCCAACGCCAAGAATTTTTCCTTTAGCATTGTTTCCAAAAGTTACATTACCTCCATGTTTGTAGGTAATACTTGTAAAGAGCTTTGCATTCCCAGTCATATGCCTTGAGCATCCACTATCCACAAGCCATGTGCTTTCGTTGATAGTAGATTTTAGGCATACCTGCAAGGCAATAGTGTAATATCCCGAAGTACACCCTAAAAATTTGGAATAATTATTGTTGTATATGGATTTAATGTGTATGTTTAATGAAAATCAAAAGAAGAGCAATGAATTAATTTAATATCTTGATTTTGGTGTGCATTGGAATAGTAGTAGTAAGATGATATGTTGGTAAAGTATGCAAGGAAAAATATTTAAGAGATAAATGTATATGAAGAATAAAATGTATATTTGGTATTTGGAAAATATATGGGAAATATAAAGGTGATATATAAGAAATATACATATACCGACATATACATCACATATACATAAGGTATATTGTGGTGTAGGTAAAGTAAGAGTATATATATATAATTAATGAATTAAATAATAAAAGAAAAAGAATAAAAGAAAGTCAAAGGGAAGAAGAGAGTGACAAGTGTATGGTGGAGGTTTAAAGGGTTTTAATTATTTATATATATATATAATTAGCTAAGGAAGAGAAGAAAATATCTTCTTCTTCTTCTTCTTCTTGCACGAGAGAGAAAGAGAGTGAAGGAGATATGATTTTAATCCTTTTACATATCAAATTCATTGAGATTTTGAGAGTATTGAAGATGATTATTGAAGATTTGGCATATTATCCAAGTAAGTATTCATTTCTTTGTGTGGATTCCTATTGTTTGAGTTTGGGATTTGATATGGTGGATTTGTGATAATGATGATAATGAAAGATTAAAGTGTATAAATATGTTGAATTGATATTTAGATGATGATTTGGGTTATTTGTGATGATGATGATGAATTGTTGATATTGTTGAGTAAGGGTTTAGTATAAGTGAATTGGGGATTTGAGTAGTTGATTCATGGGGATGTATATATGATTATTGTTATGTTATTGAAGTTATAAAAGTGTTAATAAGTGTTAATTTGATAAGTAATTGATGAATATAGTCAAGATGTTGATTAAGGGTGATGAAGTATGAGTTTTGAAGTGTTTATGTTTCTTGGTTGAGATGTCGAAATGTATGATTTGTGCATGGCACGGCCATGTTGTTGAGCGTGTCATAGCTACTGTAAGGAAAAGTAATTGACACGGCCATGACAACGCCCGTGTTGTTGGGCGTGTAAATGTTTCTGTGAGGCAGAATGAGTGACACGTCCATTAACACGACCGTGTTACTGAGCGTGTCAAAGCTTCTGTATTGTTGGTTTAGGGCACGATCAGGGACACGCCCGTGTTGGTGAGCGTGTTATGTATAGAATTTGCCCTAGTTAATTATTCTTCTCATATTCTTATTATGTATAATTATCTTTGGATTAGGCTTTGAGGAGATTGTGTTGCATTAATCCAAATGTTGGAGGATTCTTGGAAAAAGAGGTTAGATTGGTATAAGTTGCTCTTGAGGTAAGTGCAAATGTACATGGTTGCATTCTTTTAATATGATTTTGAGACTTAATACATTTAGTATAAATGTGTTAAGTAATCTATTATACTATTAATATAATGTGACTAACGTTATGATTTGTATAGTGTGAAAGCTATGATGATGATTCAAAAAGGTATGTGCAATGTAACTTGTTATGATAAATATAATAATGTTTGAAATGAAATATATGGACATGTTGTCTATATGATGATGAAGTTATGATGTGTGTTCAATGTAATTGATTATGTATACCTGAATGATGAATTGCTATAATGTGAATTGAGATATGATAAGATGTGAAGCCATTGTGATTGGCTATGATGATTTGTGATTGGCTATGATGATTTAAATGAAATGTGAAGCCATTGTGATTGGCTATGATGATTTAAATGAGATAAATGAGGCATGTTTGCCTAGTTAATGATGAGAATTGAGAATGCAATTGATAATGAAATAATAAATGAATTGTGTGTGTCTAATATGTTGATTCAATCTTCAGAGTTCTGGATTTGGCGGCATGCCTAGAAAATGTGAAAATGTAACAGTCTTGCCGGGTTGAGGATCTCTTCAATTTGAGTGAATTGAGGTCCAAGAGACTGGGTCTGTTACACTATGTGAATTATTGATACGAAATATATGAAAAGTAACAGTCTTGCCGGGTTGAGGATCTCTTTGAATTGAGATCCAAGAGACTGGGTCTGTTACTTGATAAAATGTGAAATGTGAATTGTAGTAACAGTCTAGCCGGGTTGAGGATCTCCTCGAGTTTAGCCGAGTTGATGATCCAAGAGACTGGGTCTGTTACGCTATCCATGGATAGAGATATGAGATATATTGCCTACGGGCTTGATTATTGTGATATGGACCAAAGCAGTAACTCTGAACTTTGAATAACATATTAGTATAGTTTGGGCCCAGGTCTGTCTTGGTTGTCAATGTGATTTATAAATGATGAATAATAAGTAAATAATGAGATCTATATTTGCTTTTATTGGAAATGTGATTCATGATTGGTGAATTATGAATAACATAATGTTATGAAGCACGATATGTAATGTGTGTATTGATATATTGATTGTGAGTATTATTGATGAGTTGTGGTTGGTGTAAATGATATGTAGGTATGTATGTGATATATGTGATTAGTTGAGATATGTGAAAGGTGTTATTAAAAAGGGAAATCACGATAAGAAACTAGTAGTACATGAAGTTAATGTATATATATATGTGTTAGAATTTCTGTGTTATATGTTTATATTCTATATTTGCACTACTAAGCTCCCGGGCTTAGCGCGAATGTGTTATCGCGCAGGTTCTAGGTGGAAGATATGAGGTCTTTCGTGATGCCATGTGAAGAGTAAGAGTTGTCGAGACCAACTAGATGGTGTTGCATACATGTATAACTTTTAATTATGATGTATTTCTGACAAGAATATATTTTTATGTACAATGAGATTTTGATAAAGATACGATTATTAAATATATGTTAGAGCATTAAAAGTATAATGATTTTATAAATGTTCTTTAAATTAATGTATGGTGATTTGAACTCTGCTAAAGGTTTTTTTTTAAATTGTAACGAAAAGTGACATCCTTATGCTCTATATACTTACTGTATGTATACTAGGTATATGTATAGTACTTATATGGAGTATCGGGGTGTTACAATTATTTTGGTATCAGAGCTTAGGTTCGAGATTCTCGGCCTAAGTGGAATTAAAAAGGAAAATTTTTGAAAAGCTTAAATAGAATTAAAAAGGAAAGGTTATGAAACGAAATTATAATACATGCATATGCATTAACACCTAGGTTGGTCTCGAACGTGGCATTATGTGATTTGTGATGTATATAAATTACATGAGATGAATGATATTGTATGAATGAGATTTTATATGTAAGTATATATAAAAAAAATTGGTACAAGTTTAATTGGTAAATTCAAGAATGGGAGTTTATTTAAGGAAAACAGATTTTGAAACCTTGACTATTGGAAGGTGATTGTAATGTAAGGAATGAATAGGAGAATGAAGTTGAAAATGTTTTGAAAATAAAATCAAGATTAAAGTATGTACTCCTTCTTTTACATTTTGAATCTCTTTATAATAGAGTTTATGTTGGGTTTGCTAGAAAGAGGAAATATTGTTGGATTGCTAATATGGAAAGGATGGTATTATGATGAAAAGAGTATGGTGGATTAGTGAGTAAGTTGATTGATATAGACAAAATGTGATTATGTAAGGTTTGGGTATATAAAGTTAAGGTTTTGCTTAAAAGAAAAAGAGAGGATGTTGGTTAAGTAAGAAGATATATATATTGGTATTGTTTGTATTGTGATTTTAATGCAAACATTGTGATCTCAATGTTAGAAACGTGATATGCTTGAATATTGTGAAAGCTCATGTTACTAGTGATAATATGTGACATTTGGATTCTTGAAATGAGCTTAATAACAGTGAAAATTATATGTTTTGTTGTTATATGGTGGTATATATATATGATGTTTTTAAAGTTGATATTAAGAAAAGATGAGTTTTGCAAAATGGAAGTTTAGATGAGATGGTAATTTAAGAATTTAGAATTTTAATGGAATATTGATAAAGATTTTTATATATATTGATACATAAATGAGTTATTTGAAATGAACATTATTGTATATGAGATTGATGGTATGAAAATTTGTTTTGAGATAATAAGGGAAGTGGATAAGTAAGTGTTACTTTAAGTCATTTGACTAGAAAGGAAAAATGGATACGGAGGTATATTAAATGTTTTCTGAGATGACAGTGAAAGAGATGTCACATTAGGAATATGACTAAGATGTAGGTGAAGCATTGCTATAACTAGAATGTATACATTTGTTGTGTTGAGAAATAATCTAAGTCATGTTATAAGAACAAGAATGATAATGTTCTAAGGAAAGTAACAAACACTAAATTTGTGTAGAATGTATATAAAAGAGAAATTAAATAAAATTTCATGATCATGTGTTTACCTGTCGAGGATATGTGAGATAGATCTGTTGATATAAATGTAATTTTGATATGTAAGAAATGTGAGTCATATTATGAAGGTGATTTATGAAGGTGAATGTGGTATAACTATTGGATTAGTGATATGGTTGTGTGCTTTAGTGGACCTAAGAAAGATAAGGTCATGGCTTGAACAAAACTAGACAAATTATATGACGGAATTAAAAGTAAGAATGGACTTGTGTAATACTGGATAGTGACATTGTTATGGTGATTAATGAATTTAATGATCATATGATATTTAGAGTCCCAAAGTATTCGCATATGGAAAAGTTCTATGTATTTGTATATTATAAGAGATTGTAAGGACAAAGGGAAAGTATAATGTATAAAACTTTGAAGAGAGATAGATTAGAAATGGAATAGCAGACGGAAAATTTTGTGAGATTTGTATAATATCGATTATGTATATGTAATAGATGTTAATAATAATATTGATGAAACATGAATTAAGCTGATAAAGATCATATAATCAAGTGTAAATTGATTTGAAATGGAGTTGAAAGGTGTTAATTCTTGATGTAGTAAAAGTTTAGAGAATGAATATGTAATGCTTGTAATACAACTTAATATTGTAATTGGAAAGATTGGAAATGGAATGATAGAGGGACAGAATTGATTTATAAGCTACAGTCGTGGTTAATGATCTCTTATGGTCATAGGAATTGTTTAGTATAATTGATTGATCAGTTAAGCTGTTCTCAGATTTGGGCCTAAAATGACATAACCATAATATAGTGTTGATGAGATTGACGATTATGTTTCTAGAAACATGGTTAAAGGATATGATTAGTGAAGTTGAATTTTATAATTTCTATGTTAGAAATTTGATTATTACTATGAAAAGTTAAGAAGGAGAAAAGAATTGTGAAAATAATTTGAGTTATGAATAATGTGATATAAAGGTAAATATGTAAATATAGTAATGGTATGAAAGGTGAGGAAATGTTAAATGGAAGGAATTGCAAATTATATGATTGAAAGTTATACTGAATATAATTATAATATAAAGTGAATAAATGGATGGACTTAAGGTTTAGATGAGTGAACTGTGGATCATAAATATGGTATGAGATAATTATGAAAATCTTGTGGAAATTGTATTAAGATAATGTGAGGTGATTTGTTATTAATAATTATGGATCCGAAGAGATGGGAATTTAAAAATAAATTTGACCCAACGGAATTAAGTCATATGAATATTGTGAAATTTAATGATAAATTTAAATAAGTTAATTGTTGGTTTGATTCTAACCAGATGAGGATATTAGTATATGGTGACAGATTGATTAATTGATTTAGCTTTTGTTAAGATTGCAAAGTTTTGGTTGAGATTTAATACGTACAGTTGTGCGAAGAGTATACGATTTGAGTGATAATGTATATGAGGTGATATTTTGATCTATGAATGGACAGGGATGAATTAAGTTATATCAGTTGTAACTGATGATAAAAAGAAAAAGATTGAATACTTGTAAAGTAAGTTTAAAGACATTGTACTAATATTTATGTGAAGTGAAAAGCATGCTAAAGAAGGAATTGAGTGTATGACAAATAAGGATCTTGTTATTAATAAATGTTTGATCAAAGTATCTTCTAAAAGTGAGTATAATGACGGGATAAAGGAATGATGAGATATGAATTGATGTTTTGTAAGCTTGAAGATAATGATTAGACGAACTATAAGGATATTAAGATGATCTGATTTTGTATAAAGGTAAATTTAATGGGAATGTGAGGAATTTTCTTGATTGCTTTGCTGAGAAAGTAATAAGATATATATATTATGATGAGTTATGAATTTAGAGAAAGTGATTGATTCTAAAGGGGGAGAGTAAACGTTATAAGATTTGACGGCATAATAACTTAAGCATATAATTAACTTCATATGGAAGTTAAGATGGTATTATGTTAAGAATGAATTGCTATTAAACTAGATAATTTCGAGGATGAAATTATTTTAAGGGGGAGAGAATTGTAATATCCCGAAGTACACCCTAAAAGTTTGGAATAATTATTGTTGTATATGGATTTAATGTGTATGTTTAATGAAAATCAAAAGAAGAGCAATGAATTAATTTAATATCTTGATTTTGGTGTGCATTGGAATAGTAGTAGTAAGATGATATGTTGGTAAAGTATGCAAGGAAAAATATTTAAGAGATAAATGTATATGAAGAATAAAATGTATATTTGGTATTTGGAAAATATATGGGAAATATAAAGGTGATATATAAGAAATATACATATACCGACATATACATCACATATACATAAGGTATATTGTGGTGTAGGTAAAGTAAGAGTATATATATATAATTAATGAATTAAATAATAAAAGAAAAAGAATAAAAGAAAGTCAAAGGGAAGAAGAGAGTGACAAGTGTATGGTGGAGGTTTAAAGGGTTTTAATTATTTATATATATATATATATAATTAGCTAAGGAAGAGAAGAAAATATCTTCTTCTTCTTCTTCTTCTTGCACGAGAGAGAAAGAGAGTGAAGGAGATATGATTTTAATCCTTTTACATATCAAATTCATTGAGATTTTGAGAGTATTGAAGATGATTATTGAAGATTTGGCATATTATCCAAGTAAGTATTCATTTCTTTGTGTGGATTCCTATTGTTTGAGTTTGGGATTTGATATGGTGGATTTGTGATAATGATGATAATGAAAGATTAAAGTGTATAAATATGTTGAATTGATATTTAGATGATGATTTGGGTTATTTGTGATGATGATGATGAATTGTTGATATTGTTGAGTAAGGGTTTAGTATAAGTGAATTGGGGATTTGAGTAGTTGATTCATGGGGATGTATATATGATTATTGTTATGTTATTGAAGTTATAAAAGTGTTAATAAGTGTTAATTTGATAAGTAATTGATGAATATAGTCAAGATGTTGATTAAGGGTGATGAAGTATGAGTTTTGAAGTGTTTATGTTTCTTGGTTGAGATGTCGAAATGTATGATTTGTGCATGGCACGGCCATGTTGTTGAGCGTGTCATAGCTACTGTAAGGAAAAGTAATTGACACGGCCATGACAACGCCCGTGTTGTTGGGCGTGTAAATGTTTCTGTGAGGCAGAATGAGTGACACGTCCATTAACACGACCGTGTTACTGAGCGTGTCAAAGCTTCTGTATTGTTGGTTTAGGGCACGATCAGGGACACGCCCGTGTTGGTGAGCGTGTTATGTATAGAATTTGCCCTAGTTAATTATTCTTCTCATATTCTTATTATGTATAATTATCTTTGGATTAGGCTTTGAGGAGATTGTGTTGCATTAATCCAAATGTTGGAGGATTCTTGGAAAAAGAGGTTAGATTGGTATAAGTTGCTCTTGAGGTAAGTGCAAATGTACATGGTTGCATTCTTTTAATATGATTTTGAGACTTAATACATTTAGTATAAATGTGTTAAGTAATCTATTATACTATTAATATAATGTGACTAACGTTATGATTTGTATAGTGTGAAAGCTATGATGATGATTCAAAAAGGTATGTGCAATGTAACTTGTTATGATAAATATAATAATGTTTGAAATGAAATATATGGACATGTTGTCTATATGATGATGAAGTTATGATGTGTGTTCAATGTAATTGATTATGTATACCTGAATGATGAATTGCTATAATGTGAATTGAGATATGATAAGATGTGAAGCCATTGTGATTGGCTATGATGATTTGTGATTGGCTATGATGATTTAAATGAAATGTGAAGCCATTGTGATTGGCTATGATGATTTAAATGAGATAAATGAGGCATGTTTGCCTAGTTAATGATGAGAATTGAGAATGCAATTGATAATGAAATAATAAATGAATTGTGTGTGTCTAATATGTTGATTCAATCTTCAGAGTTCTGGATTTGGCGGCATGCCTAGAAAATGTGAAAATGTAACAGTCTTGCCGGGTTGAGGATCTCTTCAATTTGAGTGAATTGAGGTCCAAGAGACTGGGTCTGTTACACTATGTGAATTATTGATACGAAATATATGAAAAGTAACAGTCTTGCCGGGTTGAGGATCTCTTTGAATTGAGATCCAAGAGACTGGGTCTGTTACTTGATAAAATGTGAAATGTGAATTGTAGTAACAGTCTAGCCGGGTTGAGGATCTCCTCGAGTTTAGCCGAGTTGATGATCCAAGAGACTGGGTCTGTTACGCTATCCATGGATAGAGATATGAGATATATTGCCTACGGGCTTGATTATTGTGATATGGACCAAAGCAGTAACTCTGAACTTTGAATAACATATTAGTATAGTTTGGGCCCAGGTCTGTCTTGGTTGTCAATGTGATTTATAAATGATGAATAATAAGTAAATAATGAGATCTATATTTGCTTTTATTGGAAATGTGATTCATGATTGGTGAATTATGAATAACATAATGTTATGAAGCACGATATGTAATGTGTGTATTGATATATTGATTGTGAGTATTATTGATGAGTTGTGGTTGGTGTAAATGATATGTAGGTATGTATGTGATATATGTGATTAGTTGAGATATGTGAAAGGTGTTATTAAAAAGGGAAATCACGATAAGAAACTAGTAGTACATGAAGTTAATGTATATATATATGTGTTAGAATTTCTGTGTTATATGTTTATATTCTATATTTGCACTACTAAGCTCCCGGGCTTAGCGCGAATGTGTTATCGCGCAGGTTCTAGGTGGAAGATATGAGGTCTTTCGTGATGCCATGTGAAGAGTAAGAGTTGTCGAGACCAACTAGATGGTGTTGCATACATGTATAACTTTTAATTATGATGTATTTCTGACAAGAATATATTTTTATGTACAATGAGATTTTGATAAAGATACGATTATTAAATATATGTAAGAGCATTAAAAGTATAATGATTTTATAAATGTTCTTTAAATTAATGTATGGTGATTTGAACTCTGCTAAAGGTTTTTTTTTTTAAATTGTAACGAAAAGTGACATCCTTATGCTCTATATACTTACTGTATGTATACTAAGTATATGTATAGTACTTATATGGAGTATCGGGGTGTTACAAATAGTGATCATCTTCTTTTAGGTACCCACATGAAGTTGGGTCCTTGATGGTTAGTAGTAAAAGTGCCTTCTAACTTGAGATGAGCCTTTCTTATATAACAAGAAAAATTTTTGTGTCCGAATTTCATGCAATATGTGCATTGCCATGGTATTCTATACTTATGCATTTTTCTTTTTGTATTTAAAGTATCATGCATACAACTACAAGTATGTGATTTCTTTTGTGCAAGTTTAGTGTACAAAAATGCATAATTATTTTTGGCTTTATTTCCTAGCAAACCATAAGAAGTTCTTTTGGTACTTTTAGACTTGGCATCTTTGATATGAACATCAGAAATTTCAATTGTAGATGCTTTTACAAATGTTGGTTTGCTTGGTGCAATGTAGGTTGAGCCATTGAATCCTAATCCATATCTTAAGGAAGGTGATCTTTGGTTATTAATTAATGTGTTTAATGCTTCCTTTCCTTTATGAAATCTGGAAATTGATTCTTTTAGTTCTTTTAGTTCATGCTTCAATGTTTCATTTTCTTTAATAACTTTTTCTAAGTCATGTGAGTTTTTATTTAACTCTCCTATCGTATTCATCAAGTGTTCATTTGAGGTTTTCAATTCTAAGGTAGAGTTCTTTAAGCATATAAAATCCTTTTCTAACTTAGAGTTTTTCTCTTTATAAAGCATCATTTTAGAAAAATATTTTTCTATTTTAAAGTTCATGTGCTCAATCAAATCACTATCATCTATATCATTTGTATCATTATGTGCTACTAGATCAAAGGATTGAGTGCTTACCTCATTGGAGTCATCTTCAATAGCCATGAGACACAGATTTACAATTCCTTCTTCTTCTTCTTCTTCACTTGAAGAAGAGTCATCCCATGTGGCTTTGAGAGACTTTTTCTTTTCTTTATCCCATTTCTTTTTGTTTTTTAATTTGAAGCAATCTGATTTAATGTGACCAGTTTTGTAACACCCCCATATCCAATGCACACACACTACAACCACAACAATGTAGCATAAGTGCACCAAACATAGGGATGCTACGATTTTCTTCAACATTCAAAACATTTAAATAGATACATTACTATCATCATTATATATTATAGAAAAGTAAATCATTTACTTTTAAAATAAAACACATTAGATATATATATATACATACATATAGTTATTACACAGCGGAAGTCATAAAATATTTACATATTTACATATTTGAAAACACTTAATTCCATATTTACAAATATACATATATGTACATTTAATCAATACTTTACAAAATATAAAAGAGTTATACATGATTGGCAAGTTTTCTTTGATCTTTAAGTCTCCAAAATCAACTCTTCACTGTCTACTCTCGGTCGGTTTCGAAGAGCTTTCGGGATCAACTCTATCAACTCTATTACCTGCGCGATTAAACACTATCGCGCTAAGCCAACGGCTTAGTAAGATAATCATGCCAATGTTATGCTTTAATGCAATGCAGTACCAATTCTCAATCCATATTATGCATGTAACATCATATATGCCAAGTTGATAACATAGCTTTCCATTTTATAACTCAACATATATATATATAGGCATATCATACTTCACATCTTATCATAGACCTCATTTATATTCATTTAATCATTCATCATCAACAATAAACAAAGGCAAGCATCATTCATGACTCACATTAACCATAGACAAGCATGGGCCCAAGACACACTAATATGCCATTCAATTTTCAGAGTTAATGTTTTGGTTTTATCATCACATTTATCAATATCATATACCCAACTAGGCTTCAAGGATTAGGTTCAACCAAGCTTCAAGGGGAGCAAAGCATGCTAAGCTTCAACCCAACTTGGCTTCAAGAACCAACCCAACCTAGCTTCAAGGGTGGTAACATCTCAATTAGGCTTCAAGGATTCAATCCAACCTAACTTCAAGAGATTGTTACACTTACTAGGCATGCCACCAACAACAAACTCTGAAAATGGAATAACACATTAGCCACACAATTCATTTATTATTCAATTATCATTTCCATTTCCAATTATCATCAACATTTAGGCATACATGCCTTCTTTCTCTCAATATCATCCTCATAGCCAATAACAATAGCTTTGTATTACATTTCACATTTCAATTCATATTATGCATAAAGCATCATTGATATCACATCTTTGATATAACATTTCAAGGTACATTACTCATAAAACACCTTACCTCTCACAATGCATAACATAACCTTGTTTAAATCTCAACAATGCAATTAGGGCAAAGAACAATTTATATGATTCATAGCTTTAGGATCTTTCATATGCATTTGATTAGCTTATGCATAGTTTAAAGTATGTTTAGAGTGTTTAAGTTTAGGTTTAGGAACCAACCTACCTTTGAAGAACCAAAACATTGCAACTAGGTCAAGGAAAACAAAACTTACCTAACCCATATGAGAGACATGGGCAGCACACATGAGGGGCACGACCAAGCTTGTGGCCGTGTCTCTCAACTCAATTGGACAGTAGGCAACACGGGTATGGGACACGGCCAAGCTTGTGGCCGTGTCACTCAAACCAAAACTCACAGTAGTGAACACAGGCACTAGACACGGCCGTGTCTCTCAAAACCAATTCAACACGCCCAAAACTTTCATGACTTGGCCGTGTCTCTCCTTTGCTTTTGGCCGTGTCACCCAAACCAAACCCTAACCATCTTCAACCCTCTTTCAATTGCACTCAATCACAATATACACCATACAACATGTTTCAAATGAACATAAACAATGTTCTAAACACATATTCATCATAAGAATCACCTCATAACACATTAATATTACACTTAAACACAAATCATCTCAAAACCCTAAAATCACCATCTTTCAAAATCAACATCCACCACTTCCAACAACAACACCTATTTAAACTCTTAACTTAAAACCAATTCAACACTTGAGAACACAACACAAACACATCTAATCATCAAACCAACAAATCACAAATCACCCTAATCATAACTTCAACACTACTACAAAATAAGTAAAGGAAACAAAAGAATACTTACCTTAGATGAAGAAATTCCACAATTCTTTCACCAAAGCTCTCAATTCCTTCTTCAATTTGATCTTAGTATCAAGAACACTTCTCCTTCCCTTTTGCTAATGGAGAGCCGGCCACCTCTTGAAAGAAAGAAGAAAAGATGATGAAGAATCACAAAGTCAAACTTCATTAAATACCCATCCAAAGGAAAATTACTATAATGCCCTCATACATATCTTAATTCTCTTTGTTATCTCTTGCCCATTTTGGTAATTTTCACATGCCCTAAAAAAAAATATCTCCTCTTGCCTTGACCAACTCTTTTGACCAATGTATATGTTATATATATCACAATATACACAACATATAAACTTGTCTCTAAACCCTAAATTCTTTCCCAAAACACTTATACTTTTCTTTTCTCAATTTAAACCAACAATACAACAACAACAACAACAACAACAACATGCAAAACTTCTAGGGCATAAATGAGGATATTACAATTCTCCCCCTCTAAAAAGAAATTTCATCCTCGAAATTACCTGATATCAAGTCTGAAACAACTGAGGATATTGCTCTCGCATAGTTTGTTCACTTTCCCAAGTTGCTTCTTCTTTTCCGTGGTTCTTCCATAGAACCTTCACCAATGGCACTCTCTTGTTTCTCAACTCTTTCACATCATATGCTAAGATAGCAACTGGTTCCTCTTCAAATGTCAAATCTGGGCTCACTTCAATAGATTCAAATGGCAACACATGAGATGGATCCGACCTGTACCTCCTCAACATAGATACATGGAAAACATTATGAATACGATCCAACTCAGGTGGCAAAGCAAGTCTATACGCCACTGGCCCAACTCTTTCTAACACTTCATACGGTCCGATGAAACGAGGACTCAATTTCCCTTTCCGACCGAACCTCAAAATCTTCTTCCAAGGAGATACCTTCAAAAATACCTTATCCCCAACATCAAACTGAATGTCTCTCCTCTTCAGATCTGCATAGGACTTCTGTCGGTCTGAAGCTGCTTTTAACCTGCCCCGAATCAACTTCACTTTCTCTTCAGTTTCTTTAATCAAATCAGGCCCAATTAACTTACTTTCCCCAAGTTCAATCCAACACAGCGGTGTCCTACACCGTCTACCATACAGTGCTTCGAATGGTGCCATACCAATGCTGGATTGGTGACTGTTGTTATAAGCAAACTCTACAAGAGGTAAGAATCTATCCCAACTTCCAGTGAAATCGATGACACAGCTTCTCAACATATCCTCAATGATCTGTATCACCCTCTCAGACTGTCCATCCGTCTGTGGATGAAAAGCAGTGCTGAAATGCAGTCGAGAACCCAAAGCACTATGCAAACTCTTCCAAAATCTCGAAGTAAACCTGGGATCTCGATCAGACACTAAAGAAGTTGGAACACCATGCAATCTCACAATCTCATGGATGTACAGCTCAGCCAACCTCTCCAAAGAGTAATCCATCCGAATCGGAAGGAAATGAGCTGTCTTAGTCAATCTATCCACAATCACCCATATGGTATCATGTTTCCTTTGTGCCAAAGGCAATCCAGACACAAAGTCCATTGTCACTCTTTCCCACTTCCATTCTGGCACTGACAACGGTTGAAGCAACCCAGTGGGAACTTGATGCTCTGCTTTAACCTTCTGACAAGTGAGACATTTAGATACAAATTCAGCAATGTCTCTCTTCAACCCAACCCACCAGTAATGCTGTCTCAAGTCATGATACATCTTTGTATTGCCTGGATGCATAGCAAACACTGACTGATGTGCTTCTTCCAAAATGATCCTTTTCAAATCAGCATCATCGGGTACACACAATCTGTTTCTAAACCAGAGGCTTCCATCACTTTTCACAACAAAATCTCTACTCTTTCCATTCTGACAATCTGACATAATCTTCTGAATCTTCTTATCAGCCAACTGAGCCTCTTTAATCTGATCCAACAAAACTGGTTTCACATGCAACTGTGCTAACAATGCACCATCAACACAAGGTACAAAACTAGCACACAATGCTCTCAACTCAACAAGTAACGAGAGCGAGTAAAAAGTTAAACCAGCTAAAGACTTTCGACTCAAGGCATCAGCAACAACATTTGCTTTACCTGGATGATAATCTATCAAGCAGTCGTAGTCTTTAATCAATTCTAACCATCTCCTCTGGCGAAGATTGAGTTCCTTCTGAACTCCCAAATATTTCAAACTCTTGTGATCAGTGTAGATAAAACATTTCTCCCCAAACAGATAGTGGCGCCAAATCTTCAATGCAAACACAATGGCTGCTAACTCCAAATCATGGGTAGGATAATTAAGCTCATGCGATTTCAACTGTCTAGATGCATAAGCTATCACTTTACCTTCTTGCATCAGCACACACCCCAAACCTCTATGTGAAGCATCACTGTAGATCACATATGGTTTGCCTTCAATAGGTAAAGTAAGAACAGGCGCTTGAGTCAACATATCTCTCAACTGCTCAAAGCTCGCCTGACACTGATCAGTCCACACAAATTTAACTCCCTTACGAAGTAATCTGGTGAGTGGAGTAGCTATCAAAGAAAACCCTTTCACAAACCGCCGATAATAGCCTGCCAAACCCAGAAAACTTCTAATCTCAGTCACAGACTTGGGTGGACTCCAATTCAGAATAGCTTCAACTTTGCTCGGATCAACTCTAATACCCTCTGCTGAAACTATATGTCCAAGAAAAGCTACTTGATCCAACCAAAACTCACACTTCGACAATTTGGCAAATAACTGCTTCTCTCTCAAAATCTGCAACACAATCCGCAGATGCTTATCATGTTCCTCTTCATTCCTCGAATACACCAGAATATCATCGATGAAGACCACTACAAACTGATCCAAATAGGGCCTAAACACCCTGTTCATCAAATCCATGAAAGCTGCAGGTGCATTTGTCAGACCAAAAGGCATAACTAAAAATTCATAATGCCCATACCTGGTCCGAAATGCGGTCTTCGGAACATCCTCAGCTCTGACTCTCAGCTGATGGTACCCCGATCTCAGATCAATCTTAGAGAATACTGACGCTCCCTTCAACTGATCAAAGAGATCATCGATTCTAGGCAAAGGATACTTATTTTTAATGGTCACCTTGTTCAATTGCCTATAATCGATGCACAACCTCATAGTACCATCTTTCTTCTTTACAAATAACACAGGAGCTCCCCAAGGAGAAACACTAGGGCGAATGAATCCTTTATCCAACAGCTCCTGTAATTGTACTTTCAACTCCCTCAATTCTGCTGGTGCCATTCTGTAAGGAGTAATAGAGATAGGAGTGGTACCAGACAACAATTCAATACCAAACTCCACCTCTCTCTCAGGAGGCAATCCTGGCAGCTCCTCTGGAAATACATCTGGGAACTCTGCAACTGTGGCAATGTTATCAATAGAAGAACCTCTTACTCTAGTATCTACCACATGAGCAAGATAGGCTTCACACCCTTTCCTAATCAACCTCCTAGCTGCAACAGCTGAAACAAATAAGGAGGCTAGCTGTCCTTGCTCATTAGATACTATCACCTCCCTACCATCACCAGTTCTCAAAGAAACAATTTTCTTTTTACAATCCACCACAGCTCCATGTCGAGATAGCCAGTCCATGCCCAAAATAACATCATATTCCTTAAATGGCATCTCAATCAAATTCCCAAGGAACTCCTCACCCTGCACCACTACTGCACTATCTTTGTGCACTTTACTAACAATCACACTATGCCCTAACGGACTTGTTACCAAAACATCAAACCCTAGGGATTCAGCATGCACATCAAATACAGGTAAAACAGATGCACTAATATATGAATGTGTGGAACCCGGATCAATCAAAGCAAGTACTGGAGTATCAAATAAAGAAAAAGTACCAGCTATGACTGCCGATGCATCTGGCTGCCTCTGCATAACATACATCCTCTGGGAAGATCCAACCTCCTCTGGTCTACTCTCCCTGGATGTAGCACCTCCTCTAGCACTAAACCCTGATCTACCTCCTCTGCTGACACCTCTGCCTCCCCTCACACTGGCTCGAGAAGCGGCAGAATCAACTGGCATCTGCCTTTGCCTCTCAGGGCAATCTTTCACAAAATGGTCAGGTGACCCACACCTGAAACATACCCCTGCAACACCAGCCTTCCAACAAGGACCACCATGGGGCCTCCCACAATGGATGCAGATAGGTAAGGTGGATCTCTGAACCATAGGAGTTGGAGCACTTGCCACTGAAGCTGCAGGTCTGAATCTTTGTCTCTGGAACTGCACTGATCTACCTGCTGGTCTCAGACTCCTAATACTCCGAGGAACAAAGCTTCCTCTACCCCTCTTTACTGAAGAAGACCCTGCCTCAAACTGGGGCCTTCTCACCCTAACCTCATCCTCTGAAGCAGCTGCAATACCCTGAGCTCGCTCCACACTCCGAGCTGCTGCCACTAGCTGGGAAAAATCTTGATATCTGGATCCAGCCACATGACACATGATAGAGGGCCTCAATCCCTCTTCAAACCTCCTACATCTATCTACCTCATCTGATATTATGCCCCCAGCATACTGACTTAATCGAATAAACTCAACCTCATATTCAGTTACGGTCCGGTGATCTTGCTTCAAATCTAAAAATTCTCTTTTCTTCCCATCTTTATACTCCCTTGGAGTATACTTCAATTCAAATTCTCTCAGAAAGTCAGCATATGACAAGGTTGGTGGATCATCCATAGAATGGGGCACTGTCTTCCACCAACTATATGCATCCTTCTGCAACAAGGATCTTGCATAATCAAACTTTTCCTCAGGGGTGGCTTGCAACTGAATAAAGATCCTCTGAACTTTGTCAAGCCACTGTTCTGCTACAGCTGGATCAGTGGTACCAATAAAATCCTCGGCTCCATACTTCCTTAACTTGTCATAGTGCCTCACTGGAACCAAAGGCTGAGGGGGTGGTGGCACTAGTTGTACTGGCGCTTGCCTGAAAGTCTTCATCATATTCACAAACCAAGCTGGTGGAACCTCCTCACCAGTTGGTCTCCCCGACCCAGAAGCAGGTGCCTCCCCAGCACTCTCAACTCTAACTCCCTCATCAGGAGCAACACTCTCCTCACTGCCCTCAACTGACTGTCTCAAATGAGAATCCATCAACACCTAACACTGCAAACACAACAGGACACACCTTATTAAAGATCAAAGATTGCCAATCCCAAACATGTATTTTATTTCAAAAACTCACTTTTTAATTCAAAATATTCTTTTTATAACATATTGCCTAGGTTGAGAATCTCAAACCTAGGCTCTGATACCAAAACAATTGTAACACCCCCATATCCAATGCACACACACTACAACCACAACAATGTAGCATAAGTGCACCAAACATAGGGATGCTACGATTTTCTTCAACATTCAAAACATTTAAATAGATACATTACTATCATCATTATATATTATAGAAAAGTAAATCATTTACTTTTAAAATAAAACACATTAGATATATATATATATATATACATACATATAGTTATTACACAGCGGAAGTCATAAAATATTTACATATTTACATATTTGAAAACACTTAATTCCATATTTACAAATATACATATATGTACATTTAATCAATACTTTACAAAATATAAAAGAGTTATACATGATTGGCAAGTTTTCTTTGATCTTTAAGTCTCCAAAATCAACTCTTCACTGTCTACTCTCGGTCGGTTTCGAAGAGCTTTCGGGATCAACTCTATCAACTCTATTACCTGCGCGATTAAACACTATCGCGCTAAGCCAACGGCTTAGTAAGATAATCATGCCAATGTTATGCTTTAATGCAATGCAGTACCAATTCTCAATCCATATTATGCATGTAACATCATATATGCCAAGTTGATAACATAGCTTTCCATTTTATAACTCAACATATATATATATAGGCATATCATACTTCACATCTTATCATAGACCTCATTTATATTCATTTAATCATTCATCATCAACAATAAACAAAGGCAAGCATCATTCATGACTCACATTAACCATAGACAAGCATGGGCCCAAGACACACTAATATGCCATTCAATTTTCAGAGTTAATGTTTTGGTTTTATCATCACATTTATCAATATCATATACCCAACTAGGCTTCAAGGATTAGGTTCAACCAAGCTTCAAGGGGAGCAAAGCATGCTAAGCTTCAACCCAACTTGGCTTCAAGAACCAACCCAACCTAGCTTCAAGGGTGGTAACATCTCAATTAGGCTTCAAGGATTCAATCCAACCTAACTTCAAGAGATTGTTACACTTACTAGGCATGCCACCAACAACAAACTCTGAAAATGGAATAACACATTAGCCACACAATTCATTTATTATTCAATTATCATTTCCATTTCCAATTATCATCAACATTTAGGCATACATGCCTTCTTTCTCTCAATATCATCCTCATAGCCAATAACAATAGCTTTGTATTACATTTCACATTTCAATTCATATTATGCATAAAGCATCATTGATATCACATCTTTGATATAACATTTCAAGGTACATTACTCATAAAACACCTTACCTCTCACAATGCATAACATAACCTTGTTTAAATCTCAACAATGCAATTAGGGCAAAGAACAATTTATATGATTCATAGCTTTAGGATCTTTCATATGCATTTGATTAGCTTATGCATAGTTTAAAGTATGTTTAGAGTGTTTAAGTTTAGGTTTAGGAACCAACCTACCTTTGAAGAACCAAAACATTGCAACTAGGTCAAGGAAAACAAAACTTACCTAACCCATATGAGAGACATGGGCAGCACACATGAGGGGCACGGCCAAGCTTGTGGCCGTGTCTCTCAACTCAATTGGACAGTAGGCAACACGGGTATGGGACACGGCCAAGCTTGTGGCCGTGTCACTCAAACCAAAACTCACAGTAGTGAACACAGGCACTAGACACGGCCGTGTCTCTCAAAACCAATTCAACACGCCCAAAACTTTCATGACTTGGCCGTGTCTCTCCTTTGCTTTTGGCCGTGTCACCCAAACCAAACCCTAACCATCTTCAACCCTCTTTCAATTGCACTCAATCACAATATACACCATACAACATGTTTCAAATGAACATAAACAATGTTCTAAACACATATTCATCATAAGAATCACCTCATAACACATTAATATTACACTTAAACACAAATCATCTCAAAACCCTAAAATCACCATCTTTCAAAATCAACATCCACCACTTCCAACAACAACACCTATTTAAACTCTTAACTTAAAACCAATTCAACACTTGAGAACACAACACAAACACATCTAATCATCAAACCAACAAATCACAAATCACCCTAATCATAACTTCAACACTACTACAAAATAAGTAAAGGAAACAAAAGAATACTTACCTTAGATGAAGAAATTCCACAATTCTTTCACCAAAGCTCTCAATTCCTTCTTCAATTTGATCTTAGTATCAAGAACACTTCTCCTTCCCTTTTGCTAATGGAGAGCCGGCCACCTCTTGAAAGAAAGAAGAAAAGATGATGAAGAATCACAAAGTCAAACTTCATTAAATACCCATCCAAAGGAAAATTACTATAATGCCCTCATACATATCTTAATTCTCTTTGTTATCTCTTGCCCATTTTGGTAATTTTCACATGCCCTAAAAAAAAATATCTCCTCTTGCCTTGACCAACTCTTTTGACCAATGTATATGTTATATATATCACAATATACACAACATATAAACTTGTCTCTAAACCCTAAATTCTTTCCCAAAACACTTATACTTTTCTTTTCTCAATTTAAACCAACAATACAACAACAACAACAACAACAACAACATGCAAAACTTCTAGGGCATAAATGAGGATATTACAAGTTTTTCCACATTCATAGCATTTTACCTCATTTTTCTTTTCTTTATCTTTGAAGGAGAATTTTGGAGGTGTACCTTTGTTTGCTTGTAATCTTTTCTTCCTTTTCCATTCATTAATTCTTTTTGAGAACATTGTCATTTCATCTTCATCATCAGTACCTTCATTGCTTGAGCTCTCAACTTCTTTGATTGCTTTTAGTGCAATTGGTTTTCTTTTTTCTTTTTCACCTTGATCTTCTTCTTTCTCACTGTGTAGCTCAAATGTGAGTAGTTTTCCAACTAGCTCGTCGGTTCTTAATGTGCTGAGATCATGAGCTTCTTCTATGGATGATACTTTTGATTCAAAGTTTTTTCTAGCTCTTAGTGCTCTCAAGATTTTACTGTTTACATCACCTTGATCATATACCTTGCCATACTTCTTTAGTTCATTGACAATAGCAAGCAAGCGATTGGTCATGTCGGTGACATTTTCATTTGATTTCATCTTGAATAGCTCATACTCATGGACATGCATTTGTTTCTTGGTAAATCTCACTTGAGTCGTACCTTCATGGTAGTTTTCGAGTGTTTTCCAAATGCAATGTGCACAAGTTAAATGTTGAACTCTTCCACCTTCTTCTCTTGAAATGGAATTCATCAAGATGGAAGCGGCTCTATTGTTCTTGAATCGATCTTTGACATTGCTAGTTGACCATTGTGTTTTGGGAAGTGGAACTTGAATACCGTCAGCTTCATAAGTGGGAGGTTTCCACTCACTTTCCATGAAATCCCATAGTTCAATCCCTTCACTGTCTAGAAACAAATACATTTTGTGTTTTCAGTATGAATAATCAGTTCCATCAAAGTAGGGTCTAAGAATAGTGTTAAGATTTCCATGAGAGTTTGATGAAGAAGAAGTTGCCATAGTGGATCAAATTTCACAATTAAGTTTAAGAAATCTCAGGCTTTGATACCAATTGTTGTCCCAAGATGGCAACCAAGAGGGGGGGGGGGGTGAATTGGTTTCCTCAAGAAATAATGACAATTAAAAAACTCAACAAAATAGAAATGCGGAATAGAGAGATGGTTGAGTAATGGAAGAAAGAAAGAACACACAAGATTTATAGTGGTTCGGATTTACTTCAATCCTACATCCACTTCCTTAACAACTTGTTAAGGTTCCACTAATCTTTGAAGTTTTTACAAGCTCACTTCCAACTTTGGTGTTTTCACAAGTTCACACCTAACTTCACAAGTGTTTTTCTAAGGCTTACACTCAAGAACCTTTAAAGGAGTTTTTAAGGCTCACTCTCACAACCTAAATAAGAGTTTTACAAGGCTTACTCTTACAACCCAAGTGTTTTCCAAGCTCACACTCAAACTTATACAATGGTGTTTTCAATGCTTACATCTAACATTCATTACAATTCAAATGTAAGTTTAAGTAAAAGAAAAGTTGTTGCTTGGCTATAAAATTCTTTTTTTGCTTCACTTCTTATTCTTTTCTTATAGAAGCACTGTATTTATAGCCTATGTGGTCTTACTAGCCGTTATTGATAGTAAGAATAAAGTCTTGGCAGTTTAGACCTTCTTTATTAAACTGTCCGAAGCATTTCGCGGTCGTCCTTCATATAAGGATGGTCGCGCTATTGCCACACGCGGTCGTCCTTGTATAAGGTACTGTCGCTGAATTTAAAAAAGCTTCAACGGTCGAATTTGAGTGCTCTACAGTAGGAATCTTGCCCATGCTATGGTTGTTGGGACGGTCGCGCATCACAAAGGTGCGGTCGCCCTTTTTGAATGTTGAAGTGGGTTTATAACGGTCATGTCACGTGTCATTCTCTAACAGGGCAGAAGAGATGTCCGCCAAAATTTGAATGTCGCGGTCGCCCTAGGTAGCATCTTGCGGTCGAGTTGAGAAACTCGCGTCGAACTTCTGGACGCACCTGAGGACGCGAACACTACTGTCTCTTTAAGCAATTTTCTCCTGCATTGGCAGAGCGGTCGCGAATATGAACGCCCGGTCTCTAAAGTGGTAAGCGAGGTCGTGTCATTCGCCGTTCTTGTCACCGCGAACCTTACTGTGATTAAAATGATTTGAGTTCCTTGAGTAGCGGTTGTCCATAACTTGAGGACGGTCGCTCTTCTTAAAGTGCTGTCGCTACTGAGGTCGGGTTTCTGACCGCGAAACTTACTGTGATAAGGTTTCATCCTTTAATTAAATGGTACGGTCATATTCAGGTTTGGTGCGACCGCTAGAAGTGTTCTATTCAGCTTTATTTGAAGTAACCTAAGCCTGCAACAAGATTCTCCAAACACATGTTAAATGGATCATTCAATTTGAGTTGTCAAGGATCAAAATTGAGATCATTTGTCTAACATAATGTGAAAGTGATCAAGAATTGAGTTGATCACTGAGAATTGTGAAAAACGGTTATTGTATATTTGTTACCCTATACAATTACTTGATCAGTAATATTGAGAATGAAGTTGCATGCATTGATAGACATAAGCAATGCTAGGTCTTGACTTGAGCAGAGCTAGGTCATGTGATGAGATTGAAATTGAGAATGGACCTGATTAGAGCTGGATAGTGAAATTGATATTGTGATAACTTGACTTGATAATTGTATAGGGGTGTTTGGGGCCAAAGTATAAGTGTGTAAAAATGTTGTATTTATGTGAGTTATAATTGGAAAGTAAAGATGTTGCTTGAGTAATGTAAATAATGTTGTGAGAAAGTACCATTGTATGTGAAATATATTGTATTTGAGATTGTGTACCACTAAGCTGTATGGCTTAATGCGGTTATTTGAATCATGCAGGTGAGAGTTTTGCAGATCTAAGGGATCCTGGTTGTCGATCATTTTTAGAGATTGAGGGTGCCACGAGACCAACTGGGCCAACTGCATTCATGTACATTTGCATTTTGTATTATGTATTTTGGTTTATGTATATTGAATCATAACAATTGGTTTCATTTTAAAGATTTGAAATGGTTGTGTAAACATATTTGTATAGAAACTTAATTATGATAAATAATGTTTTAAATGGTAAATTGGAGGATTCTTGGTGAATGGTGGATTTGTGAAAGCTATATTTTAAGAGTGTCTCAAATTTTGTGCAGGTTGTGAAGTTGATAATTTTGGGTATATTACAGACATGACTCTGACAAGATTTTTCCCATAAATTTTTGTTTATAATATGTATTTTTGGTGTTTAACCCATATTTAAATGATATTATTTAAAATTTTAAGGCACAATATAAGGTCTAATATATTTTCTTATAACTATAGAAATTTTGAAAGGACTGATTGGTGACATTACTATATACGTATGTTGCATATACGGAGTGTATAAATTATACATATACGGGATATACGGGTGTTATATTTATTTTGATATCAATGTTGAGGTTTGAGATTCTCGACCTAGGTGGATTTTGGAAAGAGAGAAAAGGAAACTTTAAAATGGTGATTAGGTATTTTTATACATGCATATGCATTTGCATTTGAGTTGGTCTCTGATGTAGTATTATTATTTTGTGATGACAAATATAGGCAGTGATAGCATCTAGAGGACATAGTTTAGAGGATAGTATGGGGAGTATTGCTCCAAGTTAGGGAGAAACGAAAGGTAGAGTTTATGCAGGAGAGGCATCAGGGGTAGCCAAACCTGAGGTGCAGGGTCCTCCAGCTTGGGTTCAAGAGATGGTAGAATTGCTCCCACCAGCCCCTGTGCAGCAGCAACAACTGCAGACTAGGAAGTATGACAAGTTGAGAAAATATGGGGCTATAGATTTCTTTGGTACTGTGGATCCAACCAAGGCAGAGCAATGGCTGGATAAGGTAGAGAGGGTGTTTACCCAGTTGTAGGCTACTGCATAAGAGAAATTTGACTATGCTCTTTTTTTTCTGCAGGGAGATACACACGACTAGTGGAAGACAGTTCCTCATAGGTTGGCTGATCTACCAATATTGCCTTATAATGATTTTTTGTTGGAGTTTAGAAAGAAATATATACCTAGGGATTAGAAGGTTGAAAAGAAGAAGGAATTTTTGGACTTGAAATAGGGTGTGAAGACGATTACAGATTATAACATTATATCTGATGAGATAGATTGATGTCAGAGGTTTGAGGAGGGGTTAAAAACATCCATTATATGTAAGGTAGCTGCAGTGTTGTATGAGAATTTCTATAAGTTAGTGTTAGTTGCATGTAGTGTGGAGAAGGTCATGGAATTGCAGCTGCAATTAGAGTAGAGGAGAGTATAGCTAGGAGACCTCAGGTTGAGGTAGAGTCATTATCTCGCTAGAGGGGGGCTAGAGGATTATTTGCAGGATGTAGGAGAGAGTTAGGAGCAGTTTAGTAGAGCTGTCCAATAGAGGCAGAGGCCTACAATGTCGGTGGCTAGTACTCCCACTCCTATTTTTTAGAGACCTGCTTCACTCACATTCACTCAGTGTGGTAGAGTACATAGAGGTGTATGTTGGGGAGCTAATTCTAGAAGCTATTATAAATATGGGTCACAGGACCATTATATGAGGGATTGCCTAGAGCCACCATAAGCTAGGTAGATGGAGACCATTGGATTTAAATCTAGTGCTAGAGGGGGCAGGAGTAGCCAAGGTGGCAGAGGTGACAAGACTAGATACAGACAGGGTCAGGAAGAGGAGTCTGTTATTATGAATAGACCTAAGAAAGCGTCACAGAGAGTTTATGGGATACAGAGGAGACAAGATGCTCCAAAAGGGAATAAAGGTAAATTTTTATTATTTGATGTTATGAGTGCATTGATTGATTAAACATATTTGATGTTGTGATTAATTGAGAATTCTTAATTTTAACTTGGAAATTTGATGTAGATAATTAAGAAAATTCTTTAAGGGGGAGAGTTGAGATTGATATTTGTGTTAATGGAATTTAGCTATTGTGGTAGATAATTTTGAGGATGAAATTATTTAAGAAGGAGACAATTATAATATCCATGATTTTAGAGAAATTAAATAAGTATTTGGAGGTATATGTATTATATATATCTAATGTATACCTAGTGTATTCATAGTCTATACATATTATTTATTAATTGTAGATGTTGGATATATATATATATATATTATGTACTTGGTATATAAAATATATATAAGGTATGTTTGATGTGTTTATAGGATACACATTATATGTGCATATAATTATTTATATACATTACATATACATAGTATATATATTATATATATGAACATAATGATATATGTAAAATATTAGTAATATATATGACATATACATATACATAAAATATGTACAACATATAAATGGAATATAAATATATATATAGATAGGTATTTATGGATAGAAAGATGAAAAAATAAAATAAAATAAAATAAAATAAAAAGAGAAAAGTTAAAGGAAGAGTGCTTGGTGGAGATTTAAAGTAATTAAATAAATAAATATTTATTTATTTATGTATGGATAGCAACTAATAAGAAATAAAAAGAAAAATACCATTTACTTCTTCTTCCTTGTGCAAGCCGAATTTACAGAGAGAGAGAGAGAGAGAGAGAGGGAGGGAGCTCTTCCGAACACCAAAAATTGGTCAAAGATTAAAGGTTTTGTAACACCCTGATACTCCATATAAGTACTATACATATACCTAGTATACATACAATACGTATATAAAGTATAAGAATGTTACTTTTAGTTTCAATTTAAAAACCTTTATCCAGATTCATAAAATTGAACATTAATGTCAGTATTCTTATTTATCAAAACTTCATTCATCCATATGAATATATATTAACTAAAAAAATACAATATAATTTAAAATCACACATGTATGCATCACCTTCTAGTTGGTCTCGAGACACTCTTACCCTTCTCGTGGCATAACCGCTGGACTTCCAGATCAACCGCATAACCACCTGCGCGATTACACAACCGCGCTAAGCCCGAGAGCTTAGTAATACAAGTAAATAATAAAATAAACTTTACAAAAGAATCATACCTCATATTTTTAGCATTATGTTTCATTGATCTCTTACCATGTTTTCCTTTCTCAATGCATTCTTCATATGTTTCCACTAATCTCATACATTAGATACATAATTACATAGAACATTCACAACACAATACTTACCCTTTCTATCTCATATACCTATACATATACATTATTTCAACAAAACACCATTCAATGACCTTTCCAAACCTTCATGAAAACAATTCTCACAAATTCCATATTCGTATACATTTTACACATCATACAACATTTTCATAAACTCATATCTCAACATATCAACACACATATTATAAAATCATACTTCATAATATCATTTTATTCACAACTCATCAATCATGAATCACACTTTCAATAAAGACAGCCATAGATCTCATTACTCATTTATTTTAACATTAGATTATCACATTGACAACAAAGACAGACTCGGGCCCAAAACAACACACTAATATGCCATTCAATTTTCAGAGTAATGCTTTGGTTTAATCATCACATTTATCATTATCCCAACTAGGCTTCAAGGATTAGGCTCAACCAAGCTTCAAGGGGAACAAAGCATGCTAAGTATCAACCCAACTTGGCTTCAAGAACCAAACCCAACCTAGCTTCAAGGGTTGTAACATCTCAATTAGGCTTCAAGGATTAGACCCAACCAAGCTTCAAGGGGAGTAAAATATGTTAAACTTCAACCCAACTTGGCTTCAAGGATCAAATCCAACCTAACTTCAAGAGATTGTTACCATTAGGCATGCCACCAACAACAAACTCTGAAAATGGAATAACACATTAGCTATACAATTCACTTATCAATTTCATTCTCAATTGAATTATCATAGCCAATAACAATGGCTTCACATTCCATTTGAATCATCATAGCCAATAACAATGGCTTCACATTCCATTTATATTTCAAATCATATCATAATATTTCATTATTCAATTGTACATAAGCAATCACTTCATTATATCCTTCACATTATATATAGCATCATTGAAATTCACAAGATTCACAATGCATAAAACATAACATTATTCATATAGTATCATAAACATCATCATTATCATCAAATCATATTGATCAATTCATCACTCAACAATACATAATCAATGGCATTGCACATACCTTTTTCCATGATCATCATATCCTCCACATTTCCTATATCATCATTGTTATATACAAAACAATTTACATTATACATGAATGTAGAATCCTCTATGTACATTTGATTGGATCATTATTGTTTTAAGTGTGTTTAGGTACAAAAACATTTGAAGATCCAACAATGTATGAAGAACAAATAACAAACACAAAAGCTAACACCCTCAAGGGACACGGCCAAGCTTGTGGCCGTGTCTATCAACACAAACATCCAGTAGCCAACACACTCAAGGGACACGGCCAAGCTTGTGGCCGTGTCACTCAACACCAAATCATCCGAGGCAGACACGGGCAAGGGACACGGCCGTGTCTCTCAACAAAAATCCCACAGTGACAAACACAGGCAAGGGACACGGCTAAGCCAGTGGCCGTGTCTCTCCAAAACTCATCCAACACGGCCAAGTTTGCCCTAACTTGGCCGTGTCTCTCATAACTTGGCCGTGTTCTTCAAAGATTCAAAGACCAAATACTTAAAAATCCATCCAAACCCTTCCAAATTCACACCACCACCCTCTAAATTATTATCTTTGTTTATGCTTATCAATTTCCTATCACTTTAGCATTTATATAACTTCATTATATCATCATAATAATCAATATACATATATACATCACTATAACCAATTACTCAAAGTACCAATTCATTCATACTAAACCCTAACTCAACAATTCATCATCATCCTCACAATTTCCCAACTTATCATCACTTAAATACTAATTCAACACATTTACACACTTTAATCTTTCCTTATAATCATCTTACACACCAACCATCACCTCAATCAAAAGAAATCAAAACAAGAATATAAAAACTTATATATATATATAATCAATAAAATCAACTCAAGAGAGAGTACTTACTTGAATATGTTGCCAAATCTTCATCTCCATCTTCAATACTCTTCAAATCCTTAAGAAATTTGATGAAAATCATCACATCTCCCTATCTCTCTCTCTCTCTCTCTCGTGCAAGAACCAAAAGGAGAAGAAGAAGAAGAAAGAAAATATCTTTCTCCTCTTCTCACGATAGCCATATATATATATAATAATAATAATAATAATAATAATAATAATAATAATAATTACTTATTTCCAAAAATCCTCCACCACACCCTTTCTTCTCTTGACTTTTCTTTTGACCAACTTATATGTATTATATATTAACATATATACAACATATACATTCCATTTACACAATCATTTCTTTTGCAAAAACATATATACCTTTAATTCAAATCACACAACAATTGTATTAAAACTTCTAGGGCATATCTTGGGATATTACAGTTCTCTCCCCCTTAAATAATTTCGTCCTCGAAATTATCCAGCATAATAACAATCCATTTAGACAAATCACCATCTTAACTTTCATATATAGACAATCATATCTTACATTATAATTTTATCAAATCACATAACTTCTACTCTCCCTTTTAAAAATAATCATCTTCTCTAAATTTCATAATTCATCATTGTATAGATATATATATATATCTTTATATCTTATTACTTTTCCAACGAAGCAACCAAGATAACTCATTACATTTCCAATGAAAATATATATATATATATATATTTACAATGATCAAATCATCTTATAATCTATATATACCATTCATCTATTACATTCAAAATATTTATCACTTCATCTCTTTATAGATAATCTCTTAACCTTAACCTTGAAAATTATTGAATTATTTAGTACTATTGCTTATCTTGACATTACAATCACTTTTGAAAATAGTCACTTATCCACCCTTGATTACTAACAATCTTCTCATTTTGTTTACACTTAAGTCCTTCTTTATCATGTTTTTCACTTAACATTAATATTGATACCACCTCTTTAAACTCTCTTAACAGATAATCAACTTTTTGTCACCATTTACAACTGATATACTTCAATTTATTTATGTTCATTCATAGGTCAGAATATTACATCATACATATTACCATTTAAATTTTACACTACCAATACAACTGCACATTTTAAATCTCAAGATTAACGCGCAACTTTAGCGAAATCTAGATCAATCGATCTCTCTATCACAATATACTAACATTTCAATCTTATCCAATTCAAATCAACAATTAACTTATCAAAATTTATCATTGGATTTCACAATATATACACATATATATAACCTAATTCCATTAGGTCCAACTTATATTCAAATTTTAGTCTTTTCATATTCATATATTCAATCAATAAGAATCATGCTTATAAATATACATTCCATTATTTCAGTAATCATATCATCATTTCTCATACCCATTCAAAGTTTATCAATATAGCAAACAGCTATGGTTTTATAAACGAACTTTTCCCCAACCAGGTCGGTAGTCCAAGTTCGGTTGCCCAACACAATGGGTCCGCATGGTTCCGCAGGAGGCAGACAAGTCCGTTCATTTAACTTTTCACAATTCATTCCTCATAATCAATTAAACACTATATCTCAATTAATATTCATTTCCAACATCATTGCCAATAATCATAGTTTCTTATCACATCAAAATAGTATACACATATATCATTAACTATATTGAACATCTCATTATTCAATCATATCATCTAGACATGCTTCAATCATATCTTTTAACCATGTTCCTAGAAGCATAGTTATCAATTTTATCAAAACTATACTACAGTTATATCATTACAGCTCTAATTCCGAAGAAAATAAAACTAACCAAATAATCACACTAACCAAATCATATGACCATGATATTCTAACAATCATGCTTGGGGTTTATAAATCAATATTAATCTTCTATTATTTGATTACAACTTTTACAATTACAATGCTAGATTGTATCACAAAAATTATATATATTCTCCAAATTTTTATTACACCAAGAGTCAACACATTTTAATTCCATCTCAAAACAGTTTGCTTTTGGTTATTTGATCATCATTAAGCTAACTCATGTTTAAGAATATTATCTATAACATTTTCTACGCCCAACCTTCAATCAAATACAAATCTTACACAAGTTTCATTCATTACTCCATTTCTAACCCATCTCTTCTAGAAATTTCAAATACATAATTCTTTCCTTACAATTTCTTATTATACACTTATACATAAAACATTTCCACACATAAATACTTTGAATTCCAAAACTTCTTATAATAACCTCATTTAGTTTTACCATCACAATCTCACTATTCAATATTACCCAAATCCATTTTCATCTTTTATTTCATCACATAATCTATAACATAAATTAAGATTTAATCTCTATTAGGTCTACTACTATATGCAATCTCATTTCTAATACCATTAAACATATAATGGTATAAAATAATAAACATATTATATACACATTCATAGATCACATTTATAATGTGATTCACTTCCCACCTTTCTTACATATAACCATCTCATTCATGTCAAAAACTTCATTTCATATATCCTCTTTATATATATATATACACATAATTATACAATTTATTAAATTTCTCTTTTGCATATAGTTTATACAAATTTAATATTTTTCACTTTCCTTTAACCATTATCATTCTTATTTGTTTATCATAACTTAAATTATTCATTAACTTCAATAACTATATACACTCTACTTATAATCTTATTTCACAAAGAGCTTAATCACATTTCCAATGTGATATCTCTCTCACATTTGTTTATAAATATCTTTAACACATCTTTCATAGTCATTTTCTTCCTTTCCAATCAAATTACTTAAAGTACTCATTTTCATTTGCTCAATTCCTTTTCTTTACTTTCAAACCAAATTTTCCTACTATCAATCACATCCCCCCAATTCCTAATACCTTCATGTGCACTAATATTCATTTCATATATCTCATGTATTAAATACATTAAACTATCAATATTTAATTGATCTTTATCCACATTCCATTAAAACTATATATTCTCAACTTACTAATTTACTTAAACTTCAATTTATTCATCTCATTCTCTTAATATCACTTTAATACATCTTATATGTATATACCACAAAGCAACATCAAAACATATATGTTTCACAATTACTAAGCTCATTTAAAAAAAATCTAATTATCACATATTACCTCCATTTACATGAGCTTTCACAATATTTAATCATATCACATTTCTAACATTGAAATCACCATGTTTGCATTAAAATATCAATACAAACAACACCCATATCATTTCGTACTTAACCAACATCATCTCTTTTTCTTTTAAACAAAACCTAAACTTTACATATCTACGCCTTAATTTATCACACTTAATCTATACCAATCAACTTGTTCAATAATTCACTTTACTCTTTTCATTTAAATGATATATCTTTCCATATTACCCATTCAACAATATTCCCTCTTTCTAGAAATCCAAACATAAAGTTTATTAGAAAGAGATTCAAATAATAGAGGAAAGATTACATACTTTAATCTTAATTTAATTTTTAACTCATTTCCAACTTTATTTTTCTAGCCATTTCTTTATATGTCATACACATATCAATAATCAAACTTTTTACTTATAAACTCCACATCATTTCTTTATACCACAATCACCTCTCAATTATCAACATTTTAAAATTTGCTTTCATATGAAACTTCATTTACATACTATCATTTATTTCATGTAATTCAAATACATCACAATTCACATAATGCCACGTTCGAGACCAACCTAGATGTGAATGCATATGCATGTATTACCAATTGCATTTTCAAACTCTTCTTTTAAATTCTTATTTAAACTCTTCAAAAATTTTCTTTTTATTTTCACTTAGGCCGAGAATCTCGAACCTAAGCTCTGATACCAAAATAATTGTAACACCCTGATACTCCATATAAGTACTATACATATACCTAGTATACATACAATACGTATATAAAGTATAAGAATGTTACTTTTAGTTTCAATTTAAAAACCTTTATCCAGATTCATAAAATTGAACATTAATGTCAGTATTCTTATTTATCAAAACTTCATTCATCCATATGAATATATATTAACTAAAAAAAATACAATATAATTTAAAATCACACATGTATGCATCACCTTCTAGTTGGTCTCGAGACACTCTTACCCTTCTCGTGGCATAACCGCTGGACTTCCAGATCAACCGCATAACCACCTGCGCGATTACACAACCGCGCTAAGCCCGAGAGCTTAGTAATACAAGTAAATAATAAAATAAACTTTACAAAAGAATCATACCTCATATTTTTAGCATTATGTTTCATTTATCTCTTACCATGTTTTCCTTTCTCAATGCATTCTTCATATGTTTCCACTAATCTCATACATTAGATACATAATTACATAGAACATTCACAACACAATGCTTACCCTTTCTATCTCATATACCTATACATATACATTATTTCAACAAAACACCATTCAATGACCTTCATGAAAACAATTCTCACAAATTCCATATTCGTATACATTTTACACATCATACAACATTTTCATAAACTCATATCTCAACATATCAATACACATATTATAAAATCATACTTCATAATATCATTTTATTCACAACTCATCAATCATGAATCACACTTTCAATAAAGACAGCCATAGATCTCATTAATAATTTATTTTAACATTAGATTATCACATTGACAACAAAGACAGACTCGGGCCCAAAACAACACACTAATATGCCATTCAATTTTCAGAGTAATGCTTTGGTTTAATCATCACATTTATCATTATCCCAACTAGGCTTCAAGGATTAGGCTCAACCAAGCTTCAAGGGGAACAAAGCATGCTAAGTATCAACCCAACTTGGCTTCAAGAACCAAACCCAACCTAGCTTCAAGGGTTGTAACATCTCAATTAGGCTTCAAGGATTAGACCCAACCAAGCTTCAAGGGGAGTAAAACATGTTAAACTTCAACCCAACTTGGCTTCAAGGATCAAATCCAACCTAACTTCAAGAGATTGTTACCATTAGGCATGCCACCAACAACAAACTCTGAAAATGGAATAACACATTAGCTATACAATTCACTTATCAATTTCATTCTCAATTGAATTATCATAGCCAATAACAATGGCTTCACATTCCATTTGAATTATCATAGCCAATAACAATGGCTTCACATTCCATTTGAATCATCATAGCCAATAACAATGGCTTCACATTCCATTTATATTTCAAATCATATCATAATATTTCATTATTCAATTGTACGTAAGCAATCACTTCATTATATCCTTCACATTATATATAGCATCATTGAAATTCACAAGATTCACAATGCATAAAACATAACATTGTTCATATAGTATCATAAACATCATCATTATCATCAAATCATATTGATCAATTCATCACTCAACAATACATAATCAATGGCATTGCACATACCTTTTTCCATGATCATCATATCCTCCACATTTCCTATATCATCATTGTTATATACAAAACAATTTACATTATACATGAATGTAGAATCCTCCATGTACATTTGATTGGATCATTATTGTTTTAAGTGTGTTTAGGTACAAAAACATTTGAAGATCCAACAATGTATGAAGAACAAATAACAAACACAAAAGCTAACACCCTCAAGGGACACGGCCAAGCTTGTGGCCGTGTCACTCAACACCAAATCATCCGAGGCAGACAGGGGCAAGGGACACGGCCGTGTCTCTCAACAAAAATCCCACAGTGACAAACACAGGCAAGGGACACGGCCAAGCCAGTGGCCGTGTCTCTCCAAAACTCATCCAACACGGCCAAGTTTGCCCTAACTTGGCCGTGTCTCTCATAACTTGGCCGTGTTCTTCAAAGATTCAAAGACCAAATACTTAAAAATCCATCCAAACCCTTCCAAATTCACACCACCACCCTCTAAATTATTATCTTTGTTTATGCTTATCAATTTCCTATCACTTTAGCATTTATATAACTTCATTATATCATCATAATAATCAATATACATATATACATCACTATAACCAATTACTCAAAGTACCAATTCATTCATACTAAACCCTAACTCAACAATTCATCATCATCCTCACAATTTCCCAACTTATCATCACTTAAATACTAATTCAACACATTTACACACTTTAATCTTTCCTTATAATCATCTTACACACCAACCATCACCTCAATCAAAAGAAATCAAAACAAGAATATAAAAACTTACATATATATATAATCAATAAAATCAACTCAAGAGAGAGTACTTACTTGAATATGTTGCCAAATCTTCATCTCCATCTTCAATACTCTTCAAATCCTTAAGAAATTTGATGAAAATCATCACATCTCCCTATCTCTCTCTCTCTCTCTCGTGCAAGAACCAAAAGGAGAAGAAGAAGAAGAAAGAAAATATCTTTCTCCTCTTCTCACGATAGCCATATATATATATATATATAATAATAATAATAATAATAATAATAATAATAATAATAATAATAATAATAATAATAATAATAATAATTACTTATTTCCAAAAATCCTCCACCACACCCTTTCTTCTCTTGACTTTTCTTTTGACCAACTTATATGTATTATATATTAACATATATACAACATATACATTCCATTTACACAATCATTTCTTTTGCAAAAACATATATACCTTTAATTCAAATCACACAACAATTGTATTAAAACTTCTAGGGCATATCTTGGGATATTACAGGTTTCAAGTGATTTTTTTTAAAAAAATCAAGATTCAAGTAAGTACCTCATCTCTAAAACTTTAATTTTCTTTTATTTGATGATTATGTATGGATTTCTAGACAGACAAAGTGATGTTTAATTGTTAAAATGAGTAAAATTATTGTTAAAATGAGAATATGGTGAAATGATGGTTGGTTGGTTGATATGGACAAGTTGTAAAATTTAGGGTTATAGGAATGTGATGCATGATTTAGGGTTTTGGTGTGGATGGTTAAAATTGTTGGAATACATGAAATCAGTTTTATTTCAATATGTATGTAATGATTCTATAGTTAGAAATTAAATATGAGCAAGTTTGAATAAAGTTTGGATTTAGGGTTTGGTTATGTAAAATTAGGGTTTCTAATATAAATAATATTAATTATTGTAATGAGATGGATTGTTGTTGTTTTAATATAAATGTTGTGATTTTAAGGTTGAAAATATGATATGAATAAATTTTAGTGGAGTTTATGTTGATGGGTGCATTACGTGTTGTTTGGATTTTTGAAGAAGGCTTCCAAAATTGTGAAAGTGAATTGTTTTGACGTTATATTAATGTAAATGTAATGTTTTGCAAGGTTAAATGTTAAAAATGATATTAGTAGAATGAAGTTTAAGTAAAGTAGTAAGTTGAAGAATTTAGGATTTTTGTGGAATTTTGATGAGAATTGTTTGGTTGTTAATAGTTCAATGTATATTGAGCATGTGAGTGATTGTAATAGATAATGTTACTTGTTAATGGACCATGTGTGTGCAGGTGAAAGTGATAAAAAGAGTGAAAAATTAGAGTTTGGCTTGGGAAAGAGAAAAGAAGTTAGTATAAGGTAATTCATTTCTTTAAAACTTGTATGCACATTAAGTGTGAGTGGCCAATATGTATATATAATGCTATTTCAAAATATGGGTGTGCGCATAACCTATGCATTATGGCATATTTATGTGATGGGTGTCTCTTTGGTAAAGAAAAATGTAGGTTAATATATATATATATATATTTATATATATGATACGTGTAGTTAGTTATCCAATATGGACACAATTGTGATTTGTGAGAAAAATATAGGAAGTAGGTCCCATTGTGAATGTGACTTACGGATGTGTATGTGAATAATTTAAAAGTATGGAAAAAGATAAAATGTGAAATAATATGAAAATGTGAGGTGGTGGTTATCATGATAAGATTGATCACTTGGAAATTGTAACATTGTGATGTAATGTGAAAGTGATCAAGAATTGAGTTGATCACTAAGAAATGTGAAAAAAGGTTATTGTGTGTTTGTAACCCTATATAATTACTTGTCCAGTAATATTGAAAATGATGTTGCGTGCATTGATAGACATAAGAAAGGCTAGGTCTTGACCTTAGCAGAGCTAAGTCATGTGATGAGATTGAGATTGAGAATGGACCCAATCAGATATTGGCCATGAAATTGATATTGTAATAAATGAACTTGATAATTGTATAGGGGTATTTGGCCCAAAGTATATGTGTGTAGAAATATTGTATGTATGTGAGTTATAATTAGAAAGTAAAGATGTTGCTTGAGTAATGTAAATAATGTTGTGAGAAAGTACCATTGTATGTGATTTACATATATTGTATTTGAGATCGTGCACTACTAAGCTGTATGGCTTAGTGCGATTGTTTGAATCGCACAGGTGAGAGTTTTACAGATCTAAGGGATCCTGGTTGTCAATGGTTTTTGGAGATTGAGGGTACCACGAGACCAACTGGGCCAACTACATTCATGTATATTTGCATTTTGTATTATGCATTTTGGTTTATGTATATTGAATCATAACACTTGGTTTCATTTTAAAGATTTTAAATGGTTGTATAAACATATTTGTATAAAAATTTAATTATGATAAATAATGTTTTAAATGGTAAGTTTGAGGATTCTTGGTGAATGGTGGATATGTGAAAGTTATATTTTGGGAGCATCTCAAATTTTATGCAGGTTATGAAGCTGATAATTTTGGGTATGTTGAAATTGCAGACAAAACTCTAATAAAAAATTTTTTCAGAGATTTTTGTTTATAATATGTATTTTTGGTTATTTAAATAATCTTATTTAATTTTTTAAAGTATATTATAAGATCTAATACTTTTTTATAACTATAGAAATTTTGAAAGGAGTGGTCGGTGATATTTTTATATATTATATATGTATGTTGCATATACGGAGTGTATGTATTATACGTATATAGGGTATAAGAGTGTTACAATGTTAAAAATTAAAAATGAAAAAAAATTATGTGTCTCCCTCTTTTGAAAAAAAAAATGGATTTGTAAAAAAAATAAAAAAGAGCAACAAAAAATATGTAAAACTAAAAAAACATAGTAAAGAGAAGAAAAATATATTAATATAAATCTTTTTTCAAAATTAAAATCCTAAAACTCATATTTTGTAGATTTTATATTTATCCAATGTCATTTTTTATCTAAGACTATTTTCAATCTAATCTCTATTTTAGAGCAACTTTAATACTTAAAATAAAACAAACAAGACATTTTTTACTATTTACATATCTAATTCATTTGTATTAACTTTAACTCTATAGATTATATTCTTTTTATCACATAAAATATTTTTTCTGCTTTCTTTTATTAAATTGGCTATGTCATTTTTTTAACTATTAGCTTCTGAATAATTTAAAATAATTTAATTTATAAAAAAATATTTAAAATAATTACTTTATAAATTTTATTTAATATCTAATTAAAATATGATATTTAGAATTCTTATATATTTTATTTATTTCAAAGATAAGTAGAAATATAACTTTTTTAATTTAATGTCTTTGTATTTTTAAATTTATAATATTTAAATTTTGTTATTTGTTATGTTATTATCTTTATTTTAAATATTATATATTTTATTCTTACGTAAATACTAGAAATTTAATAATTATGAATTAAATTAATATTTTTAATTTTTTATAATCTTAACAATGCATATATATGTACCAATATATTAAGATTTAAGCATATATAATTATTAGTTGTTATTTTATCTTATCTTATTAATAAGTTTTTAACTCAATAATATTAAATCATTTTAAAATAGTTATATTTTTTTATTTAAGATATAATTAAAATTAAATTATAAAATAATTTATTTTTTTTATTAATTTGATAAAAAAACTAAATTTTACTATTCTGGTTAATATATTTTTATAAAAAGAAAATCAAACATTTAATATTAAAAAATCTAATATATAATATATATTTAGAAAAAAATTATAAAATTAAAAAGAACAAAAAAGAGTATAAAAATATAAAAAAAATATAGAGATATGCTGCAGTGGTGCCAAACCTGGTGCACAACTGTAGCTTAACTCTAAGTTAACGTGAAGTTGAAAATCCACCCATGAGCTAAAGTACTGTTTTTAAACATTTTAGAACATAGGTTGGAGAAGCCCTAATAAAAAAAAAACTAAAACCTAATAATGTCATTGAACACATTTTTTTTCTTATAAAAAAATTGAAAAACAAAAATAAAAACCATCCCAAATGCATCCTAGCACCCTATTTAGATGGCTAGCAATATAGTTCATTGATGTATGCTATGGTATAGTATATTAAATAATATTTATAATGTTTATGGTATAATATGATTAATTAAGTTTTTTTTTATTTAGTTTGATGGTGTGGTATGATTATAAAAATAATAAAATAATCAGAATGCCCTCAAACTAAAATTAATATTAATTTTAGTTAAAATTCATATAAAATAATATTAAATTTACTTTTTTATAATCAATAATTAATTTTTATTTTTATACTCTATAACTAATTTTTATTTTAATTTTTATAGTTAATAATTAATTTAAATTTTTATTTTTTATAGTCAACAATGAATTTTTATTTTTATTTTTTATAATCAATAACTAATTTCAATAAGGGCATAAAAAAATATTAAAGTCAATAATATATATCAAATTATTTCCAAATAATCTAAATTGAGAAAATAATAAAAAAATTAATCAATAAAATATATATCAAAATACAACATCCAATTGTTAAATCTTGTTCATATTTTATATTTTGACATTTCTATTTTGGCTACATATTCTCATTAGAAATTATACATACTATTTAAAATAAAAAATTCTGACTCATTTTAAAAAAATTCTAGAGCTCTTTATTGATTTAATTGTAATAACTCAATTTTTAAATTATTTTAAAATGACATTTTAATAATACAAATTGTTAAATATATATTATTTAGTAATCTACTATTTAATTTTTTGAAAATAAAAATAATATTAATAATATTAATTCAATAAAAAAATTAGAAAAAAAGAAGAAGAAAAGAAAATTGTATATATATGTATGCATTTGTAATAAAGAAAAGGGGGCGAATATTAATTGAAGAGAGATGAGATTTAATTAGGAGATAGAAAATCAAAGGGAGAGAGAAAGAGAGGAGTGTTGGTCTATTTTTCTTCAATATACCATTGTCCAGTGATCATTTATTGACACCTCCTATACCATTGGAAAGCCCATCATCCAATGAGTCCAATGCTACCAGAATCGTCGTCGTCCGAAGCTGAAATCTTCTTCACTCGTCGTCCGAAGTTCTCTCAAAAGGTATCCCGCAGCAGTTTTTTGGCTAGATTTTGACCATTTTTCGACCTTCTTTTCCAATGAGACTAGTATTTTTGGAACCTCTCTTTATAAGCTTTAATTTAGTATATTATTTGTAAATTTTGGATCACTTTTGGTTTTGGCCGAAATCCAGCAACAGTGACACTATTTCGACGACCGAAAAAGAATAAAATAAAATAAAACATATAAAATAAATTGAATATATAATTAAATGAGATTAATTATTATTAATTTTAGTATTGATAGAAATTAGTAAGTAATTAATAAATCAAAATATAATTTATGATTATTAAATGATAATTATAATTAAAGAATTATTTATCTAAAATTTATGAATTAAAATGGATTTAGAAATGATATTATAATTATTTGTAATTAAAAGAAAAGAAATTTAGAATAGATAAAAATAACTAAGTAAATAAATAATAATCATGATAATTAAATTAAATAATTAAATTTAGTTAATCACTATAATTTTGAACATTAAACTAAATTTTATTTGTTGTCTAATGAATTGATTTAAAAGTAATAATATTATTATTATTAGAATGATTTATTTTACTAATTGATTTAGATCAATAATTTAAAATCTAAATATAATTATTTATAGAATCAATTAGGTATATTTAAATTTAAGTATAAATATACATATAAAATTTATTAATTGCAAGAAAGCAAGTAATAGTTGTTAATTAAACTATTGCTATTAAATTATTATTTATATAAGGATTATTAATTAATAATTAGTTTGAATTAATTATTAAATGGTTAAATTGTAATATCTCAAATGATACCCTAAAATTTTGGAAATGCTAATTGTTGAAATTGAATTAAATGATTTAAATGTATATTTGATTAAGTGAAAAGATAAGAGGAAGGAGTGTGTATATATTGTATAAATAGAGATATATAAAACATATACAAGTCAGCATTTTATTTATGGTCAAATGATATAATTAATTATATAAAATAGAAATAAGATGTGAGTGGAAGATGATATTTATATTATTATAATATATTAATTACTTGGTGGAAATTAAAAGAGGGGATTTATATGGCTAAAAGTGAAGTGGAGTTGGTAAGTTGATCTTCATCTTCTTCTTTCTTCTCTTTGATAGCCGGCCACCACCATTAGCAAAAGGAAAGAGATTTTGTTGCTTCCTAACTCAAGCAATTGAAGGATTTCAAGAGATCAAGTTGGAGTTTTAAGAATTTTCTTCACTTTTGGTAAGTTTCCAACTTGTTCTATGTTTTTCTTTTGAGTTTGTGTATTTGAGTTTGGTGGATGGTTGATGTAGTTGTGTGTATAGTTAATTTTGGTGTGTTTGAAGTTGTTTTGTTTAATTGAATTTGATTTTGGGGTTGGATTGAAGAGAGAAAGGGTTAAGTTTGGTGAAGAAAATAAAAGTTGTGGGTGGTGTGACTTTGAGTTGTGAAATATGGTTGTGATTGTGTTTTGATGTATGTATTGAGTTGTTTTGATTTTATACAAGTTTGTCATGGTATATTGATGGTTTTGGTTAAGTTTGTTTGGAGTGGAAAAGGGTAAATGAAAGATGTTTGTTGGATGTGGCGTTTTTGGTGTCGATTTCATATTTTTGACCTGACACGCCCATTAACACGGCCATGTCTTTGGGCGCATCGTTGGTTCTGTTTTCAGTATGGATGACACGAGCAGTGACACGCCCATATCACTGAGTGTGTCACAGCTTCTATGTAGTAGTAGTATTGACATGTCTAGTGACATGCCCATGTCACTGAGCATGTCATAGCTACTGTGTTGTTGGTAAATTGACACGTCCAGTGACACGCCCATGTCAATGAGCATGTCATAGCTACTGTGTTGTTGGTAGATTGACACGTCCAGTGACACACCCAGGTCAATGAGCGTGTCATAGCTTCTGTGTTGGAGGAGGATTGACAAGTGCAGTGACATGCCCATGTCACTGAGCATGTCAAAGCTTCTGTATTGTGGGTTTAGGACACGATCAGGGACACGCCCGTGTTGTTGAGCGTGTCATATGTAGAGTTTGCCCTAGATAGTTCTTATTCTTATTTTCTTATGTGTATCACTAAGTGAGTATGTATAATCACCTTCGGATTAGGTTTTGAAGAGATTTGAGTTACCCCAATCCAAGTGTTGAAGATATCTTAGAAGAGGAGGTTGTTAGATTGGTGTTTGTTGCTCTTAGAGGTAAGTACAAACCTTACATGATTGCATACATTTACATGACTTTGGGACTTAACACATTTGGTTGGAAAATGTGTAATGGTGCTATGATTTGCATTATATGAATTATGTGAAATATATGTTGAGGATTCAAAATATATATGAACAATGTAATTTGTTATGTATACTCTAATGATGATTTGTAAAGCCATTGGTGATGGCTATATTGATATAAATGGAATATTTGAGGCATTGTGCTTATGATGATCATGAGAAAATGAAAAAATATTTGATAATGAAATAATGTAAGGATTGTGTGCCTAGTATGTTATTCAATTTTTAGAGTTTTGTTATTGGTGGCATGCCTAACAATCCCTTGAAGCTGGGTTGGGCTTGGTCCTTAAAGCCTAGTTGGGTGATGTTGTGCTCCCCTTGAAGCTGGGTTGGGCCTAGTCCTTGAAGCCTAGTTGGGATGTTACATATGAGGTAATCCTCATTGTGATAAAGATTCGCCTACGGGCTAGATAAATGTGATTATTGGACCAAAAAAGTAACTCTGGAATTTGAATGGCATATTAGTTTTTTTTGGGCCCATGCTTGTATTTGCTTTAATGTGAATTATGAATAATGGAAAAATTGAACGAAGTAATGAGATTTAATGTTATGAAATACGATATCCTTATATATTACTTCTAATTCTTGAAAGTGAGACATTGGCATTACATTTGAATCATATTGTTATCAAGGTTTGTACCACTAAGCCTTTGGCTTAGCGCGATTGTGATTTATCATGTAGGTGACAGGGTAGATCTGGTTGAGCCGAAGAGTTCAGCTAGACCGAGTCAAGTCTAGGCTTGTGATCCCTTGTGAAGTGTTGATTTTTAGACTTCAAGATCAGAGACGAACTGCCAGCATGTATAAACTCTATATTTTTGTAAATATTGATTTTAATGTATACATATGTATATTCCGCTACATTTTCCACTGCTTATTAAACAAATGTTTTGGATAAGCTTTTAAGGTAATGAAGATATATGAAAATGTATTTAACAAGGGATGTTTCATTTATTTCTTTCTATAATATAAGTTAAATGTTTTAAATTTACTCAGATTGATTGATAATGTTTTGATGTTTAAGTCAAAAGATTTGTTTGTTGAAAATGGACTGTGACATTCTTATATCTTCTATACGTATATTACATATTGTGAGTATATGTGGTGTACGTATATTGGGTATAAGGGTGTTATAATTATTTTGGTATTTGAGCCTAGGTTTGAGGTTCTCAACCTAGGTGAATTGTAAGAAAAAGAAAATTTAGATTTTAAAATATGTTTTTTTAATAAGATACATGCATTGGCACTGGCAGTTTTTGATCTTTGATGAGGTAATCTTCTGCAGTGTTTGCAGATATAGGTAGTGATAGCGTCTCAGACACATCAGTTTATTGAGGGTAGTGCTGAGAGTGTAGCTCCTGTTAAGGGTAAAGATGGAGCTAAGGTTGAGATAGCTGGTGAAGCACCTGCTCCTGTGCTAGAGAGACCAGCAGCTGATGAAATTTCGCCGGTTTGGTTATGGTATATGGTAGAATTGTTAAGGCAGGGTCTTGTGCAGCAGCCGCCACCGCAGCCGTAAGTACCGATGAGGCACTATGATAAATTGAGGAAGTTTGGAGCTGAGGACTTCTTTGGTACTACAGATCCTGCAATAGCTGAGCAGTGGTTAGATAGAGTTCAGAGGGTATTCATCCAGCTACAAGCTACTCCTGGGGAAAAGTTTGATTATACTAGATCCCTTCTGCAGAGAGATGCATATGATTGGTGGAAGACAGTTTCACATGCATTGGATGATCTACCAACTTTGACTTATGGTGATTTTCTATGGGAGTTTGAGCAGAAGTATACTTCGAGGGAGTATAAGGATGCAAAGAAGATGGAGTTTCTGAATCTAAGATAGGATAACCGGACAGTGACAGAGTATGAGATTGAGTATATCCCGTTGAGTCATTATGCTGATGGGATTATTTCAGATGAGATAGACTGGTGCAGGAAATTTGAGGAGGGGTTAAGACCCTCTATTATGTGTATTGTCGTAGGCTCCCGGTATCAAGATTTTTCTCAGTTAGTTGCCGCAACTAGGAGTGTTGAGAGAGCGCAGGGTATTGCAGCAGCTACTACTGAGGGGGAGACGAGAGCTAGGAGACCCCTGAGTGAGGCAGGGTCTTCATCTGTGAAGAGAGGTAGAGGAGGCTATTTTTTGAGGTTCATTAGGAGTCAGAGACAGCCTGGTAGGTCAGTACCACATCACAGATAGAGACCGAGACCTACAGTTTTTGTGGCTATTGCACCGACCCCAATGGTTCAAAGGCCCATTTCTTATACATGTGTTCATTGTTGTAGGGCATATGGGGGTTCTTGTTGGAAGACAGGTGGACCAGGAGTTTGTTATAGATGTGGGTCACTAGATCATTTCCTCAGAGATTGCCCTGAGCTATCGGAAGATAGACAGACTGATACTGTAGCTTCTTGACCCAGTGTTAGAGGAGGTCGAGGGGGCAGAGGTTTTAGTAGAGGTGGTCGACCTGGGATTAGTCAGAGAGGAGGTTCTACAGCCGGAGGCCAGATGAGGCTGGGCCATCTCAGTGAGTGTATGTGATGCAGAGGCAGCCAGATGCTTCAGCCGTCATTGTGGGTACATTTTCTTTATTTGGCATTTCATTTCTTCCTCTAATAGATCCTGGATCTACACATTCATACATAAGTTGCCTATGACTAAATTGCATTCAGAGTCTCTAGGATTTGATGTTTTGGTGATAAATCCTTTAGGGCATAGTGTGGTAGTTAGCAAGGTGCATCGTAATAGTTTAGTTGTGGTGCAAGATGAGAAATTCCTTGGGATTTGATTGAGATGCCTTTTAAGGAGTATGATATGATTTTAGGAATGAATTGGTTATCAAAGTATGGAGCTGTGGTAGACTGTCAGAATAAGTGTATTACCCTGAGAACCGGTGATGGTAGGAGTGTTATGGTATCTAGTGAGCAGAGACAACTTGCATCCATTTTTGTTTCAGCTGTTGCAGCTAGGAGGTTGATTCAAAAAGGGTGTGATGCTTATCTTGCTCATGTGGTAAATACCAGAGTAGTGGGTTCTCAACTTGATAGTATACCCACAGTTGCTGAATTCCCAGATATTTTTCCTGAGGAGTTGCCAGGGATACCCCCTAAGAGAGAGGTTGAGTTTGGTATCGATTTGTTGCCTGGTACCACTCCCATCTCTATTACTCCTTATCAAATGACACCTGCTGAGTTGAGAGAGTTGAAGGTGAAGTTGCAGGAGTGGTTGGATAAAGGGTTTGTTCACCCTAGTGTGTCTCCTTGGGGAGCACCTATTTTGTTTGTAAAGAAGAAGGATGGTACTTTAAGATTGTGCATTGATTATGGGCAGTTGAATAAAGTGACCACCAAGAATAAGAATCCTTTGCCTAGGATAGATGATCTCTTTGATCAATTGAAGGGAGCAGCAGTATTCTCTAAAATTGATTTGAGATTAGGGTACCTTTAGTTGAGGGTTAGAGCTGAAGATGTATCTAAGACAGCTTTTCGCACATGGTATGGGCATTATGAGTTCTTGGTGATGTCTTTTGGGTTGACGAATGCACCAGCAGTTTTTATGGATTTGATGAATAGGGTGTTTAGACCCTATCTAGATCAATTTGTGGTGGTTTTTATCGATGATATTTTGGTATATTCGCATAATAAGGAAGATCATGACAAGCATTTGTGGATTGTATTACAGACTTTAAGAGAGAAGCAGTTGTATGCTAAGCTGTCTAAATGTGAGTTTTGGCTTGATCGAGTAATTTTTCTCGGTCATGTGGTTTCAGCAGAGGGTATAAGAGTTGATCCGAGTAAAGTTGAAGCTATTTTGAATTGGAGTCCACTGAAGACAGTGACTGAAGTTAGAAGTTTTCTAGGTTTGGCAGGCTATTATCAACGATTTGTGAAAGGTTTTTCTTTGATAGCTACTCCACTCACTAGATTACTTCGGAAGGGAGTTAGATTCGTGTGGACATATTGGTGTTAAGCAAGCTTTGAGCAGTTGAAAGAGATGTTGACTCAAGCTCCTGTTCTTACTTTTCCTGTGGAAGATAAACCATATGTGATTTACAGTGATGCTTCACATAGTGGTTTAGGTTGTATTTTGATGCATGAGGGTAGAGTCATAGCTTATGCTTCTCGGCAGTTGAAGTCCCATGAGTTTAATTATCTGATGCATGATTTGGAATTGGCAGCCATAGTTTTTGCTTTGAAGATTTAGCGAAATTATCTTTATGGGGAGAAGTGTTTCATTTATACAGATCACAAGAGTTTGAAATACTTGGGTGTCCAGAGGGAGCTGAATCTTCAGCAGAGATGGTGGTTGGAGTTGATTTGTAACACCCCCACACCCAATACATACACACTACATACACCACAATGTAGTATACATGTATCGAATATAGGAAAGCTACGGATTTTTATTAACATTCAAAACATTTTAAATGATACTATAAGCTTTCTCATTATACATTAGAGAAAAATAAGTAATTAACTTGTAAAATAAATTAAATAGATATATATATATATATACATTTAGTTAATACGCAGCGGAATTTATAAAATCGTTACATATATGAAAGCATTTAAATCCATATTTACAAATATACATATATTCACATTATAAACAATATTTACAAATTATAAAGAAATTATACATGATTGGCAAATGTTCTCTGATCTTTAAGTTCCCAAAATCAACTCTTCAACGTCTACTCTCACTCGGTCTCGAAGAGCTCTCGGGTTCAACTCTATCAACTCTATCACCTGCGCGATTAAACACTATCGCGCTAAGCCAAGGGCTTAGTAAGACAATTCATGCTAATGTTATGCTTTAGTGCAATGCAATGTTAATTATCAATCCATATTATACATGTAACATTATATATGCAAAGCAAACAACATACCATTACATTTCATAATCCAATATAAGTAGACATATCACACTTCAACATCTTTTCATATACCTCATTAGTTACTCATTAAACCATTCATGAACAACACTAAACAAAGACAAACATTGGGCCCAAGACACACTAATATGCCATTCAATTTTCAGAGTTAATGTTTTGGTTTTGTTATCACATTTATCAATATCATATACCCAACTAGGCTTCAAGGATTAGGTTCAACCAAGCTTCAAGGTGAGCAAAGCATGCTAAGCTTCAACCCAACTTGGCTTCAAGAACCAACCCAACCTAGCTTCAAGGGTTGTAACATCTCAATTAGGCTTCAAGGATTCAATCCAACCTAACTTCAAGAGATTGTTACTCATTTTAGGCATGCCACCAACAACAAACTCTGAAAATGGAATAACACATTAGCCACACAATTCATTTATTATTCAATGATCATTACCATTCTCAATTCTCATTTCATATGTCATAAACACATAGGCCAACATGCCTTAATAATTTCATTTTGCATAACCAAAGCCAACGACAATGGCTTCCTCATATCTCAACTCACATTCCATATATCATCATCAATATTCATATAACACATTACCATTCACAATGCATAACATAACCTTGTTCAATCTCAACAATGCAATTAGGGCAAAGAACCATTTATATCATTCATAGGTTTAGGATCTTCCACATCCATTTGATTAGGGCATTCTTTGCTTGAAGTATGTTTAAGGTGTTTATGTTTAGGTTTAGATACCAAAATACCTTTGAAGAATCAAAACCATACAAAAAGAACAAAAATAAAAACAGTAGCCAACACATTTGAGGGACACGGCCAAGCTTGTGGCCGTGTCTCTCAACTTAATTTTGGCAGTGACAGACACTGGCATGGGACACGGCCGTGTCTCCTAAAAATCAACCCAACACGGCCAAAATTTCCATGACTTGGCCGTGTCTCTCTTTGCTTTTGGCCGTGTCACTCATGAACAAAACCCTAACCAAAAACCAACACTCTTCAATTGCATTTCCATATTTTTTTGCACAACAATCATCTCATTCAAATGAACACAATCAATGACATAAACACATATCTTACATAAACATCACAATAATCACTTTAACAACACATTAACACATATCCTCTCAAAACCCTAGACCAACCTCCTTCTCCATCTTTTCAAAAATCAACTTACTTCTTTCATCAATTCATCCTTAAAATCCAAGATCAAACTAATCAAACACACTTGAGTATAACAAAATCAAGCAACACACTCTTAGATCATCTATCAAATCCACACATCATTTCAAACAAGCAAAAGATCCAAAAGAAAACTTACCAAGGCTATAAACTTCTTGAATCAACACTTGATCACTTCAATCTTCCTTCAATTTGAGTTTGGAACTTCAAACACCTCTCTAGCTCTCTTGTTTTCTTTTGTCTTTGGAGGAGCCGGCCACTACCATCAAGAAGAAGAGAAAATGATGAAGAAACAAAGTCAATTTCTCCTTAAATCTCCACCAAGTGATTTCTAAAAGAAAATTACTTTAATACCCTTAACCATTTAACTAGCCTCTTGTCTCTTATATGCCCATTAATGTAATTTCATACTCAACAAGATAAATATCTCTTCCCCCTTGACTCTTCATTTGACCAATTTATATGTTATATATATTACAATATAATCAACATATACACTTTTCTCTAAACCCTCTTTCTTACCCAAAACACATGTACACAAGCATTCTCTTTCCAATTTCTTTTCTTATCACATAACATATACATTCCATCCCATTTACAACAACAACAACAACAACAACAACAACAACATAAACAAAACTTCTAGGGCATACATGAGGATATTACATGATTAACGACTACAACTGTTTGATTGATTATCATTCTGGCAAGGCAAATGTTGTTGCAGATGCCTTGAGTCAGAAGTCTTTAGCAGATTTGACTGTTGATTCGTTCTCGTTGCTTGTTGAGTTGAGAGAGCGTTGCATGCTAGATTTGAGTCATGTGATGATGGTGCTTTGTTGGCTCAGTTGCAATTGAGACCGGTATTGTTGGATCAGATTAGGGAGGCTTAGTTGGCAGATGAGAAAATCTAGAAGATTGTTTCGGATTGCCAGAAGGGCGAGAGCCCATATTTTCTTGTGAGAGATGATGGCAGTTTATGGTACAAAGATAGATTGTGTGTTCCTAATGATGCAAGATTGAAAAAGATTATTTTGGAGGAAGCACATTAGTCGAATTTTGCTATGCACCCTAGGAATACTAAGATGTATCATGATTTGAAGCAATATTATTGGTGGTCAGGTATGAAGAGGGACATAGCGGAGTTTGTATCCAAATGTCTCACTTGTCAGAGAGTGAAGGCAGAGCACCAAGTTCCTTCAGGGTTTCTCCAACCTTTATCAGTACCTGAATGGAAATGGGAGCGAGTAACGATGGATTTTGTGACTGGTTTGCCATTGACTCAGAAGAAGCATGATGCCATCTGGGTGATTATTGATCAGTTGATGAAGACAACTCATTTCCTTCGAGTCCGGATGGACTACTCTCTTGAGAAGTTGGCTGAGCTGTATATTAGTGAAATAGTGAGATTGCTTGAAGTCCCAATTTCTTTGGTGTCGGATCGAGATCCCCGATTTACTTTGAGAGTTTGGAAAAGTTTGTATGATGCTTTGGGATCTCGGTTACATTTTACCACTACTTTTCATCTTCAGACAAATGGGCAGTCAGAGAGAGTGATACAGATTTTAGAGGATATGTTGAGAAGTTGTACCATTGATTTCTCTGGAAGTTGAAATAGGTTCTTACCACTGATGGAATTTGCCTATAACAACATTTATCAATCCAGTATTAAAATGGCACCTTATGAGGCATTGTATGGTAGAAGATGTAGGACGCCTCTATGTTGGGATGAGGTTGGAGAAGGTAAGTTGGTTGGTCCCGATCTAATTAAAGAAATAGAAGAGAAAGTGAAGATGATTCGGTATCGATTGAAAGCAGCTTCAGACTGACAGAAATCTTATTCAGATTTGAAGAAGAGAGACATAGAGTTCAGTATTGGAGATAAAGTATTTTTGAAAGTGTCTACTTGGAAGAAAATTTTGAGATTTGGCCGTGAAGGAAAGTTGAGTCCTCATTTCATTGGACCTTACAAAGTATTGGATAGAGTTGGACCAGTAGCTTATCGACTCGCTTTGCTGCCTGAATTGGATAGAATTCACAATGTCTTCCATGTTTCTATGCTACGGAGGTACAGATCAGACCCATCTCACATTTTATCAGTGGAATCTATTGAGGTGAGTCCGGATCTAACTTTTGAAGAAGAACCAGTGGCTATTTTGGCATATGAAGTGAAAGAGTTGAGAAATAAGAAAGTGCCACTTGTGAAGGTTCTTTGGAAGAATCATGCTAAGGAAGAGGCAACGTGGGAGAGTGAGCAAGTGATGCGAGACCAGTATCCCTATTTGTTCCTGATTTGAGAATAGGTAATTTCGAGGACAAAATTTATTTGTAGAGGGGGAGAATTGTAATATCCTAAATGATACCCTAAAATTTTGAAAATGCTAATTGTTGAAATTGAATTAAATGATTTAAAGTGTATATTTGATTAAGTGAAAAGATAAGAGGAAGGAGTGTGTATATGTTGTATATATAGAGATATATACAACATATACAAGTCAACATTTTATTTATGGTCAAATGATATATTTAATTATATAAAATACAAATAAGATGTAACACCCCCACATCCAATACACGCACACTACAAACCTCACAATGTAACATACGTGCACTGAAAATAGGGATGCTACGGATTTTATTAACATTCAAAACATTTTAAATGATACTAGAAGCTTTCTCATTATACATTAGAGAAAATAAGTCATTAACTTATTATATAAAACAAATATATATATATATATACCGTTACTAAATACGCAGCGGAATATAGAAAATATTTACATATATGAAAACATTTAATTCCATATTTACCAATATACACATATGTACATTAAAATCATTACTTCACAAAATATAAAAGAGTTATACATGATTGGCAAGTCTCCTCTGATCTTTAAGTTCCCAAAATCAACTATTCACGGTCTACTCTCACTCGGTCTCGAAGAGCTCTCGGGTTCAACCCTATTACCTGCGCGATCAAACACTATCGCGCTAAGCCAACGGCTTAGTAAGACAAAATGTGCTAATGTTATGCTTCAGTGCAATGCAATGCCAATTCTCAATCCATATTATACATGTAATATCATATATGCAAGGCTAACAACATACCTTTGCATTTCATATGCCTCATTAGTTATTCATTTAACCATTCATGAACAACATTAAACAAATCATGACTCACATTAACAAAGACAAGCATTGGGCCCAAGACACACTAATATGCCATTCAATTTTCAGAGTTAATGCTTTGGTTTTATCACATTTATCATTATCACATATACCCAACTAGGCTTCAAGGATTAGGTTCAACCAAGCTTCAAGGGGAACAAAGCATGCTAAGTATCAACCCAACTTGGCTTCAAGAACCAAACCCAACCTAGCTTCAAGGGTTGTAACATCTCAATTAGGCTTCAAGGACTAGACCCAACCAAGCTTCAAGGGGAGTAAAACATGTTAAACTTCAACCCAACTTGACTTCAAGGATCAAGCCCAACCTAACTTCAAGAAATTGTTACTATCATTAGGCATGCCACCAACAACAAACTCTGAAAATGGAATAACACATTAGCCACACAACTCATTTATTAATTTGTTATCAATTTCATTCTTAAATGAATCAATATAGCCAATCACAATGGCTCTATATTCCATTTCATCTCAATTCACAACATAACATTTCAATCTTTCATAAACACATTCATTTGCATCATCATGTCATTCACATTATTCATATATATATATATATATATATCATCATTGATATAAACATAACAATACACATTGCTCAAATAAATTAACAATGTAGTAATGCCACATTTGAACTTACACACAATCATATAGGTTTTGTACTTACCTCAAAAACAAATCACACCACTCTTAACACTTCCTTGTTCAAGATCCTTCTACCTCTTAAATCAATGATTAATCACTATCTTCAAGACCTAAATCAAAAGTAATAGCATATACTTGTTTAGGGATACACAAGAGATAATCCAATTAGGAATTAATTAGGGCAAACCCTAACCCTGACACGCTCACCCACACGGGCGTGTCCATGACCGTGCCCTAACTCCACAACACAGAAGTATTTACACGCTCAACAACATGGGCGTGTTCCTGGGCGTGTAAATTCTCAAATCTCACAGTAGCTATGACACGCTCAATAACACGGGCGTGCTACTGGTCGTGTCAAACCTACTGCCTCCAACACAATTGACACGCCTAAAGACCCTGGACGTGCTCATGGGCGTGTCCGGCCACAAATCAAGATTCCGACCAAAACAACCAAACACTCAACAAAACACTTTTATCCAACAACATCCACTTCACACCATCTTAACAAAACATACTCAAAACTCATCTAAAACTTGCAACACACCAAAACAAGCCAAACACACATCAAGCACAAAACACAAAATCATCTCAAAACCCTCACCACATATACAACATCATTTCTTCCAACCACTTACTCTTTTCTTCAATCCATACTCAACATCCATCATCCAATCACTCAAACACTTCTCACATCTCAAAATCAACCAACACACTCTTAAAAATCTATCAAACTCAAATATCATTTCAAATAAACACAAAGATCACAAGAGAACTTACCAAAGTTATAAGACTTCTTGTATCATCCACTAGATCACTTCAATCTTCCATCAATTTGAGCTTAACACATCAAGATCTTCACTTTGTCTCTTGTTTTCCTTTGTCTATGAAGGAGCCGGCCACACAAAGAAGAAAGAAGAAATGAACCACAAAAATAAAGTCAACTCTTCTTTTAATCTCCACCAAGTGTTCCAATTCAAACAATTACCAAAACACCCTTTTATCATTTGTTCTAGCTTTCTTTTTAATCCAATGCCCTTAATAGTCATTTCACCAATAACCAAATAAATATCTCTACCCCCTTGACTCTTCATTTGACCAATTTATATGTTATATATATCATCATATACACAACATATACCATTCTCTCTAAACCCTATTTTCTTTCCCAATTTCATTTCTCTTGCAATTAACACATATATACAATCCAATATAACAACAACAACAATAACAATAACATAATCAAAACTTCTAGAGTATATATGAGGATATTACAATTCTCCCCCTCTAAAAAGAAAATTTCGTCCTCGAAATTACCTGATATCAAAGCTGAAACAACCGAGGATATTGCTCTCGCATGGATTGTTCACTTTCCCAAGTTGCTTCTTCTTTTGCATGATTCTTCCATAGAACCTTCACAAGTGGCACTCTCTTATTTCTCAATTCTTTCACATCACATGCCAAGATAGCAACTGGTTCCTCTTCAAATGTCAAATCTTGATTTACCTCGATAGATTCAATCGGCAATACATGAGATGGATCCGATCTGTATCTCCTCAACATAGAAACATGAAATACATTATGAATACGATCCAACTCAGGTGGCAAAGCAAGTCGATAAGCAACTGGCCCAATCCTTTCTAGAACTTCATACGGTCCAATGAAACGAGGACTCAATTTCCCTTTCTGACCGAACCTCAATATCTTCTTCCAAGGAGACACTTTCAAAAATACCTTATCTCCCACATCAAACTCTATGTCTCTCCTCTTCAGATCTGCATAAGACTTCTGTCGGTCTGAAGCTGCTTTCAACTTGCCTCGAATCAATTTCACTTTCTCTTCAGTTTCTTGAATCAAATCAGGTCCAATTAACTTACTTTCACCAAGTTCACTCCAACAAAGAGGTATCCGACACCGTCTACCATACAACGCTTCGAATGGTGCCATACCAATGCTGGATTGGTGACTGTTATTATAAGCAAACTCCACAAGAGGTAAGAATCTATCCCAACTTCCAGAGAAATTGATGACACAACTTCTCAACATATCCTCAATAATCTGTATCACCCTCTCTGACTGTCCATCTGTCTGCGGATGGAAAGCCGTGCTGAAGTGCAGTCGAGAACCCAAAGCACTATTCAAACTCTTCCAAAATCTTGAAGTAAATCGGGGATCTCGATCAGACACTAAAGAAGTTAGAACACCATGCAACTTAACAATCTCATGGATATACAGCTCAGCTAATCTCTCCAAAGAGTAATCCATCCGAACCGGAAGGAAATGAGCTGTCTTAGTCAATCTATCAACAATCACCCAAATAGCATCATGCTTTCTTTGTGTTAATGGCAGACCAGATACGAAATCCATGGTTACTCTATCCCATTTCCATTCAAGCACTGCTAAAGGTTGAAGTAACCCAGTTGGAACTTGATGCTCTGCTTTAACCTTCTGACAGGTGAGACATTTTGACACAAAATCTGCAATATCTCTCTTCAAACTAATCCACCAGTAATGCTGTCTCAAATCATGATACATCTTTGTATTACCCGGATGCATAGCAAACATTGACTGATGTGCTTCTTCTAAAATGACTCTTTTCAAATCAGCATCATCGGGTACACACAATCGGTTCTTAAACCAGAGACTCCCATCACCTTTCACAATAAAATCTCTAGTCTTCCCATTCTTGCAATCTGAAATAATCTTTTGAATCTTCATATCAGTCAACTGAGCCTCTTTGATCTGATCCAATAAAATTGGTTTCAAATGCAATTGTGTCAACAATGCACCATCATCACAAGGTACAAAACTGGCATGCAAAGCTCTCAACTCAACAAGCAACGAGAGCGAGTAAACAGTTAAACCAGCTAAAGACTTCCGACTCAAGGCATCAGCAACAACATTTGCTTTACCTGGATGATAATCAATCAAACAGTCGTAGTCTTTAATCAATTCCAACCATCTTCTCTGTCGAAGATTAAGTTCTTTCTGGACACCCAAATATTTCAAGCTTTTGTGATCAGTGTAGATGAAACATTTCTCCCCAAACAAATAGTGTCGCCAAATCTTCAATGCGAACACAATTGCTGCTAACTCTAAATCATGGGTCGAATAATTAAGCTCATGCGGTTTCAACTGTCTAGAAGCATAAGCTATAACTTTACCTTCTTGCATTAGCACACACCCCAAACCACTATGTGAAGCATCACTGTAGATCACATATGGTTTGCCTTCCACAGGTAAAGTAAGAACAGGCGCTTGAGTCAATATTTCTCTCAACTGCTCAAAGCTAGCCTGACACTGATCTGTCCACACAAATCTAATTCCCTTTCGAAGCAATCTGGTGAGTGGAGTAGCTATCAAAGAAAATCCTTTCACAAACCGTCGGTAATAGCCTGCCAAACCCAGAAAACTTCTAACTTCAGTCACTGACTTTGGTGGACTCCAATTCAAAATAGCTTCAACTTTACTCGGATCAACTCTAATGCCTTCTGCTGAAATAATATGTCCGAGAAAAGCGACTTGATCCAACCAGAACTCACATTTCGACAATTTGGCAAACAACTGCTTCTCTCTCAAAATCTGCAACACAATCCGCAAATGCATATCATGTTCCTCTTCATTCCGCGAATACACCAGAATGTCATCGATGAAGACCACTACAAACTGATCCAGATAGGGCCTGAACACCCTATTCATCAAATCCATAAAAGCTGCAGGTGCATTCGTTAGACCAAAAGGCATAACTAAAAATTCATAATGCCCATACCTGGTCCGAAAGGCGGTCTTGGAAATGTCTTCAGCTTTAACTCTCAATTGATGGTACCCAGATCTCAAATCAATTTTAGAAAACACAGCTGCACCCTTCAATTGATCAAAGAGATCATCGATTCTAGGCAAAGGATATTTATTTTTAATAGTCACCTTGTTCAATTGCCTATAATCAATACACAACCTCATAGTACCATCTTTCTTTTTCACAAATAGCACAGGAGCTCCCCAAGGAGAAATACTGGGGCGAATAAATCCTTTGTCCAACAACTCTTGTAATTGCACTTTCAATTCCTTCAATTCTACTGGTGCCATTCTATAAGGAGTAATAGAAATAGGAGTGGTACCAGGCAATAATTCAATACCAAACTCCACCTCTCTCTCAGGAGGCAACCCTGGCAACTTTTCTGGAAACACGTCTGGGAATTCTGCAACTGTGGCTATACTATCAATTTGAGGACTCCTTACTCTAGTATCTACCACATGAGCAAGATAAGCATCACACCCCTTTCTAATCAATCTCCTGGCTGCAACAGCTGAAACAAATAAGGAGGCTAGCTGTTCCTGCTCATTAGATACTATCACCTCTCTACCATCAACAGTTCTCAAAGAAACAATTTTCCGTTTACAGTCTACCACAGCTCCATGTCTAGATAGCCAGTCCATACCTAGAATCACATCATATTCCTTAAATGGCATCTCAATCAAGTCTCCAAGGAACTCCTCACCTTGCACCCTCACTGCACTATCTCGGTGCACCTTACTCACAACCACACTATGCCCTAACGGATTTGTCACCAACACATCAAATCCTAGGGACTCAGCATGCATATCAAACACAGGCAAAACAGATGCACTAATATAAGAATGTGTGGAACCCGGATCAATCAAAGCAAGTACTGAAGTATCAAATAAAGAAAAAGTACCAGCTATGACTGCCGATGCATCTGGTTGTCTCTGCATAACATATATCCTCTGGGAAGACCCAACCTCCTCTGGTCTACTCTCTCTGGATGTAGAACCTCCTCTAGCACTGAACCCAGATCTGCCTCCCCGGCTGCTACCTCTGCCTGCTCGACCTCCCCTCACACTAGGTCGAGAAGCTGCAGTATCAACTGACATATGTTCTTGCCTCTCAGGATAATCTCTCACAAAGTGATCTGGTGATCCACATCTGAAACAAACCCCTGCTACACCCGTCTTCCAGCAAGGACCACCATGTGGCCTACCACAATGGATACAGATGGGTAGGGTGGATCTTTGAATCATAGGGGTCGGAGCACTTGCCACTGAAGCTGTAGGTCTAAATCTCTGCCTCTGTAACTGCACTGACCTACCAGCTGACCTCTGACTCCTACTAACTCTAGGAATAAAGCTTCCTTTACCTCTCTTCGCAGAAGAAGACCCTGCCTCCAACTGGGGCCTTCCAACCCTAATCTCTTCCTCTGAAGCAACTGCAATAACTTGAGCTCGCTCCACACTCCGAGTTGCTGCCACAAGCTGGGAAAAATCATGATATCTAGATCCAGCCACTAGACACATGATAGAGGGCCTCAATCCCTCCTCAAATCTCCTGCATCTATCTATCTCATCAGCTATAATGCCCCCAGCATAATGGCTCAATCTAATAAACTCAACTTCATATTCAGTTACAGTCCTACTGTCTTGCTTCAAGCTCAAAAACTCCATCTTCTTCATGTCTTTGTACTCCCTAGGAGTATACTTCAATTCAAATTCTCTCAAGAAATCAGCATAAGACAAGGTTGGTGGATCATCCATAGAATGGGGCACTGTCCTCCACCAGTCGTATGCATCCTTCTGTAACAATGATCTTGCATAATCAAACTTTTCCTCTGGGGTGGCTTGCAACTGAATAAAGATCCTTTGTACTTTGTCAAGCCACTATTCTACTACAGCTGGATCAGTAGTACCAAGGAAATCCTCCGCTCCATACTTCCTTAGTTTATCATAGTGCCTCACTGATACCACAGGCTGAGGGGGTGGCGGCGGTGGTTGCACTGGTGCTTGTCTCAAAGCCTCTATCACATGCCTAAGCCAAGCTGGCGGAACCTCCTCACCAACTGGTGTCCCCGACACCGAAGCAGGTGCCTCCCCAGCACTATCAACTCTAGCTCTATCCTCCGGAGCTACACTCTCCTTACTACCCTCAACCGACTGACGCAAATGAGGATCCATCACAACCTATTTCTGCAAACACAGCAGAATACATCTTATTAAAGATCAGAGATTGCCAATCCCAAATATATATGTTATTCAAAAACCACTTTTTAAGTAAAAATATTCTTTTTCTTACATTTTACCTAGGTTGAGAATCTCAAACCTAGGCTCTGATACCAAAACAACTGTAACACCCCCACATCCAATACACGCACACTACAAACCCCACAATGTAACATACGTACACTGAACATAGGGATGCTACGGATTTTATTAACATTCAAAACATTTTAAATGATACTAGAAGCTTTCTCATTATACATTAGAGAAAATAAGTCATTAACTTATTATATAAAACAAATATATATATATATATATACCGTTACTAAATACGCAGCGGAATATAGAAAATATTTACATATATGAAAACATTTAATTCCATATTTACCAATATACACATATGTACATTAAAATCATTACTTCACAAAATATAAAAGAGTTATACATGATTGGCAAGTCTCCTCTGATCTTTAAGTTCCCAAAATCAACTATTCACGGTCTACTCTCACTCGGTCTCGAAGAGCTCTCGGGTTCAACCCTATTACCTGCGCGATCAAACACTATCGCGCTAAGCCAACGGCTTAGTAAGACAAAATGTGCTAATGTTATGCTTCAGTGCAATGCAATGCCAATTCTCAATCCATATTATACATGTAATATCATATATGCAAGGCTAACAACATACCTTTGCATTTCATATGCCTCATTAGTTATTCATTTAACCATTCATGAACAACATTAAACAAATCATGACTCACATTAACAAAGACAAGCATTGGGCCCAAGACACACTAATATGCCATTCAATTTTCAGAGTTAATGCTTTGGTTTTATCACATTTATCATTATCACATATACCCAACTAGGCTTCAAGGATTAGGTTCAACCAAGCTTCAAGGGGAACAAAGCATGCTAAGTATCAACCCAACTTGGCTTCAAGAACCAAACCCAACCTAGCTTCAAGGGTTGTAACATCTCAATTAGGCTTCAAGGACTAGACCCAACCAAGCTTCAAGGGGAGTAAAACATGTTAAACTTCAACCCAACTTGACTTCAAGGATCAAGCCCAACCTAACTTCAAGAAATTGTTACTATCATTAGGCATGCCACCAACAACAAACTCTGAAAATGGAATAACACATTAGCCACACAACTCATTTATTAATTTGTTATCAATTTCATTCTTAAATGAATCAATATAGCCAATCACAATGGCTCTATATTCCATTTCATCTCAATTCACAACATAACATTTCAATCTTTCATAAACACATTCATTTGCATCATCATGTCATTCACATTATTCATATATATATATATATATATATCATCATTGATATAAACATAACAATACACATTGCTCAAATAAATTAACAATGTAGTAATGCCACATTTGAACTTACACACAATCATATAGGTTTTGTACTTACCTCAAAAACAAATCACACCACTCTTAACACTTCCTTGTTCAAGATCCTTCTACCTCTTAAATCAATGATTAATCACTATCTTCAAGACCTAAATCAAAAGTAATAGCATATACTTGTTTAGGGATACACAAGAGATAATCCAATTAGGAATTAATTAGGGCAAACCCTAACCCTGACACGCTCACCCACACGGGCGTGTCCATGACCGTGCCCTAACTCCACAACACAGAAGTATTTACACGCTCAACAACATGGGCGTGTTCCTGGGCGTGTAAATTCTCAAATCTCACAGTAGCTATGACACGCTCAATAACACGGGCGTGCTACTGGTCGTGTCAAACCTACTGCCTCCAACACAATTGACACGCCTAAAGACCCTGGACGTGCTCATGGGCGTGTCCGGCCACAAATCAAGATTCCGACCAAAACAACCAAACACTCAACAAAACACTTTTATCTAACAACATCCACTTCACACCATCTTAACAAAACATACTCAAAACTCATCTAAAACTTGCAACACACCAAAACAAGCCAAACACACATCAAGCACAAAACACAAAATCATCTCAAAACCCTCACCACATATACAACATCATTTCTTCCAACCACTTACTCTTTTCTTCAATCCATACTCAACATCCATCATCCAATCACTCAAACACTTCTCACATCTCAAAATCAACCAACACACTCTTAAAAATCTATCAAACTCAAATATCATTTCAAATAAACACAAAGATCACAAGAGAACTTACCAAAGTTATAAGACTTCTTGTATCATCCACTAGATCACTTCAATCTTCCATCAATTTGAGCTTAACACATCAAGATCTTCACTTTGTCTCTTGTTTTCCTTTGTCTATGAAGGAGCCGGCCACACAAAGAAGAAAGAAGAAATGAACCACAAAAATAAAGTCAACTCTTCTTTTAATCTCCACCAAGTGTTCCAATTCAAACAATTACCAAAACACCCTTTTATCATTTGTTCTAGCTTTCTTTTTAATCCAATGCCCTTAATAGTCATTTCACCAATAACCAAATAAATATCTCTACCCCCTTGACTCTTCATTAGACCAATTTATATGTTATATATATCATCATATACACAACATATACCATTCTCTCTAAACCCTATTTTCTTTCCCAATTTCATTTCTCTTGCAATTAACACATATATACAATCCAATATAACAACAACAACAATAACAATAACATAATCAAAACTTCTAGAGTATATATGAGGATATTACATAAGATGTGAGTGCAAGATGATATCTATATTATTATAATATATTAATTGCTTGGTTGAAATTAAAAGAGGGGATTTATATGGCTAAAAGTGAAGTGGAGTTGGTAAGCTCATCTTCATCTTCTTCTTTCTTCTATTTGATAGCCGACCACCACCATTAGCAAAAGGAAAGAGATTTTGTTGCTTCCTAACTCAAGCAATTAAAGGATTTCAAGAGATCAAGTTGGAGTTTTAAGGATTTTCTTCACTTTTGGTAAGTTTCCAACTTGTTCTTTGTTTTTCTTTTGAGTTTGTGTATTTGAGTTTGGTGGATGGTTGGTGTAGTTGTGTGTACGGTTGATTTTGGTGTGTTTGAAGTTGTTTTGTTTAATTGACTTTGATTTTGGGGTTAGATTGAAGAGAGAAAGGTTCAAGTTTGGTGAAAAAACAAGAGTTGTGGGTGGTGTGACTTTGAGTTGTGAAATATGGTTGTGATTGTGTTTTGATGTTATGCAAGTTTATCATGGTATATTGATGGTTTTGGTTAAGTTTGTTTGGAGTGGAAAAGGGTAAAAGAAAGATGTTTGTTGGATGTGGCGTTTTTGGTGTCGATTTCAGGTTTTTGGCCTGACACGCCCATTAACACGGCCATGTCTTTGGGCGTGTCATTGGTTATATTTTCACTATGGGTGACAGGAGCAGTGACATGCCCATGTCAGTGAGCGTGTCACAGCTTCTATGTAGTAGTAATATTGACACATCCAGTGACACGCCCATGTCACTCAGCATGTCATAGCTACTGTGTTGTTGGTAGATTGACACGTCCAGTGACACGCCATGTCAATGAGCGTGTCATAGCTTCTGTGTTGGAGGAGGATTGAAACATGCAATGACACTCCCATGTTACTGAGCATGTCAATGCTTCTGTATTATGGGTTTAGGGCATGATCAGGGACACGCCCATGTTGTTGAGCGTGTCATATGTAGAGTTTACCCTAGATAGTTCTTATTCTTATTTTCTTATGTGCATCACTAAGTGAGTATGTATAATCACCTTTGGATTAGGTTTTGAAGAGATTTGAGTTACCCCAATCCAAGTGTTGAAGATATATTGGAGGAGGAGGTTGTTAGATTGGTGTTTGTTGCTCTTAGAGGTAAGTACAATCCTTACATGATTGTATACATTTACATGACTTTGGGACTTAACACATTTGGTTGGAAAATCCATTAGGTTACCTATTATATTGTTGATATATGAGAATAGTGCTATGATTTGCATTATGTGAATTATGTGAAATATATGTTGAGGATTTAAAATATATATGAACAATGTAATTTGTTATGTATACTCTAATGATGATTTGTAAAGCCATTGGTGATGGCTATATTGATATAAATGGAATATTTGAGGAATTGTGCTTATGATGATCATGAGAAAATGAAAAAGGATTTGATAATGAAATAATGTAAGGATTGTGTGCCTAGTATGTTATTCAATTTTCAGAGTTTTGTTGTTGGTGGAATCCCTAAAAGTAACAATCCCTTGAAGTTGAGTTGGGTTTGGTCCTTGAAGCCTAGTTGGGTGATGTTGTGCTCCCCTTAAAGCTGGGTTGGGCCTAGTCCTTGAAGCCTAGTTGGGATGTTACATATGAGGTAATCCTCATTGTGATACTGATTCGCCTACGGGCTAGATAAATGTGATTATTGGACCAAAACAGTAAGTCTGGAATTTGAATGGCATATTAGTTTCTTTTGGGCCCATGCTTGTCTTTGCTTTAATGTGAATTATGAATAATGGAAAAATTGAACGAAGTAATGAGATTTAATGTTATGAAATATGATATCCTTGTATATTACTTCTAATTCTTGAAAGTGAGACATTGGCATTACATTTGAATCATATTGTTATCAAGGTTTGTACCACTAAGCCTTTGACTTAGCGCGATTGTGATTTATCGCGCAGGTGACATGGTAGATCCGGTTGAGCCGGAGAGTTCAGCTAGAACGAGTCGAGTCTAGGCTTGTGATCCCTGTGAAGTGTTGATTTTTGGACTTCAAGATCAGAGACGAACAACCAACATGTATAAACTCTATATTTTTGTAAATATTAATTTTAATGTATACATATGTATATTCCGCTAATTTTCCGCTGCTTATTAAACAAATATTTTGGATAAGCTTTTAAGGTAATGAAGATATATGCAAATGTATTTTAACAATGGATGTTTCATTTATTACTTTCTATAATATAAGTTAAATATTTTAAATTTACTCAGATTGATTGATAATGTTTTGATGTTTAAGTCAAATGATTTGTTTGTTGAAAATGGACCGTGACATTCTTATATCTTCTATACGTATATTACATATTGTGAGTATATGTGGTGTACATATATTGGGTATAGGGGTGTTATATAAATATTATAGTAAATATATTAAGTTTGAAATTCATAAAAACTAATTTCATTACATTAATGTAATTAAATAATAATTATTACTAGATGATTTGGTAGAAAGTTAAATTAATTTAAATAGGATATTATTAACTTAATATTTAGTAATCATTAGTTTTGTGAAATTATTATTGAGCTGTTGAGAATGTTGATGGAGGTCTAGATGGGACAATTGAGTTATTTAGAAGTGTTCTCTAGTTTTTGTTTCAAGGGAGAATGTCCTAGTTATATGGGGGATTCTGTCAAAATTTTAGCAGAATCTGTAGAGTCATCTATCCATCTATATTCTAATAGTTCATGATTATTTTTTGAAAATAATTTCCATGTGTTTTTCTATGTTCAAGTAGATGCTTTGAGAAGTTTCATTAGGTTTCATCTATCTATGAGTTATATAGATTAATGTAATACCTCGCTTCCCTAATTTATATTAATAGCTACATTTGCATACACATATTTTATTATTGTGTGGTACATATGCAATTATTACTATCAACATTAGGTTATAGAAACATAATGTATGTCGGTGCATAACTTGATGGTCTTTGATGCATATAATATATGTTTATCGGATAAGGTTAGGATAATATGAGACCACACATGATTAGGGATACGATTTATGATATGATGATGAGATTGGGACTGACATGATGGCGGGGGTATTCTCATGCTCAGCGCAGCTTGTCAATCAGGTAGGGCTGCTTTACTGCGGCTATGACGGCAGACCCTATGTATTAGATTTTAAGAGAAACGTGTGGACTAAGAGAGCCATATAGGGAGATCAACTCTCCAATTTGGGTTTAGTGCGGCTCCATTGACTTGCCCTTATCCTGTTATGATTATGTGATTTGATTGCTTGGTTCATATCTGCATGAGTATTTTATGTATGGGATTGATGCATTATGTTAATTACTATATAGCTCATTAATTTTAATGCTCTTTCCTGTTCACCATATTTTCTAGATTGTAGATTGAGCATATGAGTATTGTAACACCCTTATACCTTAAATATGTATAACACATACACTCAGTGTATGTAAAATATGTATACAGAGAATAAAAATTTCACTTTTCTAGTCATTAGAAAATTTTTGAAAATTATCAAATATATAATTTATTTCTTAAAACATAATTCTATTAGGTAAACAAATCTATCTATTAATAATTATATATTAAAATAGCATTTATTAATGAAAATCTTTTGGAAAATTTCATCAGAGTTTTATCTATAATTTGAATATTCCTAAAATCTAAACATACTCAACCTATATAAAAATTTACACTCCCAAAAAATATATATACATTCCCATTTACCCCTCCAAATATTCCTCCATATATATATATATATATATATAATCAACATTACATAATTAAACATCAAAGCTACAACAATTTTATACAAACCATAATTTATAAATACATAATGCATTTGATCAAAAATACAAACCATAATTTATAAATACATAATGCATTTGATCAAAAACAAAATATTTACATGCAATATAATGGTTGTAGTCTAGTGGCAGCCTAGCTAACTTCAAGTACAAACCCAAACAAAATCTAGACCCGGTCTAGTCTATTAAAACCCCTCGCCTCCAATAATAAATTATGCTTTCCTTTCAACATGATGTGCATTATGCACTAAAACAACATTATTTATATAAAACAACCACTTATCACAATCACATGAATTGGGTCTAAATATTATATACAGTATTCAGTTTCAGAGATATTGTTATGGTCTATCGCGACATCGAGAATCTAAGTGTCATATACGTCCCCTATTGACACCTTTGTATCTAGCCCCAAAGGCAAATAACAATCATGAGTGATATCTAGTGTCTAGCCTGAAGGCACATAATATCATAGTAATGCTCACCATCTAGCCGTAGGCTAATCATATCAATAGCACCATTACAATTCTTTCGAACAAGATACTATACAAGGCATACACACATTTTATATACATTATCACTTTAACACATTCATTCGCATTATTCTTCATTCTCAATCCATTTTCATCACTTTTTTCACATTTCCACGTTTCAAACTCATTCCTTGCCACATTCACAATATAGTCATTTTTTTTTTCACTCTTTAAAAGTACATAATGCACATTTCTTCAAATAATATACAATTAAGTCATTAGCCATTTTCCAATGGCTTAACAACTCACATGTTATGCAATTCATGCAACATTTCACATGTAAACACAAAATTCAAGTAACATAACGAATTCACCAATTCTCAATGCTTTATGCCAATCACAATGCAATTTAAATAATTATTATCAAAGTATGTACTAACCTCAAAATTGACAAAATTCAAACCAATCTCTCCTCCTAATCTACTCCACCAAATGCCCTTCACTTCTTTAATTGGGAAAATGCATTCTACTCAATGCCTAACCAAATTATGAGTGTACATAATCTATTAGAAACACAATTCTTCATAATTTAACTACTCAAACATCAAGTTCTACAATTCTACCTAATCTGCAATTTTTGCCCTAATATACTTTAATTTTAGAAAATTATTCTAATCAATTCCAAATTGAGTTTTAAGTTCAATTATCTCATTAATATCTCATTTTAACACAATTTAATCAATTAAACACCCTTGCTACCTCTTCTAACTTCCTATCAAACTCATATTTTAAACCATTCAACCTTAAAATTATCACTTCCATATCAAAATAACACCACTGCTACCCATATTAACAATTATCTATGTCTCTATAAAAAATCCCTATATCACATTCGAGTAAAAAAAATACTTAAATTCAAGGTAAACTTACCTGTTAATTAAGCTTTCTTCTAAATTTCATTACCTCCTTTACTTTCTTTGCCAAATTTTGAGTAATTGAAGAAAAATCTCCCCTTGTGCTTTAATGGAGAAAATTGGCCAAGACTAGAGGAGGGAGAAGAAGATGATGGAAAAGTTGTATTTGACTTTTTTTTTTCTTCTTAACCAATAATATAATATAATTAATTAATTAATTATTATTTAAGATATTTTTAATCTTCCAACCAAATATATCATAATTTTTAATTAATATTATTATATTATTTTTATTTTTTTAACTTTTGTGGATTTCACCCTTTACAGATAACATTCATATGTTAGGTATATTTATCATATATTTCTCATATATATATATATATATTATATTTCCTACATCCAACACCTCACTTAACCTTCCAAATTATTTATTTAATTATGTTTACTAAATCTACAGGAGTTACAGCTCTCTCCCCGTTAAATAATTTTGTTCTCAAAATTACTTATTATAGTAAACTAAACCATCCAAATTAAATACAACTCCAAAATCTTTATAAAACCAAATTTCACCTCAAATTATAAAATCTCTACTCTTCCCCTTAAGGATATTCTCTAGCATCTTCACAAATCCCTAAACTAATGCAAATATTTTGCAGCTATTAATAACATCATCAAGGAATAACCATTCAACTATTGCATAAACAATAATATAATCCAATAGGAAAAATTTACCTTCATCCAACTCTGACGTATCCTACTGTCTTCGCATCCCATAAACCCTCTGTGATGATCCTGCTCCCTTCAGCCTATCTATAGATATAGGCACCTCCCCTTGTCCATATCATATTCTGCTACCTCTACCACCTATATTGCCTTCTCTACTACTCCTATCTCCTCTATCACTAGGCCTGGACACGAAAATCCTTGCTTGTCTAACACCTGATGGCTCTAGGCACTCTTTCACATAATGATCCTAAGATATGCACCTATAACATCCTCTAAAATAAGCTTTCCAATTAATACCTTTATGCACTCTACCACACTGAGTGCAGGTAGGTGGAACGAATCTCTGGGAAGAAGGGATAGGGGCACTAGTTAGCGATGTTGTAGGCCTCTGCCTCTGCTAAATAGGCCTACTAGTCTAATCATGACTCTTTTTATCACTCTGTGAAAACCTTCCCTCCCCCTTTTATGGGATAATGACTTTACCTCGGTCTGAGGTCTCTTGGCTCTACTCTCCTCTGCCCTAGCTGCAGCTGCAAGCCCCTGGGCCTTCTCTACACTACGTGTATCTAACACCAGCCTAGAGAAATCTTCATATTATATCTCAGCCACCTGATACATATTGGATGGCCTCAAACCTTCCTCAAACCTTGAACATTAGTCCATCTCATCTGTCATAATGTCACTTGCATACTTAACCTCAAAAACTTCTTCTCATACTCTATCACTGTCTTCTTCCCTACTTCAAATTAAGAAATTCTTTCTTTTTTGCATCCTTATAATCCCTGAGTGTATATTTCTTCCTAAACTTATATAAAAAGTCATCATATGATAATGCCGGTGGATCAGCCAACCCATGAGGAACTGTCTTCCACTAGCCATAGGCATCCTCTTGAAGAAGAGATAAAACATAGTTGAGCTTCTATTCTGCAATGGCCTGCAACTGGATGAACATCCTCTGAATCTTGTCTAGCTACTGCTCTATCTCGACTGGATCTATAGTGCCAAAAAAGTTCATAGACCATATTTCCTCAACTTGTTATACTTCCTAGTCTGTAGCTATTGCTGCTATAATAGGACTTGTCGAAGCAACTTCACCATTTGTTGCATCTAGACTGGCCAAACCTCCTGAATTATTGGTATGGCTAGCACCGATGCCTCCCCATTAATCTTTGCACCAGCTCTTGCTCTATCCCTCCTGGAGCAATACTCTCTATACTCTCCTCTGACCCACATCCTTCTGATGCCATCACAACCTATATATGTCACAACAACAAATATAGCCACATCAGAGACCTGTTTAAATGCCAATGTATATGCATGTATAAAATTTAAAATCACATTTAAAATCCCCTCCTCTTTTAAAAACCTACCAAGGTTGAGAACACCAAACCTAGGTTCTAGTACCAAAATAAATTTAACACCCTTATACCCTGTATACGTACAATACATACACTCTGTATATCTAAAACACATATACAAAGTACAAAAATGTCACTTTTCTAGTCATTAGAAACTTTCTCAAAATTATAAAATACATAATTTATTCCTTAAAACATAATTTTATTAGGTAAACTAATGTATCTACATATTAAAATATCATTTATTCATGAAAATCTTTGAAAAAATTTTGACAGAGTTTTTGTCTGTTATTTGAATTGTAATATCCCAAAATGTGCCCTAGAAGTTTTGATATAATTGTTGTTTTAATTGAATTTAATGTATTTGTGTAATTGCAAAGAAAAGGAAGTGAAGAGAGAGTGTATATATTATATATATAACAATATACACAACATATACAAGTCAAGTTAGTGGAGGTCAAAGATGATTAATTAATGATTTTAATTAATTAAGTTAATTAATGGAAATGGAAAAATTAAGTGAGTGAAATGAGATATTTGGAATATTTCAATATTAAATGCTTGGAGGAGAGGGTTTTGAGGAGATGATTTGACTTTTGCTTTCTATCTTTTCTTCCTTCTTTCTTTCTTTTGTCGTGGACCATTTCCTTTTCTTTCCTTTTCTCTTCTTGTGGCCGGCTAGCAAAGAAACAAGAGAACAAGGGAGAGATTTTATCTTCTAACTCAAGATCTAAGGAAGTTTTCAAGTGATCAAGTTGGAAATTTAAGAGTTTCTTCATCCTTGGTAAGTTTCCTCTTGATTCCTTGATTTTCTTTTAAGATGTGTTTGAGTTTGTTGGTTGATTATTGATGGTATGTGATTATGTTTGATTAAGATGTGTTTAAGAGTGTTTGGTTCAAGTGATTTTGGATTTTTGGGGTTGGATTAAAGGAAAGAGTAAGTTGTTGGAAGTGAAAGTATTGTGGTTGTGTTTTGGGTTTGTGGTGATGATTTTGATTTGTGTTGGATGTATGTTTTTAGTTGTTTTGGTGTTTTTGCAAGTTTGTTATGGTTCTTGGGTATGTTGAGCTAAGTTTGTTTGAAGTGGATTTTGGTGAAAGGAAGTGATTTGTTGGTTGTGTTGTTGATGTTGCCGGAATCTGGATTTTTGGCCTAACACGCCCATGAGCACGACCAGGTTTTTAGGCGTGTTGATGGTTCTGTGTTTTTGGATGGATGACACAAGCAGTGACATGCCCATGTCACTGAGCGTGTCATAGCTTCTGTGTTGTAGTAGTATTGACACGTCCAGTGACACGCCCATGTCACTGAGCGTGTCATAGCTACTGTGTTGGTGAGGAATTGACACGGCCATGAACACACCCATGTTGTTGGACGTGTCAATGTTTTTGTGAGACAGAATGTATTACACGTTCAGTGACACGCCCGTGGTTCTGAGCGTGTCAAAGCTTCTGTGTTGTGAGTTTAGAGCACGGTCAGGGACACGCCCGTGTTGTTGAGCGTGCCATGTTTAGGGTTTGCCCTAGTTGGTTCTTAGTCTTATTATCTCATGTGTATCTCTAAGTGAGTAGGTATTATCACCTTTGGTTTAGGTATTGAAGAGGTTGAATTGTCCTAACCTATGTGGTGAAGAATTCTTGAAAGAGAAAGGTTGTAGATTGGTGTGAGCTGTTCCTAAGGTAAGTACAAACTACATTGTTGCATACACTCACATGATTTGATACTTAACATATTTGATTATACATATGCTAAACAATTGATTGCAGGGTTAAAACATTTAATGAAATATGAAATGTATGTTAATGCAATTGGTTATGTATACTTTAATGATCAATCGATTTAATGTAATTTGAGATATAATGAGATATAAAGCCAATGTGATTGGCTATGATGATGATGTTAATGCAATTGATATTGTATATTATCTTTATGAGATATGAAGCCATGGTTGTTGGCTATAATGATGAGAATGAAATGAATTGAGAAAGAAATGTATAAAGATATAAATGAAAAGATTATGTGTCTAATGTGTTATTCAACCTTCAGAGTTCTGGGTTTGGCGGCATGCCTATAAAGTACTGGATAGGTGAAAAGACCGGGTCGTAAGCCGATTCCAGTTGATAAATGTGAAATGTGAATTATAGTAACAGTCTTGCCGGGTTGAGGATCTCCTTGGTTTATCCGGGTTGAGGTCCAAGAGACTGGGTCTGTTACAGGTAACAGTCTTGCCGGGTTGAGGATCTCCTTGGTTTATCCGGGTTGAGGTCCAAGAGACTGGGTCTGTTACAGATAACAGTCTTACCAGGTTGAGGATCTCCTCGAGTTTAGCGGGTTGAGGTCCAAGAGACTGGGTCTGTTACCCTATCCATGGATAGAGATATATATGTATCGCCTACGGGCTTGATGATTATGATTATGGACCAAAGCAGTAACTCTGAACTTTGAATAATATATTAGTGTCTTGTGGGCCCAAGGTTGTCTTTGTTTTCAATGTAATGTATGAATAATGAAATAAATGAATAATGAGATTCTTGAGAATTGTTTATATGTTTGAGATTATGACATTTGCATTTCATTAAAGTATAATATTATTATAATTTGTACCACTAAGCCGTTGGCTTAGCGCGATTGTGGTTCATCGCGCAGGTGACAGAGAAGAACCAGAGAGTTCCTCTAGACCGAGTAGAGTCTAGATTTTGGGGCGTTGATAGTGGAGCTTAAAGATCAAAGACACACTGCCAAACATGTATATGTTTTATGTTTTGTAAAACTTGAGTTTTAATGTATAAGTATTTGTAAATATTTGTTATATTTTCCGCTGCTTTTAAATAAACGTTTTATCTTTTGTCTTTTATAATTTCTTTTAAATGATTTAAATTTGTTCATGTTTTTGTAAAGGGATGAGTCATTTGTTTAAGTAACCATGGCATTTCTATATTCAGTATACGTATATTATGATCGTATTAGCATGCTGTGTATGTATACAGGGTATAGGGGTGTTGCACTTATTTTGGTATCAGAGCCTAGGTTTGAGATTCTCAACCTAGGTCAATTGTAAGAAAAAGGAAATTTTGAGTTTTAAAATATGGTTTTAAGTAAGATACATGTTATGGTATTGGCAGTCTTTGATCTTTAATGAGGTATATTCTACTGTGTTTGCAGATATAGGTTGTAATGGCGTCTCAGTCACGACAGTCTGTAGAGGGTAGTGCTGAGAGTGTAGCTCCTAAAGAGGGTAGGGATGGAGCTAGAGTTGATAGAGTTAGTGAGGCCCCTACTCCTGTGCCAGGGAGATCAGATGCTGATGAGGTACCGCCAGGTTGGTTTAGGCACATGGCAGATTTATTGAGAGGAGCTCCAGTGCAGCAGCCACCACCACCACAGCCTCAAGTGCCGGTGAGGCATTATGACAAATTGAGAAAGTACGGAGCTGAAGATTTCTTGGGCACTACCGATCCTGCAGTGGCTGAGCAGTGGTTGGATAAAGTGCAGAGGATATTCATTCAGTTGCAAGCTACTTCGGATGAGAAGTTTGATTATGCAAGATCCCTCCTTCAGAAAGATGCCTATGACTGGTGGAAGACGGTTCCTCATGCCATGGATGATCCACCTACACTATCTTATAGTGATTTTCTGAGGGAGTTCGAACAGAAATATACTCTGAGGGAGTATAAAGATATTAAGAAGATGGAATTCTTGAATTTGAGGCAAGACAACCGGACGGTAACGGAGTATGAGGTTAAGTACACCCGGTTAAGTCACTATGCCGGTGGGATTATTTCGGACGAGATTGATCGATGCAAAAGATTTGAGGAGGGATTGAGGCCCTCCATTATGTGCATTGTTGCTGGTTCTCTGTACCAGGATTTCTCTCAGCTAGTTGCAGCAGCTAGGAGTGTTGAGAGAGCACAAGGTATTGCAGCAGCTGCTGCAGAGGAGGAGACTAGGGTAAGGAGACCCCAGTTTGAGGCAGGGTCTTCATATGTGAAGAGAGGTAGAGGAAGTTTTGTTCCGAGGATCAGTAGGAGTCAGAGCAATATCAGAGCAATATCATATGTGACAGCCGGGTAGGTCAGTGCAATATCAGAGGTAAAGGTCGAGACCTACAGCTTCTATAGCTAGTGCTCCGGCTCCAGTGGTTCAGAGGTCTACTCTACCTGCATGTGAGTTTTGTGGTAGGAACCATGGAGGTGTTTGTTGGAAGGTTGGAGGATCGGCTGGGTGTTATAGATGTGGGTCACCAGCTCATTTTATTAAAGATTGTCCTGTCCTGAGATGCAGGAGTATAGACAGGCTGAGTCTGCAGCTTCTCGACCGAGTGTTAGCAGAGGTGGTCGAGGGGGCAGAGGTTTTAGTAGAGGTGGTCGGCCCAGGTTTAGTTAGAGAGGAGGGTCGACATCCGGAGGAAATAGGCCAGATGAGGCCGGATCTTCTCAGAGAGTTTATGTGATGCAGAGGCAGCCGGATGCTTCAGCAGCTATAGTGGGTACATTCTCTTTATTTGGCATTTCAGTTCTTGCTTTGATTGATCCAGGATCTACTCATTCATACATAAGTGCATTCATTTTGCCTGTGTCTGAATTGCATTCAGAGTCCTTAGGATTTGATGTCTTGGTGACAAATCCTTTAGGACATAGTGTTGTTGTGAGTAAGGTTCATCGTGATAGTGCAGTGGTAGTGCAAGGTGAGGAGTTTCTTGGGGATTTAATTGAAATGCCTTTTAAGGAGTATGATTTAATCTTAGGCATGGATTGGTTGTCTAAGCATGAAGCTGTGGTAGATTGTCAAAAGAAGTGTGTTACCTTGAGAACCGGTGATGGTAGAATTGTGATGGTGTCTAGTGAGCAAAGACAACTTGCATCCTTGTTTGTATCAGCTGTAGCAGCTAGAAAGTTGATTAGAAAAGGGTGTGATGCTTATCTTGCTCATGTTGTGGATACTAGAGTAGTGGGTTCTCCACTTGATAGTATAACCACAGTTGCAGATTTTCCGGATGTGTTTCCTGAGGAGTTGCCAGGGTTACCCCCTGAGAGAGAGGTTGAGTTTGGTATTGATTTGTTGCCTGGTACCACTCCCATCTCTATCACTCCTTATCGAATGGCATCAGCTGAATTGAGAGAGTTGAAGGTGCAGTTACAAGAGTTGTTGGATAAAGGGTTTATTCGCCCTAGTGTTTCTCCATGGGGAGCTCCTGTGTTGTTTGTGAAGAAGAAAGATGGTACTATGAGGTTATGCATCGATTATAGGCAATTGAACAAAGTGACTATCAAGAATAAGTATCCTATGCCTAGGATTGATGATCTCTTTGATCAATTGAATGGAGCAGCAGTGTTTTCCAAGATTGATTTGAGATCAGGGTACCATCAGCTGAGGGTTAGAGCTGAAGATGTTCCTAAGTCAGCTTTTCGCACAAGGTATGGGCATTATGAATTCTTAGTGATGCCTTTTGGGTTGACGAATGCACCTGCAGTTTTCATGGATTTGATGAATAGGGTGTTTAGGCCCTATCTGGATCAGTTTGTGGTAGTTTTCATTGACGATATTTTGGTGTATTCACGTAATGAAGAGGAACATGACAAGCATCTGCAGACTGTATTGCATATCTTGAGAGAGAAGCAGTTGTATGCTAAGCTGTCAAAGTGTGAGTTTTGGCTTGACCAAGTTACTTTTTTGGGTCATATAGTTTCAGCAGATGGAATAAGAGTCGATCCAAGTAAAGTTGAAGCTATTTTGAATTGGAGTCCACCAAAGTCTGTAACTGAAGTTAGAAGTTTTCTGGGTTTGGCAGGCTATTACCGACGGTTTGTGAAAGGTTTCTCTTTGATAGCTACTCCACTCACCAGATTGCTTCGGAAGGGAGTTAGATTTGTGTGGACGGATCAGTGTCAAGCTAGCTTTGAGCAGTTGAAAGAAATGTTGACTCAAGCACCTGTTCTAACTTTACCTGTGGAAGATAAACCATATGTGATTTATAGTGATGGTTCACATAATGGTTTAGGATGTGTTTTGATGCAAGAGGGTAAAGTTGTAGCTTATGCTTCTCAGCAGTTGAAGCCACATGAGCTTAATTATCTGACGCATGATTTGGAGTTGGCAGCTATAGTGTTTGCTTTAAAGATTTGGCGACACTACTTGTATGGGGAAAAATGTTTTATCTATACGGATCATAAGAGTTTGAAATATTTGGGAGTTCAAAGAGAACTTAATCTTCGGTAGAGACGTTGGTTGGAGTCAATTAAAGACTACGACTGTTTGATTGATTATCATCCGGGTAAGGCGAATGTTGTTACTGATACTTTGAGTCGGAAGTCTTTAGCAAGTTTGTCAGTTTATTCACTCTCGTTGCTTGTTGAATTGAGAGCATTGCATGCTAGTTTTGAATCATGCGATGATGGTGCACTGTTGGCTCAATTGCAGTTGAGACTAGTGTTGTTGGATCAGATTAAAGAGACTCAATTGGCTGATGAGAAAATTTAGAAGATTGTTTCAGATTGCCAACATGGAGAAAGTAGAGATTTCCATGTGAGAAATGATGGAAGCCTTTGGTTTAAAGATAGGTTGTGTGTTCCTGATGATACTAGTTTGAGAAAGTTTATTTTGGAGGAAGCACACCAATCAGTTTTTGCTATGCATCCGGGAAGTACAAAGATGTACCATGATTTGAAACAGCATTATTGTTGGTCTGGTATGAAGATAGACATAACGGAATTTGTATCCAAGTGTCTCACTTGTCAGAGGGTGAAAGCTGAGCATCAAGTTCCAACAGGGTTGCTTCAACCTTTAAAAGTGCCTGAATGGAAATGGGAGAGAGTGACAATGGATTTTGTATCTGGTTTGCCATTGACTCAGAAGAAGCATGATGCTATCTGGGTGATTGTTGATCGGTTGACAAAGACAACTCATTTTCTTTCAATTAGAATGGACTATTCTCTTGAGAGACTGGCTGAACTGTATATTAAGGAGATAGTGAAGTTGCATGGAGTTCCAATTTCTTTAGTGTCTGATCGAGATCCTAGATTTACTTCAAGGTTTTGGAAAAGTTTGCATAGTGCATTGGGTTCTCGATTACACTTTAGTACTGCTTTTCATCCACAGATAGATGGGCAGTCAGAAAGAGTGATACAGATTATTGAGGATATGCTGAGAAGCTGTGTTATTGATTTCTCTGGAAGTTGGGACAGACTTTTGCCACTTGTGGAATTTGCTTACAACAACAGTCACCAATCAAGTATTGGAATGGCACCATTTGAGGCATTGTATGGTAGAAGATGCCGAACGCCTTTATGTTGGAATGAACTTGGAGAAGGCAAATTAATTGGTCCTGATTTGGTTAAAGAGACTGAAGAGAAAGTGAAGATAATTCGGGATCGGTTAAAAGCCGCTTCAGACCGACAGAAATCTTATTCAGATTTGAAGAGGAGAGACATAGAGTTTAATATTGGAGATAAAGTATTTTTGAAAGTATCTCCTTGGAAAAAGATTTTAAGATTTGGTCGTAAAGGAAAACTGAGTCCTCGTTTTATTGGACCGTATGAGATATTGGAAAGAGTTGGACCAGTTGCTTATCATCTTGCTTTACCGCCTGAATTGGATAGAATTCACAATGTCTTCCATGTTTCTATGCTGAGGAGGTACAGATCAGACCCATCTCATGTTTTACCAGTTGAATCTATTGAGGTGAGTCCGGATTTAACATTTGAAGAAGAACCAATTGTTATTCTGACACATGAAGTAAAAGAGTTGAGAAATAAGAGAGTGCCTTTGGTGAAAGTTCTTTGGAAGAATCATGGTAGAGAAGAGGCAACTTGGGAGAGTGAGCAAGCAATGCAAGAGCAATATCCTCAACTGTTTCGAACTTGAGATCAGGTAATTTCAGGGACGAAATTTCTTTTTAGAGGGGGAGAATTGTAATATCCCAAAATGTGCCCTAGAAGTTTTGATATAATTGTTGTTTTAATTGAATTTAATGTATTTGTGTAATTGGAAAGAAAAGGAAGTGAAGAGAGAGTGTATATATTGTATATATAGCAATATACACAACATATACAAGTCAAGTTAGTGGAGGTCAAAGATGATTAATTAATGATTTTAATTAATTAAGTTAATTAATGGAAATGGAAAAATTAAGTGAGTGGAATGAGATATTTGGAATATTTTAATATTAAATGCTTGGAGGAGAGGGTTTTGAGGAGATGATTTGACTTTTGCTTTCTATCTTTTCTTCCTTCTTTCTTTCTTTTGCAGTGGACCATTTCCTTTTCTTTCCTTTTCTCTTCTTGTGGCCGGCTAGCAAAGAAACAAGAGAACAAGGGAGAGATTTGATCTTCTAACTCAAGATCTAAGGAAGTTTTCAAGTGATCAAGTTGGAAATTTAAGAGTTTCTTCATCCTTGGTAAGTTTCCTCTTGATTCCTTGATTTTCTTTTAAGATGTGTTTGAGTTTGTTGGTTGATTATTGATGGTATGTGATTATGTTTGATTAAGATGTGTTTAAGAGTGTTTGGTTCAAGTGATTTTGGATTTTTGGGGTTGGATTAAAGGAAAGAGTAAGTTGTTGGAAGTGAAAGTATTGTGGTTGTGTTTTGGGTTTGTGGTGATGATTTTGATTTGTGTTGGATGTATGTTTTTAGTTGTTTTGGTGTTTTTGCAAGTTTGTTATGGTTCTTGGGTATGTTGAGCTAAGTTTGTTTGAAGTGGATTTTGGTGAAAGGAAGTGATTTGTTGGTTGTGTTGTTGATGTTGCCGGAATCTGGATTTTTGGCCTGACATGCCCATGAGCACGACCAGGTTTTTAGGCGTGTCGATGGTTCTGTGTTTTTGGATGGGTGACACGAGCAGTGACACGCCCATGTCACTGAGCGTGTCATAGCTTCTGTGTTGTAGTAGTATTGACACGTCCAGTGACACGCCCATGTCACTGAGCGTGTCATAGCTACTGTGTTGGTGAGGAATTGACACGGCCATGAACATGCCCATGTTGTTGGACGTGTCAATGTTTCTGTGAGACAGAATGTATTACACGTTCAGTGACACGCCCGTGGTTCTGAGCGTGTCAAAGCTTCTGTGTTGTGAGTTTAGAGCACGGTCAGGGACACGCCCGTGTTGTTGAGCGTGCCATATTTAGGGTTTGCCCTAGTTGGTTCTTAGTCTTATTATCTCATGTGTATCTCTAAGTGAGTAGGTATTATCACCTTTGGTTTAGGTATTGAAGAGGTTGAATTGTCCTAACCTAGGTGGTGAAGAATTCTTGAAAGAGAAAGGTTGTAGATTGGTGTGAGTTGTTCCTAAGGTAAGTACAAACTACATTGTTGCATACACTCACATGATTTGATACTTAACATATTTGATTATACATATGCTAAGCAATTGATTGTAGGGTTAAAACATTTAATGAAATATGAAAGGTATGTTAATGCAATTGGTTATGTATACTTTAATGATCAATCGATTTAATGTAATTTGAGATATAATGAGATATAAAGCCAATGTGATTGGCTATGATGATGATGTTAATGCAATTGATATTGTATATTATCTTTATGAGATATGAAGCCATGGTTGTTGGCTATAATGATGAGAATGAAATGAATTGAGAAAGAAATGTATAAAGATATAAATGAAAAGATTATGTGTCTAATGTGTTATTCAACCTTCAGAGTTCTGGGTTTGGCGGCATGCCTATAAAGTACTGGATAGGTGAAAAGACCGGGTCGTAAGCCGATTCTAGTTGATAAATGTGAAATGTGAATTATAGTAACAGTCTTGCCGGGTTGAGGATCTCCTTGGTTTATCTGGGTTGAGGTCCAAGAGACTGGGTCTGTTACAGGTAACAGTCTTGCCAAGTTGAGGATCTCCTCGAGTTTAGCGGGTTGAGGTCCAAGAGACTGGGTCTGTTACCCTATCCATGGATAGAGATATATATGTATCGCCTACGGGCTTGATGATTATGATTATGGACCAAAGCAGTAACTCTGAACTTTGAATAATATATTAATGTCTTGTGGGCCCAAGGTTGTCTTTGTTTTCAATGTAATGTATGAATAATGAAATAAATGAATAATGAAATTCTTGAGAATTGTTTATATGTTTGAGATTATGACATTTGCGTTTCATTAAAGTATAATATTATTATAATTTGTACCACTAAGCCGTTGGCTTAGCGCGATTGTGGTTCATCGCGCAGGTGACAGAGAAGAACCAGAGAGTTCCTCTAGACCGAGTAGAGTCTAGATTTTGGGGCGTTGATAGTGGAGCTTAAAGATCAAAGACATACTGCCAAACATGTATATGTTTTATGTTTTGTAAAACTTGAGTTTTAATGTATAAGTATTTGTAAATATTTGTTATATTTTCCGCTGCTTTTAAATAAACGTTTTATCTTTTGTCTTTTATAATTTCTTTTAAATGATTTAAATTTGTTCATGTTTTTGTAAAGGGATGAGTCATTTGTTTAAGTATGCCGTGGCATTTCTATATTCAGTATACGTATATTACGATCGTATTAGCATGCTGTATACGTATACAGGGTATAGGGGTGTTACATGAATATTCCCAAAATCCAAACATATTCAACCTATATAAAATTTACACTCCCAATATATATATATATATACATTCCTATTTCAACCTCCAAATCTTCCTCCATATATATATATATATATTATCAACATTACATAATTAAACGTAAAAGCTATACCATTTTTATACAAACCATAATTTATACATACATAACGCATTTGATCAAAAATAAAATATTTACAAGCAATGCAGTAGCTCTGGTCTGGTAGCAGCCAAGCTAACTTCAAGTACTAACCCAAACAAAATCTAGGCATGGTCTGGTATAGCGAAACTCCTTGCCACTAACCTGTTACCTATACAATAAGCAAATCACACTAAGTTCCTAGCTTAGCGGTACATACTTTTATAATAAAAATATTTTTTAAAAAAATACATTATGCTTTCCTTTCAACATGAAGTGCATTATAAACTAACACAATATTATTCATATAAAACAACCACTTATTATAATCACATGCATTGGGCCCAAATAACCTTATACAATATTTAGGTTACAAAGATATTGTTATGGTCTATTGCGACATTGGGGATATGTGTTGTATCCGTCCCCTGTTTACACCGATGTGCCTAGCCCCAAAGACAAATAACAATCATGAGTGACACCCAGTGTCTAGCCGAAGGCATATCATATCATAGTGATGCTTAGCATCTAGGTCATAGGCAAATCATACCAATAACACCAATATAATTTTGTGGAACAAGATACATACAAGACATACACACATTTCATATACGTTATCACTTTATCACATTCATTCCCATTATTCTTAATTCTCAATCCATTTTCATCACTTTTCTCATATTTCCACTTTTCAAACTCATTCCTTGCCAAATTCACAATACAGTCGTTTTTTTCACTCTTTAGAAGTACATAATGCATATTTCTTCAAATAATACACAATTAAGTCGTTAGCCATTTTACAATGGCTTGACAACTCACATGTTATGCAATTCATACAATTCATCCAACATTTCACATGTAAACACAAAATTCAAGTAGCATAACAAATTCACCAATTCTCAATGCTTTATGCTAATCACAATGCAATTTAAATAATTATTATCAAAGTATGTACTAACCTCAAAATTGACAAAATCCAAGCCAATCTTTCCTCCCAACTCTACCTCCACCAAATACCCTTCACTTCTTTAATTAGGCAAGTCTACTCTACTCAATGCCTAGCCAAATTATGAGTGTACATAATCCATTAGAAATAAAATTCTTCATAATTTAGCTACTCAAACTTCAAATTCCACAATTCTACTTATTCCCCAATTCTACTTAATATACTTAAACTATCCAATCTTAAAATTCTCATGTCCATATCAAAGTAACACCATCACTACCCATATTAACAATTATCTACATCTCTATCAAAAATCCATATATCACATAATCAAAATTTCAAGGCAAAACTACTTAAATTCATGGTAAGCTTACTATTACTTAAGGTTTCTTGAAAATCTCATTACTTCCTTTAATTTCTTTGCCAAATTTTGAGTAATTGAAGAAAAATCTCTCCCTGTGCTTTAATGGAGAAAATTAGCCAAGACTAGAGGAGGGAGCAGAAGATGATGGAAAAGTGGTATCTGACTTTCTTTTCTTCTCAACTAATAATATATATATAATTAATTAATTATTAAGATATTTTCAATCTTCCAACCAAATATATCTTAATTTTTAATTTTTATTATATTATTTTTTAACTTTTTACTTTTTTGGCTTCTTACTTTTTTACCCTTTACTAATAACATTTATATGTTAATATATTTCTCACTTACATGTTATATTTTCTACATCCAACACGTTCCTTAACCCTTCAAATTATTTATTTAATTATGTTTAATAAATCTATAGGAATTATAAGCACTACTTATTCAAGTCGACATGCCTTTTTATCCCTCATTAAAAAATATTCAATTATTTATTTTATTATATAACTATTTCATCTTGTGTGTATTTTAGAATGCCACATGGTATTACTTTCCCTATTTATCTTCTGTTTAGTTTCATTGATTGGTTAAATGTATTTTGTTAACCTATGTCCAATTTTGATGGTAAGATTTCTAATGGTTACCTGTGAGGCCTTGCCCGAGCACCAAATCCTGGTCCATAATGAGGAAGTCGGCAAAGCTCATTTGAACTAAGTCCCACATGATACCGCTGCATACGGTCTCCAGTCAGTTCGATAAGTTCTATTTTTAAATATCTTTATTTTAAAAAAAAAAATTAGTTTCTTTTTATTTGAAAGAAACTCTCCTTTTTATTTTGAGAAGGAAGGGTGACTTCAATTTTGAAAATGTACATATTAGGAAGTAGCCACCTTAATTTATTTTATATTGAAAAAATTAAGGAAAAACTCATTTATTTGACTCCATTTAATTAAATTATTTTTTACCTAAAAGAAACTAGTTTGAAACTAATCATAAAGGGTCTCGGCTAAGTTTTCTAAACTAGTTTAAAAAAATAATTTTCCTCTTTGACTCATTTTGACCTTTCTTTTGATTGATTTCAAGAAAAAAGTATAATTTTTCATAGATATGCCACAATAATTATGGATGACAATATATGGAAATGCATGAACATTTAATAGTTATGACATCCACAGATGCAGTACTATATAGTAAAATTATTATAACATCCCTAAAATGATGATTCTAGGGAGCTTCAACTCTAGCCTTTATGGGTCCTGGGTTGAGCATATATCCCCAATTAGTATAATAAACTCAAGAAAATAAAAGGAGAAAATAATATAACCATATGGCGTCCATTTGCAAGACTTACCAAATTTGCAAATGGAGCCTTAGAGTAAAGAAAATAGCAATAACATTGAAAATAACTACTTAAAGAATAATATGAAAGAAAATCAAAACAAATAAAGGGATGGTGGTTAGTTGTTAAGGTGTGGGCTATCCACTCAGAGTGATATTTGGAGTGTGCTTACTTATCCTATTTGAATGGAAATCAGAGCAATAAGTAGTTCATACATTAAATACAAAGGGTTTTTAATTAACCAATTTTATTTGTTGATTAATTACCGAATTAAAAAAGAAAGGATTGGAAAGTACCCATTACCTTAGGTAACCTCCTTTTCTTAGCAATGGGTTGAAGAGTTTTTCCATTTCGAAGCTTCACTTGCACAGAGAATGAGTAGAATTAATTAATGACCGTCCAAAAAGTCTAAAATAATTAAGAGAAATTTATTTGTTAATTAATTTATGTCACAAATATATTTAGGTAGAGTTTAAGGGTTGGAAAATCTGATCTTTAAACAAAAGGTGTAAATTCCTATTTATAAGAGTCTAAAATCTAGACTAGGCTGCGGGCAGTGCAGACTAGATACATTGCACACAACCTAGTCGCACGTCACGAGGCTTACCACAATGAGAGCGGCAACGTGGCCTTGCTACTCCTCATGCAGCCTAGATGAGCAATCACAATTTTTTTAGAAATTGAAAATTATATATTTTCTTAATTTTTTCCTTTTCCAATTATGTAGACTAGGAGTGCAATTAAGGGTTCACATCTAGCCCCCGTTACATTAATTTTTCTATGAAAAATTTATGCAACAACATGAACCAGGGTAGAGTAGATAGAATGAACTTGATTGGAGCGTCATTATTTAATTTTCAGTGTGCATTTGAGCATATTTGGCACTACACTTTTGGATCACCTTTTGGGCCAAAAGCTTATAAATAGAGGGAAAAGGCATTTGCTCCCTACTCCTCCTTCTTACTCTTTCTCTTACTCTCTTTCAACATATTGCTCAAAATGTCACAATCATCTGCTTCACCTCCTGAAGCTGTTAAGGTGCCATCATAAAAGATTTGCTCATAGATTCTTACACCCATGCCTCACAAACTAGTGTCATGCAGGTATGCCTTGTTCTTCTTCTTTTCTTTAGCAATATACTAATTTGAAACTATGGGGGAGCTATTCCAACCTGGGGAACCTCAACCTTCCCAATGATGTGAGGGAATTACTGCTTCCTAATGGCTTTATAGACCTCTTGTCTCTGAACTGCACTGGACAAGCTAACCATGACTTGCTACGAGGAGAGGTGGTGGGATACCACTAAATCCTTCCACTTTCCTTGTGGCAAACTAACTGTGATGCCTTAAGATTTATTTCCACACATCCTTTAGAATTATTTCCAAATTGGTTGAGCTTGTCTGAAGAGTAAATTATGGATTTGCTTGGTACCATCCCACCGATCCCTGATGCTGGTGATACTATAGTTACCCGAACCTAGTTAAGAGGGCATATTAATTTCCTGCTGAATAGACATGGTAATCTTGAAGACCACTTTTTGCACATTATGCGCAATTTAGTTCTGTTGTTGCTAGGATGCACCTTTTGGCATACCTGGTATGATACCATTGACCTTTCTATCCTAATGAACTTGGGAGATCCTACCCATCTTTATGAATACAATTGGAGTGGTGTTGTACTAGCCACTATGTATGAGGAGATGGGTTAACTATCTCGAGTGCAAATCCACTTTATTATAGGAACCCACATTTTCTGGGAGGTACATATATATATATATATAAATTGATCTTTCTTGACTTTTGCAGATGTGGGCTTATGAATATATACTTGATTTAATATCTATCTTGGGAATTCCATAATTAAACATCTTCCCCATGGGCCGTCAATGTCGCTAAGCAACAGGTCTCGGTCATACAATCTGATAATGAGCGATGTAAGTGATTTTTTTTTACTCCATTTTGCTTTATACATGTGAGATGGAGCTCCTTTAATGAAAGGTTTATTCCCTCTAATCCCAATTTCCTGCACCAAGCTATGTTCTACTATGACTGTCGAGTAGTTTTTCGCTCACCAAAGACCCAAAAATACTATTTGGGTGAGCATCTCATGCATCAAAGGTCTATGAGGAGACTGGCTCCATGTGCTTCACCTACAGATATGAAGCTAGAGAGAAATGCTCCAGTTTTCCTTCACCATTATACTGGCCTCCTTGCCACAAATTTCACTCTCCTTGAGTCAAACTACAAAGACTTCTGCAGGTCTTCTCTGATGCCCTTTATTGAGATAAACTTCAACAGCTAGCCTCAGTATACTTTTCCTTCCTTCGAGGCTTATCAACCTAAGACTAGCATGATTGGGGCTAGTCGAGGCATATCTCATCAAAGAAGGTCGGGGTCTTGGCAAGCTCCGATTCCGAGTTCACTAATCCCTTGCCCAGTGGTCCTCCAGTTGGAACATAGCCAATGTTTACTGCGACCTACCTTGTACCTCTCGAGGGCATTCCCCCTCATTACCGGTTGTAAAATGCCATCTCATAGATTATTGATGATGACAGGGTTGAAGCTAAGGCTCTTGTGCCTCCAATCCCCATCTCTCTAATGCTAGAAAATCATCACAAGGTAGATCTTTTGCTTCTTTTACTTTTTGTGACCTTTTCATTCTCGACTTTCACTCATCCCTTGTTGTATTTTATAGTGGCCTCAAGAATGGAATGATCACACCTACACAATGACATGTCTGTCAACCACTTTGAGTTAGCTAGCTATGGAGCGTGAAGGGAGATGCCGTCATGGTAGAATATAGACTTCTTCTCTTCCACCTGTTTTCCTGTTTATGCAGGATTTATCTTTTATGTTTAACAATGCACTATGTTGCATGTAATATTATGGATGATTGTACTGGGATAATTTTCTTTATAATTTAAATGTTCTAAACCTCAATATTATCATCATTTTTTATAATCGCTCTGCGCATTGCAGCCGGACGCTAGGCAGAGTGTCCAGGGGCCACGTAAATAATCTGCCTTGCATGCAAACAAGGCCCACTACCTTTCTTGTTTCTTTTGATTCCCTATTTATAGGCAACACTAGGTTTAATTCATTTCAAACTTTTCTCGAAGGCTAAGTAGAAGTCTTTTGTTGCTTCAGAATTCCAACGATTATTTTTTTATTCTTTTTTTCTTTTTTTTCTTTTTTATTTTTTTGGCTCTAAGAGAGTTGTCTTATTTTACTCCATTATATGCTTCTGACTTAGATGAATGGGATAGGATGAGTATGCTTTAGTGAAGATGAATCCTTTGTAATCTTGATGTTATTTCTAGATGGAGCAATTTTGAGGCATCATGCATAATTCAGGTAAACTTTGACAATCTTTATGGTCTTGATTTTGCATTCCTTTCTTTGAACTTCCTGTTCCTTGGTATCTTAGTAATCATCAGACTTGTCATAAGTGTTATAACAATTCAGAGTAGGTTATCAGTGTTTATAAGCCAATGAAAAGAAGGCTAAAATCTCATAAAGGTTCAAAGGGATAAACTAGGGTTTGATATTAACAAGGTGGATACTAGTTGTTGGCTCACCAAACAGTGCATATATCATTTCTCTCTTAAATAAGCAAAGTTCAATTTCACCTTAAAAGTTTGTCAAAGTACATTCTAAAATCGACTAGAATATAGACATATGTAATTTTGGAGGAGCCCTCTCTAAGTAAGCATACACAGCTCAATGCTATAGGACAATTCCCTCACCTAGTAAAGTCATTCAAATCATGATGAATAGATATGCTAATTTATAAATACCAAGCTAGAATCATCATTGGTTTAGCACTAAAATGACAAAAGCCACCAAAATTATAAATTCAATAAAAGTAATTTATTCAAACAATTTTAATTTGAAAAACATAACTGTTGTAATAAAATACCAAAGAAAGAAAAATAAAAATGAGCAATATTCAAGCCAAGGGAGGTTTGTTGAGTTGGAGTCTACTTGGACATGTTGGGGTGAGTATTATACACTTTTCCTTCCTATGGTTCAGACCAAACCCACTCTTCTTCCTTAGATTCTAATTCCTTCACAGCACAAATGTTCAGTGCTTTCTCACCCATAGCTAATTCAATCTTGATAGGCGAAACCTCCTCTTTTGTAGTTTCTCACCTATCTCTTAAAAAGTTGACAAGACAACCTTTTCATCCAATTCTCCCCCTATCATTAAAGTAGCTGGAGGAGGTATTCTTCTAAACTTAGGCAAAGGATTATTCTTTGTGCTAGGTTTTTTGGGCTTAGGCAGATTATCACTATTGATCAAATCTTGAATCTTATATTTTAACCTAACACACTTGTCTATTTCATGCCCCTATGTTTGATGGAATTGACAGAATGATTCAATGTCAAAGTTTAGTGGTAAAGAATTTGACAAAGGTCGAGGAGCCAATGGATATAACAACCCCTTTTTTTGCAACTTGTTAAAACCCAAGACAAAGGTCTTCCTATATCTGAAAACTATCTCCTATTTTCTTAACCAGTTATTGAATTAACATCCATTGCTTTATGCGTATTATGACCACTAGATTGGTAATTTCCCTTCTCATTCCTTTTTTCCAGAAAAATGGTTCTTCTCCCTTTCCCACTCTTTTATTTGCAATCTAGCTTAGAGAAGGTCTTCGAAGTCCCTGATAAGAGTGTGAGACATCCATTCATGAAGATTAGGTAAGACACCTCTTACTATCATCCTAATATGGTCAGACTCATCCATCCTCTTCTTAAGAAGTGTCGCCTTATTTCTCCATCTCTTTACATAGTCAATGAAGTTCTCCTTTTACTTTTACCTAATTGATTCTATCTCCATCAGAGTCATTTCCAATTCATTATTGTACCCATACTATTGGATAAAAGCTTTGTACAGCAAATCCCAGTACTTTTAAGTACTTTCCTCTAAGGTGCTGAACCAATTTTGCACAATAGAATTTAATGAGAGCATGAAATACCTTAGATTTTGAGTCTTAATAGCCCTGGTAGACTACATGGTGGTGATATATTATTTGACATGCAAGTGGGGATTTCTAGTTCCATTAAATTTTACAAATTGAGGCATCTTAAATTCACAAGGAATGTCCTCATCATCCTTAATCAGCTTGTCTAGCTCCGACACTTCTTTGGTCTTTAGCTTCTTTTCAAACCTCTTTTCCAAATCAGCAATCATCTTCTCAACATCAATAGATTCAACTTTCTTTTCTTTCTTCTTGTCCTGTTGATCTTGAAAATAAGTCTTCCAGACATCAACTTCCTAAATCATCACCTTGTCATCATCAAAGGCTACCTCACCTACTTTAGCCTTTCCCTTGTCCTTCGGCTTCTCAGTGTTAGCAGATGTTTTAGCATTATTTTCCAAACAATGCAACCAACTAACTTTTTACAATCTCAGCCAAGCTCCCCTTCAGTTCTTCTATCTTGGATGCGAAGGCCTCGTTCACCATGTTCTGAATCTTGGTTCAAAGTTAACTGAATTCTCACTAAACACTGAATCACTGATGTAGGTCAGATTATCGTAGGCTTTTGAGTTGTTGTACTCTAGATTTATGAGCCACAAAGGATCAATCAAGTCCAAAATTGATTTTAATATTCTATAATTGACCTAACTAATTGAAAGCCCAATCAAAAATTTTGCAATTGAAAGCAGATTATAAAATATTAACCTGTTGTAGAGAGATTTTTAAGAAAAATGGGCCCTAAGGTTAAAAATGATTTTTGGCTTATTTTGAAAAAACTTAAAAGCCCATTGTAAAAATTTTATTTCAAAAATCAATTTTGAGCTTCATACCTTGGGCCATAAGAAAGCAATCGTTGTCTAATAAGTTTTGAAAATGATTTGGGCTACAGGCTTAAAAGAATTGGGTCATAAATAGTTTTGGGCCTTCACCATAATTAGGTCATATTAGGAAAAGACAAACTAAATGGGCCATAACTTAAACCAAGATATGTCAATCATAGTCAAAGAAAAGGCAATTAGGGTAAACCTAAGGACAATTACTAGGCCAACAACTACATAAACTTTAGTCTTTGGGGTAAAAAGGCTTAGGCTCCTACAACAAGTATATACCAAATGGTAGAAGGCTATGAGTGGTTATGCAATGCTCGATCTCTATACCTTGAATGAAAGTATGGTATCACTTACATACACATAACACGAGTTCCACAAGGTATCCTAACTCATGTACACAATACAATCTAAATGATACAATGAATAATACCATAATAATAAAGAATAAAATAATACAAATACCAACAGAATCTACTTCTTTTATCCCCTGTGGAGTCACCACTGTGAGAGGATATTTTTTCTCCTACTCCCAGTGGAATGATTCATGCTACTTCGATGCTGTTAGACTCAGGGCTTTAGAGAATACGGGGATAAACTAGAAGAAATGAAGTCACCACTCAGGCGGATCGAGAAGATAAAAAGGGGGTGGATGACTCAATTCCTAAGGAATCTCCAACTCCCATCGGGTTCAAAAAGTTGGATATGCATGGAGAAGGTGAGAACACCCCCAAAATGCCTAGTTTATTGGAATGCCTAGTTCATTGGAACCGACCTCTTTTTCAGGTCTAAATATTATTAAATTCTTAGATATTACAATATTACTCATACTACATGCAATTAAAGTAAATCAACATCCATTATATCATAAATTAAATAACCAAACAAAATGGGCACCTGGAGATAGAAACATGCCCTTACAATATCTCAAAGTCCATAATACAAAGGAAATAAGATGGGACACCCACAAAAAAGTAGAAACATATCCCTTACATTAATCTCCAAATATAAATAAAAAAACAAATTAAATAAACAAGGCATCCACAAAGTGGAAACATGCCTTTTACAACCTTAAAATCCAAATAATAAAATTAACACCATCAACCATAACAAAACAAATAATCCAAACATGTGGTTAATCATCACACAAATAATCATAAATTAGGGTTAAATTAAAGGAAATTAAAATTATTCACAAAAATTGCAATTCAGAAACAAATCTTAATATTAACCCATTAATGAAAGGTAAACTATTTACAAAATAAGTTTTGTTGTGGAATTAGGGTTTTATTGTGGAATTAGAGTTTGATTCTAAAAAACTAGAGTTTTATCCTAAATCTAGGATTTAATCATACAAAACTAGGTTTTTAACATAAAACTAGGATTAAAATGTGCAAACTAGGGTTTGATATGCAAAATTGAGTTTTGATCTTAGAACTTAGGCTTTACTGGATGAGATTATGGTTTTAATTAAAAAATAGGGTTTTATATTTAATCAAAAAAAATCAAAATAAATTAAAAATGAATCTGTAATCTTAAATAATAATTTATTGAATAAGAGCATAAGGGCTCATACCTGTGTTGTTGGCTTCACCAAATATTGAACACTAAACTAAACCTTTCTAGTTGAACCACACAATCCTTTTTGTCTTGGACAGTTCTTAGAGTCTGGCTCAATGAAGTTTGGCTACAGTTTTTGTTCTTTCTTTCTTGCTATTCGTTGATCAATGCTTGCTCTTTGTTTCTTTTTTAGTGGCTTTTATCTATCTCTCTATGTCTTTTATTAATGGTCGCTCTTCTGTTGATGATTGTGGCTGCCTTTCTTGTTTCTTTAATTCCCTATTTATAGGCAGCATTAGGTTAAATTCCGTTTTTCAAATTCTAATCATACTAGAAAACATCATCCCTTTGAATTTCATTAGGATTAGGACACTTAAAGAAGTTGGTATTAAAGTGCCCACATCGAATTGGGTCCAATTCAACATGAGCATGTGCTCATGTCAAATTTGCTATGTCCAATTCGATATGAGCAAGGCTTATGTCAAATTAAAATGGCCCACTTCATTTTAAATCGAACCGAGTTGATTTGGGTTTTTAAAATGGAGGCTGATTTTAATTTGAGTTTTAAAAAATGGACCAGACGAAGTTTAGTCTTCATAAAATTGGATTAAACCTAACTTGGCCCCTTTTAATTTAGATTGAACTCATTTAAGGCCAAAATTAAGGGTCTACAGCTAGATTATCCTACAGATGGGTTAATCTCAGGGAGTTATACCTGATGGTATAGCTCACACTCCTGCGGTCATTACTTCTACTTTTGCTTGAGCAATTCTAAATGGCTAGGCCTGGGGATTTTACTGATAGACACTATTGATGGATATAGAGGTTGGCTAATTACCATGGTCTAGCCTAGAGATAAGGTTCAACAACTGGCCTTGATTAATGTGCTGGAGGCGGAGATTACTGATGAGACTGCCTAGATTTTAAGACTTACTTTTTTTATAGACCATTTAGGAAGCCATTAGATTTTTGGCTTAGTATTCAATTTTGTACACAGAAAATTCTACGAAACTTTTTGTGAGCATTATAGAATAAAGATCTTTTAATTTTAATATCTCATCTTTTTTTAATGCATTGCATTGGATGGATGTTGTATGAGGATTTGGACCGAACCCAAGGAGGGTTTCCTATGCATCTCATTATTTTTATTATTTTAATTTTTGCATGAGCCGCCCTTTTGGGTCTTCAACTCACCGAGCTCTTTTTCTAGGCCCACATAGTTCTGTTACAAGTGAGTTCAGACAAAATATCTCTTGAACTGATCCATGTTGCATGGGCTTAAAAATTAAATGCCATATAGGTCTGAAAGTATTGTTGTTCCCCTTAAAAAAATCTTTTTAAGTAGGTACAACCCTTCCCAATTGGGTTTGAATTTCCCTCTAAGGTCATGTAGTGGGACCCTGATTTCTTTTAAAACCACTTTCCCTTCCTGCAATGCTCGATCTTTGACCCTTTTGTCATAATGCCTTGCTATCTTTTAGTGATAGCCCTGTATCATGTACAAAGCATCCATTCTTTTCTCATCAATAGCCATTAGTTGGTCATGATAGGCCCTGGCACATTCAACCTCATTGATCTAGCCCTCGCGGAGCATTTAAGCTTATCGAACCTGTACTTCTGTCATAGGAACTACCTCTATCCCAAATACCAAAGAAAAAGGGGTTGCCCCAATTGGTATTTTGACTGAAGTTCTATAACCCTCTTGTGATCTTGCATCATCTTTTGTAGGATATTCTTTATACTTTTATTTACTGCCTCAACAACCTCATTGGTTTAAGGTCTATAGGGAGAGGACATATGGTGTTGTATCTTATACTTTGTCATTAACTAAACCACTTCCTTTTAAAAATGTGATCCATTATCTAAAATTACTTCAAACAGCACTCTATACCGCCAAACGATGTTAGCATGAATAAATTGGCCACCTTTTTAGCATTAAAGCTGCTTCTACCCATTTAGTGAAATAGTCTATGGCTACCAATATATATTCATGCCCATTAGAGGACTTTAGGGTGATCCTCCCTATCACATCAATTCCCTACGTTGCAAATGTCCAAGGGGTTGTAATAGGATGCAAAGGGACTGGTGTTTACTTCTGAAGCTTAGCATATATCTGACAATTATGGCATTTCTTGACAAAGTTCGAGCAATCCTCCCTCATTGTAATATCCTCATTTATGCCCTAGAAGTTTTGAGTATGTTGTTGTTATTGTGGTTGTTGATATATATATTGGGAAGTGAATGTTTGTGCATATATGTGTTAAATTGTAAGAGAAAAGAAATGGGAAGAGAATGTATATGTATATGTGTTTTGGAGAAGAAATTTAGGGTTTAGAGACAAATGTATATGTTGTTTATATGATGATATAATTAACATATACATTGGTCAAATGAAGAGTCAAGGTGATGGTTAAGTGGAAGAAGATATTTTTGGTTGTTAATGAAATTACTATAAAGGGCTTATATGAGACAAAGAGTTAGTTATATGGTTAAGGGTGTTTTGGTAATTTTCCTTGTAAGATGCATGGTGGAGATTAAAAGAAGAAAAGGTGTTTGACTTGTGCATTTTCTTCTTTCTTTCTTGAAGTGGCCGGATTCTCCATAGACAAAGAGAGAAAGAGAGGTGATCTTGAGGTTTGAAGCATTTTGAAGAAGGAAGCAAGGGTTTTGGTTAAAGATTTGTGGATTTCTTCATTTGAGGTAAGATCTTTTCTTTAATTTCTTCAATTCTTTTGAAGTGGTGTGAGAAAGGAATTAGGGTTTGTTGGTTTGATGATGAGAAGTTGAGTTGGTGAAGGTGTTGGAAGTGATTGTGTTGAGTAAGAGTTGTGTTTAGTGAAATTGTTTCTGTTTTACAATTAGTAAAGGCTGTGATTTGTATGATTTTTAATTAATTATAGAAAAATGTTCTTGAAGTGAATTTTTGATATGTTGTGCCTCTATGAGTGTAGAATGACTGAAAAATATGTTGATTCGATTTTGGAATGGTTATGAGTTTAGAAAGATTATTTTTATTAGACCTGTTCCAGCAGGTATCTTAACTGAGACAGCTATACTTCGGGATTTTTAATAAAATGTAGAAAAATCATATCCAATCGAATTTTGGATATGTTGTTGCTTAGTGAGTCTAGTATTTGAGAAAAATAATTTGGAACCACGTTGATTGAATTTGATTTATGGAATTCACAAAGTTCAGAACTGCTGCCAGGATGCAGGGCAATTGGGGCAGTCTGGTTAGGTGAACTATTTGACCAAGATTTTGTGTTCAGTTTGATCTGAAATTTTAAAGGAATGATTTTTAGATACAAAACTAAATTCTGTAAAAATTTTAGAATTTTTAGTCAAGTAGATTATTTTATACAATTTTTCAAAATAAGGATAAAATGGAGTTTAAAACCAGAATGTACTATTCATATGAATCATATCAATTGTTCTTTGCCCTAATTGCATTGTTGAGATTGAACAATGTTATGTTATGCATTGTGAATGGTTATGTGTTTCATGAATAATATACATTGAAATTGAAATGATAATTCAAATAAGACATGATATGAGGCAATGCCATTGTGATTGGCTATGATGATGATATTGAAAGAAAGAAGGCATGTTTGCCTAAATGTGATGAGAATTTGAGAATGGAAATGGTAACTATATAATAAATGAATTGTTTGTTTAATATGTTATTCAGTTTCAGAGTTCTGGATTTGGGTGGCATGCCTAAGAAATGATAAAAGGTAACAGTCTTGCCGGGTTGAGGATCTCCTCATATGTGTTGAGTTGATGATCCAAGAGACTGGGTCTGTTACACTATGAGATATATGATTTGTAACAGTCTTGCCGGGTTGAGGATCTCCTCATATGTGTTGAGTTGATGATCCAAGAGACTGGGTCTGTTACACTATCCATGGATAGAGATACATGTATATACATTGCCTACGGGCGTGATTATTGTGACTATGAACCAAAGCAGTAACTCTGAACTCTGAATATCATATTAAATACTTGTTGGGCCCATAGGTGTCAGGGTTATATGAATGTCCTAAATAATGTTATGAGTTAATGAAATGAGATGTTGGTTATTGAGTATGATTGATTAATGTTGAATGTGGAAAGATGTTGAAATGTGGTATGCTCATATGACTATGATTTGTGAAATGCATAATTATGTGGTTAACTTTATATTTATGATATTGATCTTATCAATAACATATGTGGCATTGCATTACATTAAAGCATACCATTAGCATGTTTTATCTTACTAAGCCGTTGGCTTAGCGCGAATGTGATTCTTCGCGCAGGTGACAAGGAAGAACCAGAGAGTTCCTCTAGGCCGAGTCGAGCCTAGATTTTGAAGAGTGAATAGTGGGCTTTAAGATCGAAGACTGACTGCCAAACATGTATAAATTTTATGTGTTGTAAAACTTGAGTTTTGATGTATATGAATTTGTAAATATTGTTACTTTCCGTTGCATAGTGAACAAAGATTTTATCTGCTGTATTTCATAATAAACCTTTACTTTATTTTGTACTAGAAGTGTAAATCCTTTTTGCAGGTTGTAGTTGAGGTTATAAGGGGGATTTATTGGAAGTGTACTGAGAATGATTTTGTTTGCATTGGTTTGTGTAAAAATGTTTTCAAAAATTAGAAAAAAACCAGTTTTGTCGACACTTGGGATTGAATTTTTAGGCAAAACTATGGCAAAATTTCTATAAAAATCGGAACAAAAATTTGACTAAGTAAAAGTGGTAGCAACATTAGGATAGGGTGGCGCCTCTACTCAGCTTACACACGTAGGTCGGGAAGGGGTGTTACAATTTTTGGTATCAGAGCCTAGGTTTGAGATTCTCAACCTAGATCAATTGTAAGAAAAAGAATATTTTGATTTTTAAAGTGGGTTTTTGAGTAAAATACATGTTTTGGTATGGCAGTCTTTGATCTTTAATGAGGAATATTCTGCTGTGTTTGCAGATATAGGTAGAGATGGCATCTCATTCGCGACAATCTGTTGAGGGTAGTGCCGAGAGTATTGCTCCTGCTGAGGGAGCTAGGGTTGATAGTGTTGAGGAGGCACCTGCTTCGGTGTCGGGTAGACCAGCTGGGGAGGAGGTTCCGCCAGCCTGGTTTAGGCCTATGTTGGAAGCTATGAGACAAGCACCTGTGCAACCACAGCCACCGCCACCACCCCCTCAGCCTTCAGTACCAGTAAGGCACTATGATAAGCTAAGGAAATATGGAGCAGAGGATTTCTTTGGTACAGTTGATCCGGCTGTAGCAGAACAGTGGCTTGATAGAGTTCAGAGGGTATTTGTGCAGTTGCAAGCCACTTCAGAGGAGAAGTTTGACTATGCAAGATCTTTGCTACAGAAGGATGCCTACGACTGGTGGAAGACAGTGCCCCATTCTATGGATGATCCACCAACCTTGTCTTATGCGGATTTTCTGAGAGAATTTGAGTTGAAGTATACTCCTAGGGAGTATAAAGATGGGAAGAAAAGAGAGTTTCTAGATTTGAAGCAAGATCATCGGACCGTAACTGAGTATGAAGTTGAGTTTATTCGACTGAGTCAGTATGCTGGGGGTATCATTACTGATGAGATTGATAGATGTCGGCGATTTGAGGAGGGATTGAGGCCCTCGATCATGTGCTTAGTGGCTGGATCCAGATATCAGGATTTCTCACAGCTTGTGGCAGCAGCTCGAAGTGTAGAGCGAGCTCAAGTTATTGCAGCTGCTTCAGAGGAAGAGGTTAGGGTTAGAAGGCCCCAGTTCGAGGCAGGGTCTTCTTCTGCGAAGAGGGGTAGAGGAAGTTTTGTTCCTCGGAGTAGTAGGAGCCAGAGACCAGTGGGTAGGTCAGTGCAGTTCCAGAGGCAGAGATTTAGACCTGCAGCTTCAGTAGCGAGTGCTCCTACTCCTGGAGTTCAGAGATCCACCTTACCTGTGTGTAACCAGTGTGGTGGAAGACATGGGGGCGTTTGTTGGAGGCATAGTAGATCAGGGGTATGCTTCAGGTGTGGATCACCTGACCACTTTGTGAGAGACTGTCCTGAGAGGCAGGAGCAGATGCCAGTTGATTCTGCTGCTTCTCGAGCTAGTGTGAGGGGAGGCAGAGGAGGCAGAGGTGCCAGCCGGGGAGGTAGACCAGGATTCAGTTCTAGAGGAGGTGCTACATCCAGGGAGGGTAGACCAGAGGAGGTTGGATCTTCCCAGAGGATGTATGTTATGCAGAGACAGCCAGATACATCGGCAGTCAAAGCTGGTACTTTTTCTTTATTTAATACTCCAGTACTTGCTTTGATTGATCCGGGTTCCACACATTCATATATTAGTGCATCTGTTTTGCCTGTATCTGATTTGCATGCTGAGTCCCTAGGATTTGATGTGTTGGTAACAAATCCGTTAGGGCATAGTGTGGTTGTGAGTAAGGTGCATAGAGATAGTGCAGTAGTGGTGCAGGGTGAGGAGTTCCTTGGGGATTTGATTGAGATGCCATTTAAGGAATATGACGTGATCTTAGGTATGGATTGGCTATCTCGACATGAAGCTGTGGTGGATTGTAAAAAGAAAATTGTTTCTTTGAGAACGGGTGATGGTAGAGAGGTGATAGTATCTAATGAGCAGGAACAGCTAGCCTCCTTATTTGTTTCAGCTGTTGCGGCCAGGAGGTTGATTAGAAAGGGGGTGTGAAGCCTATCTTGCTCATGTGGTGGATACTAGAGTGAAGGGTTCCCCTATTGATAGCATTGCCACAGTTGCTGAGTTCCCGGATATGTTTCCAGAGGAGTTGCCAGGGTTGCCTCCTGAGAGAGAGGTGGAGTTCGGTATTGAATTGTTGCCTGGTACCACTCCTATCTCTATTACTCCTTATAGAATGGCACCAGCAGAATTGAGGGAGTTGAAAGTGCAATTACAGGAGTTGTTGGACAAAGGATTCATTCGCCCCAGTGTTTCTCCTTGGGGAGCTCCTGTGCTATTTGTGAAGAAGAAAGATGGTACTATGAGGTTGTGTATCGATTATAGGCAATTGAACAAGGTGACTATTAAAAATAAATATCCTTTGCCTAGAATCGATGATCTCTTTGATCAGTTGAAGGGAGCGTCAGTGTTCTCCAAAATTGATTTGAGATCTGGGTACCATCAGCTGAGGGTAAGAAGTGAAGATGTTCCTAAGACTGCTTTTCGGACCAGGTATGGGCATTATGAGTTTTTAGTTATGCCTTTTGGTCTAACGAATGCACCTGCAGCTTTTATGGATTTGATGAATAGGGTGTTTAGGCCCTATTTGGATCAGTTTGTAGTGGTCTTCATTGATGATATACTGGTGTATTCGCGGAATGAAGAGGAGCATGATATGCATCTGCGGATTGTGTTGCAGATTTTGAGAGAGAATCAGTTATTTGCCAAATTGTCGAAGTGTGAGTTCTGGTTGGATCAAGTTGCTTTTCTCGGACATATTGTTTCTGCAGAAGGCATCAGAGTTGATCCGAGCAAAGTTGAAGCCATTTTAAATTGGAGTCCACCCAAGTCTGTGACAGAGATTAGAAGTTTTCTGGGTTTAGCAGGCTATTACCGACGGTTTGTGAAAGGGTTTTCTTTGATAGCTACTCCACTCACCAGATTACTTCGAAAGGGAGTGAGATTTGTGTGGACAGATCAGTGTCAGGCTAGTTTTGAGCAGTTGAGAGAGTTGTTGACTCAAGCGCCTGTTCTTACTTTACCTGTTGAAGGCAAACCATATGTGATCTACAGTGATGCTTCACATAGAGGTTTGGGGTGTGTATTGATGCAGGAAGGGAAAGTTATAGCTTATGCATCTCGACAGTTGAAACCGCATGAGCTTAACTATCCGACCCATGATTTAGAATTGGCTGCCATTGTGTTTGCATTAAAGATTTGGCGCCACTATCTGTTTGGGGAGAAATGTTTCATCTACACTGATCACAAGAGTTTGAAGTATTTGGGTGTCCAGAAAGAACTCAATCTTCGTCAGAGGAGATGGTTAGAATTGATTAAAGACTACGACTGCTTGATTGACTATCATCCAGGTAAAGCAAATGTTGTTGCTGATGCCTTGAGTCGGAAGTCTTTAGCTGGTTTAACTGTTTACTCGCTCTCGTTGCTTGTTGAGTTGAGAGCATTGCATGCCAGTTTTGTACCTTGTGTTGATGGTGCATTATTGGCACAGTTGCAATTAAAGCCGATTTTGTTAGATCAGATCAAAGAAGCTCAGTTGGCCGATAAGAAGATTCAGAAGATTTTTTCAGATTGCAAGAATGGGAAGACTAGAGATTTTGTTGTGAAAGATGATGGGAGTCTCTGGTTTAAGAACCGATTGTGTGTACCCGATGATGCTGATTTGAAAAGAGTCATTTTAGAAGAAGCTCATCAGTCAATGTTTGCTATGCATCCGGGTAATACGAAGATGTATCATGATTTGAGACAGCATTATTGGTGGATGGGTTTGAAGAGAGACATTGCTGAGTTTGTATCGAAATGTCTCACTTGTCAGAAGGTTAAAGCAGAGCATCAAGTTCCAACCGGGTTGCTTCAACCATTGTCAGTGCCAGAATGGAAGTGGGAAAGAGTGACAATGGATTTTGTGTCTGGTTTGCCATTGACACAAAAGAAGCATGATGCTATATGGGTGATTGTGGATAGATTGACTAAGACAGCTCATTTCCTTCCGGTTCGAATGGATTACTCTTTGGAGAGATTGGCTGAGCTGTATATCCATGAGATTGTGAAACTGCATGGTGTTCCAACTTCTTTAGTGTCTGATCGAGATCCCAGGTTTACTTCCAGATTTTGGAAGAGTTTGCATAGTGCTTTAGGTTCTCGACTGCACTTCAGCACTGCTTTTCATCCACAGACGGATGGACAGTCAGAGAGGGTGATACAGATTATTGAGGACATGTTGAGAAGCTGTGTCATCGATTTCTCTGGAAGTTGGGATAGGTTTTTACCTCTTGTGGAGTTTGCTTACAACAACAGTCACCAATCCAGCATTGGTATGGCACCGTTTGAAGCATTGTATGGCAGACGGTGTAGGACACCTCTTTGTTGGAATGAGCTTGGAGATAATAAGTTGGTTGGTCCTGATTTGATTTAAGAAACTGAAGATAAAGTAAAGTTGATTCGAGGCAGGTTAAAAGCAGCTTCAGACCGACAGAAGTCTTATGCAGATCTAAAAAGGAGAGATATAGAGTTTGATGTTGGAGATAAGGTATTTCTGAAAGTGTCTCCTTGGAAGAAAATTTTGAGGTTCGGTCGGAAAGGAAAATTGAGTCCTCGTTTCATTGGGTCGTATGAAGTGTTAGAAAGAGTTGGGCCAGTGGCGTATCGACTTGCTTTGCCACCTGAGTTGGATCGTATTCATAATGTATTCCATGTTTCTATGTTGAGGAGATATAGGTCGGATCCATCTCATGTGTTGCCATTTGAGTCTATTGAAGTGAGCCCAGATTTGACATTTGAAGAGGAACCAGTTGCTATCTTGGCACGAGAAGTGAAAGAGTTAAGGAACAAGAGAGTGCCATTGGTGAAGATTCTTTGGAAGAATCATGCAAAAGAAGAAGCGACTTGGGAAAGTGAGCATACCATGCGAGAGCAGTATCCGCAATTGTTTCAGCTTTGATATCAGGTAATTTCGAGGACGAAATTTTCTTTTTAGAGGGGGAAATTGTAATATCCTCATTTATGCCCTAGAAGTTTTGAGTATGTTGTTGTTATTGTGGTTGTTGATATATATATTGGGAAGTGAATGTTTGTGCATATATGTGTTAAATTGTAAGAGAAAAGAAATGGGAAGAGAATGTATATGTATATGTGTTTTGGAGAAGAAATTTAGGGTTTAGAGACAAATGTATATGTTGTTTATATGATGATATAATTAACATATACATTGGTCAAATGAAGAGTCAAGGTGATGGTTAAGTGGAAGAAGATATTTTTGGTTGTTAATGAAATTACTATAAAGGGCTTATATGAGACAAAGAGTTAGTTATATGGTTAAGGGTGTTTTGGTAATTTTCCTTGTAAGATGCATGGTGGAGATTAAAAGAAGAAAAGGTGTTTGACTTGTGCATTTTCTTCTTTCTTTCTTGAAGTGGCCGGATTCTCCATAGACAAAGAGAGAAAGAGAGGTGATCTTGAGGTTTGAAGCATTTTGAAGAAGGAAGCAAGGGTTTTGGTTAAAGATTTGTGGATTTCTTCATTTGAGGTAAGATCTTTTCTTTAATTTCTTCAATTCTTTTGAAGTGGTGTGAGAAAGGAATTAGGGTTTGTTGGTTTGATGATGAGAAGTTGAGTTGGTGAAGGTGTTGGAAGTGATTGTGTTGAGTAAGAGTTGTGTTTAGTGAAATTGTTTCTGTTTTACAATTAGTAAAGGCTGTGATTTGTATGATTTTTAATTAATTATAGAAAAATGTTCTTGAAGTGAATTTTTGATATGTTGTGCCTCTATGAGTGTAGAATGACTGAAAAATATGTTGATTCGATTTTGGAATGGTTATGAGTTTAGAAAGATTATTTTTATTAGACCTGTTCCAGCAGGTATCTTAACTGAGACAGCTATACTTCGGGATTTTTAATAAAATGTAGAAAAATCATATCCAATCGAATTTTGGATATGTTGTTGCTTAGTGAGTCTAGTATTTGAGAAAAATAATTTGGAACCACGTTGATTGAATTTGATTTATGGAATTCACAAAGTTCAGAACTGCTGCCAGGATGCAGGGCAATTGGGGCAGTCTGGTTAGGTGAACTATTTGACCAAGATTTTGTGTTCAGTTTGATCTGAAATTTTAAAGGAATGATTTTTAGATACAAAACTAAATTCTGTAAAAATTTTAGAATTTTTAGTCAAGTAGATTATTTTATACAATTTTTCAAAATAAGGATAAAATGGAGTTTAAAACCAGAATGTACTATTCATATGAATCATATCAATTGTTCTTTGCCCTAATTGCATTGTTGAGATTGAACAATGTTATGTTATGCATTGTGAATGGTTATGTGTTTCATGAATAATATACATTGAAATTGAAATGATAATTCAAATAAGACATGATATGAGGCAATGCCATTGTGATTGGCTATGATGATGATATTGAAAGAAAGAAGGCATGTTTGCCTAAATGTGATGAGAATTTGAGAATGGAAATGGTAACTATATAATAAATGAATTGTTTGTTTAATATGTTATTCAGTTTCAGAGTTCTGGATTTGGGTGGCATGCCTAAGAAATGATAAAAGGTAACAGTCTTGCCGGGTTGAGGATCTCCTCATATGTGTTGAGTTGATGATCCAAGAGACTGGGTCTGTTACACTATGAGATATATGATTTGTAACAGTCTTGCCGGGTTGAGGATCTCCTCATATGTGTTGAGTTGATGATCCAAGAGACTGGGTCTGTTACACTATCCATGGATAGAGATACATGTATATACATTGCCTACGGGCGTGATTATTGTGACTATGAACCAAAGCAGTAACTCTGAACTCTGAATATCATATTAAATACTTGTTGGGCCCATAGGTGTCAGGGTTATATGAATGTCCTAAATAATGTTATGAGTTAATGAAATGAGATGTTGGTTATTGAGTATGATTGATTAATGTTGAATGTGGAAAGATGTTGAAATGTGGTATGCTCATATGACTATGATTTGTGAAATGCATAATTATGTGGTTAACTTTATATTTATGATATTGATCTTATCAATAACATATGTGGCATTGCATTACATTAAAGCATACCATTAGCATGTTTTATCTTACTAAGCCGTTGGCTTAGCGCGAATGTGATTCTTCGCGCAGGTGACAAGGAAGAACCAGAGAGTTCCTCTAGGCCGAGTCGAGCCTAGATTTTGAAGAGTGAATAGTGGGCTTTAAGATCGAAGACTGACTGCCAAACATGTATAAATTTTATGTGTTGTAAAACTTGAGTTTTGATGTATATGAATTTGTAAATATTGTTACTTTCCGTTGCATAGTGAACAAAGATTTTATCTGCTGTATTTCATAATAAACCTTTACTTTATTTTGTACTAGAAGTGTAAATCCTTTTTGCAGGTTGTAGTTGAGGTTATAAGGGGGATTTATTGGAAGTGTACTGAGAATGATTTTGTTTGCATTGGTTTGTGTAAAAATGTTTTCAAAAATTAGAAAAAAACCAGTTTTGTCGACACTTGGGATTGAATTTTTAGGCAAAACTATGGCAAAATTTCTATAAAAATCGGAACAAAAATTTGACTAAGTAAAAGTGGTAGCAACATTAGGATAGGGTGGCGCCTCTACTCAGCTTACACACGTAGGTCGGGAAGGGGTGTTACACTCATGGTAAGACAATAATAATCCAAATTGGTGATTTTTTGAGCCAAAGCAACTCCATTCATGTGAGGGCCCTACTCATCACCGTAAACCCATTCCATTATCTGTTATGCTTCGGACTCATCCACACATCTGAGGTAAATGTTATTCCAGGATCTTTTATATAGTACATCATTATTCAAGATGTACTAGCTTGCTAATTATCTTAGAGTCCTTCAGTCTATTTTTGAGGTATGATCAGGATATTCAAATTTTTGAATAAAATTAAAGATGTCCCAAAACCACTGCTTCTTGTCTATTACTTGAACCATAGCATAATGCGCCGGCTGAGTTTCAACATCAATGATAATGGGGAAAACTACCATTTCCTTTCCCATTTGCATCATAGAAGCCAAAGTAGCCAAAACATCAGCAAATTGATTCCTCGTTTGAGGTAAATAATGGAATGAACCTCTCTAAACTAATGTGCTAAGTCTTCCAATCATCGATGGTAAGAAACCATACTTTCTTCCCTTATTTTCCACTTTCCTAATGCCTATGATACAATAAGGGCAGAATCACCATATACCTCTAAGTTCCTAACTTTTAACTCCAGAGCCATTTCCAACCCCATTATGGAGGCTTCATATTCTGCCTCATTGTTGGTGACGTCGAAAGCCAATTTAATTTCCAATGGGATATGTTCTTTTTCTGGAGTAATAAGGACAATACCCACACCATACTCTTTGTAATTAGATGTGCCATCAAAATACATTATCTAGACTTCCTTATCAACACCAGGAGATCCTCATCTAAAAATTCTAGCTGTTCCACCACATCTACCACAGGAGTGGCAGTTAACTATTCAGCTACTACACTCCTCTTAATTACTTTGCGAGCCACAAACATGGCCAGCACTGCGAGCCATTGTGCAATCTTACTATCTAGAATAGGCCTTTCCATAAGAATTTTCAAGGCTCTGGTCTGTAATTACTTGCACAGTGTAAGAAACCATGTAATGTCATAGCTTCTGACATACCTATACTAGGGCCAGGCACAACTTTTTAATCTGATTGTATTTGAGCTCATAAGGTAATAAAAGATAATAAATAGCAAAATCCCTCCTCGATCCTTCCTCATTTTGAGCAAGCATGGCTCCTATTACTTCTTCAATTACTGAGAGATATAGGAGTAGAGGATTACCAAACCTTGGAGGCTGTAATACTAGAGGCGACAACAAATATTGCTTGATTTTTTCAAATGCTTCCTAAAATTTGTTATTCCACTTAGTTAAGGTGTCTTTCTTGAGCAATTTAAAGATGGGTCCATATACATCAACCATTTGAGAAATGAATTTACTAATATACTATAGGTGACCTAAGAATCCCTGATTTCTTTTTCTGTTTTAGGAGTAGGCATTTCAAGGATTGCCTTAGATTTGGAAGGATCCACTTTGATCCCCAAGAACTAACCATATGTCCCAAGAATATTCTTAAGGTTGTCCTAAACACACACTTGGTTGGATTGAGTTTTAAGATGTATTAACATAGTCTAAGGAAGAACCGCCTTAAGGCCTCTACGTGCGCTTCAACTTTCTTTGATTTGATGACCATATCATCCACATAGACCCCCACGTCTTGGTGTATCATTTCATGGAAGAGTGTAGTAGCCATTCTTTGATAGATTTCCCCAGCATGCTTAAGACCGAAAGGCATAATCCTATAACAGTACATGCCCCATTATACAAGAAAGTTGTCTTCTCTTTATCAAGAGGATGGATTAAGATTTGGTTATACCATGAATAGAGGTTGGTTAATTAAACCACCTCATACCCAACTAATCTATCAACTAAGAGGTCGATGAGGGGTAGAAGGAAATCATCCTTCGGGCATGCCTTGTTGAGATCTTTATAGTCTACACACATTCGAACCTTCTTATCCTTCTTTTGAACTAGCATGATATTAGCTACCTATTAAGGGTATATGATAGGCTCTATGAACCAGTTTTCCAGTAGCCACCTTAATCTTTAAGGACCATTTCGACTTGAGTCGTAAGAGTTTCTGCTTAACTAGTTTCATGTGGTCAAATGTTGGAATCTTGTGCTCTACTATAGAGGGGTCTAATCCTATCATATCACTTACTTCCCATGCAAAGCAATCCCGAACCTCTTTATGTATTCTTTTACACTTTTGTTGTTCCTAAATTTATTGTTTCTTTATCTTATTAATCTCATTAATATTGAATATTCTATAATTCCCATCAAGATTTAGAAGAAGATAAGAGGAAATCTTGGAACTTTTATTGATAATGAAATAGTTACAAGGGTTCCCCTTACAAAAAGACTCATCAGTCAAAACTAGGGAATCAAATTCTAAAGTAACAAACTCAAATTTTGAACAAAAAGATTCGGACGTGGTACAAGAAACTAACTTGATATTAGGAATTGATTCAGAACTTTACTTGATTTTGAACTTAAATTGGATTCCTGGCTTGGTATCTGACACAGACTGAGAATCTGGCTAAAGATTTGCCTCTTAATCTAGATGGACCTTTGGTTCTACTATGGGTAGGGTTGACTCTGATAATGGACCTCCATTCTTTTTAAAATTCCAATCATTAGGTATTTCTATAGTTGACCAGATTAGGAGGATGAAATCTAATTCTACTCCCTCTTCTAACATAGCTACTTAGAATAGACTGGGCTTTATATTGTCCTCAAAATCTTTTCATGTCTCTAAGGCAGGCTTGTTATCTTCTAAGCTAAGCCTTCCTCCTCTTCTATGAACTGAACCAAATCAAAGATGAAACTCTACAGGGCTATAGATGAAGGTTCTGGCTTGATTTCCAAAATTGGCACTTAAGGTGGGAGTTCTGACTTTTCACTCGGGTCTCCTCTTATATTGACTACTCCATCCTTGTACGGGAATTTAAGTTTTTGATAAAGAGAGAATGTGATGGCCTTGGCTTGATGAATCCATGGATTTCCAAGCATTAATTTAAAGCAAGCTGGTACATCTAGAACTTGGAAAGGGATTTTCTAATTGTCACTTTGATGTTAGCCACACCCAAAACTTCCCTTTTTGTATTGTCGTATGTTCTCACAATTTGATCAAAAGGTATTAGTTCAACCATTTCGATTCCCAAACAACTTGCCACTTTGAGCGGGCAAACATTCAATGTCAAGCCATTGTCAATAATCACCATGGGTATTGTCTTCCCATAAGCTAAGATAGTAATATAGACAGCATAGTTATGCCCACTCTTAACTTGGAGATCCTTATCTAAAAAAGAGATGGCAGTTGACTTGGTCATAGATGCAACTAAGGCCTCAGTAGTAGTTTCAACTGGCATCTAAATTTGACTCAAAGCCTTGCAAAGAGCTTGGAGATAAGGGTAGTTGGATTGAAGGAGGCTCTAAATGGAAAGACTAGCTTGAGTCTTCTTGAGCTACTTCAATATAGGATCTTCATCCAGCTTAGGAGTAGGGTTTGTCTTTGGTGGTATGACTATTTTTGGTGGAGACACTGATTGTGATAAGTCTAGAGGTAGTTGTGTGACCCTTCCACTTCTAGTCATTGCATTCATCTCATCCACAAAATCATTTAAATCTAGCACATAGCAATAATCATGGATAAAAAGTGTGGGATCCACTTCACCGTCAACCAATGAGGTGATGGTATTGATACTTTGATGAGTTGGAAATGGGTTGCTAGTGATGTTGGGTTGCCTAGGCAGCAGAATGGATCCATTTTCAATGAGATCCTGGATCTAGTGTTTGAGATTTTTGCACACATCAGTTTTATGGCCAATGCTCTGATGATACACAAAATACTTATTAACATTCCACTTCTTGGGAAGAGGATTTGGAGCGGGCTTAGGATTAAGAGGCTAAATCAAGTAAGCTTCCAAGGCCTTCTTATATACTAAGCTGAGGGGCATTCCCAAGTTAGTGAAAGTCCTTTGTTGTTGGCTCCTTTCCAAATGGAGCTAGGTTTGAGAGGTAATACTGGCCACTTTTCTTACTTGCTGGTTGGCAACCTATGGGCTATTAAAGTTTGGGTTTTTCCTAAAACCTTGAGGAGGATGTTGTCTCATCCTTAATTTGGCCAGTGTGCATCAGGTCTTCAAGCTTAGTGGCAGTAGAAATGAGGGCTTTGAAAGTTGGGAAATATTGGGTTTGCATATGCATTTGGTAAACAAGCAGTAGGTTTTTAATAATGATATCAATATGCTCTTGCTCTAAAGGGCAATTGACCATTTGTGCAGCTTTTCCTCTCCGCCTCATAAAGAACGAGGTGAAGGACTCTTTTGGGTTTTGCTTAGTGGTCTCAAGGTCCCTTCTTGTAACATCCACCTCTATGTTATAATGGTATTGTTTAGTGAAAGTATTACAGACATCCTCCCATGTTCAGTACTTCTTCTTGTCAAGGTTCATAAACCATTTGACAGTTGTACCTGTGAGGGACCTCTGAAATAGTTGAGCAAGGAGGTCGTTATTGAGTCCCATAGGTTTGAGGGCTCTTACATACATCTTGAGGTGAGTTTTGGGGAAAGTGGTGCCATCAAACCTATCCATTTTAGGCATCTTGAACTTGGGTGGCAAGTGAGCCTCAAGATATAGGGTTAAAGATTCAAGGTCAAAAGTTTCATCATGATGTTTAAAATTCTCAATCTACTTCTCCATTGCTTCTAACTTTTCCAGGAGAATGTGGGTCTTAGGCGCTCCCCCTTTTGAAAAGGATTTGTGGGTGGGTTAGGTAGAGGATTTTTTGGTGTCTCAACTGTAGCCCCTTGTTGAGTGAGATTAACCATTGGTGGAGGCTTATTGGAAGTTGAACCAATATCAGGCTGCTTCCCACACAGCATGTTTTATACCTCGAGCATGATTGAGCTGCATTGTGCACTCAATGAATTGATTAGTGTCTAGCTGAAATCAATTTGTTGGATAACCAGCATATTCTTAAAACTCTTCTCTTATTTTATGAGGATGGTTTCAACAAAAGATTGCATTTCATGAGATTTAGTGTTTGGATCCATGGATACCTTAGGAAGATAAAAAAAAAAAAAAGGTGCACTTAGTGTTTTGGAATAGGATTATGCATTTTAATGTGCTAAGACAAGTATTTTTTTTGTCATGCTTTAGGAGCTATGGCCAGGGTGTGCATGTTTGTTAGAACTTTTAAGTAAGACAAGGAAAACTAGAGATTTTAGGTGGACTATAGATTTGTTTTTAGAAATTATTATAGGAGTCATCTTCAGATTTTACCAAAAAGATTTTGACCATTAATGGTGGAGGGTCCTAAAACTAGGACTCATGTTTTATAAAGTAAAATTGATTTCCTTTTGAGGAAGTGGTTAAGCTGACGGGGCCTCCCCAATTGTTGGGCAATTGTGCTATTGCAGTTTCTTTTGATTTCTTTAGGATGAGCACAAATGGTGTGGCTGAAACTTGCGTTGGGTACAATTTTATCATTTTGAATAAAATGTGATTGTAGCTTCTAATAGAAGGCTATTGTTTATGACATTTATGAGTTGATAGATGGGTACATGAAGGTATTATGGTGCATACTTCTTATGGGAAAGGTCTATGGCCTCAATATACAATAGAGTGGCTTAGTCCAAAGGTCCTATCACACTAGGACAGCGATATACCTAACCACATAATAGATAATAAATTTGGTGTGAGTCTAACAGTACGTGCATATTCGTTACACCTCAAAAAGATTGAGGATTCATTGTGGGTTTGATGCTTCAGCTATCCCTTAACATACCTAATCAAGGTTGTCAAGTGGATGCTACTAAAGGGTAAGGAACCCTTATGCATGATGAAGGAAAAAAAATCAATTCAAAGAGAAAATGGTTTTGAAAAGAGCCCATTAAAATTTTAAAAGTCCCCAGTGGAGTCTCCAGCTGTAAGGCCTCACCCGAGCACCGAATCTCAACCCATAATGAGGGAGCCATGAATGCTCATTTGAACTAAGTCCCACATGGTACTGCCGCATACGGTCTCCAATCAGTTCGGTAAGCATAGGTTTTTTAAATATCTTTTATTTTGAAAAAAAAATATCAATTTCTTTTATTTGAAAGAAACTCCCCTTTTTATTTTGAAAAGGAAGGTGACTTCGATTTTGAAAAAGTGAAAATTGGGGAGTCACAACCTCAGTTTATTTTATATGGGGAAAAATTAAGAAAAAACTCATTTATTTGACCCAAAAGACACTAGTCTGAAACTAACCATGATGGATCCTGGGCGAAGTTTTCTAAACCAATTTAAAAAATAATAGTTTTCCTCTTTAAGTGATTTTGATCTTTCTTTTCATTGATTTCAAGGAAAAGTGCAATTTTTATAGATATGCCACAACAATTATGGATGACAATATATGGCAATACATGAACATTTAATAGTCTTGACATTCACAAATGCAGTATGAATAGTAAATATATTATAACATCCCCAAAATGATTATTCCAGGGGAGCTTCAACTCTAGCCCTTATGGGTCCTAGGTTAAGCATAAATCCCCAACTAGCATAATAAACTCAAAAGAAAATAAAAGGAGAAAATAATTATAACCATATGGTGTCCATTTGCAAGACTTACCAAATTTGCAAATGGAGCCTTAGAGTAAAGAAAATAGCAATAGCATTAAAAATAACTACTTAAAGAATAATATGAAAGAAAATTAAAACAAATGAAAGGGACAGTGGTTGGTTGTTAAGGTGTGGGCTCGCCACTCAGAATGATATTCCAAGTGTATTCCAAGTGTGCCTACTTATCCCATTTGAATGAGAATTAGAGTTGTAAGTAGTTCATACCTTTGAATGCAAAGGGTTTTTAATTAATCAATTTTATTTGTTGATTAATTACCAAATTGAAAAAGAAAGGATTGAAAAGTACCAGTTACCTTGGGTAAGCATCTTTTCTTGATAATGGGTTGAAGAGTTTTGCCACTTCGAAGCTCCCTTTACTCAGAAAATGAGCAGAATTTATTGATGATGGTCCAAAAAGTCTAAAATAATTAATAGAAGTTTATTTTTTTACTTAATTTGTGTCACAAATATATTTTGGTAGAGTTTCAAGGTCAGAAAATTTGATCCTAAAATAAGAGGGGCGGACTCCTATTTATAGGAGTCTAAAATCTAGAATGGGTTGCAGGCAATGCAAACTAGCAGCACTACGCGGCTGGATGAGCGGTCACAATTTTTTTAAATAATGAAAATTATATATTTTCTTAATTTCCCCCTTCTCAATTATATAGGCCGGGTGAGCAATTAAGGGTTCACAGGTTGCCAATTTTGATAGTGATGAAAAATTTTATTTAATAGGTGGGCCCATAACCCTAATTCTATGATAGTGATGCTTGTCATAGTGTAATTTTCTCAAGTTTTGAGTTGTCAGGCTTACTATGGGTTCCAGAAGCCACATGCTTTCCCATTCCCTAGTGCCAGTTACGTACCCTCAGGTTTGAGTAGTGACAAAGTTGGTATCAAAGCAAAGATTTTGTGGCTTGTAGTATGTCTATTGTTCGAAGAGTTTTTATTGGTATGAGTTCTTGTATCATGCAGAATATAGGATTTCTTTAAATTTGATTGAGACTCGGTTACTTCTAATTCAACATTATTCGTGAGTTATGATTCAACGGTTGTCATATGCATGTGAATGTTATATGTGTTTATTAAATACAAGGTAGGAGTTTTGTCACTTTTGTGGCTTCAAAGTATGGTTTATGTTAGAGAATCGAATGTCATAACATTGTATGTTTCCCCTTGAAAAGCGTAAAGTAGTAAGCTCTTAATAGTTCCTTAAGCAAATTTAGTAACACGAGAGACAATATAACTGATGTGGGATAAATATTAATTTTTTTGAAGGATGTTGGGTGAGAAAATAGAATCTAAGTTAGATGAAATCAAAGATGAAGTATGATATGTGATGTGATTAGGTTATAGATTATGCATGAAATTGGAACATGTTTGGCTTTACTTATGGAATCTAAAATGTCGAGAATGATGAATGACTTTGAATAATTAAGCAAGACAAGGAGCTGGAGTTGATAGTTAGAATCTTGGGAAGAGAGTTCATTGACGAAGTAAGAAATTTGGGTTAATAGATCTAAGTATTAAGAAATGTGGATTTATTGGTCCTAGGGTTTGGATAAAGAGTGCTTTTGGGCCTATAGATTAAAGTGAGCATTAAGATTTGATAACTAGATAGAGTATGAGATTAGAATCCTTAATTCATCATAGGTAAAATGTGTATGGGACAGGACAATAGGAAATATCTAGCTTGGTACATGAGGTTAGAAGGGTTAGTAAAGAAATAGCATTAGTGTCGGGTAAGAGCACTACTAGTAAGTTTGAGTTGTTCCATTTTTAGGCATAATCCTATTTAGATGCAAGATAGTGGCTGGAACATACAATAAACTTCTTCCAAGTAAGGGTAGGTTTAAAATAGTTACTCGAATATTTTGAGGTGATTGGTGGTGATAGCTGAGTAAGATTTTTGAGGTGATAGGATAGTTAACCCAAGAATATTAGATACGTTTTAGTTTCTAGGATAATATAATTATCCTAGAAACTAAAACGTATCTAATATTCTTGTGATAAGGATAGTTTGAAGATTTGATACGTTTTAGTTTCTAGGATAATATATCAGCGTATATAAGGATAGTTTGAAATTTTGAGGAAGAATTTTTATAAAGGGAGGAATATTGTGATAACCTAATTTTTAAATTATTTTAAAATGGCATTTTAATAATATAAATAGTTAAATATATATTATTTAGTAATCTAATATTTAAATTTTTGGAAAAAAAATATTACTAATTAAATAAAAAATGAGAAAAAAAGAAGAAAAAAAGAAAAGAAAACAATATATATATATGTGTATTTGTAATAAAGAAAAGGGGGAGGATATTAATTGAAGAGGGAGGAGATTTAATTAGGAGAGAGAAAGTCAGAGGGGGAGAGAGAGAGACAAAGAGGAGTGTCGCCGTCCGATGCCGAAATCTATTTCACTCACCATCTAAAGTTCTCTTTGGAGGTACCTCCAGCAGTAGCTTTTTGGCTAGATTTTGACCATTTTTCGACCTCCTTTCCTAGTGAGGCTAGTATTTTTGGAACCTTATCTTCATAAACTTTAATTTGCTATATCATTTGAAAATTTTGGATCACTTTTGGTTTTGGCCAGAATCAGGCGATTGTGAACATTTTCTGGCAACGGTGACATTATTTCGGAGATTGAAAAATAATAAAAAATATGTAAAATAAAATAAATTGAAAATATAATTAAATGAGATTAATTATTATTAATTTTAATATTTAATTATAGAAATTAGTAAGTAATTAATAAATTGAAATATATTTTATGATTAGTAAATGATAATTATAATAAAAGAATTATTTATCTAAGATTTATGAATTAAAATGAATTTAGAAATGATATTATAACTAGTTGAATAATTGGTTGTCATTAAAAGAAAATAAATTTAGAATAAATAAAAGTAACTAAGTAAATAAATAAAAAACATGATAATTAATTAAATAATTAAACTTAGTTAATCACTATAATTTTGAATATTAAACTAAAATTTATTTGTTTTTTAATGAATAACAGTATTATTATTATTATTATTATTATTATTATTATTATTATTATTATTATTATTAGAATGATTTATTTTACTAATTGATTTAGATTAATAATTTAAGATCTAAATATAGTTATTTATAGAATTAATTAGTTATATTTAAATATAAGTATAAATATATGTATGAAATTTGTTAATTGGAAGCAAGTAAGCAGTAGTTGTTAATTAAACTATTGCTATTAAATTATTACTTATATAAGAATTATTAATTAATAATTAGATTGAATTAATTATTAAATGGTTAAATGATGTGGTATATGCATTAAGTTTGAAATTCATAAAAACTAATTTCATTATATTAATGTAATTAAATAATAATTATTACTAGATGATTTGGTAGAAAGTTAAATTAATTTAAATAGGATATTATTAACTTAATATTTAATAATCATTAGTTTTGTGAAATTATTATTGAGTTGCTAAGCATGTTGATGAAGGCCCAGATGAGGCAATTGTGTTTATTTTTTCTATTGTGAACTATTTAGAAGTGTTTTCTCATTTTGTTTCAGGGGAATGTCCTAGTTATAATAGAGATTCTGCCAAAATTTCGACAGAATATTTAAAGTCATCTGTCTGTCTATATTCTAATAGTTTCTAATTATTTTTTGAAAATAATTTTCAGGTGTTTTTCTATGTTTAAGTAGATGCTTCATGAATTGTCGTTGGGTTTCGTCTATCTGTGAGTTATATAGATTAATATAATACTCCGCTCTCCTAATTTATATTAATAGCTACATTTGCATACACGTATTTTATTATTGTGTGGTACATATACAATATTACTATCAACATTAGGCTGTCGAAACATAATGTATGTTAGTACATAAGTTGATGGTGTTTAATGCATATAATACGTGTTTGTTGCATATGGTTAGGATGATGTGGAACCACACATGATCGGGTATACGAGTTATAACATGATGATATTATATGATGATGAGATTAAAACTAACATAATGGTAGGGACATCCTCATGCTTAGTGCTGCTTGTCAACCAAGTAGCACTGCTTGTCTGCAGTTGTGGCAACTTATCCTATGTATTAGATTTTAAGAGAAATGTGTGGACTAAGAGAGCCTGATAGGGGGATCAGTTCCTCAGTTTGGGTGCCTTATCCTTGTATGATTATGTGATTTGATTGCTTGGCTGATATCTACATGAGCATTTTACGCATGGGATTGATGTATTATGTTAATTACTATATAACTCAATGAGTTGAACACTCATTCTTATTTACCATTTTTTTCCCAGGTTACAAGATTGAGCATATGAGTACTGTTTATTCAAGTCATCCCGCATTTTTATCCCTCGATAGAAAATATTTAATTATTTATTTTATTATATAATTATTTCATCTTATTTGTATTTTAGAACTCTGCATGATATTGCATTCCCTATTTATCTTCTGTTTAGTCTCGCTGATTAGTTAAATATATTTTGTTAACCTATGTCCAATTTTGATGGTAAGATTTGCAATGGTTGCTGATTTCGATAGTGATGAAAATTTTTATTTAATAGGTGGGCCATAGCCCTGATTCTATAATAGTAATGGCTGTCATAGTGTAGTTTTCTTGAGTTTTGAGCTGTTAGGCTTACTATGGATTTTGAAAGCCGCGCATTTTCTCATTCCCTAGTACCGATCACATATTCTCAAGTTTGGATCGTGACATTAATGATTTTAAGAACTTAAAATTAAGCTAGGACAACGTTATACATTCAAATCCTACCCAATCTGAACAATGTTGATAGTTTATAATATTAAATAAAAATAATATTTGGCTTACTTGGTAAATAAGGTGTATGTATGTGTATGTGCGTAAATATAATATAATATAATGTATTGCAATATAAACTCCTGAAACTAAAATGAAAACTAAAACTAATTAAAATATTAATATACTTTTTGCTTGAAATAAAATATGGATAAAACTTATTATTTTGGATGGATATAAATCTTATTTTTTTGGATAGATATATAATTCTTTGAAAATATTGAAATTATATTTAATTTTCTATAAGTAAAAAACAAATTCACAAAATATATGCAAAAAAAAAAAAAGAAAATTATGTTAGAAAGGTTAAATTTGTAATACAACAAAATTGATAAGGGTAATTTTAAAAGATGAATTTAGAAAACCATGATGAACCACCAATTTAGCTGTTTAAAATTAATATTGAGACAAGTTATGGTTTTTAAATTATGAAAAAATTATGCTAAATTATACCATGAATGTGAAAATCAAAATTAACAACTTTTTAAATGATATCATACCATACTAAACCATCATTTACCATAATCCAAACAAAGTGTAAGCTTTTAGTTGTTGTTATAATTCTTCTCATTAAAGAATTAATTATTGTCGTATAACTAAGAATAAAATTATAGATAAACAGAAGAAAATAAAGAATAAAAATTAAATATCTTGAGAAATAATTGAGATGAGAAGAATGACTGTATTTCTCTTTTTTTTTGTACATCCAATAAATTTATAACATTCTTTATTTATAAAGTTGAAACTTGGTTTTAGAATTAAACTAGTAGTTGACATGCGTGATGATCGGATATGATTTTTTACTTGATCATGAGCATAATTAATTTATACTAATAATTTTTTATCATAATAATCAATAAATTAAATTAATAGACTAAAAAAATTAAACAAAAAAAATATATATTAACAAATAATTAACAAATTAAAACTATATATTTCATAATAAACTCATTACAGATTAAATATAATAAATTAGACTGTGAAAGAGATAATTATCTACTATTACATAATATACATAGAAATTCTAATAATATTAATAAATTATGTTAAATTAATTTTTGCCACTTATCATTTGCCTCACTAAAAAAATTACATATACTATTTTAGCAAAAATAAAATAAATCATTGTTGTCACAAAAAAAAAATCTAAATATTTTCATTTATTTCAAATTAACTATTGATGTGCATGTAATTTTTCTAAATTTTTTATTTTTATTTATGTATTTATTTTTCACAAATGACTCACCATTGTTTAGTGAAGTAGTCTTTTACTAAAGAGTAATATTTTTATAGCCAAATCGGACACCGACCAGATTGATGATTGATCTATGATTCAACTGAATTTATTCAAATTCAATAATATAATAATATTACATAAACTTTTTAAATAATAATAGATATTATTTAATTATTTAATATATTTTTAAATTTGCGACTTTTTAAATTCTAATATTATCTTTTTAAATCATTAATTTTTTAAATTCTAATATTTATAATAATAAATTATAAATTTATATTTTATATTTTTTTTATCTGCTTATGTATCAACTATAAATATTCTATTTTCTAGTCCTTTATATACTCATTTGCAGTAATGAGAATAGCTAAATACCAATAAATATAATAGATAAATAAATATAAATAATTTATATGTAAATTAACAATAAATTATATTGTAAAAAATATAAAATAAAATGTTTATCTCAATTTTTATAATAATTTTATTAAAATAATATTAGTGGGCAAATATAATTTTTTATTTCATAACTTGACACATTTACTATTCAAGAACAAAAAAAATATAAATTTTTTTGCTATAAAAAATCATGAATTTTATAAAAATAAGAAAAAAACATAAAAAGATTCAAGCAAATTTTTTTCAAATAAGGAGAAAAATGTGAGTAGAAATAATTATTATATTTTTATTGAAAGTGTTATTAATATAAATATTATTATTATATAAATTATCAATGTATAATTAATTTGGTAGGAATGTTAAAAGTTATATATTTTATTATTTAAATTTTAAATTTTTAAAAATATATCTAAATTAATCATTATTATAAATAAATTTTTTAATTTATAATTAATTTATTATGAAGGTCAATAGTCATATACTTTTTAAAACTTTTCAAATTTCTAAAAAAAATAATCAATATTTTTTAATTATATTAATATATAATTAATTTATAGAAAATTAAAAGTCATAAATATAATTTTTTTAATTAATATTATGAAATTATATTAATATATAATTAATAGATTATCAAATGTCACAAATATAATTAATTATTAATTTTTAAATTTTATAAATTATTAAATATTGAAATCAATATCAAATTGAATGGTTTAAGTTTTTTTTTATCAAGAAGAGAGAAAGTGAAGTTGAAAAATTAATATGAAATTAAAAAATTGATAAGAAATTGAGAAATTATGATATTAGAGTATTCTTATAAATAGATGACATGACAAACTTAGAAGAGTTCTCATTTTCTTAGCTTTTATATATTTATATAGATAAATAAAAGTTAAAAATTAGGCTAAATAATGTGTGCCTTTATTACTTGTTAGTTCATTTTATTTTTTATTTTACTTTACATATAGATCGTTTGTAAAATAATAAAATATATTATTCGTATTATTTAAAATTATTTATTAATAATATTTATAAAATTAAAATAAATGATGTATATAGATCGTCTTTAAAATAATAAAATATATTATTCATATTATTTGAAAATATTTTTTAGTAATATTTATAAAATTAAAATAAATTATGTGTAAAAAATATAAATAAAATTAAAAATGAGTATAATTTAATAAATAACAAAGATATACATATGTAAAGGAATGACAAAAATATCATTTTATAATGATAAAATCATTAACTAACAGTTTTAGGATGGACCAAAAGAACTAAATAATTCAGTTTTGAAAAATACAGGAACTAAATAGTTTAGTTTTTAAAAATACATGGACTAAATAGTTTATTTTTTAAAAAAACACGGGTAAAAAATAGATACTAAAAATGCATGGACTAACCAGTGTAATATGTAAAAACTCATAGACTACATAAATATTTAGCCTAAAAATTATAGATTTCACCACTAGAAATAATCTTAAATGAAATGTTATAATTATATCAACATGATCATAAAATAAATATTAGGAAGATAGAAAGAAACATTCATTTATCTCTTTGATTCATAACAATTATAACTAATATTAATTGTGCTATTAAAATGAAAAATAATATATGTTATATCTATTTTAATCACTTATGACAAAATTTAATTATATCCTAGTTTTTATTAATTTCTTAAAAATTCAAAAATATATAAAATTTAACTAAACAGTGTAATAACTACAGCTAATTTAAATTCTAAAATTAGAAGAAAACTAGTCATGTATCCACGCGTTGCGTGGTGTCCAATATCAAAATGAGAAAACGCAAATAAATATATAATTAATAGTAAATAAATATAAAATAATTTATACAAATCATTTAATAATATGTAAAACAGTAATAAATTATGTTGTAAAAAATAATAAAATCTTTTATATTAATTTTTATGATATGAGTTTCGTCGAAACATTATGAATAAGCATATATAATTTCTTTATTCTATAACTTGATATTTTGAAGTACAAAAGTCACATCACAAATTTCGACTATAAATATAAAGTCATAAACTTTATAGAAAAAGAGAGAAAAATGAGAAAAATAAAATAAAATTTTGTACAGAATTTTTAAATAGGAAGAAAAGTATGAGTAATAGGTTAAGAGTCATAATTTTATATTGTTTAACTTTATTATTGTTATTATTATTATTATTAAAGTATAATTAATATGTTAGGAAAATTAAAAATTAATATATTTTTATTATCTAACTTTTCAAATTTCTAAAAAAATTATAAATATAAGATTATTAAATAAATTATTATTGTGTAATTGGTTTGTGGAAAATTAAATATCATTTATATTTTACTGTTTAACTTTTAAAATCTGTAAAAAGAATTATATAAATCAATAATATCATTAAATTAAATTATCAATCTATAATTAATTTATAAAAAATTAAAAGATAAAATATTAAAGTAATTAATTTTTCAAAATTCTACAAAAATATGAATCAAATTATTAAAGTATATCTAATGTATTAGGAAGATTAAAAAAGTTATATATTTTTATTACCTAACTTTTTAAATTTCAAAAAAAAATATAAAAATAAGATTATTAAATAAATTATTAATGCGCAGTTAATTTTCTTGGAAAATTAAAAGTCACATATATATATTATTTAACTTTTAAAATCTCTAAAAAAATTATATATCAATAATATCATTAAATTAAATTATTAACATATAATTAATTTATCAAAATAATTAAAAGACAAATATTAAAGTATTTAATTTTTCATTTTTCTACAAAATATGAAGTAAATCTTTAAAGTATACTTAATAAGTTAGAAAGATTAAAAAGTCATATATTTTTATTACCTAACTTTTCAAATTTCTAAAAAATCACAAAAATTAAATTATTAATATATGATTAATTTGTTAGGAAAATTAAAAGTTATATTTATATATATATTTTATTGTTTAACTTTTAAAATCTCTTAAAAATATTTACATAAATCAATAATATCATTAAATTAAATTATTAACATATTATTAATTTATGAAGAAAATTAAAATTTTAAATTTTCAAATATCTACAAAAATATGAAGTAAATTACTAAAGTATAATTAATATGTTTGAAATGTTAAAAGTCATATATTTTTATAATTTAACTTTTCAAATTTATGAAAGAATCATAAAAATAAGATTATTAAATAAATCATTAAAGTGTAATTAATTTGTTAGGAAATTTAAAAGTCATAAATATTTTATTATTTAACTTTTAAAATCTCTAAAAAAATATTTATATAAATCAATAATATCATTAAATTATATTATTAACATGTAATTAATTTATGAAGAAAATTAAAAGGCAAATACTAAAGTTCTTAATTTTTAAATTTTTTAAAAATACAATTAAATAAAAATATAATTTTTTTTGTAAGAAAAGAATAGGATACTGAAAAAGTGATGACATTGCTTCCTAAGGGTTAAGGAAATTCCTTGGCTTTTATATATAAAATGGATACTATATTTTGAAAGCTTTACAATATTCTAAAAATTTATTATATTTTGCATTTATTTCCAAATTATTATAATAATTTGAAAAATTTTATATCATCATGGATAAATTATTATAATATTTTAAATTTGTCATTTTTAATTTATTTCATATTCTTTAAAAAATACTATTTTTTTGCATCTATATTAATTGTTCAATATTTAGAAGGGTCCATAATTTTATAAACCAAAATTAAATTATTAGGTGATTAACAAATTTGAGAGATAAAATATTAATTATAATAAACTTTTAAGAGTGTTATATTAAATTATTCTACACCTGATTTGATTTGAAATTTTATAAAGTTTTGAAATCATGAATTTTTACATGAGAAAAAATATGGTAAAATAACAATGGGATTTAACTTGGAAAATACCTTTTTGGTATGGGGTTAATATTTTCTGGACTTTCTAATCTTAAATAGACTCTCTTTTACCATAATAACTTTAGCAAAAAAAAAAAGAAAATCTGTAAATTTCAAAATTATACAAAAATCGCTCCCCTTTTGTGTTTTCTTTACTGATTTTTCTCATCCATTATTCAAAAACCATAATTTCTTACCGAAGTTCATCTTGCATCATTTGAAGGAGGAAAAATTGAGCATTTGAAGAAATAATTTCAAACAATTTGTAGCGCATCAGTGAAGGAAAACATTGAAATCAATTTCTGCTTCTTCGAATTAACTAGTAAGTTTTCTTTTTTTTTATTAATTTTTTGCTTTTAAAATGAATGAGATATGTTGGGTTTCAAGTGTATTTTGATGGAAGAGAAGTGATGCATGTGAATAAAAATGGATATGTTTATGATATGTTGATGGGTGTTGTTAATTTTGCTTTTAATTTTAATTTGAACTTTTAAATTTGATTAGAATATTGAGAAAGTTGAAGACTTGGAAAATGAAATTTTATGAAAAATTGTAGTTGTAGTTGTAGCAGCCATGGACTTTGACTCCTAGTTTTTGAATATCTAGGCCTATATTAGTACCTTTTGATTTAGTTTATTAAAATTTTCTATTACATGAGGTAATATGAAATCTAGGTTATTTTATTCAATAGATTTTTTTTTAAAAATCCCTGATTATTCAGACAAAACAAATATAATGTTAATTTATAGATGATGATAGAGTTTCAAGTATGATTAATTAATATTAAATTATAGATAATGGAATTGAAGTTCACATGTCAACTTGGAATTAAATGAGCTAACATTCCTTATGGTTGTCTAGCAGATGAAAATTTAGTTACCAATATTTTTAAACTTAATCTAATTTGATTAATTCTTTTGCAAAGCAAATTCTTTTGTTGAACCAATTAATAAGTGAACAATGCTCAAGTAGATTTTCTTTATAAAATACCAATCAGTAAGTGAATAATGTTTAAATATTACTTACAAATTCATGGGATTCAAAACCTTTTGAATCTTAACTTTAATCTATTATATCATTAAGGAAACAAACTTTTAACAAGTAAAGGAGTTTACATAATACAATTCTCCCAAGTTTTAGATATTGAGATATGATGGACCAGTTGTAAGCATTTTAGTTAAAGAAACTCCATGCCTTGTTCAAGCCCCTTTTGTAATATCCCGGAATAGACCCTAAGAGTTTTGGAGTTATTGTTGTTCTATTTGAATTTAATGTATATGTGTATATGGGAAATATAAAGATAATATATATAAGACATATACATATACATCATATATACATGGGATATAAAATGGTGTAGGGAAAGTGAATTGTATATATATTTGTATAATTAAGTAATAATAATAATGATAATAAGGACAAAAAGAAAAGAGAAGAAGATAGTCAAAGAAAGAATATGTGGTGGAGATTTAAAGTATTATTATTATTATTATTATTATTATTATTATATATATATATATAAGATAAGAACGGAAGAAGCAAGAAGTTTCTTTCTTCTTCTTCTGCTTCTTCTTCTTCTGCTTCTTCTTCTTTGTGGTCGAGAGAGAGAGAGAGAGAGAGAGATGATGATGATTTTGAGAAGATTGAAGATTTTTATTCAAGATTTGGCAAATAACCAAGTAAGTATTCATTCCTTTACATTGATTTCTATTGTTTGAGTTTGAATTTGATGTGGGTAGTTATGAGGATGATGATGAATTGTTGAGATTATTGAATAAGTGTTTAGTGTTAATGGAGTGGGGATTTGAGTAGTTGATATATGAGTGATGTATGTTGGTGTTTAAGGAAGTTGAAAATATAGAATATATGAGTTTGGTTATTGAATATTTGTATTGGAATTCAAGTATCTTATTATTTGATTTGATTTAGGTTGTGAAGGAAATGGATTGCTTTAAATTAAATGGGTGAAGAGATCTTGGAAGGTAAAGTGAATAGATTGAGAATGGTTCTTAAGGTAAGTAAACTACCTAAATTCATCTATTAATAAGATATTGAAACTTAACACATATTCATTTGTAAATGTGTTAAGGAATTGAATGTTTGGTTGATGTGTTTTAGCAAGGGGAATAATGTGATAAATATGTAAATTATGTGTTTAGGACATTGATTATGTTCATTTGTGTGGTGTCATATTATGTATGAAGTGTTTGAGTGCAACCAAAGGGGATTTATAAATGTTAGGGGCTTAAATTCATGTGTGACATGGCCAAAAACAAGGAGAGACACGGCCAAGTCAAGGGAATTGGTTTGATTTTGGAGAGACACGATCACAGTCTCAGCCGTGTTCTCTGCCCGTGTTTGTCACTGCCAGATTTTTGTGGAGAGACACGGCCGTGTCCCTTGCCCGTGTCTATGACTGTATGATTTTTGTTGTGAGACACGGCCACTGGCTCAGCCGTGTCACTTGCCGTGTCACCTACTGCCTGAAATTGTGTTGAGAGACACGGCCGTGTCGCCTGGCCGTGTTCACTACTGCCAATTAGGGTTGAGAGACACGGCCACAAGCTTGGCCGTGTCCCTCAAGTGATGCTGGCCGTGTCCCTCAAATTGGTTAGTTAATGATTCTTATTCTTGATTATTCTTGTATTGTTGGATCCTCCAAGGGTTTTGTTGAATCTATACTTCAAATATATATGAAACAAATGTATGTTGAGGATTCCAAATCTAAGAATAAGGTAAATTATATATGTGTATATCAATGATGATCATTCTTGATGAATGTTAAATGTGTTTGATTATGAATATGTAAATAATGAAGTATTCTAATGTGAATTGAGACCAAATAAGATGTGATGTAATTGTGATTGATAATGATGTTATATGAAATGTGTAGTATTTGAGATAAATGATTGTGTATTTGAAAGATGAAAAGCTATGATATGAATTGAGATATGATGATTTAAATGATATGAGAAGCCATTGTGATTGGCTATGATGATTTAAATGATATGAGAAGCCATTGTGATTGGCTATGATGATCTAAATGATATAAGAAGCCATTGTAATTGGCTACGATGATTTCAATTGAAAATGAAATTGATAATGAACTCATAAATGAATTGTGTGTCTAATATGTTATTCATTTTCAGAGTTTTGTTGTGGGTGGCATGCCTAATAGTAACAATCTCTTGAAGTTAGGTTGGTTTGATCCTTGAAGCCAAGTTGGGTTGAAGTTTAACATGTTTTACTCCCCTTGAAGCTTGGTTGGGTCAAAACCTTGAAGCCTAATTGAGATGTTACCACCCTTGAAGCTAGGTTGGATTGGTTCTTGAAGCCAAGTTGGGTTGATACTTAGCATGCTTTGTTCCCCTTGAAGCTTGGTTGAACCTTAATCCTTGAAGCCTAGTTGGGATAATGATAAATGTGATAATTAAACCAAAACATTAACTCTGAAAGTGGAATGGCATATTAGTGTTCTTGGGCCCATGTGTGTGTTTGTATGTATATATATATATATATATGTGATTCCTGAATAATGAAAATGAATAATGAGATATATGTTTGTCCTTGTTTTAATGTGAACTATGGAAGGAAATTAATGTTGTGTGATATATAGTGATAACTATGGAATGAGATGCATATAATACATAAGTGAATTATTGAAGATGAGTATAGCTTGAGAAGCTATGTGAAATGATGAGTTTATGATGTGTAAATTGTATATGATGATATATGATGTGTGAAATGTATATGAATGTGGAAATAGTGGATATTGTTTCATGAAGACTTTGATAAGTCATTGGATTGTGAATTACTGAAATAAAATGTATGAATATGTATATTGGTAAAACATTAGTAGAAGTATATATATATATGAAAAGTATAGCCAAAAAGGGAAAAAAATGGTAAGAAAATAATGACATAATAAGTTAAAATGAAAATATGATTTTCTCTATTGTATGTGTATATGATTTATTTGTATTACTAAGCTCTCGGGCTTAGCGCGGTTGTGTGATCGCGCAGGTGATTATGCTGTTGATCGAGAAATCAAGCAGTTATGCCACGAGAAGGGTAAGAGTGTTCTGAGACCAACTAGAAGGTGATGCATACATGTAAAGTTTAATTTTGTTATATTATTCACAATCATATATTCATATGTATAATGATTTACTAAATGTTATTAAAATCTAAAGATAGTATTGTTTGAACTTGGATAAGATTTTTAAATTAAAACTAGAAGTCACATTCTTACACTCTATATACGTATTGTATGTATACTAGGTATATGTATAGTACCTATATAGAGTATGAGGGTGTTACACCTTTTATGTGGCTTCATGCTTGCTTTCTAGTAAAGAATGTTCACAAGCTTCCTAATCCTCCCTATCTCTTTTAGCTTGAAACATTTTCATTGCATTTGGTGGTTGAGGTTAGTGAAGTTAATTAGCTTAATTTTATTAGGTTTGGTGTATGCTAGAAAAGCTCAATCACACATGAATCTATCATCTATGTAAACTTGGTCTTGGTTGAAATGTTAAAGCGAATCACCTTTTATGAGCTACCATCCCTCCTTAACTTTCTCTATCTCTATATAACTACAAATGGATCTGAGCAAATTTTTTATCGAATTTTTGGTAGAAGAATGTAAGGTACCCTGCAAAACGTATTCAAATTCTCTTTAATCCTAATAGAAATTGTAAAACTTTGTATAAAAAAATAATATTGATTGATAGAAATGGGTTTACAATGGGAATCTAGCCGTAAAATTCTTATGGAAATAGGAAAATTCTTATAAGTGTTTTTTCAGTTAAGATTCACTAAAAATCTATTGATTAAATTTCTCAACATGTATGGGGCAACAGTATATGAAGTACATACACGAATAGAATAATACAAGAATTTTTGCGTGAAAATATTGTTATGAGCATGTTATAATTGACGTTTTAAAGTTTTTTGCTTGATTGAATAGGGACCTGCAAGAGTGGTTTTCTTAGGCTCAGTCAAAGTACAAAAATAGATTTAGATTTAAGTAGGAGGAAATAATTTTACATTTTAATGCTCATAAGTTGTTGTTGACGACCTTATCAAGGGTTGGCTAAATGTAGGGCGATTGATACAATATGGTTCTTAAGTCTAAAAGCTCTACTGGATAACAAAGTGTGCAGTAGGTCCTAACTCCTAGTTGGAAGTTTCTTCCCGTGTCTTTATTCTGATGAGATACAAGCTTGCTCTAGTGGGATGTATTATTTTCCCTTTTCTGTTGTTGTAAGCTTGATTGCTCTTATGTAGTACCTTAGTTGGTGATGCCTTAGTTAAAGGTGTATGGCGAATAGCCTATTGGCATGGATAGGTAGCATTTCCAAAACATGTTTTTCCCCATTTTATAATAACAAAATTAAGATTTTTATAAAAAAAAAATGTTGTGGGCTTTGTGTTTTGTTGAATTCTTATGCTTTATAATGTGTTGAAAATTGATTTTTTTTTATGAATGTAGTAAGTCTAGTGAATGGAGTTGATGGGTGATGTTGATTTTTTTTTTGTTGAATTTTTATGCTTTGTGATGTGTTGATTTTTTTTTGTTGAATTCTTATGCTTTGTAATGTGTTGATTTTTTTAATCGATTAATAAGGGTTGTTAGGGCTGTTATAAGTTGTTAGGGGTTATACTAATAACTCCTAACAGCCCCTAACAATATCATATGAAGGATTGTTGGTTATTATTAGGGACTATTATACTAATAACTCATAATAGCTCCTAACAACCCCCTAGCAGCCTATAATAGCCTCTAACAATCTATAATAGCCTAACAACCATAATAGCCAGCAATCTTAAGAATTGTTAGGGGCTGGTAGGTTTTCAATACTAACAATCTATAATGGTCTATAACAACTCCTAACATCTCATAACAACCTCTAAAAAACCATAAGAATTGTTAACAGTACCTAATAATCCTTTAACATGAGTTTTTATGGAGCCTCGCTCATTTTTATGGACTGTTATAGTTTGTCAGGGGCTATTAGGAGCTATAGTAGGTGTTCAATCCTAACAACCCATAACAACCTCTCGCAACTCATAACAGTTCCTAAGAATCTTTTGGCATGAGTTTTTATAGAATCTAATTCATTTTTTAAGAATTATTAACAATTTTTAGGGGCTATTAGGTGCTCCTACCCTAATAGCCTCTAACAGCCCTAACTATATAACATATTTTAATGTTATTAGTTTACTTATTATAAGTTGATGTAATATTTGAATTTTTTTTAGATTACATGGCTTCAAATTCTTCTTCTAGCAATGGGCAATCTCCCTTCATTGCAGAGCAAGTAGATATTAAAATGATAAGTCTAGGGGCTTTATCGACTACCGCAAGTCATTTTATGCTTAAGAGGAGAAATGATGATAATCCAAATGAGAAAAAGGATAATAAGAAAAAGAAGTTTGCAAAGTTGATATTACACAATGAGGATCTTGAAGAGAGTGATGATGATGTTAAAGTTCTAAGTGATGAAGAAAATGCACAAAAGATAAGGGTGAAGTAAGTAAGTAAAACTTTATCATAATGAAATGAATCAATTTTATATAATTGTAATATGACTGTGTCAGCCAACTAACTTGTAATTAACTAATGGCTTACATATCACATGCTTTTAAATATGTCATCCCTAAATTTGATTGGAAGCACTACCCAATTACTTATGTGGGTATGGGTTTGAATATTATTTGTGACATCTATAATGTTATTAGTAAGGACCAGTGGAAGGTATATATTACTTATGTTGCCTTTAAATATTTGATTATTCATTTATTGTGCAGTTGGAAGCACTTGATAAATATAAGGTTGGTGTGAACCTCATTTTCCACACTTACATAAAAATAGAAAGTTAATATGGACACAATAAAACTAGATTCATCCAAAATAGGAGTCAGACGGGCCCAAAAATTTCTAAAATAGGTAGAAAATCGAGCCCCACTTAAAGAGGGCACGCCACACCTAGCATGGATAGTTTCTTTGGGTGCAAACGTCCACACCTAGTGCGGCTAGCAGTGCGGTCCGATTTTGACCTAGAATTCCCTATAAATAAGGGTCTTTTATAGGAAAAAGGACTTTTTGGTCTGATAGTAAAAAAAGTCCAAATTTATGCTACATCCTTGTTCTGAAAAATTAATTAGTTACTAAATAATTAATTTTTCTCTCCCCCTTTCTTAATTAAATTACTTCTTTCTTGCTCCAACTCAAGGGTATATGGAGTTACAAAGTGGAAAAGTATTTCAACCCTACATTAAGATAACCAAAAGAAGATCTGCAAAGGTATTTTTCCTAATTTAATTTTTGTCAATTTGATAACATAACCAATCATAATAATTAATTCTTGTCATTTGCAATCAAAGAAGCAAACTACTCATAGGCTCTGGTTCCCATTTAAAAAGGATAAGTAGGCATACTTGAAATTTCACTCCAAATAGCGAGCCCATTAAAAGCCACAAAACTAGTCCCCCTTATTGGATAATTTTTTCTTTAAATTGTTTTATTTTAGTTTTAATTTTAGTTTTATTTATTTTATTTTTTTTATTTAATTGCTCTTTTGAAGATTTGTGTTTAGTCATACCCATAAGGGTTGAGCTTATGCTCATGTTATAAGATTTTTTGGTTGGGGATTTGAACTTAACTTAGTACCTATACTGGCTAAAGTCAAAGCTTCCATGTGTATGATAATTCTGGAGTTGTAACTTTACTTATATTTTTGCACAAGGAAGGATGTCATGAATATATTTAATCATGCATATTTATTATTGTCATTCATATTATTGATGTCATTTCATAAAAATTGAATTTTTCAAAAAATATAAAATTTCTTTAAAGGGGAATGTTTTATTACTTAAAAACTAATTGAAAACTTAGCTAAAAACACATCGTGATTGGTTTCGGACTAGCTCCTTTTGAGTATAAAATTAACTATTTTTATGGAGTCAATAAAATAGGTTTTTTCCTTGAATTTTCTCAAAACCAAAATAATTTGAGGTAGCGACTCTGTGAGCGGGGATTTTCACCCCCACTCCTGATGGAATGGTTCTTGGGACTTCGGCACTGTTTAGGCTCGGGGCCTTAGAGAACACGGACCTAGGTTTGGAGAAAATGGAGTCGCCACCCGGACAGGCAGGAAAAAAGAAAGGGGTGGATAACTCGATTCCTAAGAAATCCCCAACCCCCTAATGGGTTCGGAAAGTTGGGTACGTGTGGGGAAGGTGAGAAATGGCCCAGCACCCCCACAACGCCCGGTTCATTGGAACCGGCCTCTTTTACAGGTCTTAATATTATAAAATTCTTAAATATAACAATATTATCTATATTACATATAATTAAAATAAAGCATCATTATATTAAAATCAAAGCAATATCCAAGCAAAACAAATAAATGGACACCCACCTGGAGATGGAGACATGCCCTTACATAATCCATGCCTAAATAGGACACCCACCGAAAGGTAGAAACATGTCCTTTATATTGGTTCTAAAATAGAAAAGCAATTTAAATTATATGATATATTTAATTAATGAGGCACCCACCAAGTGGAAACATACCTCTTACAACATTTGGAAATCTAAATAAATCGATAAAAGTAAATAACCATTCATCATAAATAAATCATTCATCAAAGATATCAATCAAAATATAAAATAAACATCCATCCATGATAAACTAAATAAACCAAGCATTGAACTTAAATAAATTAAAGCATATAAAATAAATCAAAGCATAATCAAATATAAAATTGAACAAAGCAAATAAAGATTCAAATTAGGGCTACTATTTCTATTTAAGATTCTTTATTTAATGTGTTTAGGGTTTTGGAATTTATGGGTTTAAGCTACTGTGATTTTAAGGGAATTAAAATGGATTAAAGTTTTATGATTTAAAAAGTTGGTAAAGTTCTTTGATGAACCAAATTAGGGTTTGAGATGTAAAATTATGAAATTAGGGTTTGGACACTTTAAAACATTTAGATTTATGATTTACGGTTACTAAATCATGGTTTTTAGGCTTACTGTGTTTGAATTTTAATATTTAAGTTTATAAGGTTTTAAGGTTTTAAAAATTAGGATTTAGAAAAAATTAGGGTTTAGTTTAGCTAGATTAGGGTTTACTGTTTTGGGTTTTGGAGTTGAATTAGGGTTTTAGAATTTTAGAATTAGGGTTTCAAAAAATGCATTAGATTTTAGAATTTGAAAATCAATTGATAATTTTATGAAACTTTATGAAAATAAATAAAACGATTTAAGGTTTATAAAAACAGAAAAGATGTTTTTTAGGGTTTTTGGAAAGAAAAGGATTCAATTAAGGGTTTTGAAAATTTGGAAAGCAAATTAGGGTTTTGAGATTTTGAAGAAACAAAAATAACAATTTTAAGATTTTTGGAAAATAAAAAAACGAATTAAGGTTTTTAAACTTTAGAAAAGGTGAATTGAGGTTCTAGAGTTTTCTTGATTTTGAAGAAACAGAAACAATAATTTTTAGATTTTTGAATGATGAAGCTACTGTGAATTAATGAAACAAATAAAGAAATTCATACCTTCGTTTGTTGGTTCTACCAAAAATCACTTCTTGGATGAACAAGAACAAAGGCAAGCTTTGCTGCCTTTGATGGATTGAATTGCATGTTTGCTTTCTCAAAAAGTCCGATTGATTCAAAGTTTTCCTCCTCAATTTCGGTCTCAATTTCTCCTCCTAATTTCTCCTCCTTTTGTGTTGTTTTAGTCCTTATTTATAGAAGAATTTTGTGATTAATTTTAGTTATTCACGGAATCTAATATTAACTAAGAAAAGGAAACCAAAACCTAATTGTATTTGATTTCGGAAAAATTTGCATCGGAAAATTTCGATGGCGAAAAAAACTGCTGCGGAAAAATTACGCTGGAGAAAAAAACTGCTGCTGAAAAAATGTGCTGGCAAAAAAACTGTCGCAGCTGGCTCCGGCAGCGGGCGAGAATTGGCTTGCGGGCCATTTCGCCAGTAGGAAACTCCTGCGGGCGAAATGGCCCACGGCCATTCATCCCGCACTGATTTTCGACGACGATTTTTCCCTCTCCAATTTTTATTTTTATTTTTTTGTTTATTATTATTATTTTTTATTAATAAAAATTAGATACTAAATCAAATATTATTTAATTAAGGTAACAAAAATTATTTTGGACTAATTAAAATATATTAGACCGGACTGGGTTAAAAATTAAGGGTCTACAGACTCTCCAATCAAGCTTTTAAAACAAAGTCAACACAAATTTTTCAAAATAAAAGGAGAGTATTTTTTTAAAATATAAAAGAAACAAATCTTTTTAAAATAAAAGATGATTTTAAGTATATGCTTGCTAAATTGAGTGGAGATCATACACGGGTGTTGTGTGAGATCAGACCTAAATGAGCATTTCAACTCGATCCTAGCAAGCCGAGTGAGGCCTCACAACTCCATACATACCAAAACATAATGTTGTATCCAAAATAAGGAACTAAACTCTATTGGATGTGGTTTGGTCCATGATGAGCTTTCCCAAATCCTTTTGGGGTTATGCACTGGAGATTGTTATTTACATCCTAAATAGAGTCCCATCTAAATTGGTTAATGTTACTCTATATGAGATATGGAATAATAAAAATATAATCTTTCATGCATGAAAGTTTGGGGATGTCATGCTTATGTTAAGAGGACAATATTAGACAAGTTATAAGTTAAGTATGATAAGTGTTTGTTTGTTGGGTACCTAAAAAGAAACTATTGGGTACTATTTCTACCATCCTTTGTAATAAAAGGTATTTTTTTCAAAATGTGTTGTCTTCTCAGAAAAAAAAAGTTTCTTCTAAAAGAGGATAGTGAGAGTATAATTGAATTTGATCAAATTCAAGAGGAATAAACAATCGGATCAATCAATAAATACCGAGCCTATTACTCATGTTGATAAGGTAACAACTGAACCTATTGATACACAAGTTTCTCACACATCTATAGTAGGATACATGTAGCTCCACATAAATATTGATATCTCATAAGCAATCACAACTATGTTTTACTTACATAAATTGATGAGCCTACTACCTTTGAGGAAGTTTTGAAGAGTTCAAAATCTATGAGATGATTAAAAGCCATACAGTCAAAGATTGACTCCATGTATGATAACCAAGTGTGGGCTTTGGTTGACCTGCCTGAAGGGACAAAACCCACAGGCCATAAGTAAATCTTGAAAAAGAAGACATAAATGGAAGGTAATGTACCTACCTATAAGCTTGCCTAGTTGCAAAAGGGTATTGTCAAAGACAAAGGATGGACTTTAATGAAACTTTGTCACTTGTAGCTATGCTCAAATTCATCCATACACTCATAGGTATAACTGCTTACTATGACTATGAGATATGATAAATGGATGTCGAAACAACTTCTTTTAATGGAAATCTAATTGAGGATGTGAACATGATACAACCTGAGGACTTTATATCCAGTGATACCAAGAATGTAATATCCCAAATGATACCCTAAAATTTTAAAAATACTTATTGTTGAAATTGAATTAAATGATTTAAAGTGTATATATGATTAAGTGGAAAGAAAGGAAAAGAGAAGTGTGTATATGTTGTATATATGAAGATATATACAACATATACAAGTCAACAAGTTGATTTGATCAAAACTTTAATTTGACTATCTTAATTTGACTGCAATACACATTTAATATTTAAATATATTTAGCCCACACTTATGATTAATTAGAGGATTAATTTTAATAATATAAAATTAATTCTAACAATCTCCCACTTGGGCTAACATATATTAAATGTAAATGTATATACCTTAATGAGCTCATAAAAGTAGTCATACTGAATGTGCCTCAAACAGTCTCGTCCATTGATTATATCAATAAAGGACTGAAGGGCCAGTCGCCACATTCATCGTGACTCAAACCATCATCAATCACATTACCAATACTCTCAAATGACATAGATCAATAATAGGAGTGTAGCATGGAAACTACATGTAATGTGATCTAATCATGCCTGTTTCCAACTGGTCAATCTTAAGTGAGATCAAACATAAATATAATACAGAGTGTAAAACACATAATAAAAAGAAAGAAAAACTTATTTTTCTGCAGAAACTGAATGTACTTTATAAAATATATCCAATGCCAAAGAGAGCATACATAAAACTTAATGCAAACTTAATGAACAAACTCCCACTGAAACTAAATAGTCTCAAATAATGTGACACCTATATGAGCAGTGTGCTCATGAAAAATTTTCAGTATCACAGCCTTAGTGAGCGGATCCGCAATCATGGAGTTCGTTCCAATATGCTCTATGGATATCTGTCCACTCTGTACTCTCTCCCTCACAGCCAGAAACTTTATCCCAATGTGCCTCGATCGAGAAGAGCTTCTGTTGTTATTGGAGAATAAAACTGCTGAGTTATTATCACAGTATAACTTTAATGGCCTTTCAATGTCATTCACAACGCGCAGCCCTGTGACAAAGTTCCTCAGCCAGATTGCCTGATTGGATGCCTCATAGCTTACTACAAATTCTGCTTCCATGGTGGAGGTAGCTACTAGAGTTTGTTTCACACTCTTCCAAGAAATAGCACCACCAGCCAAGAGATATATGTAGCCTGAAGTGGATTTTCGACTGTCTTGGCATCCCGCGAAATCAGAATCAGTATATCCAATGATCTCAAGCTGATCTGATCTCCTGTATGTGAGCATATGTCCCTTCATTCTCTGAAGATATCTCAAGACTCTTTTGGTTGCTTTCCAATGATCCATTCCTGGATTGCTGAGATATCGCCCTAACATGCCAACTATGAATGAAATATCTGGACGAGTGCAAACTTGAGCATACATCAGACTCCCAACTGTTGACGCATAAGGAATCTTCTACATCTCCTGAATCTCAAGTTCACCCTTTGGACACTGATCAAGACTGAATTTATCTCCTTTAGCAACTGGGGTATCAATTGGTCTACTATTGTGCATACTAAATCTCTTGAGCACTTTCTCAATATAGCCCTTTTGTGATAATCCAAGAATACCTCGAGTACGGTCTCGATGTATTTGAATCCCTAATACAAAGGAAGCTCCACCTAAATCTTTCATCTCAAAGTGTTTTGAGAGGAAGACTTTAGTCTCATACAGCAAGTCCTTACAGTTAGTAGCAAGCAATATGTCATCCACATATAAGACCAAAAAGATAAACCTACTCCCACTGAACTTGTGATACACACAATCTTCCACAGCATTTGTTTCAAAACGGAAAGAGACAACTACTTCATGGAACTTGAAGTACCACTGACGAGAAGCTTGCTTGAGTCCATAAATGGATTTCTTTAATCTGCATACCAGTCGCTTTGGGTCTCCAGACATAAAGTTTTCTGGTTGCACCATATAGATGGTTTCATCAATGTCTCCATTGAGAAACACAGTCTTCACATCCATTTGATGTAACTCAAGATCAAAATGTGCAACTAGAGCCATAATTGTCCTAAAAGAGTCCTTCGATGAAACCGGAGAGAAGGTCTCTTTATAGTCAATCCCTTCTTTCTGAGTGAAGCCTTTAGCTACAAGACAAGCCTTATATCTTTCCACATTACCATTAGAATCCCTCTTGGTCTTAAATATCCATTTGCAACCAATAGGTTTCTTTCCTTCAGGTAATGGGATAAGATCCCAAACTTGATTGTCTTGCATAGATTTATATTCTTCACCCATTGCCTCAATCTACTTGTGAGAGTTAGGATCCTGCATGACATAATGAAAGATCATTGGATCATCTTCCACCATGTCTACAGTGTCCTCATGTTCCTGAAGATATACTACATAATCATCTGGAATAGCATTTCTTCTCTCTCTAGTGGACCTCCTTAAAGGCACAGGTTCTGGCTTAAATTCTTGAGGTTGTTGAGCTTGTACTTGAGGAAGAACAACTTCTTCATCCTGATGGGGAAGTTGATCAACATTATCTTGTATTGGATCCGGAATTGCTTCTGGAATATTAACAAGTCTAGGAACCTGAACAGTCCCAGAAGCAACAATAGGAATCGACACTGAGTGGTCCTGACTGGATCCCTCTTCAAAGACAATGTTTCTAACCTTATTTCTCCCCCCAAACTCAACATCCTCAAAGAATGTTGCAATTCCCGTCTCAAAAATAGATCTGGAAGTAGGATTATAAAACTTAAAACCCCGTGATCGCTCAGAATAACCAATAAAGTAGCTACTAACAGTTTTGGAGTCTAATTTTGTCTCATTAGGCCTATAAGGCCTAGCCTCAGCAGGACATCCCCAAACATGAAGGTGCTTTAAACTGGGCTTGCGTCCAGTCCAAAGCTCATACGGTGTCTTTACAACTGCTTTAGTTGGTACTCTGTTAAGAAGATAGACTGCTATCTTTAATGCTTCTCCCCACAGAGATTCAGGTAAAGAAGAATGACTAATCATACTTCTAACCATATCCATAAGAGTCCTGTTACGCCTCTCAGATACACCATTCATGCTGGGTGTACCAGGCATTGTGTATTGAGGGACTATACCATAGTCTTGCAGGAAAATAGCAAATGGCCCTGGACGTTGTTTACCTGAACCGTCATATCTGCCATAGTACTCACCTCCACGGTCAGATCTAACAAATTTAATCTTCTTTCCGAGTTGGTTTTCAACTTCGGCCTTATAAGATTTGAAAACGTCCAGAGACTCAGATTTCTCATGAATGAGATATAGGTACCCGTAACGTGAGTAATCGTTTATGAATGATATAAAGTATCTTTGGCCATTCCTTGTTGCTATAGGAAATGGACCGCAGATATCCGTATGTATCAATTCTAAGACGTTCGATGATCTGTTTTGCACCTAGTATCTTTTGTTTAGTCTGTTTACCTTTAATACACTCAACACGGGAGTCCAAATCTGTGTAATCAAGTGTGTTTAGGATACCATCTGACACTAGACATTCTATTCTAGATTTGGATATGTGACCCAAACGTCTGTACCAAAGTTCAGCTGAATTATCTATATTTCGCTTCCTTTTGGTAGCTATAGTACTAACCTGCAGGGTTTCATTATAAGAATCATTAATATCCAACATATATAGATTATCACATGCATTCAAGAAGCCAGTACCAAAAATTTTTGAATCCATAGATAAAGTAAATAAACTGTCTCCAAATGAACAAGTAAAACCAGATTTGTCCAAATAAGAAACAGAAATTAAATTTCGTCTAAATGTCGGAATAGCAAAAGTATCTACAAGATCCAAAAAAAATCAAGTTCTTAAACACAATCTAATATGCCCAATTGCCTCCACTTCCACCGGCTCGCCATTTCCCACATAGACGTATCTTTAACCGTCAGTTGGCTTTCGGTAGCTCAGGCAACCCTGCAATGAAATACTTATGTGAGCGGTAGCACCAGAATCTATCCAATAAGTGTTTCTAGGAGCTGAAGTTAAATTAACTTCAGAACAGACTAAAACAAGGTACTTACCCTTCTTGACACGCCATGTGGCATATTTGGGATAGTCCTTCTTTAAGTGTCCAGACTTGCTGCAGAAGAAGCATTTTAATTCCTTAGGCTTCTTTTGCACAGGACCTTTATCAGCAGTCTTATTCTCAGCAGTCTTCTTTCTTTTCTTGTTCTTGCTCTTATCTGCTGAAGAGACCAGATGAGCACTCTCTCTCTTAGTAGCCAACATCTTTTCCTCCTCATCCACACAATGAGCAATGAGCTCGTTAAGAGTCCATTTGCTAGGCTGAAAGTTATATGAAGTCCTAATCTGCCCATATTGTGGTGGAAGAGAATTCAAAGCTAGATGGACTAAAAGGTCATCTGGTAAAACCAAATCCAAGACCTTTAGCCTCTTGGCTATTTGAGACATGCTCAGTATATGCTCCCGAACACTACCATTGCCAGTATACCTTATGGAGGTGAGTTTTGCTAAAAGCGTCCCCACTTCGGCCTTGTCATTCTTGACATAGACCTTCTCCAGCTCAGCAAGATAATTTTTAGCATTACTTTCTTCAGCAGAAATGGCTCCTCGAACATGTTCTGGGATTCCCTGCTGCATGATCATAAGATCTAAGCGGTTAGAACGCTCCCACTTCTCATATTGAACCCTCTGAGCATCTGTGCTCACTTCAGTAAGAGGAGCAGATTCGTCCATCCTGAACGCAAGGTCTAAGTCCATACAACCGAGATAAATCATGATGCTTGATTTCCATGAACCAAAGTTTGACCCCTCAAGCATAGGGATAGTGTTAAGATTATACGGCATGCTAGCTGACATCATAGAAAGTGACAAAAAATTAACATAAGCTCACTATCCACAAAATAAATGAAACAAACAATAATAGAGTTCAAATAATGGAAACAAGATACCGGCACAATATTAATATTTTTATCTTTGGATATAAAACATTAATTGTAATTGGCATCTCAATGCAGCAATCAAATATTGACAATTTAATCCTGTCAAATATTAAACCTTCCTTTGGGCCAATTTATTATCCACATGGATGAAAACATAATATTTATCACATATTTATCACTGCACATATATTCTCAATTCAGCCAGATAGCAACCTTCCTTTGGGCCGGTTTACTACCCGCAATGAATTTTAATACACCTGTCTAATATCCCAAATAAATCAATTTACACAATAGAGGTCACTTTGATGACTTTTACTTCAATTAATTTATTATTAAAAATATTATACACAATCAGGACTAAAATACCAAAATTTAAACTCAATAAAATTCTCAAATTATAATAAATTGATTGCAATATTTATATTAATTAAATTTAAACTCAATAAAATTCTCAAAATAATTAAAATCAAATATTACAATAAAAATAAACTTTAATTTATTTAAAAAATTGGGCTAAAAATAAATAAACAGAAAATTTTGGGCTAAAAATTAAATAAATTAAAAGTTTTATGGGTGAAAATAGGAATTACAAAACTTTCTGGGTCAAAATCGGATAATCAGAAGTTGGAGGACCTGTTTATAATATAAAAAATATATTTTTTATTTTCGCTTTTACCCTGGTCCAAAGACGCGCGGTTCTCTCTTCAAAACGCACCGTTCTGGATCAAAACGGTGTCGTTTTGAGCTAGGTCTGCACACTGCTCCAAACGCAGTACACTGCTCAAAACGGTGCCGTTTTGGCTCAAAGCGATCTGCTCCAAACGCAGCAGATCGCTTCATCGCCGCCAGCTCTAGTTTTCGATCCAACGCCGTCCACTGCCGGTGACAGCCTCCAGACGGTTGCTGGAGCACCGAACAACCTCCGGTCATCTTCTATTGGCAATGAACGGCGATGAATCGCCTGAAAAAATACAAAATCTCAAAATTGCAACACCGGCTGAACGGTTTCACTGTTCTCCACCGCTCTCCACCACCGGTGACCACCGTATAAGAGTGTTAGACCTCCCTTACGCCACCGCCGGTCCAAATCCGACCCAAAATACCATCAAAATCGATCAAAATCTTGTAGCCCAAATCGAAACTGTTCTTCGTGAAGAACAGTTTCCAAAAAAAAAATTTAATTAATTAAACGAACTAATTAATCAAAAAAAATAAATCAAACCAAAATTGATTTCAGATTATTAAATTCGATTCCAAATTAATTTAACTGAAGAAAATTACAATCACCGAATTAATTTTCCAGAATCAAAAACAATAATCAATACCGCAATTTAATCGGAAAATCTAGCAACCTAGCACAGGGCTCTGATACCAATTGAAAGGGGGAGAAAATCTAATTTCCCTAAAACCTAAAGCATGCATAGATCACTAGATTATTCAAATTAAATTGCAAAGGGCAGAATTGCATACCTGACATCATCGTATGTTGATGCTGAAGACGATTCTGGAGTTTGTCGCCTTCCAGGGGATACACACTTTAGGTTTAGCGGAAGCACTACTGAAGGAACGTAATATTCTCTAAAAGTTATTGTGTTCCCCCGAAGACCACGACCTCTTATTTATAACTGAATAAATTGATTAATTTCTATTTTGGTCCTTCAACAAAATAGAAATTACTTAACGGTCTCTACACTTATAATCATATTACGAGTAGGACACCTCAATAGTCAACAATCCTAATTTGATCAAAACTTTAATTTGACTATCTTAATTTGACTGCAATACACATTTAATATTTAAATATATTTAGCCCACACTTATGATTAATTAGATGATTAATTTTAACAATATAAAATTAATTCTAACAAATTTTACCGTGATGTTATCGACTAAGTACAATATCAGTTGAAGGTAACATCAAGGTATCATAAATGAAGCCTAATTTGTCTTTAGCTTCAAGAGAAGTCTTAACAAATACGCTCCAGGTTAGATAATTGTTACCTATTAATGGCGCGGTAACCAAAATCATCCCTAGATAATCAAAATTTTGTAAAACCAATATCTATTGGCTTCTTGAGCACGAGTTGTATGTCTCTTGCTTTGATTACAAGCATCTTGAGTTGTGCTTCTCTCGCTGTGACTACGAGTTGCATCGCGACCTGTTACCTTTGTCATTTTAATCTCAACAATTAGCAGCAAAACATGCCAAAGATCAATAATAAAAAAGAAGAGATAAAAAAAAGAACTAGATTAGAAATTGATTTGATACAATGTATAATACTAGTAACTTCCATTAAAACTCATGAGTTCAAAAAAGCTTATGGTTAAAAGGAAGAAAAAAGATCTACTTTTTTCAATCAAAATAAAAGTTTCACAAAGTAACACCAAAGATTAACAAATAACAATATACTTGCTCAGGATATATTCTGGTCGGGTTATGTTGGGTGTACCCCTAGCCTGCAACTTAGCCCAAGAATGGTTCAGGATTGAGTACATGTAGCCCGCAATCTTATCCTAAACCCATACGGGCTAGGTTGCTTTGGGCTAACTAGGTTAATTGGACCAATGGTAGAATCAGTGGCCTTTTTTTTCTTTTTCTTTTTCTTTTAAATATATAATATATATTTATGAAGGAAAGCTACATGTTTCTTTCATTTAAATATAATATATATGTATATTAAAAATTTTACAAAACTAACCTAAAACTAAAACCTATTTACAAAAATACAATGCTTTTGGAAAATTTTCAAATCTAAAAAGCAGCACAATTAATTACATAAATACGAAAATATTAATTATAAAATTTCCTTTCTTTTTTTAATTTTTATATATTGTATTTGTTTCATATAAAACTTATAAACAATATATAAGACATATAAGATATATAAATCAATAAATAAATAATATATATAACGTATAATCAACATATAAAACTTATAATTAATAAATAAACTTTTATATATCGTATTACTTATTATTTGATAAATATGATAGATTTCATATTAAGAAACATATACAAACGTTTATATATTATATATGTTGTATATAATCTAATAAATGTGAATCTCAAACTTTTATATATCATTTTTATATTATATATATTGCATATAATTTAATAAAAATAATGAATTTATACTAAGAATATACAAACATTTATATATTATATATGTAATACCGTAGCCTCATTAAAATTAGTTTAACATGGTGTTTGGAGGGTAAATATAGTATTGTACGAAGAATATATAAGGTATATACCCAATATATAAATACAAGATATATATAGTGTATACATGATATATACCTAAAATATACCTAACATATATATAATATATATATTCATAAAAAGACAAAGAATGGTGGAAAAAGTTAGAAAGTTAAAATTAAAAATTAAATAAAATAAATAAAATATAATTAAACTAATATATTTTGGATAGGAAGAAAGAAAAATATCTATTTTTTAATAATTAATTGATTTGTAATTATATATAAAGGTGAGGGGTATTATGGAAAAATAGAATTTATAAAAGAATCATCTTCTTCCTTATGCATCTATGGTGGCCGAATTTTCTATGGGGAGAGGGGAGGATTTTTTTTCTTCTTTCAAGCACTCAAATTTCACAAAGAATTCAAAGGAATCAAGATAGTTTTGAAGAACTTTCAAGTAATAGGTAAGTAATCTTTGTTCTTAAGCTTGGTTTTTATGGTTTTATGAAGATGTAACTTATAGGCTTGAGGTGGAGAGGATTATAATTGTTGATATGGTTTATTTTGAAGCCATTATGATGTATAAATAAGGATTTTAAAGTTGATAGATGTAGATGATTGGGTTTTGGGAAGTTAGGGTTATGGAGTGATATGTGAGATTTGAGATTTTCAAGGGGATGTCAATAATTGTTAAAATGGTTGGTAGTGAAGTTATTCTGATGTATAAGTAGAGATTTTATAGTTAGATAATTGAAATGATTGAGTTAGGTGGAAGTTTGAATGAGGTAGATGGCAAGTTAGGGTTTTATGGTTTTTTTTTATAAAGAATTAATATAAATTGAATTTAATTGGCTAAAATATGTTAGAATATGATCTTAATAATAAAAAGTAACTTAAAACATGATTTGGAATTGAATAGAATAGATTTCCTAAATTAAAAAAGATTGGGGCAAAAACTTAGAATTTTATAGGAATGTGCTAAAATAAGTTTAGTTGCCTAAAATGTATAAAATATGATACTAATAAAATATTTAAATTCAAAATATATATAGATGTTGAGAAGATTGGTCTTGCCATACCAAAGTAGTGCAAGGCACTTTGAAAGGTGAAGGAAAGGGTGTAAGTTTGGCTTAGCAGTTGTCTAGGTTAAAAGTATGTATATATATTGATGAAATATAATTCATTTGTATTATTTTTGGCTTAGCACATTTTGATATTAAAAATGTGCTGAGTTACTTTGTAATTGAGTTTTTAAATGCAATATTGTTTATTGTGGTATAATGTAAAATATATTACGTGCATTATGTTAAGCCAATATAAATGGATAAATAAGTAATATATGACAATTAAGGAAAAAGTGAAGAATTCCCAAAATATATAGGTAATGAGGTCACATTGTAAATGTAACAAATATTATTGAAAATGCGAAGAGTTATGTTGAATTAAGGGAATTATGCACGGATATGATAATGAAAAGAGCAAATGAAATAATGTGAAAGAAAATTGGTTATGGAAATGTATGTGATATGTGTGTTGCCTTATATAGTATATTGTTTCAGATAATTATTTTTAGTGCTATTAATATGATTTGTCTTCATGCTAGATGTTGGGCGTCACTTATGCTACGATGTGCCTACGGGTTAGACACTGGGTGTCACTATTGATAATGTTTTGCCTTCAGGGCTAGACACAGAGGTATCACCAAGGGACGAATATGATATTTAGATCACCGGTGTCATGATAGACTATGACATTTAGATCACCGGTGTCATGATAGACTATGACAATATCTCTGGAACTTAATTACTGCATAGAATTATTTGGGGCCAATGTATGTGATTGTGAAAAGTAGTTATTCAATATACGAGTAATGATGTGCTAGTGCATGATGCATTTTATGTTGAAATAAAAGCATAATGTATTGTTTTAAATATATTTTTATTATCAAAGTATGTACCACTAGGCTATTAGTTTAGCGAGATTTGTTTATTACACAGATGACAAGGTTGACACAGAAAGCCTTGTTAGACCTGACAATGTCTAGGGTTTAGGGTTATACAAAAAGTTTTGATTGACTGCCACGAGACTAAAGCCAACAGTTAACATGTATATATTTATTTTGATGAAACATGTCATTATATTAATATATGAAAATATTGTAGATTTCAAAGTTTTGGCTAATGTTATAAAGGCTTTGTATATTTTATATATTAATATATTTGAGAATTTTGAAGGATGTTAAAGTTTTCAGTATGTATGAATATTTTTTGGGAGTGTATAATTTTGTACATGTTGTGTTTGTTTGAATTTGGTAAATATTTAAATTATAAATAAAACTTTGACGAATTTTTTTCAAAAATTTTTCTTTAAAAGTTAGTATTTTTTTATAATTAATTACTAATTTATTTATTTATGTACCTAATAAAATAACTTTTAACTATTGTAATATCTTTCTTTAAATTATGATTTTTTTTAAATGATAATGATGTTAATATTTTTATATTTTGTATATGTATTTTATATATACAGAATTTATATACTGTATGTATATATGGTATTGAAATATTACAATATATGTTGCATATAATTTAATAAATATGAATTTTAAAATTTTATATATCTTTTTATATTATATATATTGAATATAATTTGGTAAATGTAAATTTTAGACTTTTATATGTTATTTTATATGTTATATATGTTACATATAATTTGATAAATATGATAATATGGAGTAGATATTTTTTAAAGAATATAGAAAAGCTAAAAAATTGAAAAAAAAATATTCTTTTAAAGTATTTTATCAAAGTGAAGTATATTATAATTGAAGAATAAAAAATTGTCAATCATTACGGTTGAAGAGTAAAAACAGTCAACATAAAAAAAACATTTGCCAACACAAAATCACACAAAACTTTCCAATTTGATTCATGTTTTTTCTTCAGCGACGGTGGAGAAAAGGCAGCAATGGTAGAGAAGAGGTGGTGGTGGTGGTGGTGGAGGATGAGAAGGCAATAGCTAAGCAAAGAATAAAAATAGATGAAACGAAAGAAAAAAAAAAAAAAAGAGGAAAGAAGAAGAGAAAGAATAAGAAGAAAAGAGAAACGAATTTTAAAGGAAAAAAAATCTTAATAATTAATAAATATGAAAAAATAAAAAGTTAAAAATAAAAAAGATAACAACAAAATTGAAAATAAAAAAATAATACACACACAAATATATATATATTCGAAGCCAAACCGGATCAGTCCAATAATATTTTACTCGGAACCAGACCCTACTCAACACACTTTCTCGCTCCATATTAAGATTCAACCCAATTTTCTTTTAAAATGCCCAATCCAATTGGATTGAGCCCAATCAGACCGAATTAGTCGGATTACCGGGTTGGGATGAACAATCATAATCTTTGCTAACTAACCAGCTACTGAATGCTAATTACACTCGTACATATATATAGCAACCAATGAGAAATAGAACTTACTCTCATATTTGGGCGTGTCGAAATTCTTCCGGCACCCAGCAGCCATCTATTATGCGAACTGGAGAATATCCAATCCTGATCACAGATTAATGTCTTCCTATCGTTAATATTTCTCTTTTAGCCATTTCGAATAAAATAGCTAGATGATTGAATTTGAGGAAATAACGGGTGACAAAACAAGCTAGTAAATTTCTCTCTATTTTAATCTTTATCAGAAAAATTTCCTTCCCGTATCTTCTGCCAGGCATCTACAATAATAACAAACTATCTCCGAGTTAAAATTAAACAGTATATGAAAAAACCTCATTATGAAGTTCATGGCAATTCGCAATGCAGTTCTCATATATTTTGAATTAGCGTTCTCAAAATTTTGATTGATTTTGCATGCAGGAACCAAATACAAAATCAGGTTCCTCAATAGTGACGCTCAAAACCTTTTACAGAAACCATCAATAATTAACAGCCAAAATATTCCCACACTTGCATGGAGTGGACGGTTGCTCAGAAGTAGTGCACGTTGTTAATGATCTGAATTGCGGCTGACGTGAAAAGAATCCCCATAAAGCAATGGGTGAATTGATGGCCAAGTGCAGAGTGCAGTAAACTTTGTCCGTTATTTTAAGATCTAAACTGTGCAGCTGATACAGTTCCAGACAAATGAAGGGTTTATGGAACAATTATGCTCTTGGGTCATCAGGCCTCTGAATTTCTGCGTGTCTTCTTCATTTTGTCTTGCTCCCGATATTTCTCCCGCCGTTCTTCTCTCCGGCGCTTTCTTGACAATTGCTCATCCTTGACTTTTTCTTCTTCGTATTCTTTCCTCTTCTGCTGTTCCTTGAGCTTCCGCTTCTTCATCTGCATAATCACATATGAGGCATAATTGTTGATAATTGCTGAAAATTTCTCAAGCAATATGACCACAAGCAAATAACATATTTACATGCAGCTCATATAAAAAATACACATGTAAATACACATTTGATTATTCGATCCAACAAGTATTTCCTAACTAACAAGGAAAATATGTCAGCAAGAAAAGTTCTTTTTCATTTTTTGTGCTGTTTATTAAGGCTCAGGGTATGCAGAAGGAAGTATGAAACCAATTGCCAGTACGATTAGCAGTTACATGATTTGGAGCTAGGTTCAGCTCTGAAGTGGCATCAGAGTAAAATTGGACAATGCACAAATTGGTAATGCAACAGAGAATCTAGCAAAAGGTCAAACACTTGAAGTGAGCACTACAAATGAGGATCGATCTCAAAGTCATTAATTCTGAATCCTGAAAATAGTTCTAATAAAAATGAGAACAATATTTGTCAAGTGCATACCTTCTCTTGCCTAATTCTTTGAAGTTGTTGAACGAGAGTATGAATTTTTCGCTCTTGAGGATCCATTACAACAGCTCTTCTATTTTCAAGAAGCGGCCGTTTCCGACTGGGTATATCCTTTGGTTTGGTCTTAAATGGGACTGCTGCCTGTAATGACTTCGGTATAACCAATGGGTTGAACTTCCTGGGCTTCCTTTCAATTGGCTGTTGGAACAAACAAACTAAATATTAATTAACAATAAAGAAAACAGTAAAATATTACCAGCTTTATGTAGAGGAATAAAGGGAGGGATGGGTATCACTTGGAGCCAAAATGACGCCAGCCTCAAAACAAAATATTACCTTGTACAGTGAATCCTTGTTAACAGGAATAGGGAGATCATTTTCCCTCCTTAATTCAGCCACGGTTTTCATTCCTCGCCAGGTCAAATTACGAGGTTGCAATGCCGTGGTCAATGGGTTATAGAACTGAGGAACTTCAACTTGAGTCCACGCACGCAGAAAAACAATGTCACTCATCAGGATCCTGTCCTCAAAGGTGCAGCGGGCAATTCCTTCTCTTGGTGCCCCTCCCTTTTTTTTGGGTTGGTTACCAATCTCTTCTTTTGCAGCCTGCCCATATTAAAATCGATTTAAAATCACCAAAATCACCTCTCATTTGTATAAGAGGAAGCGTATGCACACCATTAAGAACTTTGTCTACATAATATATGACTACAGAAAATACACCTAGAAATGTTCCCTTTTGGTATTACTAGTTAGTTCCACACATGCTCTACATGTGATTGTTGACATTCAAAAGTGTGGTTACATGCAATCAAATGCTAAATATTCCTGAAATAAAAATAATTTTGATTAATCAATAAAAATGCAACAAATATCATGAAAGAAAATTAAGTTCATGAAAATAAATTACATATTTTAATTTGATGAGAAATAACTTTTATATTAAATCAATATAATAAACAAAATAGTTTTTAATAATCTTATATTAGAATACAAAATAATAGATCTCTAATTTATTGAAAAAATTTATTTCCTCAACAAAAGAAAATTCATTCAATCTTATATCAAGGTTTTAGACATGCGAAAAAATTAATTAAATCACTAACTACTATTCCAACCCCTAAAATTAAAAATTACCAAGAGTTCAACAAAATAGAAAATATAAAATTTCCTAAATCAGATAATACCCATTATGAGGACAATGATGTAATAGATACCAATATAAACGATGCGTGACAAAAATACAATTAGTTATGCTATGCAGGTATAGAACAGAAATATAATTTGTAACTCGGAAATTCCTTTTATATTTGAATTATTTATCCCACAATACCTAATATAGAAAAATAAACTTGCTCAATAAAAAATAAAAGATAATGAATGAGAATTAAAAAAAAAAAGCATAATAACAAAATAATATTATACCATGATGATAAGACTTGAAATATCGTATCATAATTGAAGTTAAACATTAAGAATGCTCCAAATACACATATTTATAATGATACTTCTAAGAGTATTTACAAAGTAACATTAATGGATTTAAAAATCTGCATAAGATTAGGATAATATTTTTAATCAAATCAATTTAAGAATAAGGATGACTACGTATTTTTGGGCAATTCAAAAAGCTTGCCTTTAGGAGAATTTTATTTATATTGGAGTAATAGAATTTGTCGAGTAATGATGATGGATTTAAAAATCTTTATAAGATTAAAATTGTATTTTTAATCCAATCAACTTAAAAATTAGGATGACTCTTTTTGTATTTTAAATTAAAAACCATATCCCTTTTTTGCGCAATTCAGAAGCAGAAGAAAAACAGATCTGGGTATAAGCATTCACATTAAGTAAGCTTACCTTTTTCACCTGCCCCCGGATCCCACTAACAGTTCGAATAGCAGCACCTTCAAATCGAGCCACTTCAAGATCTGAAGTAAACATATTTGCAATCAGTGCTGTCTTCTTGAATATCTTACATGGGTAACCAACCAGCTTGACTTTCTTCATTATCTTTGCTCCATGGTTAAACTCAAGCACCACTGCAGTTGCAGTAATCCGAAATGCTGCCTGAAATTCAAACCAAAACTAATGATTTGACTGCATAAACTGAGGAAATGAAGAAACTGAAAATAGACGCTTGAAAAAAAAATTGAACAGAACATGAGGCATATAGCATTGAAGAAAGACGTTGACAGAAATACTGGTTATACATAAATCTAGAAATCAACCATCAAATTTTACTCCATTCAGTCTGATGAGTCCTTCAACAAAGTTCTTAACTTGAAAAGACATTCCTCAAAAATTTTACTCAAATGACGTCTAACACCTCAGATTGACCAAAACTATGAATTGCGAGGCAAGAAAGGTAACAATTTTACAGTCCAAGGAGAATATAAACTTTTTCATTTCACATTTTTTGTAACTCAAAAAAGCTTCATTTGTATCCTTGGTCCCACATTTACAACTTTAATTTTACAGTGAAGGGTTTCTTTTCATTATCTTAATTAGATAAGATACATGTCTACATCTTCACAAGGTATAAAATCTGTACCATATATAAAAATCACTTAAAAGATTATCAAAAAAAAAAAAAACTCTTGAATTGTCCAAAAAAAGATATAATTTTTAATATAAAGGACAAGACAAAAAAAAACCACCTTATCTTTAACTTAATTGAAATAAAAAAAAATTCTTTTGTTTAATTTAAAATGAATATATAAATTTATCATTATTAATTGTCTTTATGCTAACTGAATTGATATATTAAATTATCCATCTTCCAAATTATATATCAATTTATATTTTGTAATATCCAAAAAAAAAGTATACAAGTAGTTTTATGAATATAAATGTATCTTCTATAAAAATTATTTTCAATCACTATTAGAAACTACCCAATAGAAGTTCAAAGTTTAGATCACTATGTATTGGTTGAACCAATGACTTTTTATTCATCTCATTCACTAAAAAATAATTTTTTTTTTTGGATATTTCATCTGATATAATTGCTTTGATTTATCTTTTCTTTTTTGTTTGTATGCATATTTATGTAAGAAAATTATATATTTACCATAATCAATTGTTCATCATTAATTATTAGAACTCCGTAATAGGAGTATATAAACCTACAAATTTAAAAACTTTTCATTGCTTTAATTCGTCTTATTCATTATTTAAAAAAGGATTAAAAAATCATTCTAAAAAACATTTTTGAAATTTTAAAGAAATAAAGAGTATTTACTGGAGTAAAAAAGTTACATACTGATATGTTCTATTTAGTATTATCCTTTAAAACACAATATCAATAAAACAATCGACTGGTGAAAAACACTTGAATAAAATTTTATCAAACAATATTATTTCAGATTTACATATTCATATTTATGTATAAATCAAGAGTGGCTACATCAGTTACCTTATATTTGTCGATTGCAAATTTTTAAAAATCATATATTCATAATTAATATAAATTACATGTTTGAAAATCACCTAAATCACATGCAACGCATGTAAGGATTTGCAGGTTTGCGAGATGAACAAGGAAATAAGCTAGTCATTCCTAAAGGAAATAGCAAAAAATATTGATTAGGAAAAGAGAAACAAGGCATATATTTTATAAGATAAGTTTTTCATGGTTATCTGTTCAACTCATAGAGAATAAGTTCAGTAAAAACAAAAGCCAAAAAAAAATCACATATTAGTATTTTTTCTATATTTTCTATCTTGTTCTTTTATCAATTTTAGGTTAGATGCATTTTTTGACCTTCAAATATTTCACTTTTTAACATAATGTTAGTTATACGTCTCAATAAAAAAAACATAATGAACCAGAGGAAGGGTTAGGGACTTTATCTCATCTCAGTCTCACACAAACACATTTGCAAGTAAATGCTCAGTTTTTTTGTTAAATAAACAATCTTTTAAATCAATTTTGCATGAAGCTATTTGATAAAAGTATGCAAGGAAGAGAACTGTTTATCATATACATTTAAAACAAACTCATTTTCCAGTGACATATTGATGTTTCATATTTGGTTCTGCAAGTTGGAAGCTTGTAAACAGATAAAGTCCAGCATGTTTTCACTCTCATTTTTCCCATTAGAAAACGGAAGTCCGAAAAACTTTTATATGTTTTCAAAATAGAAGACAAAAAAAATACATAATATCCTTCAGTTAAATCAGTATTAACGTCCCTCTCAACATGCAACTTGTAAAGAAATTAAGAATTACCAAAAGAAAAGAAAAGAAAATTGAAACTTCTAACCTGATTGTTCGACAAATTCTGGACAGCGACCACCCCAGTGTTGGGAGGAGCAAGTGGGCCCCAAAACATGGCAATACAGTGCATGTGTTCTGGAGTGTACTTGAGCATGCGACACCTTCCATTGCGATCCTCAATTGCATAGACAGGTGTAGTTTGGTAGCGCCTCCAACCTACAGACACAATTATAGGGTCTCTAGTCTTCAGCACCTTCTTGTGCCATCTGTGCCGTTTTAACCTAGCCTGCAAGAAAGGCAAAAAAACAGTTAATGGCATTTGTTTGTGTAAGTTAAGTTGAGAAAACCAACCATTTTAAAGCATGATGTGACAATACAATGCAAACCTTTTTTTTTTTTCTTGAAAAAGCAACTTGTTTTATACAGATTACAAGTTTATATATGTTGTGGCTCAACATGACTTTTGAACTTTCAAAGCATAATTTAACTTTCATTTCCTAGTGCTATTTATTTCGAAGCTTTGATGATTAGAAGTCTCTAGATTCTCATTTTTACAATGGTTTTTCCCAGCTAGTGCAGAATATCGTCTTCCTTCCAAGTATAGAAATAACAGAAAATTTTACCTTTATTTTGTTTATCTAGAACTTCATAATTATAATTTAACCCATTAAATTTTGAAATTTTGGTATTTGAGCGAATAAAATAATTGCCTCTATTGATTTAATTTGTCAATTGACAGATCCAGTGAATTGCTGGAGAAAATCTGAGGTGATCTCTCCCTCATTAAAAAGAAGTATAAATCAGTTTCAACAGATAATGAGGAAGAATTAAGACACCAAATTTACCACCTAATAGCAATGAAGATCCGAAGGGAAGAGAAACTGACTAGCATCATCTATATTGCAGTACATAAAAAATAAATAAATAAAATAGAAGAGAAAGTTTGACACAATGGTAAGAGTTGTCGCCTTATAACCTAAAATCACGGGTTCAAGTCTTAAAAACAGCACAAAAGACCCCATGGATCCAGCCATTCCCTAGACCCCGCACATTGCGGGAGCGTTCATGTGCCGGGTTACCTTTTTTTTAAATAGAAGAAAATTGCAATGGCAAAAATGGTTAAAAAATAGAATCGAGAAGTAGTTTATCTAACCTGCATATATCCAACACTTTCCTCACCAAAACCAATTCCTCCAACCAAAATTGGGTGGCAGGGGTTAAAATGCTCGACCATCTCAAAGGGTACATTGTGAACTTCCAATCTTAGGTATTTCCCTGTTTGGAAGCCCTCAATTTCTAATCGAGTTTCATCATCAAGATCATCTAGTTCAGCAATATTCCTTTGTTTCCTGAGCTCAATCTCCTCCTTCAACTGGAAGAATCATGCATTGTAACCATGCATAAATACCAATCCAACCCTCAACTAAAAATGCAAATTAACTGTAACACACGAGAAAACTCACCTTCTCAACGTATCCACTTTCATTAGCTTGTCCCTGATCATACATGGCTCCTTGCTCCTCATCAAGTGATTCAGATCCATCATATGTAAATCAAAATTAAGGTTGCAAAACCAATTGCCCAATGCTATAGCAAATACAAGATATAAAATGATATTGTTTACATCAAGTTGACAAAAAAGTAGAGAAAGGGGAAAGAAAAAAGCAACATCTTCAAAATGATTGTGAAATACTCGCAACAACTACAAAGTTTAATGAAATTTTAAATAGAAAGGATATTGAGCATCAAATTTTGCACGAAGGGCTAGCTTTTTTAGTCTCCGCTCCTCAGTTGCAAGCTCATCTTCCGTCTCTATAGCACCATTACCAAATTCATCTCTCTTGCTGCTCTCTAGCTTATCGCCAGTTTCCAAATCTTCAAAATCACCATAGATGTTATCATCATCTTCTTCTTCTTCAGTGTTAGCCTCGGAGGGTTGATTTCTTCGGGCCGCTTTTGACCAGCCACGTTTGATAAAACGATAATGAATGCTTTTGCATGTCTCTTCCTCTTTCCAGTTTTTTAGATTTGCATAATTTGCAAATTTGGAACAGTCCTCAGCATTAATATTTGTACCATCCAAATCTTCTTCCAATTTCTACAATAAATAAGCCAAGTACAAATTAAGAGGGAAAGCACATCCAATCACCTTGTTTATTAGCTAGCACATTTTATCAAGAAAAGAAGATGTCTTGATGCCTCAAGTAGTGTTTCAAACCTTATTTCCTTCCCCTTTTGGCTTGAAAAAGTCATCTCCATCACTTTCCTCATCATCTCCACTTTCCTGCTCTTCATTAGTGGCAGATGTTGCTGAAGACATCCCATACACGAGTTGCATGAGACTGATATTTTGTCCCAAGATAACCCTTTCGCCCAATGACTCTTTCCACTTTGATACGTTGCCTAGGCCATCTTCTTAGAGAGCAATAAATAAAGAAAAAAAATATTATTTAAGGAAATTCTCGATGCAAAACCATCAAATAACTAAATCATTTCAATAATTACTCCTTTTCACAAATTTACTGGAATACTTTTTATACTATAATGGATATCTATACCTACGTTTCACATTAAATGAACTAAACTCATAGCAAAAAAATCTATAAATAAATTTACTATAAACAACTACTAAAGGCCTCATCTACATATTACAAGATACATAAGGAAAAACTACCATCCACATCATCATCATCTTCCTCTGAAACATCGGAACCAGAATATGATTGAGCATCCACATCATCATCATCATCATCTTCACTCCCATCTTCAGAGTCCTACAGTAGTGACTATGATTAGCACGATAATTCAATAAATATGCCACAACCTGTATATTTATGTTGCAACAAGTCACATTATATTATATTAGTAATCCACTGGCACAAAAGAAACATGTAGTCACAGCAACATGGAATGAAAATTAAACAGATCATTGACCAATTTTGCAGTTTTTTCTTTTTATAAGAAAATGTATACTAAGCTAGTTTTGATTGCTGGTCTTAAAATCAACAGTTCATTTAACAAAGCGAATTTATAAACCAATTAAAAAGCAATGTTGAACATTGCAAACCATTTTCTATAAAATTTTGATTGCCAAGGGTAAAGGAAGAGAAGAAAAAAGAAAAGAAAAAGAAAGGCCAACACAGTTAGTAAATTAATTCTATTGCACAGCAGAGTAATATTAAACAGAGTTGTAAAATCGAGAAGTTGTACCAAGCAAAAAGCAGGGTTGGACATTGGAAACTATTTCCCTATAAAATTTTGATCGCCAAGGCTAAAGAAGAGAATAAAAAAGAAAAGGCCAACACAGTTAGTACATTAGTTCTATTGCAAAATAGAGTAGTATTAAACATATAGTTGTCAAATCGAGATTCAAACTGAGAATCAAAATCCTCATTTTCTGAATCATGAATTGATATCAAATAAGATTCGGCTTAACTTTATTCAATTCCAAATCATGTATTGAACAAAAAATAGTAAAATATAAATTACTAATCAAATATAAGAATTAAAAAACAAATATGGAGGCATAAATTCAAACCATAATTACTAAACAGTACTAAAATAATATAAATAAATAAATAATACTAAAATAATGTAAATCATAATACATGAAGTTGTACCACTGTATTATTATTCTGGTCACCCACCACCACTAAATATTAAATGACAAGAATAAAAAGATAAAAAAAAAAAAAGACAGCAAATCAGCATCAAAGATCAAAATAAAATATCAGAATCAGTTTGCATGGACTTTTTTTTTGCCCCTTTTCATTTTTAACCAGGTGCTTTTATTACATTGTATTTTGAACTGTTTCATTTTACCTATTCGCTGTGATTTTTATGATTCACACTCGATTCTCACAATTCACATATGATTCTCAATTGATTTTGATCCACCTATCAGATTCAAATCAATGGGCTTCTTGATCAAACTGATTCAAATCATGAACAGTACGATTCTGATAAAACTGATTCCACACAGTCGGGCAAATGAAAAAAGCAGACATCATTTCAAAGCATATTAATTATGTTGCTCATAAATATTTATGTTCATGGAAGCACAAATAATAATTCCAATGCAGTAAGACGAGAAGAATTATATTAGCCCCTCTGTTATTGGATCACAGTTCTTCCCAGAAATGTAACACAAAACAGCAATGATTACCTTAAGATCCTTGTCATCAATGTCATTTCCAAACATAGCTTTTCTCCTGACTCTTCCACCATGAAACTCAATCTGTTCCTTCAAGTGGTCTTTAAGGTTAGCTTGATGATTTGATGTGTCACCATGCTCATCATCATAAACCCGATCTTCCCCGTTTACCATAGCATTCCTTTGAGACACTCTATCATGATCAGATGACTCTAAATCATCCAGATCTTCAGTATCGCTTTCTTCTCTAAATTCATCAGGTTCAATTTGTTCTGCAAGCTCATTCTGCTTCAAAGGCTCTATATCACGCCTCTTCACCTTATTATTAACTTTTACATCATTTTGAATTTCAGATGTAGGATCCCTACTGAAAAGGTTAATGAAGCTTTTCTCCAATTTTTCATCAATTGAATATTTTGTGTTCTGTAGTGATTTCACTAAAACTTCACCCACATCTTGGTCGTTTCCTGCAAAACAAGAAAACAGAAACAATCAGAAGTGCATTTTTCAACAAGATAGGACTATATTTTTGCCACTTGCCTTATGTCCCATGCCTAGCAGCAACATCACTTAAACGTAATATGCATGCAGTTCATACAACTCAAAGAAGCATGCCCCACAATGGTGAGGTACAAGAACTAATGTATTTTACAATGAAAAATGTAACAAAAGGATAAACTGAAAAAACAAAATTGATACAGCTTCAACTAACAAAACAGAACTAAAGAATACAATAATAAATTGTGAACCTTTGCGTTTTGTTGCACCACTTTCATCATCAACTTTAGAAAACTGAACAAAGTGGTCATTTAATGTTATGAACACCGCGTCCTTGTCATACAGCAGGTCTCCAATGCCAGACATGGGTGCATAAAACAGTTTTTCCTTGTCTCTCAATCCCTTCTTTTTGGCAGCTGATGGCAGAGGACAAGGGTCAGCCAAGGCTGTAACACCAGCCAAACTGTAATCACCAACACCAGCAATATGCACCTGATTACCAAATTGTTTATTACATTGCAAAGGTTAAATTTTAGGATAAACATGAAGACAAACTGCATTTTAGCTATAAGGCTCAAACATAAGAAACATCAAAAGCTTATATCCTATGGAGCAAAATTGATAGTTCAACTGTTCATTAGCCTTTTAAAGGCTTGGCTAAAAAGAATTCTGCTGCATGTATTCATATTCAAGAGTATAATTAGTCTTCAAAGCCCAAAAGCTTATTGGAGCTACAACTGTATTAGCTCGCTGAAAGTATTTCATCCTTCAGCCTTTTTCCCAAGTTTCAAAGGTCACAGTTTCAGAAGCATGATTCCATCTACTACCTCAGATTCATATCATGCATTTTGAATAAGGATAAGAATAAAAAGAAAAGCTCTCCTGCATCCAAAACATACTGATATATGTTTAAATTAGACACATATTGACTGTTAACAAATAGATAATTGTCAGGTCATAAATTGACGGTTTAGCTTCTCCAGGGTCAATATGTGGTCAATAACTAAAAGTCTAAAAGGATAAAAGGCCAATAAAACTCAAATAAAACAACTCTAGTTTTCACTTGTGGCTCCAACTAAAGTTAGCATACTCCATGATTGTGAATGACATGGCAGTAAAGGAAGTACCTTAGTGCCCTTTTTCAAATTGCAACCCCTCAAATAACCATAAAGTGCAACATTCCTATTGCATTTATTGTCCATAAGCACTTGTTGACGAGGAGTTAAGTCTTCAAATCGATCTACTAAAATGTATGGGTGAGAAGTTCGCCAAGATAATGGATGAAACTTCATAACAGAAATAAACCGTGCAAGATTGTGAATTTCTCGCTTAGGATACCTATTATTCAGGATAACAAAGGAAAGCAGAACAATCAACTGCATGATAACTAGTGTACATTGTGAATTTCAAAGTAGAAGTGATGTGTGACCCAAAATAGAGAGCACTGTATAGACACTTACTTTCCATGTATAAGACCAGACAAATAGAACAATTTTGCCCCATCATATATTTCTGTCCAGAAACGGTGCTTGAGTCTCTGCTTCGTTTTCTTAAGTTTCTTCACATCCTTGAATTTATCAAGGTGAGTAAGGACTCCCATAACCTTTGGGAATCCATGAACTTGTAAAATATTGAGAAATTCAAAGGTCTCCTGAAACAAAAAATAGATACACATAATCAAGATCTTGCTTTTATCCAGTCTTGATAAAACTTGCTTTACCAATCCTTCCCAAAATGATACATAACAAAGTCAAGAGGAGAGAAAAGGAAAACTCCTCCAGCAAACCAGAAGCAATTAACACAAGAAGCAAATATTACAGACCAAATATCTCACCATTTCAAAGCCATAGCTTCCATCGATCAACAGCAAAGCTAGATCAGCAAATTTTGCCGCATCAATCATCCCATTTATATCATTTGGGCACTCCACAAACTGAATCCTCCTTTGCTTGCCTAGAATATTTCATACATTCCACATGGTAGCAAAAAAAAGGTAAGCTTAAACTGAACAAATGATAAAGAACCTTCAAGCTTCACCCAGGTCGAGATAGGGAAAAAAAAAAACCTGACACAATTGTCATCGGGCCTTGAACCTCAGGCAAATTATTCTTCGTATAATGTTTTACGAGACATTTTATTAATAGTGACTTGCCAACCTGCCATAAAAGTACAACCCAATAAATGATTTATAGTTTATGGTAGCATCCATTAACATCTACCTATCGATAGAAATAATTATGATCAGAAACAGAAGTATTTTTCTCCCTCCGAGTCCAACCCACAATTGCAATCATGCAATTCAAATTCGTCATGAAATAATACTTTATCATAATTGGCTCTTATGATAATTATTCAAATCAACCACCGCCATTTGCTCTGCAACCCCACCCAAAGAAATTTTAAAATTTAAAACATGAATACCAAAACCAAATTAAGATAAATTGTCCCCTAACAACTATAATCACATAATCAATCATAAATACCTTAGGTGGTCCATGCACAACAACAACATAAGGAGGTGGTTCACCATAAGACCGATCAATAGACGGCACATGAAGCCTTCGCTGCTCTTTCTCTACGGCTCGCGACTGTAAACGCTTGGCTTTCACAGATGAAGTATAAGCAAAGGCCTAAACAGCACACAGAAATATCCCCAACGTAAAAATTTAAAAAATAAAACAATAATAATTTCATACTCTTCCATTATTGACTTCTATTGCAGCACCAAAAAGATATCAGTAGAAAAAAATAATTAACCTTAGGGTTTTTCTTAATTTCCTTAGTTGAGTCATCACCAAGCTTCTTCTTTTTATCTGATTTTGTCCGCCTCTTGGGACCTGCTTGACGAAACCGATGAGCCTTATGCAACTGGTCCTGGCTGCCACCATCTCTAGCCATGCTAGCAACTAAACAAAGAAAAACTACCCGATACAACTGCAAAAAAAAAAAAAAAAACCCAAAATGGGATTAATGGACTGAATTTGCTTCTACACAAATTAGTTCTAAGCAAAAATAAAAATTGAACTTAGAACCAACCGTGGTATTTTGCAGCTAACAATTATATATATTGTGTACTAATAAAATAAATGGGGGATCAATCAGTTGATAGTGAATCTCGCATACTCACAGGCTGGCTGTGCGGAGCAGAGAGAACCCAACAGGATTATAAGGAAAACAAGCAAAATAAATAAAAAAGAAAAAAAATATAAAGTTGCTAGCTGCCACAGCGCGGGAGCGGTGGCGGCAAAACACACGAGAGAGAGAGAGGAAACGAGTTTAGGAGTTGCAGTATGATTACAGGGCAGGCGAAGGTGGCAGTGGCCGCAATAAATAGAAGAAGGGACAAAGCTTTAACGAACCTGAGCTAGAGCACTTGATTGATGAACAGAATCGTCGAAGTAGTGTAAAAAACTGGAGGTTTTGATGGAAGCTGGAAGAAAGAGCGAAAGAGAATAAGAGATGCTGAGGAGAAACGAGGGTTGTTACGGCGATAATGAGAGGGTGACTCATTAGGTCAGGTTTTATTCCCTAGTTAAAACAGTGTCGTTTTTTTTTTACGCAAAGATTCACCGTTTTAGGCTTTTAGTTGTACCATTGTTTGTTTAACAGATTTTGGTTCTATCACAAGCGAATAAGTTCCACGCTACCGCAGATTAATGATATTTTATATTATTTAAAATTTAAAATAAAAAATAATTTATATATGAATTTAATAAATAATAATAATAATATATAAAACTCTTATGCTATTTTTTTTTTAATTATCTCTGCCATTTTATTTATACTTTAAATAGGGAAGCCTCATACAATCAGTATTAATAATTCCTCTAACTATGTGAGGAAGTGAAGCAAAAGAATTAAAAGTTACAGAGATATTGTTGAGCCTACCAAAAATAGCTAAAGAGTGGGCTACTTGGTTACCCTCCCTATGAATATGAGTGATAAAATATGAAGTGGAAAGAAGAAAAGAAGAGATAAACACCACTTGAGGATCCAGATGAAGAGACTGATCTTGTTGAAAAAGGAGAAACAGATGATAGGAGTCAATCTCTATGTGAAACGGCGGCGAGTGAAAAGTTGAAGCCCATCTTATTCCTTCATAGGTCGCACATAAATCTGCCTTACATGGTGAAGTTGCAGAAAACAAAGAAACATGACCAGCTATGAAGCCTCCATTAGAGTCACGAAGAACCGAGCCACCTGAAGAGCGATAATTGGTGAAAGACGAGTCTATATTCAGCTTCACCGAAGCAGAGCTTGGCTTTCTCCAATAAATCAGGACCAGCTTTCTCAGATTATGGCCAAAATTCTTAGGCAGAAGTTCAAAAAATCTCCTGTCAAGCATACGGGCAAACTTTTTGTTGGAGTTAGCAATGCCCCAATTATACAGGTAACTTCGAATTTGCTGCAAGAGAAGAGATAGAGTGAAAGTTTCATTGCCCCAAGTATAGCCACATAAGGCTTTCCAGACGTGCCAGATTATAATCTGAGGAACAAACCTACGAAGGATACCTGTAGTAGAATATGGCCTCGACACCAGCCACCATTTCATTAAATATGGACGCAGAGGCAGTAGATTTGCAGTCGGCTCTAAAAAGAAATCTTCCTCGAAGAAAGACCAAATACCACGAATTTGAGGACATTGCAAAAAGATATGGTTTCTGGTGGGCTCTGCATAGTGGCAAAAAGGACAACAGTGAGGTCCTACCACACCAAAACGTTCCAAACTATAGGGAAGAGAAAGCAAATCATGCCACAAACGCCAAGTAAAAATCGATATTTTCAGAGGGAAGGGGGACCTCCACAACATCCGGCAAGATAGGGTGCTGGAGTGATGATCTCTGATCTTGTCATAAACCTTTGAAAAAACAAAACTATGCTGCTCAATCATAATATCTGAAGCCAAACTATGGACTTGGCACAACCGTTTCCAGGAGCAAGAATCAATAATTTGATATGTCATGAGGCCTGAACGATTATATTTTTGAAACATATAATTCGCCCAGAGAGAATCCCTCTGCATGTAAGAACACCATAACTTGATGGAAAAGGTATCTTGAACAGAGGCCAAAGAGCGAATTCCTAATCCCCCCTCCGACGTGGGAAAACATAGTTTCTCAAATTTAGCCCAATGAAACTTGGCACGACCATCACAACTGCCCCAAAAGAAATGAGCCATAATAGCTTCCAAAGTATGCATAACTTTTTTCGGCATTTTCATAGCGCCTAGCATGTGCATTGGAATAGAGCTCAACACATGTTTTATCAAGAGTAGTCGTCCTCCGGGGGACAAAATCTTCTTAGTCCAACTTTGAAGCTTGGCTTGAAATTTAGAAATCAAATCTCTACAGTAAGAAAACCGATTAATACCTTGATATACCGGGGCTCCCAAATAAGTGAAGGGTAGAGACTTCTTCTTGATGGACAAAACCGAATCCAGTCTGGCAAAAGCTTGAGGGGATATTGTTTTTGGTCCATAAAATGAACTCTTGTCAAAATTTATAAGTTGACCCGAGATTGATTGGTACTGTTGAAGGAAACTTTTGAAGTTGCCAATGCTACGCTTGTCAATATACTAAATTTATATTATCAATTTAAAATTAAAATAAAATAATAATAAAGGCCAAAAATTTAAAATTTATTATTTTAAAAATTATGATTTACAAAGTCTAATAAAAATAAAAATAATGAAAAGTAGTCTTACTAAGATATTGATTTAAAACATTTTAGTATATACTCTAATACTAATAATAATATAATAGCATACGAATTAAAAAGAAAAATATAATTAATTAAGAGTAAAATAAATAATTTTTAATATAATTAATAAATTATAACTAATTATTTAAAAAGTAAATAGAATGATTTAAAATGTAAACTTTTTTAATTTTTTTTAAATTCGAATCTTGATTTATCATTTAGAATGTAAACTTCAAACGGGCTTTTATTTTTTTATATTTTCATGTGTTTATACAAATTTTTGAATGTACAGTTTTTCTTTTTTCTTTTTCTTTTTTTTTTTCTGTAGTGTGAACAATTTAGATATTAAATTATATGTTCAATGCATTTTATTTATTCTTTTTTTAAATTTTTTTTTGTTTAAAATGAGAAAATATATAACGGGGATAAAATATTAAAGGCTGCATGTTTTAAATATATAATATTCAATATATTTTGCCTTGTGGCATGCATACATATCCAACCTAAAATACTAAAATACTGCAACTTTTACACTAAAATAAAATAAAAGTTAAAATTCTTCTTTAACCCATTGCACTATTTTTTACACCAAAAAAGCATATTTTTAAAGATATTCCTTTTTATCTACTTTTTATATATTTCACTAATTACACGCATAACTTTTTATTTACCAATTAGCTATATAATTTTCTATTCACATATTCATCCAAGAATATATTTTAGTATTTAAATATTTAGTAAAAATTAATACATTAATAAAAAATAATTTTATTAATTAATAAAAATAAAATATTGATATATTATTGGAATATAAGTAAAAATAAAAATATTAAATATTGACGAAAAATATAAAAGTAAATATTATTGTTCAATTAATCATATGAATTAGTATATTCCTCCCATAAATTAATGATCGACTAATACATTTACGAAGGGTAATGTGAGTATCTTTATCCTTACTTTGCATATAACAGATAATAAATTAATTAAATCTTGTACTTTCGTTTACTACCCTTTTAATTTTTGGTGTAAGCGTTTTCCTCGCATCGTGAATTGGTGCATCAAAATCACATTCATCTTCGATTATCATACTATGCATAATAATACATGTAGTCATTATATTATTTAATACATTTTTTCTCCAGCAACGTGTCGGTCCTATCACAATTGTGAATCGTGATTGCAGAACTCCGAATGTACATTCAACATCTTTTCTATATGCTTCTTGTTTTATGGTAAAATATTTTTTCTTTCTACCTTACAGCTGGTGAATTGTTTGCATGGTAGTAGACCATTTCAAATATATACTATCAGCTAAATAAGAACTCATATTAGACTCTTTTTCTTGAATAACATAATGAGCGGGAGGAGCAATATCTTGAGCTAGATTAAAAAAAATTAGATAACTCTAATACATTGACATCATTATTAAAGCCTGAAAAATCAAAATATGTGTGTCATATCCACATGTCATAATTTGCTACTGCTTCGAGAATAATAATTGGTGACCTTAAGCGAACTGTGTATTGTCCAAGCCATACAGTTGGACAATTTTTTCACCTCCACTATAAAAATCTGGGTCTTTCCCGGCGATTTTTTTAGTCTATAGAGGCGGTTTTAACCGCCCCTACAATTATTAGAGGCGGTTTGGAAAGCCGCCGCACAAGCGGCGCCAATGCCACCGTCTCTACGTCATAGAGGCGGTTATTAGGTCCGACGGGGTAGCTTCAAAATTAGCGGCGGTTTATGTAGCAGCGCCACAAAACCGCCTCTAGAACACTTAATGAACTGATCACAATTTTGCCGCCAAAAATGAATAGTAGCGTATGTAGCGGCGGTTAAAACCGCCTCTACGTTTATTTCAACTGAAAACGGAAAATGCAGCCAAAATTAAGTAGAGGCGGTTTTAACCGCCGCTACCGCTAAAATTTAGTAGCGGCGCATATAACGGCGATTGAAACCGCCTCTAATTATTTTTTTTAAAAAAAAACAGATGCGCCTCTAATATTGTTTATCAGCGTATGTAGAGGCGGTTTAAAACCGCCGCTATAAATTCCATGCTAGATTTAAATTTTTTGTAATTTACAATTTTGCTAGTATTTATATTTGGCGATTATAGGGATTCTTTGAACAATTTTTTTATATTCTTTTTTTTAATGGAACTGATTTTGTAATCAAATAATATAAATACACATGTTAATTTGAAATAAATTAATATACATATATACTGTAAGCTAAAAAATAAATTACACAATTAAAACAAATCTGTTTCATTAATCTTTCAATAAAATTTATCCTAACAAGTTTACTACTTGTGCTTTTTAAAAAGTACTTTGAGCCAATATGCCAAATAAGATTTTCATAACAAGCTCACTATTTATGCTTTAAAAAGCACCACGAGTCAAAATGCCAAAAGATCACTAAATTACATTTTAATATACCTTCAAACTAACCATCTAGACATTATCCCTCGGATTATGACTTGAATGTGACGAAATATTAAGTGGAGAATATCCATCTCGGTTAGTTGCTGTATCATTATTGACCTCCTGTAAATAACATTAAAAATATTTAATAAAAATAACACTTGATGTCAATGAATGGAAATATATCAATCCACTAAATGAAAAGCATGTATTATGAATAAAAACCATAAAAGTTTATCCAATGAAAGAAACAATCTATTAATTATAAAGGTCAGTTTTGCTAACAAATTAGACAAGTACAGGCATATAAGCACCGTCCAATAAAACAATGCTAACTCCAGATAACAAATCATAAATGAAACAATGGTTTAAAATTTGAATTTCAAAACAAAAGAATTCAACTGCATGTTCCAATGAAACAATCATAAATGAGCTACATGAAGATGAGGCACTAGCACAACTAACCGATTGCTTCCTACTCATTAAATCATCCAATCAAAAGAAATCAAATCAGAGTTGTAGTTATATTACCTCAAGAGCACCCGGAAATGTTTTGGAAATCCATGATTTTAAACCATTCAAAGTTGCTGCCACTGAATCATATTTTCCAGTCACTTCTTCCAATTGTTTCTCAAGCATATCAATTTTCTTTGATTGTGCATTATCTGAAGATTCACACCTTCCTCTCTTCCGACCAAAATAATTTGTCGGTGTAGGACCAAGGCCAACACCTCGCACTCGACCATTGTGTTCTTGTCCCATGACTTCTTGAAAAACTTGTTCATTCAATTCAGATGAATCAATAGAAGGATCTTGACTTCTTTCGCTTATTAAAGAATGGGCTTTTTCCTACAAAATGAAACTTATATAAGCAGAGGAATTTATAGTTTTTAAATATATAATATAAATGATACTTACAATCAATTGTCTAACTTCATCATCAATATAAGTCCCATCCTTTCTCTTATGGGTTTCTTCATAAAGGCTCAATCTATCAGGTACTTGTCCAGTTTTATCAATCTATAATCCATCAAAAATCTCAAATTAACTAGTAGAAAACATGTAATCAAACTATTAGTACATGCAATTTCAAAATAGACGCTAATTACTCATACCATTTCTTTTCTTTTTCTCGCATAGCTTTTTCTTCCACATGTATGTGCATTTTTCTTCTTCGTTGCATTTGCTTTGTTAATAGCACTTAACTTCTGAACAATAAAAAAGAATGACAAGTGAACATACATTGTATAAAATAATTATACAGAAGAAATGACCTGGACCATATCAGCTATGTCTCATTACTCCCTAAATACAGGAACCTTGAGTTTATTAGTGCTTGGTGGATATAACCAATAGTTTTTTTTTACTGGATATAAACAAAAGTTTATTAAAGGAACATAGTATCCCAATTCCCTAATCCCATATTCATACACAGCACGAATACATATTATTAAACGAAAATCATATATTTTGGAGATGTAATTAAATTGATTACTCCCTTACTTCAACTGTTATATGCATTTACTAAAAACCAAAAGGAAATTCAAAAAGGAAAAAGAGAAAGAGAAAGAAAAAAAAAAAGCTATGCCAAAGTCAAATGATTAAGATGCAAAAAGATTAAACTTCGAAGTGCAATCCAAAAATAATACATGCATTTCTGCAAATATACCTTGCTAAACAACTACTACTTAAATGCAAGATGACACCAGCCAATCTTGGCAGGAGCCTCAAAAAACTAAACTATGTAGGTGACCCTTAGAGCAAACAAGCTACCTTTGCACATAGTTCAAAATAAAAAAAATAATAAAAGAAAACACTCAATCAACTAATATGCCCATGAACAATCACAATGATTCTTTACTTCACTCATAAAGCATATGTTAGTGATGTGATTCCCTGCAAGATTTCATTAATTCCAAGAAAATAAACTCATTTACGCGAATAGATTAAATAAAAAAAAGGGAGAAAAAAAAAGACCAACACGGTGATTTGGCATTTATATTTCTTTCATACAACAACAGAGCTAAATTTTTCTAAATCTTGAAGAAAATGTTGGTGGTCATGGGGGAAAATACTAGGGGAATTCAAAATTTCAAATATCTTGAAAGGCATGAGTTCAGTTGTCAAGAAACATCTGTATCATTACATAGTATAGCTATTCCTACTTGTTCGTTGCAAGTCTCTAAGCTAAAGCAACCACTTAGAATAAACATTTTACTTCCACATTAGAGCAGATAGAAACTCAAGTGGATAAACATTTCATATTGAAGAAAATATTAAGAGAATAATATAGTACCATAACCACGGACGCACTTGAAAATCCTGAACAAACTGCATCCATGAAGGGACAATCATGACCATAATGAGACAAAGGGAAGCAAAAAACAGAAAAGCTCTTCTCCTCTCATTATATGCCTCTGATCCAGAGGTGGTTGCAATGAAAAAATAAGCCCATATCTGTAGAACAGATTTAAAGACAACTGGGAATAGAAGAAGACCAAGAAGTAGACCCTACATGGAAGAGAACAAAATTAACTATCCAGAATGTGATTATAATAATGACTAATTTATAAAAGAATGATTAGCTTAATTGATAATTTCACCAATTAAAAGATCATACCTGAATGATAGTACTTATCTCACTTCTTTTAACCCTGTATTCAACAGGAACTGACTCTGATGAAACGAAGCATCCATAAAGCTGTTGAAACGATATTCATCACCAGCATAACATAAAAATTCCAGGCTTAATCCAGGGAAAAATAGTAAAATACCTTTTGAAAGCACTAGCCTTTGCAATAGTACAAGCCAGCATGTCACCAAGTAAAGAACAATGCCCACAGTCACCAAAAGTGTTTCTCCTAGATAGACACAAGGCAGAAATAATTATAGAGTGAGAAAAAGGAAAGATCCAACTGAAATACATCTAAAAAGTATAGAAAAGAAATATAAAGCCATTAACATAAGAAGTACAGAAATTAACTTCAGCTACTAATCACTTACTATATATATATTGATGATAATAAAGTCCTTACAAATTACAATCTATATTGTTTGCTTTCAAAGAAATCATGCTTTGTATTAAAGAATAAAGCAAATTAATTAAAATTAATGAAGGTATAATCCTTTAATTATCGTGTATGTCATTATAGAAAATTGAAGCCACCAAGAAATTAATGCCGTGAGGCAATCATTGCTACATGAAAACTCATTGTTTTAAGGTTTTACCAGTAACTGCTGCAGTGGATTCATCGCAGTAACAAAGAAAATAAATGCACAGAAGATTATGTGATACTAATGAGATAACTCAATTGACAGGGAACATACAAACATGCATTAGAAGCTCTCATGTGCATACATGATATTAGAGTCCTGACTGTAGAAATGAGGAAACTGAATGCACTTGCAAAAGCAATAAGATATCATAGACAATTATAAGCCATTCTTCTGTCACAATATTTTTTGTTGGTAAACCAGAAACCATAAATGATATGCGGCAATGATAAATTTCCATCCAATTTCTGAAAGAAAAGGAATGCATACCAGTCTTGTATTACAATATAATTATTGAACTCAATATCTATAATACCATAGGAATACCCAATGACAATAAAGAAAAGCATATAATTTTAGCAATGCCACACATACCAATGGAAGCACATGATGGGAAAGTATTAAGTAGATGGTGTACTAATCTCACAGCTACAAATCCATGAAAGAGCACCCACAGTAATTTTAATGTTGTCGGTATACCTGTAAAACAAATAAATGCAGTAATCAAGAATAGAAGTCTCAACAATGCAAAGTTTCACAAGCTGAACCACCACTACAGACAATGGTTCATACACCTCTGATCATTCTGAAAGAAGGGGATTGGTTCAGATATCCACAAGAAAGCGCATAAATTGCTTACTTTGTTGATACCTCAGCCAATGAAAGAAAATGAAGTCAAAAGCGTTGCACACACTAGGAGTATAACTGCAGACTTACCAGTACAAAATAAAGTCAAAAGCGCTGCACTCAAAATAATGCAACCCAAGCTAAACTTAGAATCCCATGATCGATGTGGCGGGGAGTGAGCATTATCCAATGAATGCCACATGATAAAACACAGGAAGATAAGCACGCTGAAGCAGCTAGCAGATGCGGCCCAATATTGCACTGAAATGTCATCAAGTTCTGCATAGAAAATTAAGTACATCATCTCAAAGCGACATCTAGAGAGTTTGATGACTGAATATCATATTATAATAAACTAAATCTGGAGTAAATTATTGGCCTCAATTCACCATTAACTGACACAAATATTTTCGAAATAAAGACTAGCTATGCTCTAATAACAGTTACCTTGGTATTCAATTTGATGCAATGAGAAAGCTCTTGAAAGCTGTATAAGCTTCGAAATCTTGACAGCAGGTAATGTAACTGCACCAAGCAAAATCCCCGAGGAAGCACCAGGCCTGAAAATCCACAAATTAGCGAATTAAGGAATAAATTTTATAAATTTTTCAGAGATAAAGGGCAAATGTTTATAAATCCTCTCATGACCACCAACATTTTCTTACGAACACAGCAGTAAACCCAACAAAAACACTCCAAAATACAATAATCTCTATCCTAGCAGATTTCTTGCAATAAAAAACTCCGCAACCAAAAACCAAAGATCAGCAGATATCAGCAATACAAAATGAAAAAAGAAAAAAATCTGTAAAAAAATTTAAAATTAATTGGCCGGAAGTGAGCAAGAAAGAAGCACGACAGAGCAATTTGTCCAAATTAAACCAAAATATGAATATATATATATATATATATAATAATCAACGAAAAAATTCAGTATCAGATTAACACAGAGAACGCACAAAAATGAGCCCAGAAAAACGAGCACAGGAAAACCTAAATTTAAAAAATAATAATAATAATACCTTCACGAGATGGTAGTGAAAGGATGAACGGCAGATCAAAAATGGCAAGAACGGCATTGTCTAGATTAAAGCCAATTACTCTATCCCATCAAACCCCAAAAAACTGACATGCAATTCAGATAAACCCCAGTAAAAAAATCTAAAACAAAAAAAAAATTCAAAACCCGTAATACACTACCTGGAAGTGGAGAGATCAGGTAAGCTTCGAGTACCGACGAACAACGGCTGTGCTTGAAATGAGGCAGAGACTTAACGTCTTTTACTTGAACGCTGAGGTCCTGATTAGGTTAGAGAACGGCCAAAGAGAGAGAAAAGAGCCGAGCCGTAAGACAAAGGAACAGAGATAGAATGGAGGGAAATGAAAGACGAACAGTGGGAAGAGGCAAGGGAAGGAGAAAAACCAGAAGTCGAAAATAAAACTGTTAGACAGAATCAACTCAAATCAAAATAAATATAGAAGAGGAAATCACCTGAATTGCTTCAAAACAAGAACCGCCTCGCTCGCTTTACAGTATAAATCGAAATCGAAATTAAAATAGAAATGGAAGAGTCAGAACTCCTATAAGCCCAGAGTCAGAACGGATTTTGATGATTTCAACGGATTTTGAAGGAATGGCTTGATGGAGTTTTAACGATATTCATGGAACGGCTCGAAGGATTTCGATATTCTGCGTTAGGGTTTCATTATTTTGAAGGATGAAATGCGAATGAGAGATGTGTTATGGTAATTAGCGAAAAATTGAACGCAAACCGCGAGTAATTATTGAACCGCTATTAGAGGCGGTTTATTTGAACGCCGCTACCAAGCACCACTAACAGATATCTTTTATATACTAGAGGCGACTTATAAAACCGCCTCTACATTTTCACCGAGAAAACCCATCTTTTTTGTAGTGCTCCAATGCACACAATCTAGATTGTCTAAAAATCTTGGAAAACCACGTTGTTTACCAACATAAAGTAGCCTAGAAATGTCATTAGCGATCGATGTTCTTAGATACTGAGCAGAAAATATCTCTATACTAGCATGATAAAATCTTTACATACATTCAATTGTTGTTGACTCGCCTATCTTAATGTACTCATCAATAGCATCTGTTGGTAGACCATAAGCCAACATTCTGAATGTAGCTGTTATTTTATGTAAAGTTGACAATCCCAATCTTCCAAGTCCTCACTTCGTCATTCGAAGTAATTGTCATGACCTTTAACTGCGTCGACAATACGAATGAACAAACTTTGTAACATCCGGTGTCGTCAATGAAATAAGTTTTCTCCATATCGTGGATTCTCAACAAAGTAGTCATTGAACAAATTATGAGCTACAGTTTCTCAGTCACGGTTGATCACTACACATTTAGGAATTGAACCACCATGAGTCACTTCATTGTTTTGTTCGATGAAGTAATTAGCAAGGGTTATATTATTATGAATGATCACCTGAAGAATTGAATTTTCATTTGCATCAATCGATGTGATATTATTTATTGATAATAAAGTATCATCGTCATCCGAAGAGGAAGTTGATTACAAATACAGTGGAACTCTATTGTCAAAATTCATATTCAAAGTGAGAAGATTTATGAAAATGTAAAGTAAAATCAGAGGTTTTTTTTCTCAAAACAACAAGGATTGTCAATTACATAATTATGTTATGTGCTATTTATAGAAGATAAAGAAACTTATATTATAATATTCAACACATAGGATTCTCATTCTTATCAACTTGTTAAAAAATCAAAATTTTCTTATTGGTACACATAGGATTCCTAACCCTTATTACTTAAGAGTAAAGCTGATAAAAATAATTTAATGCGAAGGATTTCCATCTTTATCAACTTGTTAAAAAATTCAAATTTTCTTATTGGTACGCGTAGGATTTCTAACCCTTATCACTTAAGAGCAAAGCTGATAAAAATAATTTAATACATAAGATTTCCATCTTTATCAACTTATCAAAAATCCAAATTTTCTTATTAGTACGCATAGGATTCCCAACCCTTATCACTGATGAGTAAAGATGATAAAAATAATTCGATACATAAGATTCTCATCCTTATCAACTTGTCAAAAAATTTAAATTTTCTTATTAGTATGCATATGATTCCTAACCCTTATTACTTAAGAGTAAAGCTGATAAAAATAATTCAACACATAAGATTTTCACCCTTATCAACTTGTCAAAAAATCCAAATTTTCTTATTGGTATGCATAAAATTTCAAATCCTTATCACTTAAGAGTAAAGCTGATAAAAATAATTCAACACATATGATTTCTATCCTTATCAACTTGTCACAAAATTCAAAATTTCTTATTGGTACACATAGGATTCCTAACCCTTATCACTTAAGAATAAAGCTGATAAAGATAATTCAATCAATACATTGGATTCTCATCCTTATCAACTTATTCAAAAATCCAAATTTTCTTATTGGTACGTATGGGGTTCCCAACATTTATCACTTAATAGTTTTTTCCTATACATATCATTGTCATGAATTGTACTTGTTTATTATCTAAAACCATCCTTTTACCTTTTCAGGAAAAAAAATCCCCTTACTATGAAAAAAAAATGAGTACCCGATTTGCTGGATATACTGTTAGTGAAGATATGCTCCTTTGCCAAGTATATTTAGATATTTCTCAGGATCTTATTACGGGTAGAAACTAATCTTCTAATAAATTTTGGTCTCATGTAGAGGAAGCTTATAATGAACACCGCTTAAAGTAGTAGGAATATCGATTCATCCTATCACTCTATTCTCGAATGGATATTATAATTGCTAAAGTAAGAAAATTGAATGGGTGCTTAAGACAAATAGAATATATGAATCCAAGAAGTACTTCAAAGGAGAAAAATATTGTGAGTAGCCTGCTCAATTTTTTTTTTCAATTTTTTAACTTTATTACTATTAGTGAAAATACCTAACCTGATATTCCAATAATTTGTAGTTACATCGAGTAAAGCTACTATTAATGAAAGAACCAAAGATCATGTTTGGAATATAGTTAAAAGACTTTGAAAAATTTAAAGATGGTGTCTCTAGTGCAAGATAAGTTACTCGAAGCCAAAGCCATAATGTGAATTTCAAGTTGCCACAATCAAATAATTCTACTCATGAATCTCCCATACCAGCATCTCCTTTGCTGTCATCACATTTTTTCCAAATTAGATGATGAAACTTTTAGTACTGCTTTATCTCAATGATCTGCTGGGGTAAAAAAAAATAAAATTAAAAAGAAAAACTGATGAACAAATAACATTTGCAGTGAACGCTTAAAAGAAGATAATCAACAACTTATTTAGGTATTAAAAAAGACAAGCTTGGATAGGCAACAACAAATAGATATCGTGATGCAAAAATTGGCCTTCAAAGAAATGAAAGAAAAAAAACAAATTTTATAAAAGAATTTAAATTTTATCACTGATCCAAAAGTATGCGAGTATTTTTTAGCTACATGAGTAAGAATTATGCAAAAAAAAAAAAAGAAGAAATCAACAACAACAAGGGTCTTCTTTTGACTTAAATTCTTTTGGCCAATATTGTAATGATATTGGAGGATTCAGATCTGGTATACCGTAATACTAAATTATTGGTCTAGCTTATTTATATTTATTATTATATATTATTATAATTTATTGTATTATGTCAGGCTTTGTCTAATTTAATTTTTATTATTATATATTATTACAAATATTTGCAGTTAATTATATTAGTTTTTATGTCTAAGTTATATGTACTTTATATTAGGTTAGTCTGTAAATTTATTTTTAAGTCATTTTAATTAATCTTTATTATAAATTTTGATTTTGATATTTTATATTGTAGTTAATATTTTGCATTATTTATATATTAATTATATTTCATATAAAATTAATCATGAAATAGTAATATTTTAATATAAAAAATATTTAATTTTATTGAATTAATGAGAATTGAACTAAAAATTAAAAGAAAATAAATGCAGGGGCTGAAGTGTAAAAAATTTAAAATTAATGGGTCAAAAAATATAGAGTGAACAGTGCAATCATTTCCCCCATTTTTAACGCCAAAATGGCGTTGGATTGGAGCATTTATTTGTCTCCATTTTGGTGTGTTATATCAAAATGGAGATTGTCTTATTATAGTACATTATCTTTAGAGCCAAATCTTAAATCAAAATAATAAGAAAGACTGTTATCGGTAATCATGAAAAAATAACTAATTACCAAATGCTTAGGCTTGGGAAGTAAAAAAAGAAAAAATAAAGCTTGGTAAAATGAGAAAAGTAAAAAAGTGGTCTGGTTTAAAGAGAATTACACTTTCGCAAGAAATAGTATTCGTTGTGATAGTTTTAATGTATATACAAGCTAAAAATAGGCTCATGCTAAGCTGTGGTTTATAATAATTTTATATCATTTTAAGTGAAGAAATTATTTATATATTAATATAATTAGTATATAAAAATAGGTAGTATCTAATACTAAAAATTTTCATATCTATATATTATAAAGTCATAAATAATAATGACAAATAAAACAATAAGTTAAATATTGAATTAATATATTTAGAATGCGTTCTTTTATGAATTTTCTATTTAAAACCATTATTTTAACTTTTTTTTATTTGAAACATGTTTTATTAGTTTTATTTTATTCTCTTTCTAATTTATTTATATTTTTCTAAAATAGAAAAAAGAAGAAAAGGAAAACAACAATATATATTGCTTACTAACGATTTTGACTCTAAAATGTTGAGATGTGATTTTTATAACTGAAATATTATATATTTAAATTTTAATGGGAGCTTAAGTATTTCGAGTTAAATAAATATTGAAAATTTATTTTAATATAGGTTTTGGTATTGTGTTTAAAATATTTTTAGCAAATTGTTATCGAATTTTATAATGTTTAAGAAATTATAATTGTGAATAAAGTAAAAAATTAATTAATTTATATTTATTTAAAATTATTATTTTATAATTATATTTATTTAAAATAATTTCTTAATGTATGTTTTTTGCAATAATTTTTAGAAAAATTAATTCATTAAAATAAAAAAAATCAAATTACAACAACAAATTAATAAGTGAAAAATTTATTAGATGAATAAAAACATATATCATGTGGCAAGTAAAAAACATTGAGGGAAAAAAAAGAAGAAGAAGAAAATAAAAGGAGTCAAATGGAAAGCACCGAAGCAGGGGTAAAATGGGAATGAAAATAAAATAAACATAGTTATTTTATAATTACACTGCCACAAGGAACAATGTTCCTTATGGCAGTTTTAGTAAATAATATAATAATTATCCTTTGATAAAGTCCAAGGTTATTCTTATTTTTAATAATTAAGGCAGTTTTTGAGATTTTTTTTTATTTTAGCTTTTTCTACACTATGTTTGCATACTTGTAGCATAGTACAAAATGGTATAGTGTATAGTATATTATGTTTGGAAAGATAATATGTTATTGGAAGCTTTTTTTTATTTAATTTGATGTTATAACTTAATTTAAATAGATAAAATGACTAGAATACCCTTTAGTCTAATATATTTATACATATTTATGTTAAAATAAAATTTTTAAGCTACAAATGATAAGATTAATTAAAAACATCTAAAAAACTAATAAATTTTTAGCAAGTACTTAATTTATTCATAAAATTAATTAAATTAATTAATTTTATAGCAAATTTAAGCGATCATACCATTAAGAAAATAAAAAATATTAATAAAATTCAATTAAATCAATAATCTATGAAACAACAATCTAACTAATTTATTAAAATCACAAAATATTATTTATAAGATGAATATTATCCATAACATCATCCAAAATAGTACAAAAAATATAAAGTCCATAATATTATCTTATATAAATTTTGTATTAAATTCCTATAATTCATGATTAAAAATAGATCATAACAAAATAATTTTCCAGAAAATCTCTTAAACTTGCCCCAAACTACCATAAAGTAAAAAATCTCTATGATCAAGAAAACCATTCATTAAGAAACATTAAGAAAACCATTCATCAAGTATCGATTTTGAATAAAAGTACTATAAGATTTCATAACCATAACTGCATAGAAACCCAAGCTAAAAATTTAAGTCCAAAGGTCTATTGATAATTTGTTGGAGAGATTACCAATTGTAGTAGCAATCCGTTCAAAACCATGCTCTAAAACATTCAATGTGTTTTACTTCACTAGTTTTTATTTTTTCACTATGGCTCCTAGAGCCTCAAAATGAGTTTGCATTATAGGTGTTTCAAAAGTTGGTGTATCTTTATAAAAAGTTTCACTTTAAGATCCATCAGTATTATCACAACCACAAGTGTTTTCGTATATCATAAAGTCAATGTCATCAATAGTTAATGAGCTTGGGGCATCCTTTCTTTTTTAAAGATTACTCTCAGCTTTCTTTCTTCTATCACCTAGAGTATCATTAGTCTTATCCAGGGGCGAAGCTAAAATTTTTAGTGAAGGAGGACAAAATAAAAATATCATATATATATTAAAAATACTATAAATTTAAAGAGGGGCAATTAAGTATTTTAAAAATTGTAGTAATATATACATGTATATAAAAAAAATTTTAAAAAAAGAAGGGGGGCAGCTGCCCCCCTTCCACTATATATAGCCTCGCCATTGGTCTTATCAATAGCTCTGTCCTTTCTATAGAGTTTGACCAATTTGTCAAAATTGCATGCACATTTGTTCTTCAATTCAGCAGCTTCAGGCTTAGCCTATAAAATGAAACACAAATTAATATGAAATTATATGTTACTGAATATATTTACAAATAACAAAATATAAGAATTACCTTAATTAATTCTTAACAAACCTCCTCTTTAGCATCAAATTTTTTCTTTCTCTATAGTTCAAGCAAAACCACTCAAAACAGTTTGGAATATGTCATACCATTTAACAAAACTTCTTTTAATGTTCTTTATGCGGTTGTGGATTCGCACTTTGTTAAGTGGCTTATCTGAAAATTTTTTTTATGTCATTGACAATTGACTTAAATGTGTGTGTAGAAAATATACCAGCCACCACCACCCCCTCCATCGCTCGATCTATGCCTAAGAATGTGTTGATTAAAAAATAAATCAACTAACACATCACTCATTGCATCCATCCATGATAATTGAAAGCCATCTAAAGTATGTGTTTTCTTTAACAAATTGATATATAGATAATTACAGTAATAATCATGTAAAAATATATAATAACCAATACATATTCCATAAAGAACACAGTTGTAATACCCTTATACCCTATATACGTAAAATACATACATGAGATACAAGACTGCTACAGTAGCTAAAAACTATAAAAAAAAATCACTTTAATTTTAATAAAAAAATCAAGCTTATTAAAAAAATTAAAATATTTTATGTATATATAAATATAGCAAATAAATAATATTAATAACAATACAAGAGTGATTCAATATTTAAAATATTATATGCAATATATAATACAAATAAATAATACTAATTAAGTTATGGTTTTAAACCACATAAAAAATTCTAAGAAAAATGCGCTAAAGTTTCGTTTATAAAATTATTTTTGTCAAATCTTCAAAATTGAAAATTCTGTAAGAAAAATACACTTCTAAAATTTAATTTTCACAAACTCGATAAATACTCCAATTTAATCAATCCAAAGCAACAAGATATCAATCAAATAGTGATAGACAAAATAATATACAACTTTTATATAAACATGATATTTACAAAAAATAAACCTTAATTAGTTTATCAAATATAAAATAGTTGTAATTATAAAACTATAATATATTGGATGTGGAAACTATACATGATATATAACACCAGTAGAAATAGTTTTATGGAAAGAATGTTAGGCTTTCTCAAACCTATTAGGGCTTCTTTTATTTGTGACCTTGTTACTTACACGATAAAATTTAATCGTGCTAAGCTATACAACTTAGTGATACTTACTATGAAAATAAATAAATAAACAAATAAATAATTTAGAAATCTCAATTCATACCAATATAAACATAAATCCTTTCATAAATGAAATAATCATAATTTTAAAAATGGTTCTATAAACTTCAACCATAATTTAAACAAATTTATATTTTTAACATTTCATGTCTCAAAATACTTAAGTTATGCTATACACAATTGTCTAAGTTTCAGTAACATTGAACAAGCACATCGCGACCCGTAGGTCTCGACATCAGCGATAAAGTGTTGTGATATTAAAGTATCTCGCTTGAAGGCATATAAATATCATATTACAAGTCTCTTTGGTAGTGTCGTTAATTTAATATCCTATATATAATATAAAATAAATATAAATATATAAATAAAATAATAATAATAATAATAATAATAATAATAATAATAATAATAAGAAGAAGAAGAAGAAAAAGAATCAGAAGAAGAAGAAGCAAAGAAAGAAATTTAAAGAGGAGAGAGAAAGAGAGGGGGAAAAGAGAGAGGGGGAGGGAGAGCAGTTGGCAAAAGTCTCCGATCTATCGCCGTCCAGTTGTCCAAACTAGACACGTGCCTGATCGGAAGAACCGCCACTCGATAACGATTCCAGTACCACCTGACTCGTCTCCAATGGCCACCGAAGCAACCGTCACGTGCCGTCCAAATTTTGGCCTCAATTCTCAGTCATTCAACTATGATCGAGATCTTTTCCTCTCGAGCTTCATTTTGGTATATCATTTTCAATTCTGAGACTAAGTTTGTATTTTGGCCAGAATCCAACGAAGGCAATGACTTTCAAAGGTTTTTTTGGCGATATTCTGGCGAGTAAGGGAGAGTGGCATATATTTTTGGAATCCTCTATTCGAGACAAATGTGTGGGTACCCAATTTGCTATCGAAACCTTTTTACAAAAATTTTTCAGTAAAACGCCGGCGAATAACCAGTGCGAATTTCCAACCAAATTTATTGCATGTTAAATAATTACTTTTATCAAGCATGAAATTATAAATTTATGAGATTAGTAATTATAATTTCTTAAGGCCAATTTTAATTATTAAATTAATTAAATAAATAATAGTTATGTTAATTACATGTAGTTCGGGGACCCAAATTGCGGTAAATTATATTAATGGGTCAGTCAATTTTAAATGGTAAAATATTTAATTTAATTCAAGAGTCTAAAATTATCATCGTAATATTTTTATAGTATTATATTTTGTAGACTGTCTAGCACTGGATTCTACCACTCTTGTCGGAGTCCAGTTTCTTCGCCTAAACTGTGAGTGATACTTTTTAATATATTTTCCTGTATTCTATGCATTACATTTAATGTATGTATCTGTTATTATTATTAATATTATGTCGTATTTAGAACCTATAAATTCAACATTTGTTTGTGATTGTGCGATTATGTGATGATTATGATTTGTGATTGCTAGATGGGAATTGGGATGATATGAGAACCATATAAGATGTAATTTGATTGTGAAATAAATATGCTATAATAATATGATGATGAGTTTAGGATTGATGTGACGACGAAGGCATTCTAGTGCTCAGCGCTGCTTATCAGTCGGGAGCGCTGCTTGGCTTAGTCGTGACTGCAGACCCTATATATATTAAATTTTAAGAGACTACTTTGGAAGAAGAGAGCCAGATAGGGGATCGACTCCCCAATTTAAGGTTTAGAGTGATTCCCATGGACTAAATTCCATCATTGAATGATTATTTGATAATTTTATGTTGGCACGATGCATGAACATATTCTTAATGATGTTAGTATAGTAACTGAGGCAGGACACCAGGTTGGTATATTGGGCTATATCATTCATGAGTTGAGACGCTCACCCCTATCTCATTATTTTTTTTTCAAGTTTCCAGGATGAACACTTGCAATATATTTGTTCAGTAACACTGCTTTCCTTCCCCGACGGTGGAATCTATGTATGAATTAATTTGGACATGCAGTTTATTATGTATTGGACTATAGTTCTATGTTAGGGACTCCGTAAATTTTAATGTGTCAAGATATTATAGATTAGTACTGTATTTAAATGATTGATGTGATTGTTGGGATATTACTATTGTCATGTTAAATCAGACTAATTGAGGGATCTGGTGCCTAGGGTTTCCACCCCTTAGTGCCGGTCACATGTCCTTAGGATTGGGTAGTGACTATTAAGCAACCAAAAATAAAACCTTACCAAACCTATAGATAGAATGAATAAGGGTCGGTCCCACGGAGAGCACTCTAGCCAATCCAAGTCTTTGTAATTAATATATCTAACTAAAACAAATAAAAAAGGTAGCTTTGTGAATTCAACTAGTAATTAAAATACCAAATAAATAGAAGAAAACAATCAACTTGAGGATTTTAGTTCCTAGTTCCATCTCCACTACCATCTGCAACAATATAATCAACTCACAACACCAATTAGGTCTCATGTGGAATGCTCAATCAATTCAAAATAACAAGAAACTCTGTTATCCGAAACTTTCTTTAATACTTCACTAATGAAACAAGCTATTCAATTAGTGACTTATCCGTGAGAAATTAGGAATAAACTCTCTAAATTTAACTCAAAGACAGCATTAAGAACTAGGAAATTTGATTAAAGTAAGCTCTAATCACTCAAGCTTGGACTAGTTTACTTAGGATATGTAATTCAGATTGTTACTCAATGAAAACGGCAAAGGACATTTATGTATCACAATTCTAACGTTAGCATATAGATTCTATAATGAAAAACTTAGAAGGCCTTCACTAAATTAATCATTCAATAATCAAAAACCAATGAAAAATAAGAACATGCCCATTCCACACAAGAGAACAATGCAGAAAATATAGGTTATATTGAATACATCAAGTTTCAAATTCACCTTGAACCGAAATAAAGAGAGTTTAGTTGCACATAGTCAAGAAAAATGCCCAAAATTAAATTCTAGCTTTTCTTTTGCATCTCCCCTCAATATTTACTGTCCACTCACACAAATAATAGAATATAAAGCTTAAAAATAAAACCCTAAAACGTTCTCACATGCAACTCACATGCCCTCGATCAGTAAAATAGAAATTCAGTAGTGATTTGTAGCTCAATTTTGAGCTAGAAAAGGATAGAACTGGGTTTTTAAGTCTTCATGAAAGTTGTATCCCTAGATTTTCTCTTTAATATGGGCTTTGAATCACCTTATTTGGATGTATATAGGTAAAGTTATGAATTTTTTAAGATTTAGTGCTCCTGCAAGATTCCTAGTCTTTGATTCAACATTTAGGCATGACTTTAACACCATGCTTGAATGCCCAAACGAACTCTGATTTGGATGATTTAGCCCATTCTGGAAAGCCTTTAAATCTAATAAATCTTTGTAGAAGACCTCATTTTCATCTAGTATCATCTTGGATATATAAAATCTAAAAGAAGACATAAAAGTCTGAAATAAAAATTGCTGGAAATTAAACTTAAAAACTTTTTTTTTTTCAAATCAAACCCAACATGCCTTAATCATAAAATTGCACATATATTGACTCAATAAGGCACAAATAATCACAAATAAGCTGAATATAAAATGAATAAAATATATAAATCTATACTCCTATCACTCCTCAATACCTTAGTGTCTCGATACTGTAGAATTGCAATATTATAGTATATTACCTGTAGGCATAAATATAATAATCACGTCATGATGCATCTATAATCATCAGTATGCCAACTTGATATTACCAAATTCAATATTACAAATCAAAAATATATGTAGGGTAATTAAATACAATAACATTTCCATCAATTTTTCAAAATCCATCTCAAGTTATCATTTTTTCATAATTTTCTCACAATTCATCAAAGCTAACATAATCAGTATATATAGAATTTTCATAATTCATTTGATAAATAATTTAATATTGGGATTTAAATTTAACATTCATATAAATAAATACACTTATTAGTCAAATAACTTTTGAAATACTTTAATTCATCTTATAAACTATAAATTCCATAAAGTAATCTTTTTCATTTTAAATAGCTAAATTAAATCCCAATTTACATTTATATTATAATTTCAAAAAATTTAACATAAATTTTACAAATAATCAAGTAATAACTTAAAAATAATACCAAAAAAGACATTTATATCTTAATTCATAAAATTTATTATGAATTTCAAAAATATATTCAAGTAACAATTCAAAAATAATATCAAATCAAGTTTATGTAAAAAATATAACAATTTTAAATTAATAGTTTCAAAGTAAGTACAAACCTCAATTAGCTCCCAAATCAATTTAATTACTTTCCAATTCTCTAAATTAATAGAGTAATTCTTCACCACCTTGAATTAAATTGGTCAAAGAATACCCCTAGAACAACAAGGTTCTATTCTTCAATTAAATACATATTCTACTTAAAAATATTCAAATTAACTTTTAATTACACTAATCTTAACTAAACCCCCTCAAAAATCTTTAATCCAAAAATACCAAAAACCTTAACTTCTTAATTCAAACTCAATTTAATTAATTAATAATAAATTAATCATATAAATATCATAGTCTCTTCATTATCCAAACTATGTCCCATCTACATCATCTTTCTTTAACATATATAAATGTTCTCCTAAATTTCTAAATTTATATAATAATTTATATAATCTAAAATTCTTAAAATCAAGCTTAAAAAAATATATCTGCAATATCCGTAATTTTTGAGAAATTAATAAGTATTTTGAGGTATATATATTATATATACCTAATGTATACCTAGTGCATATATAGTATATACATATTATTTATTAATTGTATATGTTGAATATATATTATATACTTGATATATATAATACATATAAAGTATGTTTGATGTGTATATAGGATGCATATTATATGTGCATATAAGTATTTATATATATTAGATATACATTACATAATTATGTACATAAAGGTATATGCAAAATATAAATAACATATATATGACATATACATAAATATAAAGTATATACAACATATAAATTGGATATAAATATTTATATATATAGATATTTATGAATGGGGAAGATGAAAAATAAATAAATAAATAAAAAGGAAAAAGAAAAGTCAAAGATGGAATGCTTGGTGGTTTAAATAAATAAATAATTAATTTAATATATATGGATAGGAAAAGTGGAAAACACTAAAAATGATCTTCTTCTTCTTCCCTTTCTAGCCATGACCGAAATTTCCATTTAGAAAGAGAGAGAAAGTGAGTTATTTCTACATACTCCAAATTAATTACGAAATCAAAGGTTTTAAGGAATTTAAAAAAAATCAAATTTCAAATAAGTACCTCTTCTCTAAAGCTTGGTTTTCTTTCTTTTTAAGATTATATTTGGATTGCTAGAGAGAGAAAATGTTGTTTAATTGTTAAAATGGATAGAAATGATATTAAAATAAGAAGAGTATGGTGGAATATTGGTTGGTTGGTTGACATGGACAAGTTGTGAAAATTTAGGATTTTGGGTGTGAATGGTTAAAATTGTTGGAATGTATGAAATTAGTGTTATTTATATATGTATGTAATGATTCCATAGTTGAAAATTAAATATGAGCTAGTTTGGTTAAAGTTTGAATTTAGGGTTTGGTTATGTAAACTTAAGGTTTCTAAATATGGACGATGTTGGTTAATGTAATGAGATGCATTAGTGTTATTTTAATGCAAATGTTATGATTTTAAGGTCAGAAATATGATATGCTTAAGTGTTGTTAAAGCTCATATTAATGGTGGCAATATGTGAAATTTGGATTTTTTAAATGGGCTTCCATAATTGTAAAAGTGATGTGTTTTAATGTTATATTATTATATAAATAATATTTTTAAAGTTAAATGTTGAAAATGAGATTAGTAGATTGAAGTTTAATTAAAGTAGTAAGTTGAGAATTTAGAATTTTAATGAGGATTGCTTAGATATTGCTAGTTTAATGTATATTGAGCATGTGACTGATTTTGAATGAATAATATTAATTATGAAAGTACCATATAATGTGTAATGTGGTTGATAATACATAAATTGGTTATAAAATAAAGAGAAATGATTAAGTAAGTGAAATGAGATATATTAGGTAATTGGATTGGAAATGGTGAAAAAGGATATGAAGAGTATGGTAAATGCATAGAAAATGTAAGAGAAATGTCACATTGGAAATGTGACTAAGATTTATGTGAAGTGTGATAAAAAGGAAAAAAATGAATGAGGATGATTTATATAATATATAAGATGGAAAAATTGGGAAATGACCTAAGTAATGTCATAAGAATGAGAAATGATAATGTTCTATGAAATGTGATAAATGTTAAATTTGTATAGATTGTGTGTAAATGAGAAATTGAGTATAATTGTATGATTGTGTTTATACATTTATATGATATGTGTGGTGAGTTATCCAATGTGGACACAATTGTGATATGTAAGAAAATGTGGAAAGTAAGTCACATTATGAATGTGACTTATGGATGTCTATGTGGATGATTTAAAAATATGGAAAATATTAAAAATGTAAAATAATATGAAATGTGAGGTGAAGGTGATCATGATAAGGTTGATCACCTGAAAATTGAGACAATGTGATATCATATGAAAGTGATCAAGAATTGAGTTGATCACTTAAAGATGTGAAAAAATGTTATTATGAGTTTGTTACCCTATAGAATTACTTGTCCAGTGATATTGAGAATGATATTGTATGCATTGATAGACCTAAGCGAGATTAGGTCTTGACCTGAGGAGAGCTAGGTCATGTGATGAGATTGAGATTGAGAATGGACTCGAGCAGAGCTGGGCCATGAAATTGTTATAGTGATAACTGGACTTTGATAATTGCATAGGTGTGTTAGGCTCAAAGTGTATGTGTGTGTAAATGTTCTATTTATATGTGTTATAAATTGCAAGTAAAGATGTTACATGAGTAATGTTATGGAAAAGTATAATTGAATGCGATATATATACATATAATACATTTGAGATTGTGTACCACTAAGCTGTATAGCTTAGCGTTGTTGTTTGAACCGCATAGGCAAGAGGATTTTTGATCCAAGAGTTCCTGATTGTCGGTGATTTTTGGAGTTCGAGGGTGCCATGAGACCAACTGAGCCAACTGCATTCATGTATATTTATTTTTTATATTATGTATTTTGGCTTATGTAAATTGAATCATAACATCTAGTTTTGTTTTAAAGACTCAAAATGATTGTATAAATATATTTATATAAGAACTTAATTATGATAAATATTATTATAAGTGGTAAATAGGAGAATTTTTGGTGATTGGTGGATTTTGTATAAATTATGTTTTGGGAGTGTCAAATTATTTTTGTGCAGGTTGTGATATTTGATAATTTGGGATTTAATAAAATTATAGACAAAACTCTAGCGAAATTTTTCTAGATAATTACTTTTATAAATTGTTAATTTATTTTAAATATTAAAATATTAAAATAAGGGGTTTATATGTAAATATTATAGTACCTTTATATCTTAAGTATGTATTTTATATATACGCAGGTATATTTATTATATGTATTTAGGGTATCAGGGTGTTACATTTATTTTGGTATCAGAGCCTAAATTTGAGATTCTAGACCTAGGTGGATTTTGGAAAGGGAGAAAAGGGAATTTTGAAATGGTAATTTGATATTTTTGTATATGCATATGCATTGGCATTTGAGTTGGTCTCTGATGTGGTATTATTATTTTATGGTGGTAGATATAGGTTGTGATGGTGTCTAGAAGATGCGGTTCAGAGGATAGTGTGGGGAGTATGGCTCCAAGTGAGGGAGGAGCGGAAGGTAGAGTTGATGCTGGAGAGGCTTCGGGGGTAGCCACAGGGTCCTCCTACATAGGTTCAAGAGATGGCGAAGTTGCTCCATCCCATCCTAACCCAGCCCTAGTGCAGCAGCAGCTGCAGACCACAAAGTATGACAAGTTGAGAAAATATAGGGCTATACATTTCTTTGGTACTGTAGACCCAGCCGAGGTAGAGTAGTGGCTAGATAGGGTGGAGATGTGTTTGTCCAATTACAGGCTACTGCAGAGGAGAAATTTTATTATGCTCTTTCTCTTCGGCAAGGTGATGCACGTGATTGGTGAAAAATAGTTCTTCAATGGTTGGTTGATCCACCAATATTGTCTTGTGATATTTTTTATTGGAGTTTGGGAAGAAATATACACCTAAAGATTATAAGGATGTAAAGAAGAAGGAATTTTTAGACTTAAAACAGGGTGTGAAAATGGTTACAGATTATGAGAAAGATTTTCTCCGATTGAGTAAATATGCAGGTGGCATTATATCTGATGAGATACATCAATGTCGGAGGTTTGAGGAGGGGTTGAAGACATCTATTATGTGTAAGGTAGCTGCAGTACAGTATGAGAATTTCTATAAATTAGTGTCAGTTGAACGTAGTGTGGAGAATGCTCAGGGGATTGTAGCTGTAGCTAGAGCAGAGGAGAATAGAGCTAGGAGAGCTCAGGTTGAGGTAGAGTCATTATCTCGCAAGAGGGAGTGATAGGATTATTTGTAAGATGTAGGAGAGAGTCAGGAGCAGTCTAGTAGAGCTGTCCAGCAGAGGCAGAGGCAGAGGCCTACAGTGTCGGTAGCTAGTACTCCCACCCTTGTTTTTTAGAAACCTACTCCACCCACATGCACTCAGTGTGGTAGAGCATATAGAGGTGTATGTTGGGGAGAAAATTCGAGAGGGTGCTATAGATGTGGGTCACAGGACCATTACATAAGGGATTACCCAGAACCACCAGAGACTAGGCAGATGGAGACTATTGGATTTAGACCCAGTGCTGGAGAGGACAGAAGTAACAGAGGTGGCAGAGGTGGCAAGACTAGATACAGACAAGGTTAGGGAGAGGAGTCTATTACTGTGGATAGATCCGAGGGAGCATCACAGAGAGTTTATGGGATGTAGAGAAGACATGATGCTCCAAAAGGAAATTATTATCCCAAGATAGCAATCAAAAGGGGGAGGGGGTGAATTGGTTGATTTAAAGAATTAATGACAAATTGAAAATTAAGACAAAATCAAAGCAAGAGAAGGAGTAGAGAAAAGAAGATCATACACTATGAGTTTATAGTTTTTCATATTACCTCAATCCTACATCCACTTCCTTAACAATTTGTTAAGGTTACACTAATATTGAGTTTTTACAAGCTCAACTCTAACTTGGTATTTTCACAAGCTCACACTAAAATTTTACAAGGTTTGAGATCAATCGTCACAACCCCAACAAGAGTTTTCCTAGGCCCACTCTAAAATCTAAGTGTTTCCAAGCTCACACTCAAACTTACAATGGTGTTTCAATACCCGCACCCAACACTCTAACAATTGAATTATTAATTGTAGTAAATGAAAATGAAAGTGTATTGCTTTGGCTATTAGAATTACAAATTACCCTTAAACAAGCGGTTTCTTAGGGTATTTATAGCCAATTAGACTTGAACTAGCCATTTGAAGTGGTTCCCACATGTTCAAAGCTTGTCTTCCACTAATTTGGTGGCTGAGTAAACTTGTCCAGTCTCTCGGTAACTTGTACGGTCGCACAATTTAAAAATTACTCTGACAGCTAATTCTAATGGTAAGATTTTGTTATCTGATAGGATCTTAACTGCCCATATTGCCATATCATGTGGTCACACAACCCTTTGTGAGGTCGCTCGGCATAAGGTTACCGTTAAATTTGAATTTCTTCATCCACATGTTCGGTTATTATTGGTCTGAGGTATTTGGTGCTAAAATTCAAATGTATTGGCATTGTGCGATTGCTAGGTTGTCTCAGGCGATCGCATTGTTGATTGAGCATTGAGGAAGTACCGCACGGGCTGACAGCTATCTCTTCTACCATTTTTGAGTTTTGAGTCATTTAGGATGTGCGGTTGCTCAGTATGGTGGGGCGATCACATGCCTTCCTCGCGTCCTGACTTCATCGTGCATTGATATCATGATCCTTCCTATAAGTTTGTGAATTTAGCTTGTTTTTTGTGTGGTTGCTTGCTTGGCTCGGGCAGTCGCACGTCTAGCTTGCAATCCATCTTCACTGCTCGGCAAGCCCACTATCCTATCTATAACTTCGATACTTTGTCTTGCATTTTTGTGCAGTCGCTCGGTGGGTTAGGGCGGTCGCACAAATGTTAAGGTTTCATGCCTACAATAACAAACTTATTTGAAATCATTAGTACATTTTAATTTAATTGTTAATGATCAAAATAGAGTTTAATTGTCCAATAATCTCTCCCTTTTTGACTTTGACAATCAAATTGAAAATAATCAAGTACATGCATCAATTGTAATTAGAATGCAAATGTTTAATGCCAATGTTGTTTGATTGTAATTGCTCAATGTTATTTGATTGTAGTTGCACAATGTTGTTTGATTGTAGTTGCTCAATGTTGTTTGATTGTAGTTGCTCTCCCTCAAATCATTCTCCATTAAATGTATATGGAATGCATGATCTTTTAAATTTAAGTTAGGTCTCTTCTCCCCCTTAATGTATGGAGTGTGTTCAATTTTAATTTTAAGTTTTCTTCCTGAATTAAGTTCCTTATTTAAGTTCATCCCTCATACTATTTCTCCCCCTTTGACAAATGCAAAAAGGATATGACAATAAATGGCAAGAAAAAAAAGTAAAATAGAAATAGAATGTTATTTCATTAAAATAAGTACAAATAATAAGCGAAATGAAAAATAACAAAGTACGGAAACAAAACTAATCAAGAACTTTTTCTTTTCCTTTTCTTAATGGTGGAGGAGGAGTTGGTGTGCTTTCATCATCATCACCATTAAAGAGAAGAAAAATGAGGTAACCTTGAGATGATTGGGAGGATTCTTCATAAGGGCTCTCAATGTGTTCACTTACATCCTAATCTCCTAAGTCACATTGGGGAAGATCAAATTTCCCTTGCAAGTCATATATGTCATAATGAATGTGGGAAATGAGATCAACCTTTTTGTTAAGTTTTGTGATTCTTTTATTTAATCCTTCTTAAAATGATTGAATTCCTTTTGAAGAGAGCTTACAACCTTGAGTATAAGCTTTATAGTTTTGGATGACTCACCCTTTTCTTTGGTAGTCTTGGATGGTCTAGGGGGTGCTCAACTTCTACATGGGTAGGTTCTCCTTCTTCTTCTTCTTCTATAATATGATACCTAGGTCTTTTCTTGGCTTTTTGACGTACTCCTTTGCTGCCAAGGGTGTACTCATAATGATCATCAACCCATTGAATGCATCTTGCATTTTGAAGGTAATTAATATTGATGGAGTTTGTTGTAGGATCAAGAGGATCACTTAGGGTTATTAAATTTTCAAGGGTTAGAAAACCTAGATGCCTGGCAATTTGAGTAAGTTGAGAAGAAAGGAAAAATGTACCAGCTCTATACTTCCTATGGTGGATAAACATGTCTATAAGAAATCAGGCTGTTTGGAAGGCCTCATTGTGCTCTAAGGCATACAAAAAGAACAAGTCACGTTGAGTGACTTTCTCATTGCCATCACTCCTTTGATGAATGGTGAAAGTAATGATCTTATAAAGAAGCCAAAAGAGTAAAGTTCTAAAATGAATGGTTTTGGAGGACCTATTGTCATATTCAGTTTTAATAGAAAGCTCACTTCAAATAGATGAAAAATCTTTCAAGGGAAAGTCCTTATCATAATATGAGAAGGCTCCATGAGATTGGAAGCCCCAAATTTCAGCAAATTTTTCTAAAGAAAGAGCAAAATCTTGATCAAATAGCCTAAAGTAGACTCCATAGTATCCAATAGTAGTATTAGGGTTCTTCTTTATTCTAAGGGACATCAAGAACTCTCTAGAAAGACTGGGGTAGCCCAATTCACTAGGAAAGACAAAGTTTCTCCACTTACCTTATCAAGATACCTAAAATGATCTCCTTGGATGTTGAGTAAGCATGCATTCAGCTGGCATTTTGGTAAGCTCAATATTTTTCTTTTTAAGCATATAGTACTTGGTTTTCTCTTCTTCTATTTTGTATTTGGTTTTATAGGGTTGAACACTCTTCCTAGTAAAGTGTTTGGGCTTAGGTTGAGTTAGAGGTTATGGTTGAGGTTCACTAATCACAATCCCTTTACCCTTGGTTTTGTCTTTCTTTTTGGGATTCTTGGATTTGGGTGCCATAACTTCACTCAAAGCAAACACATAAAAGAAAATATAGAAATGTAGAAGATAGAAAAGAAAGGTAGAAAGTGGAGTGTTGATGCAGCTTGAAAAACCTTCAAGAACTTCTTCTTGATGATCAAAGCTTGAAAGATTATTTAAGAATGTGTTTGTGTGTTTGAAAATATGTATTTTCATGAAATAGGAGTGTCACATCCCAAAGTTTAGGTAGTCGAGTATTAGACAAGAAGGACATAAATAAGTGGTCAAATAAAGGCTCGAGATAGTAAAAAATAAAATCGGTGTGCAAAGGAGGCCCGAGAAGTCGACGGGACCTAAAGGTAATTTTTCGAAAGGCCGAGGACCTAAGAGTAATTTTCCAAAAAGTTGTGTCGGTTCTTAATAGTGACCCTAACAGATGCCATAAATGTGTTCTCGGGATTAATCGGGTCATAACCGTGGGTTTCAATTTTTCCCAAAAACACACGGTTTAAAAGTTACAATCGATTAATTGCTGGAGGGTATTTTGGTATTTTCACACACTAGACTATAAAATTACAGCACAAGAAAGTTAAGGGGGGTCAAAATATGAATTAAAGGAAGCCTAATGGCTTGCCAAATAAATAGATAAAAGAAGAAGGCAAGTGGACCAATTAAAAGTGGCCATTTTTGCTATAAGGTGTACCAATTGGAAGTCAACATCTATACCAACATATTTTCACCACTTATGGCTGCCATTTGGATCAAAATAAGCTAAGAAAAGAAAATAAAAGCCCTCTCTTACATGGTGAACTCGTCCAAAACATAAGAGAAGGAAGAAGGAGGTGATTTTTCCAAAGTTTAAGGCTTTTGGTTGAAGATTTTGGTGACAAACAAGATTATAAGGTAAGAGAAACCTATCTCTAGTTTTAGTTTCATGGATTAATGGTTAATTTAAGAGATTGAAATTAGGGTTCATGTAGCTAGATTTGGAGAAAATTCAAGAAATAATTATTTGAAGGATTTGATGAAAGAAATAATGGTGTTTAATGGTGAAAATAAGCTAGCAACCATTAGAAAAATCATAAGATAAGACTATGTCTATACCTAGGGTTCTTACCTTTGTATATGTGACATGTTAAATTCATAGGAAATCAAGGAGATTAGAGAGGAAAGGAAGTGAAATAGACAAGAAGAGCAAGGAAAAGCAAGGTTTAGTACTTTAACTAATTGTTTGTTCATTTTCTTGAAATTTTTCGGTTTTAGAATTAGTGAAATGCAGTGATTTGTATGATTTTTAATTAAATATAGAAAAATTTTATTGAAGTGAATTTTTGATATGTTATGCCTCAATGAGTCTAGAATGACTGAAAAATATTTTGAGTTGAATTCGGAATGGTTATGATTATGGAAAAATTATTTCTGTTAGACCTGCTCTAGCAGGTACCTTGACTGAGACAGCCATGTTTCTGGATTTTTAATACAATTTAGAAAAATAATATTCAATTGAATTTTGGATATGTTGTTCTTTAGTGAGTCTAATATTTGAGAAAAATAATTTGGAACCACATTGATTGAATTTAATTTACGGAATTCACAAAATTTAGAACTGCTGCCAGGATGCAGGGCAACTGGAGCAGTCTGGTTGGGTGAACTACTTGACCACGATTTTGTGTCTAGTTTGATCTGAAATTTTAAAGGAATGATTTTAAGATGTAGAACTAAATTCTGTAAAAATTGTAGAGTTTTTAGTCAAGTATATTATTTTATACAAAATTTCAAAATAAGGATCAAGTTGAGTCCAAAACCAGAATTTACTATTCATATGGTCATTTTGCTAATATTCATTTGGTCATTTTTCAAAAGTAATCCAATTGATTCCTTATGCATATAAATGAGCATAGTATGTTATTAAAATGACAAAATATGATATCTCACATTGAAATAATATAAGAAACATAAGTCGATAATTGTATAATGCATATTCGATTAAGAAATGACATGAAAATTTTTTGCTCCATTGGGTATCTGGGATAGTACTGAGTAGGGTAAGGGTATGATATATCATACTATATGCAGTGCTGCTTTAATATAGGACTTCGGTCCGAGTTATATAGGGTGACGACCCGAGCTATATAGGACTTCGGTCCGAGTTATATAGGGCAATCGCCCGAGTTATATAGGACTCCAGTCCGAGGGCTTCGGCCACAGATTCCACAGGACTTGGTCCGCAATTTTTTTTAGGGCCACAGCCACAGAATATATATACAGTTGTTTCAGTTAGTTCCTTACCATACGTTAGTCTACTAAATTACCTTGTGGAGCGAACTGATAAAATGATAATAACTGAATATATGACATGTATGGATTGTTTTTATTGTGATATTATTTTTCAATACGACTCATTGTTTTTAAAAGTGCATTATGCTTTTATTATTTATTTTTCGTAATTAGTTAAAGTACCCACTAAGCAATGCTTAGCGAGTTTAGTTTCTTCTAAACTCGTAGGCTATTAGCAAGGAGCTAGTAGCGAGCAGAGGAGTCCTACGATCTGCCGGTCATCAACAAACTTAGGTGGTGCTCTTCATTTTGTATTTTGGTATTAGACTTGATGTAGCATGTAAATCTAGTAATGTATAATAACTGTATGGTTTTAAATTGAGTTGGGTTGTGAATATAGAAGTGTGAATTCTTCTTGCAGGATTGTAGTTGAGGTTATAAGGGTGGATTATTGGGAGTGTGCTTGAGTTGAATTGTGAAACAAAATGTTTTTCAAAAATAAGAAAAATCAGTCTTGTCGACACTTGGGACCTAGAATTTAAAGGGAGACTCCGTCAAAATTTTTGGAAAATTTTTATAAGGAACATTAAGTAAGCTAACATAACCAGAGTTCGTATCCCGATGTAGCATTCCTCCTCGGCTTATTCATAGGTCGGGAAGGGGTGTTACAAGGAGGGTTTTATAGGAAAATTTTGAAAAAACTAGCCGTTTCTGACCATTTTGGGCCAAAATGGGCCAAATTTTGAAAGTTTCAATGTTTAAAAAATTTGTTAGTTACACATCTTATGCGATCGTTCAACCTGTTGGGAGATCGCAAGCTCGATCTAATGATCTTTACACATATTGGATGCTCACACAAGTATGTTGTAACTATAACGGCTGAGAAAATTTGAAAATTTTTAAATTTGGATGACCGCATGAGCTATGGTGTGCTTGCTTAAAAGAGGATTTGAAGCTCGAGCTCGGGCCTGGGAGACACAGAAAATGGGGCGACCAATCAGAAATGTGGGTGACCACATAGAAGAAACATATAGGGATTTTGATAAAATGCACATGATCAAAATAGATTTTGAAAGGGTCAAAGAATGATCATATAAGGGATTTTCCATCAATCATGCCAATGTGTTGTTTTATGAAATTTAATCTTTCCTCATTTAAAGGTTTTGTGAAAATATTGGCAAGTTGGTTTTCGGTGTTAATAAATTCCAAGATTATATTATGGTTTTGAACATTATTCCTTAGAAAATGATGTTCGATGTCTATATGCTTTGACCTAGAATACTGAATGAGATTTTTAGATAGGTTAATTGCACTTGTGTTATCACACTTAATAGGAATGTGATCAAATTTTTTTCCATAATCAAGCAATTATTGCTTCATCCAAAGAACTTATGTACAACAAAAATATGCAATAACATATTTGGCTTCCATGGTTGATAAAGCAACCGATACTTGTTTCTTGGTAAACCAACAAACTAGGCATTCACCAAGGAAATGACATGCCCAATGTTGCTTTTTCTATTTAGTATGCTACTGACAAAATTCGCATCGGAAAAACCTAATATGTCAAAAGATGTGTTTCTAGGATGCCATAGACCTAAATGCAAAGTACCATTCAAATACTTTAAAATTCTTTTAGTGGTATTCAAATGTGATTCCCTAGGGCAAGATTAAAATCTAGCTTGAAAATAAATACTATACATAATATCGAGCCTGAAAGCGGTTAAGTAAAGTAGTGATCCGATAATACCTCGATATTTCATCTCATCTACTACCTTACTACTTTCATCTTTGTCAAGTTTCAAGGATGAGCTTATTGAAGTTTTGCTAGCTTTATAACCATTCATTCCAAACTTCTTGGGAAGCTCCTTTATATACTTGGATTGGTTAATGAAGATCTCATCCTTGCATTGCTTAATTTATAGTCCAAAGAAGAATTTGAGTTCACTCATCATATAAATTTGCACAATCTATAACACCCTTATACCCTATATACGTATAATACATATACTCGATATATATAAAATACTCGTATAAAGTATAAGAATATCACAATTCGGATTAATAAAAAATTTTATATTCCCAATTAAAAAATCCAAATACTTTAAAATGTTTACTTAAATAGTAAAATAAAGATTCTTTATTAATTATAGATTCCAACATAAGAATTTTATATAAAAATCTTTGAAAAAAATTTGTCAGAGTTTTATCTATAATTTGGACATTCCAAAAATTTAACAATTACACAACATGCATAAAAATGAACTCCCAATAAAAACAAATCACCATTTCACCAATACTTCTCAATTTCTCCATATTTTCTCAAAACATTTAAACATATACATATATATCAAACACATATATATACAACCCACATTATACAATTTGTCCAAAATATTCTTTATAATTTACAAAGTACTCAAAATATAACCATAATATACAAAATACCAAAATATATTATAATATAAAATATATACATGATTGCAACTTGCTCGATCTCGAAGTAGCAAAATCACCACAAAGCTAAATCCTACCAGGTCTAGAAGATTTAAACATATACATATATATTTTTTAAATGTATATTTTCTCAAAATATTTAAACATATACATATATATGTCAAACACATATATATAGTCCAAAATATTATTTATAATTTACGAAGTACTTAAAACATAACTATAATATACAAAATATCAAAATGTATTATAATATAAAATATATACATGATGGCAACTAGCTCGATCTCGAAGTAGCAAAATCACCACGAAGCTAGACCCTACTAGGTCTAGAAGAGCTCTTCAGATCTACTGGATCAACCCTGTCACCTGTGCGATGAATTACAATCATGCTAAGCAAAAAGTTTAGGGGTACAAACTTTGATAATAATAAAACTTTAACATAATGTCAATTCATAATGTTTTTGAATGTGATGTCATAATATGGCATGCAATTCAATTTAAAACATAGTCTTTAATCATTTTATAATTCACATTAACACATACATAAACATGGGCCTAAACAAACTAATATATCATTCAATTCCCAGAGTTACTGTTTTGGTCCATATTGACACTTAGTGTCTAGCCCCAAAGGCAAATCATATAACAGTGACGCATAGCATCTAGCCCCAAAGGCAAATCAAATAACAGTGGTGCCTAGCGCCTAGCGTCTAGCTCTAAAGACAAATCATATATCAGTGACGCATAGCATCTAGCCTCGAAGATAAATAATGAGGATAATCTCATAGATATGCCGTCAAACACAGAACTATGGAAATTGAATAATATACTAGGCACACAGATAATACATGATTCCATAATCAACTTTTCTTATCATATTATCTCATTTTCTCATTTTTCTCATCATATTGCCTAATTTTCTCATTTTCTTATTCATATCAATGGAAATTCACTTTAATTCATTATATTTTATCACTTTATCACAATATATTTCATTTCACATTAAAATCACATTACCCAAATATTTTTTGTTCATTCTCATATAATGCACATAAATCACATTTTATTCACTTTAGCCATTAATAATGGCTTTTCATAATGCACATATTGCATACATAACATGTCACATGTTATAACATAATATTCATGAATGTTCATGCTGTAATATCCTCATGTATGCCTTAGAAGTTTTGATTATGTTGTGGTTGTAAGTTGGATTGAATGTATATGTTATGTGAAGAGAAAAGAAATTGGTAAGAGAATGCTTGTGTATATGTGTTTTGGGAAATAAAATAGGGTTTAGAGAGAAGTGTATATGTTGTTTATATGGTTGTATAATTAACATATACATAAGTCAAAGGAAGAGTCAATGCAATAGAGATATTTATTTTGTGGCATGTGTAATTACCTATGTGGACATATAAGAGACAAAAGTTAAGTTATATGGAAAAGGGTGTTTTAGTAATTGCTTGGTTAAAATCTCTTGGTGGAGATTTAAAGAAGAAAAGCTTGTTGACTTTTGTTGAATTTCTTTTCTTCTCTTGTGTGTGCCGGCCATCCAAGAAGAGAAAGAGCTTGAGAGGTGTTTGAAGATCTTAACTCAAATTGAAGAAGGAATCAAGGGTTTTGGTTAGAGATTTGTGGATTTTCTTCATTTCAAGTAAGTAATCTTGTGTTTTCCTTTGTTAATTTTGAAGTTGTGTCTAAAGGAAATTGTGATTTGTTGATGTGATGATTTGGTGTGTTTGATAGGTGTTTATAAGTGTTAAAATTGATGGTGAGATAAAGGATTGAATTGGTGTTGGTTTGATTGTGAAAATTGTAAGTTTAAGTGGGTTTTGATAGTGGAAGTTCAAGTGTGAAGTTGGTTTTAAGGTTTGGAGTTGATGAATGATTTAATGTTTGGTTAATGTAAGTATTATGTTAAATGTGCAAAATAAGTGTTAATGAGTTTGATTACATCCATTTGAGTGAGTTTGTGTTGGGTATTATGTGTTTAAATGCATTTGGAAGAGTTGGCCATAAAATAGGGTTTGTGTTCTTGAGTGACACGGCCAAAGGCAAGGGAGAGACACGGCCAAGTCATGAAAAATTTTGGATGTGTTGGAGTGTTTTTGGGAGACACGGCCGTGTCCCCAAGCCGTGTCAGCTACTGTGGTTTTTGGTGAGAGACACGGCCACAAGCTCGGCCGTGTCACCTAGCCGTGTTGGCTACTGCCTCTTTTATAGTTGAGAGACACGGCCGTGTCCCTCAAGTGGGCTGCCCGTGTCCCTCAAATGAGTTGGATATTGTTTGATTTCTTTGTTCTTTTTATATGGTTTTGATTCTTCAAAGATAGTTTGGTCTCTAAACCTAAACATAAACACTTTGTAAACAAAGAATGACCTAAACAAATGTATGTAGATGATACTAAACTTATGAATAATGATCTTTGGATTAGGTTTTGAAGAGATTGGGTTGCATTAACCTAAATGTGGAGAATTCTTGGAATAAAGAAATGTATAAATTGATGGGAGTAGTTCTTGAGGTAAGTACCAATACATATGATTGTATTTATTTACATGATTTGAGGCTTAACACATTTGTTTGCAAATGTGTTAAGTAGTTTACTATATTGTTAATATAATTTGACTAAGGTGATGATTGAATGAGGTGAAAGTTGTGAAGATCATTTAAAAGGTAAGCATAAATCCTATTTGATTGTATATCCTTATATGTCCTTGAACCTTAACACATTTGGATGAATGTGTTAAATACTCTATTATATTGTGAATGTAAATGAATAATGTCAATTGCTATATATATATAAAGGATGATATATGAAATGGGAAAGATAGGAAGAAATGAGGATCATTCTTAAGGTATGTGCAAATTATTATGATAAATGCTCTAATAATGAATGGTGTTTATGTATTTTGAGAAATGATGAAATGTTATGTTATATGCATTGTGAATCTTGTGAATGGCAATGTATTATATGAATAAAATACTTTGAAATGTTATATCAATGATGCTATATGTATCATATGGATTGAGATAGGATATGTTGTGAAGCCATTGTAATTGGCCATGATGATTCAAATATGATATGAAGCCATTGTGATTGGCTATGACAATTCAATTGAGATATGTAAGGCATGTTTGCCTAAATGATGATGAGAATTGTAAATGATGTTGGTGATGGAATGATCAATGAATTGTGTGTCTAATATGTTATTCATTTTCAGAGTTTTGTTGTTGGTGGCATGCCTAATAGTAACAATCTCTTGAAGTTAGGTTGGAATTGATTCCTTGAAGCCTAATTGAGATGTTACAACCCTTGAAGCTAGGTTGGGTTGGTTCTTGAAGCCAAGTTGGGTTGATGCTTAGCATGCTTTGCTCCCCTTGAAGCTTGGTTGAACCTAATCCTTGAAGCCTAGTTGGGATAATGATAAATGTGATAATTAAACCAAAGCATTAACTCTGAAAGTCGAATGACATATTAGTGTTTTGGGCCCGAGTCTGTCTTTGTTGCCAATGTGAAATACAAGTGTTGAAATAAATGAATCATGATTGGTGAATTGTGAATAAGACAATGTTATGAGGTATGATATGTAAATGAATAGTGGTTGATGATAATGGTTATCTTCATTAAAAATGTGATTCGTGATTGGTATGATATGTAATGTGTGTATTGCAATAGTGATTGATATGGTATGTAATGTGTGTATTGCAATAGTGATTGGTATGATATGTAATGTGCGTATTGCAATAGTGATTGATATGGTATGTAATGTGTGTATTGCAATAGTGATTGGTATGATATGTAATGTGCGTATTGCAATAGTGATTGATATGGTATGTAATGTGTGTATTGCAATAGTGATTGGTATGATATGTAACGTGTGTATTGCAATAATGATTGGTATGGTATATATAATGTGGGTGTATTAATATATTGGTGATAGATTGGGGTTGGTGATAATATTATGTATATATATGTACATTATATATGAAATTAGCTAAGATATATGAATGATGCAATTAAAAAGAAAAGATAATATGATAAGAATTAATTATACATTGAATGGATATATCATTATATGTTAATACTTCTATACTATATGTTTACATTTTATATTTGGACTACTAAGCTCTCGGGCTTAGCGCGGGTGTGTATTCGCGCAGGTAAATAGGTGAAGATATGAAGTCTCTCATTATGCCACAAGAAGAGTAAGAGTTTGTCGAGACCAACTAGAGGGTAATGCATACATGTATAACTTTTAATTTTGATGTATTTCTGATGAGAGAGTATTTATATGTATAAATGTAATTTGGATAAAGATAATGATTTTGTAAATGTTATTTAAATTAATGTATTATGGTTTAAATTCGGTTACAGGTTTTTAAAAGGTAACGAAAAGTAGCATTCTTATACTTTATATACTTACTGTATGTATACTAGGTATATGTATAGTACTTATATAGGGTATCGGGGTGTTACATTTATTTTGGTATCAGAGCTTAGGTTCGAGATTCTCGGCCTAAGTGAAACTAAAAAGAGAATTTTTGAAGAGTAAAAAAAAAAAAAAAAAAAGAGAGTTTCGAAAAGTTTAAATAGAAGTAAAAAGGAAAAGTTTTGAAATGAAATTTGTAATACGTGCATATGCATTGACACCTAGGTTGGTCTCAGATGTGGCATTATATGAATAGTAAAATATTTGTGTTATATGAGATGTTCTATGTAGTTGATGATATATGTGTATACTATTTTGATGTGATGAGAAATCATGATTGTTGGTATTGATGTTGAAAATGAATTATGATTGAGGCATAGTGCCTAATTGACTATGAGAAAACAAATTGTGAAATGTAATGTGCTATATGTATATTGATGATGCATATGAAAATGTCATATTGTGTGCAACATGGAATGTAATGTCGATGTTTATGAGCAATATTATGTGGGACATAATGTGAATTGAAACATAAAGAAATGAAAAGGAGAATAAAGTTGAAAATGAGTAGAAATCAAAATCAAGATTAAAGTATGAATTCTTTCCTCTATACTTTGAACCTATTTATAATAAAGTTTATGTTGGGTTTGCTAATGTTGAGTTTACTAAACAGAGGAAATAATATCGATTTATTAATATTGAAAGTCATGTTATTTAAACAAGGAGAGTACGGTGAAATATTGAATAAGTTGGTTAGTATAAAAACAGTGTGATTATGTAAAGTTGGGATGTATATACAGTTAAGGTTTTGTTTAAAGGAAAAAGAGATGATAGTGGTTAAATAAGAATATAATTTAGTATTGTTATTATAATGCAAACATTGTGAATTCAATGTTAGGGATGTGAGATGCTTGGATATTATAAAAGCTCATGATAATGGTGGTGATATGGGATATTTGAAATTTTGGAATGAGTTGGATAATTGTGAAAATTATATGTTTTGATATTACTTTGTGATATATATATAAGATGCTTTTAAAGTTGATATTAAGAAAAGATGAGTTTGGCAAATTGAAGCTTAAACGAAGTAGTAAATTGAGAAGTTAAAGTTTCAGTGGAATTTGATAAAGATTATTGGGATATTGATGGTTTAATGTATATTCAATACATGAGCTAGGAGAAATGACTAATATTCCATATTAAAGCATTATGAATTGAGTATTGTGATTGGTAGTATGAGAAATTATTTTAAAGTAAAAAAAGAAAGTGGATAAGCAAATGAAAATGAGTTATTTTAAGTCATTTTGAGTGTAAGGGGTAAAAATGGTTATGGAAGCATACTAATTGCTTTTAAAGATGAAAGTGAAAGAGATGTCACATTGGGAATGTGATCAAGATGGATGTGAAATATTATTATAGTCAATATATATATATGTTGTGTGAATAAATACTTTCTATTATATGGGAAGAATGAGAATGATAATGTTTAAAAGAAAGTGATGAATATTAAATTTGTATTGAATGTATGAAAAAGGAAAATAAAATAAGAGCATATAATTAAGTGTGTACATGTATATGACATGTGAATGAAATTATACATATATACATAAAGGTGTGAATCATGTTTTGTAGATGACCTATGAATATGTATGTGGTATAATTATAGAATTAGTGATATGGAAATGATGTTGTATGTATGAGTGGACCTAAGAGAGAGTAGGTCTGGAACTGGGTAAAGCTAATTGGATTGTGTGATAAAAGTAAGGATGAAATGGACTTGAGTAATAGTGGACAGTAGAAATTGTTGATGAGCCATAAATTTGATAATTTCATGATATTTAGAGTCCCAAAGTATTTACATATAAAAAGTTCTATGTAATTATATTATAAGAGATTGTAAATGGATTAGAAATGAAGTGACGAATAGAAATTGTATAAGAACTGTATATGATTGAATACATATATAATAATATTGTTGAAACGTGACTTAAGTTGATAAAGATTATATAACTGAATGCAAATTTGGTTGAAATGGAGTTGGAATGTGTTAACTTCTGATATGGTAAAAATGTAAAGAAGGAATATGTTATTTTTGTGATACACCTTAGCCTTGTATTTGTTTGGATTGAGAATAAAATTATGAGAAGAACAATATTGATTGGAAAGTCTCAGGTTTGAATATTAATCTCTTAAAGCCATGTGTTTTGTTTAGTGTGTTTGATTGGTTAATTTTGTTATCCATGGATTTGGATCTTAGATAAAAGGATTGCAGTACAGATTTGGTGAGATTAAAAATCTTGTTTGAGAAGTATAGTTAAAAGTTATGATGGATAAAATTGTACTTTATCATTTTATGTTAAGAATTGGGTTAAAATTGTGAATATGAAGAGAGGAAAAAGAAATTATGGAAATGTTTTGAGTTATGGATGATATGACAATAAGCTAATCAAAATAAAAATAACAACGATATGAAATGAGAAGAGATATTAAAAAGGGAGAAATTATAGAATATGACTGAAAGTTATACTGAATATGTTTAAGGGATGTAACTCGAGGTTTGAGTGAATGAATTATAGATAGTAATTATGGTATAATCTTTATGAGAATTGGTGGGAATTATAATAAGATAATAGAGAATAAACTATGTGTATATTAACAGATAATTTGAATTGATTTGTTATCATGATGATTTGACTGAAAATGGGTCGGAAGAGATCAGGAATTGAATATGAGATTGCTCTAATGGAATGAAGTTATATATATATATATATGAATATTGTGAAATTTTATGATGAGTTTGAATAAATTAATTGTTAGTTAGAGTTGAACAAGATTGGAATGTGGATATATTGTGACAGATAGATCGATGGATTTCGATTTGACTAAGATTGTGAATCATTATTGAGATTTAATGTGTATAGTTGTACCAAGAGTGTAATTATTTACATGGTAATATATATGATGTAAATTTTTTTTAAAAGTGTGATTGGATGAATGAATGGAATTATGGTAATTGTAACTTATGGTAAGAAGAGAAAAAGATTGGTTATTTATAAAATAAGTTGAAAGGTAATGTATTAATTTGTAAGTTAAGTGAAGAGCATGCTAAAGAAATAACTCCATTTATGAAAAATCAGGATTTTGTTATCTATTGAGGGTGATAAATGCCTTTTTAGACAGTGATTGTAATGATGGGATAATTAATGCTCAGATATAAGTCAATGGTTCTTAAAGTTAAAATTAAGAGAGTAATTACAAAGAAGTGAAAGAACAAAATATATTAAATATAAAGGTTGGATGGAGTATAAGTGTACTATAAAATGATCTGATTCTTGTATAAAGACTTTAACAAGAGATGTAATGAGCTCTTTTGAATGTTTGATTAAAGAAGTAATAAGATGTATAAACATATAGAATGATGAGTTATGGAATTTTAAGTAAGTGGTTGACTTTAAAGAGGAGAGTTGAAGCTATATGATTTGATGATATAATGACTTAAATGTATAATTAACTTCATTTGGAAGTTAAGATGGTATGGTATTATGAATGGATTACAATGATACTAGATAATTTCGAGGACGAAATTATTTAAGGGGGAGAGAATTGTAATATCCTCATGTATGCCTTAGAAGTTTTGATTATGTTGTGGTTGTAAGTTGGATTGAATGTATATGTTATGTGAAGAGAAAAGAAATTGGTAAGAGAATGCTTGTGTATATGTGTTTTGGGAAATAAAATAGGGTTTAGAGAGAAGTGTATATGTTGTTTATATGGTTGTATAATTAACATATACATAAGTCAAAGGAAGAGTCAATGCAATAGAGATATTTATTTTGTGGCATGTGTAATTACCTATGTGGACATATAAGAGACAAAAGTTAAGTTATATGGAAAAGGGTGTTTTAGTAATTGCTTGGTTAAAATCTCTTGGTGGAGATTTAAAGAAGAAAAGCTTGTTGACTTTTGTTGAATTTCTTTTCTTCTCTTGTGTGTGCCGGCCATCCAAGAAGAGAAAGAGCTTGAGAGGTGTTTGAAGATCTTAACTCAAATTGAAGAAGGAATCAAGGGTTTTGGTTAGAGATTTGTGGATTTTCTTCATTTCAAGTAAGTAATCTTGTGTTTTCCTTTGTTAATTTTGAAGTTGTGTCTAAAGGAAATTGTGATTTGTTGATGTGATGATTTGGTGTGTTTGATAGGTGTTTATAAGTGTTAAAATTGATGGTGAGATAAAGGATTGAATTGGTGTTGGTTTGATTGTGAAAATTGTAAGTTTAAGTGGGTTTTGATAGTGGAAGTTCAAGTGTGAAGTTGGTTTTAAGGTTTGGAGTTGATGAATGATTTAATGTTTGGTTAATGTAAGTATTATGTTAAATGTGCAAAATAAGTGTTAATGAGTTTGATTACATCCATTTGAGTGAGTTTGTGTTGGGTATTATGTGTTTAAATGCATTTGGAAGAGTTGGCCATAAAATAGGGTTTGTGTTCTTGAGTGACACGGCCAAAGGCAAGGGAGAGACACGGCCAAGTCATGAAAAATTTTGGATGTGTTGGAGTGTTTTTGGGAGACACGGCCGTGTCCCCAAGCCGTGTCAGCTACTGTGGTTTTTGGTGAGAGACACGGCCACAAGCTCGGCCGTGTCACCTAGCCGTGTTGGCTACTGCCTCTTTTATAGTTGAGAGACACGGCCGTGTCCCTCAAGTGGGCTGCCCGTGTCCCTCAAATGAGTTGGATATTGTTTGATTTCTTTGTTCTTTTTATATGGTTTTGATTCTTCAAAGATAGTTTGGTCTCTAAACCTAAACATAAACACTTTGTAAACAAAGAATGACCTAAACAAATGTATGTAGATGATACTAAACTTATGAATAATGATCTTTGGATTAGGTTTTGAAGAGATTGGGTTGCATTAACCTAAATGTGGAGAATTCTTGGAATAAAGAAATGTATAAATTGATGGGAGTAGTTCTTGAGGTAAGTACCAATACATATGATTGTATTTATTTACATGATTTGAGGCTTAACACATTTGTTTGCAAATGTGTTAAGTAGTTTACTATATTGTTAATATAATTTGACTAAGGTGATGATTGAATGAGGTGAAAGTTGTGAAGATCATTTAAAAGGTAAGCATAAATCCTATTTGATTGTATATCCTTATATGTCCTTGAACCTTAACACATTTGGATGAATGTGTTAAATACTCTATTATATTGTGAATGTAAATGAATAATGTCAATTGCTATATATATATAAAGGATGATATATGAAATGGGAAAGATAGGAAGAAATGAGGATCATTCTTAAGGTATGTGCAAATTATTATGATAAATGCTCTAATAATGAATGGTGTTTATGTATTTTGAGAAATGATGAAATGTTATGTTATATGCATTGTGAATCTTGTGAATGGCAATGTATTATATGAATAAAATACTTTGAAATGTTATATCAATGATGCTATATGTATCATATGGATTGAGATAGGATATGTTGTGAAGCCATTGTAATTGGCCATGATGATTCAAATATGATATGAAGCCATTGTGATTGGCTATGACAATTCAATTGAGATATGTAAGGCATGTTTGCCTAAATGATGATGAGAATTGTAAATGATGTTGGTGATGGAATGATCAATGAATTGTGTGTCTAATATGTTATTCATTTTCAGAGTTTTGTTGTTGGTGGCATGCCTAATAGTAACAATCTCTTGAAGTTAGGTTGGAATTGATTCCTTGAAGCCTAATTGAGATGTTACAACCCTTGAAGCTAGGTTGGGTTGGTTCTTGAAGCCAAGTTGGGTTGATGCTTAGCATGCTTTGCTCCCCTTGAAGCTTGGTTGAACCTAATCCTTGAAGCCTAGTTGGGATAATGATAAATGTGATAATTAAACCAAAGCATTAACTCTGAAAGTCGAATGACATATTAGTGTTTTGGGCCCGAGTCTGTCTTTGTTGCCAATGTGAAATACAAGTGTTGAAATAAATGAATCATGATTGGTGAATTGTGAATAAGACAATGTTATGAGGTATGATATGTAAATGAATAGTGGTTGATGATAATGGTTATCTTCATTAAAAATGTGATTCGTGATTGGTATGATATGTAATGTGTGTATTGCAATAGTGATTGATATGGTATGTAATGTGTGTATTGCAATAGTGATTGGTATGATATGTAATGTGCGTATTGCAATAGTGATTGATATGGTATGTAATGTGTGTATTGCAATAGTGATTGGTATGATATGTAATGTGCGTATTGCAATAGTGATTGATATGGTATGTAATGTGTGTATTGCAATAGTGATTGGTATGATATGTAACGTGTGTATTGCAATAATGATTGGTATGGTATATATAATGTGGGTGTATTAATATATTGGTGATAGATTGGGGTTGGTGATAATATTATGTATATATATGTACATTATATATGAAATTAGCTAAGATATATGAATGATGCAATTAAAAAGAAAAGATAATATGATAAGAATTAATTATACATTGAATGGATATATCATTATATGTTAATACTTCTATACTATATGTTTACATTTTATATTTGGACTACTAAGCTCTCGGGCTTAGCGCGGGTGTGTATTCGCGCAGGTAAATAGGTGAAGATATGAAGTCTCTCATTATGCCACAAGAAGAGTAAGAGTTTGTCGAGACCAACTAGAGGGTAATGCATACATGTATAACTTTTAATTTTGATGTATTTCTGATGAGAGAGTATTTATATGTATAAATGTAATTTGGATAAAGATAATGATTTTGTAAATGTTATTTAAATTAATGTATTATGGTTTAAATTCGGTTACAGGTTTTTAAAAGGTAACGAAAAGTAGCATTCTTATACTTTATATACTTACTGTATGTATACTAGGTATATGTATAGTACTTATATAGGGTATCGGGGTGTTACACATGCTACCAAGTAGCTTAATAAATTTTCTATCCAAAATGTGTTAGGTCATATGTAATGTAATTATATCTCATTAATCAAGAGTTTGTACTTATCTTAAAAAACACTCAAATGCAAGCTAAAAATCTCCCACCAACCTTCACTTTCAACTTGCCCTTTAACACTAGGGTTGGATAATTCGTTTTCTCTTAATTCCTACACACAATATGATCAAATACAATAATTTAATATCACATTTTAAAGCATTTCCAACATTAAGCCCTAATTAAACATCACTTCTACAAATATCCCAAAATCTTTTCTAATCTTACTTTAACATTGAAAAACCATGTTAATCCATTTAAATTGATGTTTTAAGTTTATTTATATCATTACAAACATATTATAATATGTTTTAACCAATTACATTAAATAAACACATACTCTTTATACAAAATCCTAAATGTCATAACCTTCATCAATTAAGGTTCTTCATTCCAACTCATTCCAATTATTAATCCAAGATTATTTCCATCACTTATATCATTAAATAACATGATTTAAATATTAAGATTAAACAAATACCAGTACTTTGAAAATTCCCTTCCAAAACCTTAAATTCAACACTACCTTATCCAAACTCTAACCAAACTTGATTAAATCTATTATTTGACTATAAAATTCTTGTATATGCATCAAAACAACACATTTAGAATAAATTTTCATAATTAAAATACATGATTTCATAATTTCAAATTTTTCATAACCTTAAATCATGTTCTTTCTCCAAACTCCATTCAAACTTAATCATTTCTTCAATCCAACTTAAAAATCATTAATAACTAATCAAAATAACTTCATACATACCCATTCAAGCCATTAAATCATGCTAAGATAAAATGACAAATTCAATATATTCATAACTTTAGGAAATCCCAAAGAATAAGTTGAAAAACTTACTAATTATGGAGAAAATCACTAAAATTCCACCTTAAACTTGTTAATTCCTTCAATTGATGAAACTTGGAAGATGAAGAAATCTCTCTTGGACAACAATGGAGGTTTGGCCTCCTAAGGAAGAAGAAGAAGATAAAGAAGACTTTTGAATTTCTCTCCCTTTCCACTTTCAAAAATGACCTTATATATATTATTTTATTATATTTTTAATTAATTATTTATTTATTTTAAAAAATCATAAATTACATCTTCCAACAAAAAATAATATATTTTTAAATTATTTAAATAATTTTAATTTTACAAAAAATAATTTTAATTTTATAAAGTATAATTACCATTTTGCCATTTGCCGTTTGACTTTTCTATTTAAGAGTTGACTTTTGTATATATTATGTATATTCTATATATATTTCACATATACATTTCACTTTTTCACTTAAAATCCTTTAAATTTTCATTTAAATTATTCATTTAATTTAATTTATTTAATTTTTAAAAATTATGGATGTTACACAATCAAAATGTTATGCATTTTTTTAACAAAAAGTGTTGTGTCAACCTTGCCTTTTAAAAATCTTTTTTCTAGTAAGTAAGCACTAAGTCTATCATACCAAGCTCTTGGATCTTGTTTCAATCCATAAAGTGCTTTGGTTAATTTAAAAACATGATTTGAAAATTGATAGTCTTCAAAACCGGGAGGTTGTTCTATGTAAACTTCCTCATTAATAAAACCATTCAAGAAAGCACTTTTGAAATCTATTTGAAAAAGTTTAAAATTCATACAGCTTGTAAATGCAAGTAAAATTCTAATTGCTTCTAATCTTGCTATGGGGCAAATGTTTCATCATAATCAATGTCTTTCTCTTAATTATAGCCTTTGGCCACCAATCTAGCTCTGTTTCGAATAATGAGACCATCTTCATCAAGTTTGTTCCTATATACCCATTTACAACTAATAATTGGATGATCCTTGGGTCTAGGGACAAGCTCCCACACTTTGTTTTTCTCAAATTGATTGAGCTCATCTTGTATAGCAATCATCTAACATTCATCAGTAAGAGTCTTCTCAATGGTCCTTGGCTCAATTTGAGAAACAAAAGCAATATTAGAGTCTAAATATTTGAGTTTGGATCTAGTAGATACTCCCTTTGAAGTGTCACCGATGATGAGTTCTTTTAGATGATCTTTTTTATAATGCCACTCTTTGGATAGTTCTTGAGTTTCTTCATGTTCTACAATATGTTCTAGCTTATCATTGTTCTCCTTTTGATCATTGTATATCTCAAGATCTTTAAGTGTGCCTACAACATCATCAAGAATAATACATTTCCCATGATTAAGCTTAAGTGATTCATCAAAGATAATTTGCATTGATTCTTCAACAACTAAAGTTCTTTTATTAAGTACTCTATATGCTTTGCTAGAAGATAAATACCCTAGGAATTTTCCTTCATCTAATTTGGATGAGAATTTTCCAAGATTGTCCTTGGTGTTTAATATGAAGCATTTTCATCCAAATACTCTAAAGTATGAAAATTTTTTTCTTCCATTCCATAGCTCATAAGTAGTTTTATTTATTAAAGGCCTTTTGAACATATGATTTGCAATATAACAAGCGATATTAACGGCTTCTGCCTAAAAGTAAGAAGGTAACTTCTACTCATTGAGCATTATTCTTGCAATTTATACCAAAGTTCTATTCTTCCTTTCAACCATACCATTTTGTTATGGTGTTCTAAGAGCTGAAAAATTATGTGATATTCTAAGTTCATTGCAAAAATTTTCAAAATTTTATTTTTAAATTATTTGCCATGATCACTTCTAATAGATGTTATCACATAACCTTTTTCATTTTAAACTCTTTTTGTAAAAATTTTAAAATGATTAAAAGCTTCATTCTTTTGAGCTAAGAAATTAACCCATGAAAACCTTGAGTAATCATCAACAAGCACAAATGCATAAAACTTACCACCCAAACTAGCAACTCTATTTGGTCTAAATAAGTCTAGATGAATCAATTTTAACGGTCTAGATGTGCTTACAATATTTTTAGTTTTGAAGGATTTTTTGTTTTATTTTCCAAATTGACAAGGTTCATATATTTTGTCTTTTTCAAATTTTATTTTGGGGAGACCATCCATAAGTTTTTCTTTATTTGGAAAATGTAATTGATCCATATTAGCATGTCCTGATCTTCTATCGCAAAACCAAGCATCATTACTTATAGTGACTAAATATTCAAATGCAATATTAGAGTGTAGGTCAATTTTATGTGTATTGCCAATTCTAGTTCCATTGAATGCAAGTTCACCACTAGAAGAAATAATTTGCATCCCTTAGAGTTAAAATTGACATCATATCCTTTGTCACACAATTGACTAACACTAAGCAAGTTATGTTTCAATCCATCAACTAACCATACATCATCAATCATGTTCTTACCAAGCATACCATAGAACCAATGCCTATAATTTTACCTTTAGTATTATTTTCAAAAGTTACATTACCTCCTTGCTTGTAGGTTAGAGTTGTGAAATTTTATCATTTCTAATCATGTGCCTTGAACATCCATTATCTATAAGTTAAATACTTTCATTGATAGTATACTTTAGGCATACCTACAAGACAATATAATTTACTTTCTTTTAGGTATCCAAAAGTACTTGGTTCCTTAGGGGTTAGTAGTAGAAGGATCCTCCAATTTGAAATGAGTGTTCCTAATGTAGCAATATGTACTTTTGCGACCAAATTTCATGTAATATTGGCATTGATATATGACCTTACATTTTTGCATTCCTTTTCTATGGGATTTCAAAGAATTTGTTTGGCAATTGCATGTATGTATGGAATGGGATTGTTTATGTTCATACTTGTGATTATATTTGTGTCTTGTATACATGTATGTATAATTTTCTCTTGGAAACTTGGGTCTAGAGCTTAGTGCGCCTAGTGTTTCCTTTTTTGAACTTTTAGGCTTTGTGTATGTATGTGTATTCTTTACAACTTCCACACTAGAGGTTTGCATTATAGAGGCTTTGACAAATGTTGGTGCATTGGATGAAGTAGTAGTAGAGCCATTAAACCTTAAACCATACTTGGATGAAGGTGACCTTTGAATATTAATTAATATATCTAAGGCTTCCTTGCCCTTATGAAATTTAGAGATAGAATTCTTTAATTCATTTATTTCTTCTTTCAAAATGTCATTTTCTTTAGAAATTTTCTCTAAGCTAGATGAATTCTTAGGAATTTCAACAATATACTTTGATAATTATTCATTTGATGTCTTTAATTCTAATGTAGAATTTTTTTAAAGAGATAAATCCTTTTATAGGTAGCTTAGAATATTTTTCTTTATAAAATTTTATTTTAGAAAAGTATTTTTGGACTCTTAAGTTCATATGCTCAACTAAGTCATTATCATCCAAATCATCATCAACATCATCACTATGTGCATTAGGATTTAGAGATTGAGTACTTATCTCATTGGTGTGATTATCATCCCCAAAAGCCATGAGACATAAATTTGCAATTCCTTACTCTTCCTCCTCTTCTTCTTCACTTGAGGAGTCATCATCCCATGTGGCATTAAGAGATTTTTTCTTCTCTTTATCCCATTTCTTCTTGTTCTTCATTTTGAAGAAATCCGTTTTGATGTGACCTGGTTTGTCACATTCATAAAATTTTACTTCATTCTTTTTCTCCTTATCTTTGAAAGAGTGTTTTGATGAATTACCTGTGTTAGCTTGCCACCTCCTCTTTCTTTTCCATTCACTTACTCTTTTGGAGAGCATGGCCATCTCTTCATCATCAACACTATCTTCTTCACTTGAGCTCTTATCTTCCTTGATGACTTTTAGAACAATTGCCTTCTTCTTATCCTTTTCACCTTTGTCAACTTCCTTTTCAGTGTGCAATTTAAAGGTGAGGAGTTTTCCAAATAGCTAATCGGTTCCCAATGTGCTAAGATTATGAGCTTCTTCAATCGAGGAGACTTTTGATTCAAAATTCTTCTTGGCTCTAAGTGCCTTCAATATTTTGTTGTTGACATCTCCTTGATCATAGAATTTTTCATATTTTATTAAGTCATTGACAATAGCAAGTAACCGATTTATCATTTTGGTGACATTTTCATTAGGCTTCATCTTAAATAGTTCATACTCATGTACAAGCATTTGGGTCTTGGTGAACCGCACTTGGGTGGTACCCTCATGATAATTCTCAAGAGTTTTCAAAATGCTATGTGCACATATAAGATTTTGGACTCTTCCACCTTCTTCTCTTGACAAGGAGTTCATTAAGATGGAGGCTGCCTTATTGTTCTTGTAGGAAGCACTTTCTTAAGCATCAGTCCATTTTTCTCTAGGAAGAGGCACTTGAACACCTTCAACTTCATAAGTAGCTGATTTCCACTCTTTTTTCATATATTTCCAAAGCTCAACTCCCTCACTATCAAGGAACGAGTACATCTTATATTTTCAATAAGAGTAATCCGTTCCATCAAAGTAAGGTTTAAGGTGGGGATTTAGATTTTCATATGAAGAAGAGGTTGAAGTACTAGAAGTGGTTGCTATGGTAGATCAAATTTCACAATTAATTTTTTAAAAATTTTGAGGCTTTGATACCAATTGTTGTCCCAAGATAGCAACTAAAAGAGGAGGGTGAATTGGTTGATTTGAAAAATTGATAACAAATTGAAAATTAAGAAAAAATCAAAGCAAGGGAAGGAGTAGAGAAACGAAGTTTGTACACAAAGAGTTTATAGTGGTTCGGATTACCTCAATCCTACATCCACTTCCTTAACAACTAGTTAAGGTTCTACTAATATTGAGTTTTTATAAGCTCAACTCTAACTTGGTATTTTCACAAGCACACACCAAACTTTTACAAGGTTTAAGATCAATCATCAGAACCCCAATAAAAGTTTTCTCAGGCTCACTCTAAAATCTAAGTATTTCCAAGCTCACACTTAAACTTACAATGGTGTTTCAATGCTCACACCCAACACTCTAAAAATTGAATTGTTAATTATAGTAAATGAAAATGAAAGTGTATTGCTTTGGCTATTAGAATTATATATTACACTTAAACAATAGGTTTCTTAGGGGTATTTATAGCCAATTAGACTTGAACTAGCCGTTTAAAGTGGTTTTCACATGTTCAAAGCTTGTCTTCCACTAATTTGATGGCTGAGTCAGCTTGTGTGGTCGCACAATTTAAAATTTGCTTTGATAGCTAATTCCAACGGTAAGATTTTATTGTCTGACAGGATCTTAACTGCCCATACTGCAATGTCGTGGGGTCGCACAACCCTTTGTGCAACTGCTCATCATAAGGTTACTGTTAAATTTGAATTTTTTCATCCACGTGTTCGGTTATTATTGGTCCAAGGTACTTGGAGCTAAAATTCAAATATATTGGCACTATACTGTCGCTTGTTTGTCTCGGGCGATTGCACTAATGAGGGAAAATTGGACTCGCTATTAAGTCTTTATACTGACTTTTGAATGGTTTTGCATAAAAAATATTTAATAAAGAGCTGGAGTTGAATGGGGAAAATTGAGCTAAAAGCTAGAAATTTGCAAGAATATGCAGACATGAGCCTTGGGCACGAGCCTTGGGCAAGGCTGGTGACAGACTTGACATGACAGTTTTGAAGATAAATCTGACAGTTGACATTTAATTTATTTTGATACTTTGGAGATATGATTTTGGAGAAATTTTGAATGATAAATATAATTTTGTAATCTCATATTAGTTAGGAATTTAATTTGGGATATTATTATTTATTTTTCTTTATTATTGTTTATTGTTATTTTTCCTAATTAGATTAATTTAGGAAATCTCTAGATTTAAGGGTATTTAAGCTAATGGTTCTAGCAACTCTAGCAACTTTTGTTCAACATTTTAACTGCTAAAAATTTACAGATTATTGACATTTTACATCTTGGTTGAAGGGTAATTGAAGTTCATATTTATGAATTGTGAGATCTAAACAACTTTATTTTTTCTCTTCTTTAATATTCAATATTTATATACTCTTTATGATTTATTTTAATTATTGTTTTACTGATTAATCAATAGAGCTCATTGCTGAATTAGTTAAATAATATAAAGCTATTCAAAGTGCTTGAATCCGTAATTGTTCTTGGCACTTTGACTTAGGTAGCAATTAGGAATATTCTAAAAAATTATATAATATAATTAAATAAATCTTGAAGTTGGGTTTATTAGTTAGAAGTAGGTCATTCTAGTTCTTAAGGCTATTAATAATTAAATTTTAAGGACGTTCATATCGAATAGGTTATCGGCAAGAGTTAATTAGAAAATATTTTCTAATTAATTTAAAAATCTAAGGAATGATTAGTATTGAGAACTTGTCTAATACTATAACTGATTTTTTAAAGAATTAAAAAGAGTAATTTTTAAATCCATGATCAATTCAAGAATTAAACTAAAATTACTCTTTTAACTAAGTTTTTTTCCATTGAAAATTTCAATTTAGTTTTTATTTTTTTAATTTATTAGTTTAATTTTCAGTTCTAATTTAATTTTAATTCTTAATTTATAAACTCCCTTTTTAATATTTATTGTTTTTATTTTGGTTTTCAAAAAAAAAAAATTAAATAATTAGTCAATTTTATGTGGATTCTACTATATTTACCACTACTACAATTTAATTTATTTAGGAATAAACTTTTATTTTTGGTGGCTTCAACACCTATCAACACCATATTCGAAGCATTTACACTCGTAGTTATACCTAGCAAATAATTCTTTTGAAATATGTGAAGGATTGTTGGAACATACATATATATATATATATATATGTATATACATAAGCTATTTCAAAAGAATTCCACATTGGAAAAACACAAAGCCTACATTCACTTTATATATTGTCTTGCTCCTTTGGCTAGCAAAGGTTGAAAAGGGAGGTGAGTCTTACATGCATAAGAAATGGGCCAAAAGCTCAATTTGTTTAAAAATTGGTGGATTTTCCCCTCCCCTGCATGTGAGATAAATGCAAGGCCCGGTGCAAGCCCACCTTTTATAACATACTCTTTTTAATGTGGGTTTTATGTTCCATAAGAAACTCCTACAAACATTAATGTCAACATTAATATAATACCACCCTTATCTCCACTTTCATCTCATGAACGTTTACATTAACATTCATAAATTTCCCCTAATACCAGTGTTATCTAAGAAGGAAAAAGCACACAGCTATCTTCTTTGCTCTCTTCTTCCTCTTTGCTTATGTTTGCTGGGTATTATCTATTTAATTTTATTGTTGTGCTGCAGCCTTGATAATATTCAAGAGGAGCCTGTTATATTATGGGGAATTAATTTCAAATAATTCCTAAGGATAGTGTACCACGTCTTAGGCTATTGTTCTTCTTAAAATAATTACTATTTATAAATTTGTTCTTCTTCTTTTTGTTATTTTTTCGAATAGTATTAAGTGCATTCAAACGAAATTTATTTGTTGACTCATATTGAATGTTTGATTAATTATAATATTTCTAAATTTTAATTTATTTTTAGACCCATTAACAAAGCCATAGAAAGGTTGAGCTAAACTTTGTGTAAAATGATAAAATGTGAAATATTAATGGAATGACTCAGTAATTTAATTTTTAAAAATATAAAAATATAAAAAATAAATATTAAAAATATATAAATTGATTAGCATAATATGTAACATCTCCTATAGTTCGTAATTATTTAGCCATATTAGTTTTGGATGGCAAGAAGCAAAAGATAAAATCCTTGGCAATGTGGTTATGAGGACATAAGACAGGATTAGGTCAAAGAATATATATATTGCTATATAAGCAACTAGGGTACATTTCTCCTTTTTATCATTTTATTACCTTTTTCTTTGTAACTTTTTTACCCGTTGGTCAAAGTCTTGGCCCTGTCATTATTGAAATACAGCTGCTACTATGAGATTTCCCACCATGGTTACAAATGGTCACCGTTCTTAATGGCTAATCATGTCTATTTAGACAATATGTCACTTGCTTTAACTTTATCATTCCTTCACTTCCATGTCATATCTCTCTATATTTCCCTTTTTTTTTTCTTATTTTTTCCATTTTCTTAATTATAAAAATAATAAATTGAATTAATTTTTTTTATTTTAAAAAATATTTTTAATTTAATTTTTTAATAAATTTAAAATAATATTCAAATGTGAAAATTTTAAATTCTAAAAACTGATATGATATACTAAGTAAATAAAAGATTCATAATAACTTTTGGTGATAGTAGCAATTATTCAAATAATAACTTTGAAGGCCGAAGAGCCTTTAAAATGTCAGTAACTTCACTTTCACCCATTAGCTTGTTGTGACCTACCAGTAGATGTTAACTTTCCCCATTCATTGGCCAACCTTGCATGACAATAGATGTTGACATATGCCGTTTTCGACTCTCATTTATACTGCACCTCTCAAGTCATTTTATAAAGTCGGACTAGAGTCAAACTTAATAGGGTTTTCTTTACCTGCTGATTTCGCGAAGGCCGTTCCCTCTTCGAGGCCAAGAAAGTTCTAGACAATAACAGATATGTGATGCCCTTAGATGTTCTAGGTCGCACGCACCCTACACTGATGTATTTAACGAGTCTATAACTCATTTGGCACAAGCACATGCTTCCCCCATATACCATGAACCCATTGTCCTCCTTTGCGATTAGCCACCACTAGCCCCTCGCCATCGAAAAGCCCATGCTATGGGCCGTCATCAATCCGCCTCGTGGTGTGCACATGTTGACTAGTCCCTTCTGGTGGCAATGTGCTTTTAACCTTAACTGGCCAGGTCATGTCTCCGACACTATTACTTTGAAGATATTAGAGTGCTTAAAACAAGCCTACACTATATATATATATATATATAATATTTATATATAATCAATTTCAAATTAATTAAATAATTTATTTTTTATTTACTCTTTTAATAATGCAAATTCAATTAACCTTTTATATAAACTAATTAACACTAAAATGATATTTTTAAAAAATAATATTATAAAAATAATTTGAGAGTGTTATTTATAATTGTTTTAAAATTCTATGACTAGAGTATATATATAAACTTCAATTTAAATACAGACTTGAATGAAACCTCTAGCTGATAATTTTTAGACCTAATTAATGTTTTCTATTCAACGTGCTCATATATATATATTCCAAATCTCTCTAATCTATATATAATTATGTAAGAGATGAAGGTAAATTAGCTGGATGGTATGAAAATATATCCTGTATAACTGTACTTTTCCAAATCTTATTTGGATTTCTTGATATATTGTTGTTTTGATGCCATTATAATGCAATTAATATTCGAAGTTAATAAAAGAAAAGAGTCACTTCAAAATTTTGTTATTTTATTCCCCTTTCGTTTACTTGATATATGATGATTTTTTTCTCTTCTTTTTTCCTTTTTTCAATAAGGGTAATTATAGTTTGATTAATCGAATCCTTAGACAAAAAGAATCAAATTGTTAATTTTAGTTTAGAAAATTTTCAAATCAAATCAAATTATAGATAAACAGGTAGTTGATTATTTATTAATTACATAAAATGAATGATTAATCAATATTTTTAATTTTTAACTTTTTCATAATCAACATAAAAAAATCTGAAATTTAACAATTTTTTCCATATATAGCAAAAAAAAAAATATAGTATAATTCATTATAATAATACCTGTTTTTTTACATAAACACAATTAAACTATAAAACACATATTCAAAATCCAAATATATTTTATTAAAATAATTATATATATATGAATCATTTGATTCGGTTAACCGAACTGAACTATTATTTACCAATAAAAACTTAAACCAAAATTTAAAATAAAAAATAAAAAATATTAAAAATTTAAAATTTAAACTTAAACTATTATTTTGATTAATTATAATCTTCAATTCAGTTTCATTTCATTTTCAATTTAATTATTTTTTTCAGCCCATTTTTTAACGATGTGATATGTTATGAATCTTGATAATATAATTAAAAATGATTTCACCTTCAAAAATGATAGATACTAACTCTTTCCATGAATTATAGAAGAGGGAAACTAAAAAGTCTAAAAATATGAGACGGGTTTATATATATATATATATATGCAAATAAAAATAATATAATTAAGAAATGACAGTCCGTAAGCCGATGCTTAAAGTTAAATTTAGGTTACACTAAAACAACTACGAATTACCTCAAAAAAAAAAAAACTGCTAATTAGTCGTGGATTTAAATTTAAATATGTTGTGGAGCTTAAATATGTTCTAATAATGTTTAATGGAAGATTTAGCAAAAAAATCCTCATAAAAATTATAGTCGCTAATTAAAAATGGAGATGAATTATCAATTTAACGTTATTTTGCAATGGATACAATTGTCAAATGACCAATATTTTCATTACTAGTTTAGTAACAAACGTATTCCATTATAACTCATTGCTTAAAACGAATAAAATAATATTTTTTTTCACCAATATTCCATAATAAAATAATATGGTTGCAATATTCATTGTTATTTTGCCGCTAATGGTTATTATTTATTTAATCAATTTATATAATTATTGAATAGAGATAAAAATTAATCACTTATACACTTATATTATTATTTAATTATTTTTTTAAAAAAATTTCATTGCTATTCAATGTTTTTAATTTGAATTTTCTTATGTATTTTTGTTTAGCAACGAAAATGGTCACTATTCAATCCCTTCCTCGTTAGACTTAATTCTCATAAGGATTAAGGTTTAATTTAACTCATACTACATTGAAAAGTCAAAATTGATCCTTAAAGATTTTTTTAAAATTAAATTAGAATTTTTTTTTAATTTAGTCCATCTTTTTTAATGAAACTGTTAAACAAGTCAACGACATAGTCTAATTTAGACTTCAGTAAAACATTAAGAGTCAACTTGATTTTTAAAAAAAAAATAATTAAAATATTTCTAAAAAATTATTTATCAATTAATATTTTTAATATCAATGATTTATAATGTTAATAAATATTTTTTATAATATTGTAATTTATATTAATTCAATGATCTACAATTTAACAAATAATTAAAATTTTAAAAATTTAAAATGTTACAAATTAAATAATATGACATATATTAAAAAATAAAATTTATTATTATTCAAAATTATAATATTTATAAATTATTTTTTAATATTATAAATTATAAACTTTCCATTTTTAATATAATTTATAAATAGGTCTTTGAGGGATTGGCAAAAATAATTTATATTAAAAAATTATAATTTATAATATTAAAAAAATAATTTATTAATATTATAACTTATAATATTAATAAATTTTAATAGTTCTATACAAGTACAAAAATATTACATTAAGTATAATATTAATAAATTTCTATTTTAAATATAATTTATAAATAGGTCTTTGAGGGATTGGCAAAAATAATTTATATTAAAAAATTATAATTGATATTATTAAAAAATAATTTATTTATATTATAATATATAATATTGATAAATTTTAATAATTTTTTACAAGCCCAAAGTACTACAAGCTAAGAATAATATTAATAATATTAATACTTTTCTATTATTAATATATTTTTTAAATAGGTCTTTGAGGGATTGGCAAAAATAATTTATATTAAAGTTATAATTTATAATTTTAAAAACATAATTTAGTAATATTATAATTTATAATATTAATAAATTTAAATATTTTTAATTTTTAATATATTTCTTATTATTTAATAATTATTTAATTTTTAATAATATATATTATTAAAATTTTAATTATTTGTTAAAGCATAGATTATTAAATTATTAAAAATTATAATATTATAAAAGTATTTACTAATATTATAAATTATTGATATTAAAAATATTAATTAATAAATAATTTTTAAAAATATTATAGTAGTATTTAAAAAAAAGTTTAAATTAGATCCTAATATTTAATCGAAATCCAAATTAGATTTTACTGATAACATGTTTAATGGTTATATTAGAAAAGAGACAATTTGAACTAAATTTGAGAGAAAAAATATCAATTTGGTTTTAAAAAAAAATATAAAAGCCAATTTTAACTTTTCGCTATAATAAAGATGTTAAATTGTACCTTATATGAATCCTTAATTTTTACACCCTAAGATGAATCTCATACGACCACAAAATCAATGTAATTGGAATGACATGAATCGGGCATTGGATGAGCCTAAACATGCCTCTAAATTTTTTTTTGTACAAACTGGATATTTTGTTGCCATGAATCTTTAATTTCTTATCATTATATTAAAACTCAATCCGTTTTGGTTCCAATGCTTTAATAATCATGTCAATTAGACATTAGACGGGCCCAAAACAAACTCCGAAAGTTAAGTGCATAGATTGGGGTCACTAATCGACCATGCAATCACTGCTAGCTGGTGCATCACCGTAGAGCCATTTGGTGGCAGCGAGACCACCCGGTATCCTCCGAGCCATCCGGTAATCTCTGAGTCATTTGGTGACCTCCTAGTAGCCCTACGGTTTCCTTCCACCTAGATCCATGTGCTTATAAATAGAACCTCATTTTTACTATTTTTCATCACTGACTATCACTTCCTCTCATCCATTGAGAGCATTAAACAATTTTTTTTATAATAGTTTAGAGATTTTTACAATCGTTTAATGGTTTTTTTTCTCTTAGCTAAATTCATTATTTTCATTTGAAAAGTCAATTTGATCCATCCTTTGGATCTATTGTCAAGGTTATCAAGCATTTCTTAAATATTTTCATCTTTTTAAGCTGTAACATCCTCATATCCTATATACGTACAATACATATACTCTGTGTATATAAAGTAAATATATAGAATACAACAATATTACAGTAATTAACTGTAGAAATCTCATATTTTTTATACCAAGATAATTACAACTTTAAAAGAGTAAATTAATAAATAAATATGTTTATATTTAGTAATTCAGTAAATCTTTAGAAGAAAATTTCTGAAAATAATTTGCCAAAGTTTTACTTGTAATTTTGATAAATTCCAAAACTCAACCAGCACAACCTGAATTTATAAACACTCCCAAAATCACATTACAATCCAACACCACCTCTTCTATAATTTACATCTAAAAGTTTCATACTTAAAAATAATGTCCATAACAAAGATATGTATATATAACCTCAAATTTATGCTTTATATACATATGGTAAAATTGTAATATATAAACACCAAATTCTATAAAAAATAAAATTTATACATGAATGCAATATAAATTGTTTTGGTCTCGTGGCAAAGACTTCCACCTTCAAGATCAATCTCAAAATCTAGATCTGCCCAGATCTATCAGAACTACCATGCTCTATAATACTATTACCTACGTGATACAAATCAATCGTGCTAAGTTCAAAGCTTAGTGGTACATACTTTAGTAATATTAAAAAAATAAAATATTTTCCTTATGTCACCAAATACATTCTTCTCGACTTTTAATGAAATGCTCAATCAATACTCATAAATCATAAGAACATAACATATCAACACACAGTGGGCCTAATAAATTCTTGTGCAATATCCTAGCTCCAGAAATATTAATTTGGCCTATCGTAACCCATTGGTCCGACACCAACGATAAAATATTTAGATATTTTCCACCTTATTCGTATCCAAAATCCCATTTTATTATTTATAAATATATTTTTGACTTTTTATCATATTTTGTCATTTAGTGAAAATGTATATGTTAAATATATATCATATATATATATATATTATGTAATATCTCAAATTTTTAAAATTTTTTAATTTTTGAAAATTTAATAAAATAAATTATAATTTAATTAGATAAATTAAAATAATGATTTTAAATGAAAAATGAAGGGATTTTAAGTGAAAAAGTGAAATATATACATGTGATATATATGCAAAATATACATAATATATATAAAGTCAACAAAAGTCCAATTTTTTAAAAATCAAAAGTCAAAGTCTAATGACATTTTTGTAAATAAATTTTAAAATTATTTAAATTATTCAAAAATAATTTATTTTTAACGAAAGATGTATTTTTGGTTTTTTAATTAATTTATTAAATAAATAAATAAGTATTAAATTAATTAAATAATATATATGTATGGTTTAAAATGAAGGTGGAAAGAAAGAGAAAGTTCATTTGGTCTTCTTCTTCTTCTTCTTCTTCCTAGTGTGGGCCGAACCTCCATGGATGCCAAGCTAAGAATTTTGCTTCTTTCATGCTCCACAATTAAATGATTTCAAGTATTCAAAATAGATTTTTAGTGATTTCTACCAAAATTAGTAAGTTTCCAACTTCTTTCTTTGGATTTCATGGAAATTATGAATATGTGTATTTTGGGTTGTTGAAGTGCTATGACTTAATTGTCTATTTGGGTATGAATGAAGTTATTTTAAGTGATTAACAATGATTTTAAGGTTGGATTGAAGAAATGGTTGAGTTTTTGATAAAGAATGGTGAATAGAGAGAATTTAGGGTTATAGACTTTTACGGTTTGTGAAAGCATGTGATTTAATTGTGCAAATTGATTCTAAATGAGTTATTTTGATGCATAAATAAGTATTTTAAAGTCAAATGTTGGATTTGGATAAGTTTGGATAGAGTTTGAGAATGGAATTGTTGATTTAGGGTTTTGGAAAAGTGATTTTTCAAAATTGTTGAATTGTTTGATTTTATTAGTTAAAGAATGTTCTTTAGTGATAAAAGTAATGAATATAAGCTTGAAATAATAATTGAATTGAGTTAGAATAGAAAATCTTCAATGAAGAAGGTTATGCCATTTTAGGGTTTTGGACATGTGTATGTTTATGTAATGTAATTGGTTTAAACATATTAAAATATATTTTAAATAATATAAATAAACTTAAAACACCAAATTGAATGGCTTAATATGGTTTTCTAAAGTTAAAGTAAGGTTAGCCTTAACTTTGAGATTTTTGTTTGAATGATGTTTAATTATGATTTAAGATTAGAAATGTCTTAGAATATGATACTAAATGATTATTTATGATCATATTTGGTATAGGCATTGAGGAGAATTGATTTACTCAATCCTAGTGTTGAAGGGCAAGTTGGAAGAGAAGGTTGGAGGTGGTGTTTGAGCTTGCTTTTGGTTGCTTTTAGAGGTAAGTACAAACTTTAGATGAATTGGACATGTTTGCATTATATTGGGCTTAACACATTTTGAATTAGAAAATGTGTTAAGCTAATTGACGCATTGATTATTTATGAATAATATGCTATGACATTAGATGACATGGGTAATGTCATATATGCATTAAATGCATTGTGAAAAGCCATTGTTAATGGCTAAATTATATAAAATGTGAAATATGTGTATTATGTGAAAATGACCCAAAGTGTTTGGATAATGTCATTTGTTATATATGCATTAAGGGCATTGTTAAAAAACCATTGGTAATGGCTAAAATGCATAAAATACAATTCATATATGAATTATGTGAAAATACCTAAAATAATTGGGTAATGTGTTGTAAATGTAAAATGTGGTACATTATGATTATATGTTGATATATGATGATATGAAGTGAGATGACATTGAAATAAATGAGAAAATGAGGCAATGTGCCTAATAAATTATGAGAAAATGAGAAAGAGATTGGTAATTAAATATAAGTAATAATTGTATGCCTAGTATGTTATTCAATTTTCAGAGTTCTGTGTTTGGCGGTATGCCTATGAGGTTATCCTCAATATTTGTCTTTGGAGCTAGCTTTTGAGCAATTATTTGATTTGCCTTCGGGCTAGATGTTGGATATCACTTGCTTTGGGCTAGATGTTAGGCATCACTATGAATTGCCTTTGGACTAGACGATGGGTGTCATTTACCTTAGGGCTAGATGCTGGGTGTTATTTACCTTCGAACTAGACACTGGGTGTCACTATGGACCAAAACGCTGGGTCTAGCCTTAGGCTGTCATTTACCTTCAGACGATGGTTGTCATTTACCTTAGGGCTAGACGCTGGGTGTCATTTACCTTCGGACTAGACACTGGGTGTCACTATGGACCAAAACAGTAACTATGGGATTTGAATAATATATTAGATTATTTGGACCCATGCTTGTATTTGTTTTATGTAAAATGTAAAATGATTGAAAAAGATATTTAAAATGAAATGATATGACATATGGTGTCATATATATATAAGCATTGTACATTGGCATTATTTTACAGTTTTATTTCTATCAAAGTTTGTGCTGCTAGGCTTTTGGCTTAGCGCGATTGTAATTTATCGTGCAGGTGATAGGGGAGATCCGGTAGAGCCGGAGAGTTCGTCTACATCGGGTCGGGTCTAGATTTGAGATTTTCAGTGTAGAGTTGATTTTTGGACGTCAAGATCAAAAAACACTGCCAGCATATATATATTTTTATTCATTTTGATATTTTATATATTATATTATGTTTTTGATGTATATTTATTGTAAATTATAAAAAATGTATTGAAAAACTTTATAATGAAGGTTGGTATATGTTTTGAAAAAGATATATATATATATGTATGTATATAATGTGTTGTGAAATTTAGAAAAATTGAGGAGTATTGAAGAAATGTATGAATTGGTTATTGGGAGCGCTTTTGTATGCAGGTTGTAATTTTGTTGAATTTGAGAATGTTTAAATTACAGATAAAACTCTGGTGAATTTTCTCAGAGATTTTTATAAAAAATGCTTATTTTAGAATCTACGATTGATAATAATATTTTATTTGTTATTTAAATATATACTTTAAAATTTTTAAGATTTTAAATTTGAAAAGTGAAATTTTTTTTATTAAATCAGACTGTGATATTTTGGTACTATATATGCATATTTTATATATACTGGGTGCATGTATTGTATGTATATAAGGTATAAGAGTGTTACACATTAGGTATCTAATGTATATTTTATGTATATCTTGTGTATATATTAGGTATATACTATACATATACTTCTCCCAACACAATAAATAGCCCTTCATATTAACTAATCTTATGTTTACTAAAGGTACAGATGTCACATAAGCGTTCTTCCATTCTCTAAGTTTCATCACATCAAACTAAGATTATCAACTCCTCCATCAAGATATTTCAAATCAAGGTCACACAAGTCATTTCATCAATATCTCGCTCAAGTGTTCCTTTTGCAAAGATCTATCAACTTTCACATCAAATCAACATCATCAAGTGTTGATCAAGTTCATCCAAAACTGGAACTTTGGTTCAGAAGGAAGGCCTTGGAAGCTCCCCCACCATGAAAGCCATGCTCCAAGAAGGTATAATCTCTAAACTCAATCTTTTAAATTCAAGTCAATAAAATCTAATTGTCAGTCAATTCAAATCATTTTCAAAACCCTAGATTGCTTTAGGTAAATCAAATCATCATCAAACCATAAAAAAGAATTTTAGGTAAACTCACTTAATCATGTTTTTGTCGAATTTAGCCTAGAATTGAGCTTAGATTATGATTAATTCACATAATAAATCAATCATGATTTTATCGAATTGAGCCTAGAATTAAACATAGGTTATGATCAATTCACATAATCAATTAATCATATTTTTATCAAATTGAGCTTAGAATTAACCTTAGGTTATGATTAATTCACATAATTAATCAATCATATTTTTATCGAATTGAGCCTAGAATTAAGCTTAGGTTATGATCAATTCACATAATCAATCTAATCTAAATATGAATTGGTTTATCATTAACCAAATCATCTTTTAAACCTAAATTTGAATTGGTTTATCAGCAATCAAATCATCTTCTAAACCTAAATTTGATTTGGTTTATCATCAATCAAACAATTTTGTAAACCTAAATCTGCCTTGGTGTATAATACTCTCTAAGCTTAAAACTGACCTGGTTTGCATCAAAGTGTTTTCAAACCTAAAACTGAGCTAGTTTGAGTCAGCCTTAGGTCCTCATCCTTAGGTTTACCAAGATCTTAGCACTAGGTCACACCCCTTCCCCTAATTTCTCACTCTCGTGAGTGGATAGAACTGTATGAGGCTTTGATTCATAGACTAAAAGGATATGCAGCATTGTTTAGAATTTTGATCAAAATGATCGGGCCCACAACCCTAGCAACCTTAGGTCCATCTCATGTATCATTTTGTTCATTATAATATTATACTTTTATGCTTCCTTTTAGGGAATGTGTGCCCACCCTAGTACTCATAAATGCTAGAGTTGGGATCCCCTTCATGTTGGTTTTGAAAGTGTAATATTAAATCATTTATCTAAACACTGTTTTCACCTTATTTTGTAATAGATTTCATGCTCATGCATAATACAATTGTTCATGCGTAATATAACTGCACATGCATATTTTTAAATGTCATCATAAAATCTTTTTTATAAATCTCACTTTATATTAAGTCTAGATTTGTTTGCTTAAAGTAAAAAACCTAGTAATAGACATATCCTTTGGATTCTACTACTGGCTTTTTCTTAAAATGGAGTCATAAAGGGTTTTCCAATGAATTTTTTCTTTGAAATCAAATTTAAAGTACTGACTCTTTTAAACCCGTGCTTACCAGTGAGGGGAGACTGAATACAATGATTTTGCGTGAACTAACTCCAAATGAGCATTCTGATTCCAATGCTCGAGGGGGTATCACAGTTGGTGACTCCACTGGGAAACTACTTTCTAAAAAGGTTTTTGTAAAAGATTTTTCTCAAGTAAATCTTTTTTAGACTTTTTATAAACCTTGATTTTGTCTTACATCATTTTGCACAAGGCTCCATGCCTCAACCTAGAATTTTAGGACAACTTTAGGCCAACAAAGTACCGTCCACCCTCAACCTTCTATAGGTAAGAAGAGGGCTTAGGAAAAGCACCCAACCTACGATGAATCCTCAATCCATTTGAGGTGTAACGAGTATGTATGTATTGTCGGACCCATGCCAAATTTCTTATCTGACATATGGTTAGGTATATCATTACTCTAGTGTGACGGGATGAAACTCACCCCTTTTTTCATATTGTGACCATAGACCTTGGCCTTAGGTTGTATAAACCATAATAGCAAGACCTTATGCCATGATCATGAAAACTTTTCATAAAACCATAAGTTAAACTTTAAGGCATCTTATCCTTCAAACATATCCACAAGTTCTTAGCCATTGGAAGTTGACCACCCAAACATCCTACCCATCCATGTGAATCCTAACCATGTGATTCAAACCTTTTGGACCTTACCCATCCATATGAACTATAGCCACAATGGCTTGAACCCCTGAAACTATGCTCAACCCCATGAACCTTAGCCACAAAAGCTCAACCCATAAAACCATGGACCTAACCCATGCACCTACCTTATGAACCATCAATACATGGACCCAAACCATTCACCTTCAACATAAGCCATGAATCTGACACATGCATCCACCTTATGCACCACAACCTCAAGCCATGAACCCAAATCATACACCCATTATATAAGCCATGGACCTGAACTATGCACCCTTTACATCTCATGCACCTTCATTAGCCATGGATGTTGACCAATGCACCTTTAACCACAAACTATGACCCACTTGTACAGTCCCGAATCATGACCCACTTACATTAGTGTAGCATTCGTAATTTTAATATACATAAAATAATTAATATGAGGGAATAACTAGATATGTTGAAAGGGATATACATAATATAAATACTAGATATACATAATATATATACTGAATTTATAATATATACACTATATATACATGATATACACATAAGATATACATAATGTATACATACATATATATTTAAGTTGGAAAAGTGAAAATAAATATAAATAAGCAAATGATTAATTAATTAAAAGTCAAAGCAAGATGGAAATTATTTTACTGTGGAAAATTAAAGAGAAATACATAATATTTAATTATGTAATTAATTATTTAAGTATAAAAGGGGAGATAAAGATGGAAATTTATCAAAAACACCATCTCCTTTTTTCCTATCACCATGGCCGAATTTAGAAAGAGAAAGGGAAGAGGTTTTCCTTCTTAAAAATACCAAATTTCCTTAAAAATCCAAGTGTTTCTAGTGAATTTTGATAAAAAAAAAAAACCAAGGTTCTAAGTAAATTTCCTTCACTCTAAGCTAGTTTTTCTTGAATTTTAAAACTATGTAATTATTGAGTTAATGATAGAATTAGTTTAAATTGTAAAAGTAGATAGTTATGAAGTTATTATGATGAGTATATGTTGATTTAATGGTTAGATGATGAAAGTGAGCTTATTTCGGTGAAGTTTGAAATAAGGAAGTAGTGAAACTATGGTTTTATTGGATTTAGTTAGAATTAGTATAATTAATTGTTGTTTTGTATAAATTGAGTATGAGAATGGTTTTAATTAAAAGATTGGATAAATTGAGTATGGTTTTAATTAAAACAACCATGGTTTTAATTAGATGATGAAAGTGAGCTTATTTTGGTGAAGTTTGAAATAAGGAAGTAGTGAAACTATGGCTTTATTGGATTTTAGATAGATTTAGTATAATTAATGGTGTTTTTTATAAATTGAGTATGAGAATGATTTTAATTAAAAGATTGGACCTTTGTTTAGTTTAGGAGTAGATAAGCATAACTGAAGCAAAAGGGCAACGTTTAGGGCTTTTTCAATTTAAAGCTTGGAAAGTGTTTTTTGTAACACCTTTATACCCTGTATACATATAACACATAAATCTCATACATGTAAAATATGTATATAAAATACAAGAATATCACCATTCTTGCTATTAAAAAATTCTTCATAATTTTAATAAAATAATTTAACCTTTAAAAAACCAATTTATTAGATAAACAAATATGAAAATGAGTAGCTAAATATTAAAATAGTATTTATTAATGAAAAATCTCAGAAAAAAATTTGCTAGAATTTTACCTGTATTTTTTTATAAATCCCAAATAGTCAATATTACACAACCTGCATAAATAAAGTACACTCCTAAATCTTTAACATCATAAAACCCCGTAATTTCTTCAAACATTTTCTTTTTCATTTCCAAGTAATTCACAAATGAAAATGTTAATTGTTTACATTTACAAAAACTATAATTACATAAATATGCTCATAAAACCTTAATACATGCAAATACATATAATGTAGTTAACAAATACTTATATATTTTTTCTCTACATGATATACAACCCAGCACCAAAGTTAGGTCTCGTAGCATAACTCAATTTTTAAATTCCAACCATAGTCCGTATCTTTCTAGTCTGCACTTATAATACCTGTGCGATAAATACTACCATGCTAAGCCAACGACCTAGCAGTATATAATTTGATAGCATAAAATTGTTTTAAAGAAATGCATGCATTAATCTTGCAACACCTTAAACTTTCCATGCATTCATCATTATCTAACACATTCTTTATCTAATAAACTTTACTTATTATCATCAGGTATAATTCATTTCCCCACCACAAATCATAATTTTACTTCAATAAATCACAAACACAAGTATTGGGCCCAAAAATTCTTATACAATATACAAGTTTCAGAAATATTATTTTGGCATATCTTGACATCGGGGATCTAAGTGTCGAATCTCACTTAAAGGTGCGTCCCTTAATGATACCAGCATGTCTAGCTGAAGGCGTAATCATGTTTGTAACACCAGCGTGTTTCACCCAGTGTAATAATCAGATTTGTGATACCAGCGTGTCTCTCCCAAAGGCGTATGACATGCCAAAAAACACCAAATACAACTTTCTAGAACTATATATTAAATAAGGCAACATGCATCATATTTTATTCATTTCCATTTCACTTCCCATATTTGTCATTCACATCATTTCTTTTCCATATTTATCAAGTGATAAACTCATTTTCACATTTAGCACTTTTCATAAGCATATACATATTACACATCACATTACATTTTACATTTCATCTCATTATCATATTCTTGTCACATTTTTTTATTTCTCACAATTTTCACATATTTAGCTGTTTTCCATGTTTTCTTTCTCATTACTTATCATATTGTTCATTCTCATATTTTCAAATTAGTTTTAGCATATTTCACACTCTTAATCAAATAAATTCTATCATTTCCCATAATATTTCCATAATGCACACATGTATAATGCCAAGCATAATCAATTAAATTAAATGTTATAAAAGTACGTACTAACCTTATTTGCTTCTAATTCCACTCCAAACCCCCTTTTCCAAGCCAAAACCCTAAACTCCACCATTTGCATCAACTTGGTCTACACTCACATAGATCGTACAATAAGCAAAATTATTTATTTAAAATAATCTTCATGCTTAATTTATATCAAGGAACCATTACTTACACCAATTTCACCAAAATCTCAGAAAAAGCTCTATTTTCACCATTTACTACTTTATTTAAACTTCATCCTACCCAACTCATTTCCATCATCCAACCATAAATTCATTACATATGCATCAATATAACATTAAAACAACTCATTTTCACAATTATTAAAACCTCTTTCAAAAATACTAATTTTCACATAACACACCCATGAACCCTAACTTTATCAAAACCTTTATTGATTTTGACTAAGTGACACTATAAATTAACATTAATTGGAAATGAGGAAGAATTAAATCACTCGAACCATGCTGATATTAAACCTAGATTCTGGATTAAACAACTACCTAGAGGGTGGATGTCCTTACTATTATTAGACACCTTGTGTCATTACTGTTACTGGACACTTTGTATCACTACTATTACTAGGCATTTTGCCATTATTGGGCCATTGGCCTTACTGAATAATATTACTGGGCATGCCACTACTGATATGCTATCAAAACCTAGGATTTAAAATTTAGTGTGTGAAAGTAAATGAAATTTATCAAGATAAGAAAATTGTACAAAATGATTAAGTTTTATTAATTATGTGAATCTTAAACTTATTAATATTAAAATAAGTTAGCTTATTTCTAATTGATTTATATCATGTTACTATACTAAAGTTGTAATTTAATTTACATATATGATTTTAATTATTTTCTTATGTCATAATTTTTTACAAATTATGAATATGCAAGCACCACTAAACAATACTTAGTGTGTTAGATATATTTTTGACATGTAGATCAGACGGTAAAATAGATACAGCTAAATGTACACTCTTAATTTTTGACCCAGTCCGGTCCAATATGTTTCATATAGTCCAAAATAATTTTTGTGTTATTTTAATTAAATAATATTTATTTTAGTATTTATTTTTATAATTTTTAATAATAAAAAATAATGATAATAAATAAATAAATAAAAATAAAAATCGACGACAAAAAAATCGGCGACGAAAGCGAAATGGTCTTGGGCCATTTCGCCGAAGGAAATTCCTACGGCGAAATGGCCTGGCAGCCCGCCAGCGCGCCCAGCTCTTGCAATTTCCTCACAGTTTTGGCCAGCGCTCGCAATTTCGCTAGTGAGATTTTTTCCAACGCAATTTTTTCCGAAACCAAATTCTATTTGGTTTCGGTTTTCTTTTCCTAATTAATGATAATTTCCTTAAACAATTGGAATTAAGCTTCCAAAATTTCCTATAAATAACACTAAAAACCACAGAAAAAGGGATCGGACTTGGAGAAACTTTTGGAGAAAAAAAGAAAACTTTGAACTAAGATCGGATAGTGGAACTTCAGATTTGAAAGGAGCAATAAGCAAGCAATTCAGAATTCATCAAAGGCAGCAACTTTGCCTTTGTCCTTGTTCATCCAAGAAGCAATTTTTGGTGGAACCAACGAACGAAGGTTTGAATCTCTAATTTCCTTTTTATTTTCTTACAGTAGCTTCAATCACTAAAAATTAATAAATTGTTTCTTTTGATTCCAAAAACCTTAGAACCCTAATTTATTTCTTCTAAACCTTAGAACCTTAAATCGTTTCTTCTATTTTCAAAAATCCTAAAAATTACTTTTCTGTTTCTTCTAAAACCTTAGAACCCTAATCTATTTCTTCTAAACCTTAAAGCCATAAATTGTTCCTTCTATTTCTAAAAACCCTAAAAAATACTTTTCTGTTTCCAAAAACCTTAAAACGTTTTGCCTATTTCCAAAAACTTTATAAAACTCTAAACTGTTTTCTCAAATCCTAAAACCAAACATATTTTTCGAAACACCAAAAACCCTAATTCTCTCAAAACCAAAACATCAAACCCTAAATTTTTCTAAACCCTAATTCATTGAATTTAAAACCCCAAACTAGTTAATTTAAACCCTAAAGCCATAATCTAATAAAACTAAAATAACAATCCAGTTAACATGAATTATAAACCTAATATCTTAAAATGTCAAAACCCTAATTTCATAATTTTACCCCTCAAACCCTAATTTGATCAATAAAAAAAACTTACTAATTTCTTAAATTTATAAAACCCTAATCCATTTTAATTCTCTTAAAACTTACCCTAATCCATTTTAATTCTCTTAAAACTTACATTTTAATTTGTATCTTTACTTGCTTTATTTTTAGATTTGATTATATAGTCTATTATATGCTCTGATGGTTGATTTATTTAATTTCAATGCTTGATTTATTTAATTTATCATGGATGAATGTTTATTATATATTTTGATTGATGTTTAATATATTTGATGAATGATTTATTTATGATGAATGGTTATTTAACTTTATCGATTTATATGTTTCCACTTTGTATGTTTCCAAATTGTTTTTATATTTTAGACCAAAGTAAAGGTCATGTTTCTGCCTTTTGGTGAGTGTCCTATTAGTTTAGACGTGGATGATGTAAGGACATGTTTCCATCCTCGGATGGGTGTCCATTTATTTGTTTTGCTTGGACATTGCTTTGATTTTAATATAACGATGCTTTATTTCAATTGTTGTGTGTAATATGGATAATATTATTATATTTAAGAATTTTATAATATTAAGACCTGTAAAGGAGGCCGGTTCCAATCAACCGGGCGTTGTGGGGATGCTGGGCCATTTCTTACCTTCCCCACTCGTACCAACTTTCCAAACTCATTAGGGGGTCAAGGTTTCCTTAGGAATCGAGTCATCCACCCATTTCTTTTTCACGGCCCCTCCGAGTGGCGACTCCATTTTCTCCGGGCTTAGGTTCGAGTTCTCTAAGGCCCCGAGCCTAAACAGTGCCGAAGTCGCAAGAACCATTCCAGTAGGAGTGGGGGTGAAAATCCCCGCTCACAGTGGCGACTCCACTGGGGATAAGATAAGTTGATTCCGTTGGTCTTTATATTATTCTATTCTTTCTTATAATGATATTATCCATTGCATCATATTAGATTGCATCGTGTGCGTGAGTTAGGACGCCCGTGTTAACCGTGTTGTGTTATGTAAGGGATACCATACTTTCACTCAAGGTATGGAGATCGAGCATGGCACAACCACTCATAGCCTTGTACCATTTGGTATATACTTGCAATGGAAACCTAAGCCTTTTTACCCAAAGACTAAAGCTCATGTAATTGACCTAGTTACTTTCCTTAGGTTTTACCCCAAATGCATGTTATTTAACTATGGTTAATTTGTCTTGGCTTAAATCATGGCTTATTTGGTTTGGTTTTTTTCTAATATGACCTAAGTACATTGTAAGCTCAAAATAAATTTTTCTTTAAAGTCCAAAAGACCAAAGTAATTTTCAAAACTTTTCAAGACGGTCTTTTGACATAAAACTTTTTTTTAAAACAAATCAAAAATTAACCTAAATACTAAGTCCAAAATCCATGTCTTCTAAAATCTTTTTACAATGGGCTTAGAAACAAAATTATTTTCATCCAACCTTTTCTTACAAAGAGCTTGCAAAATATTTAGGTAAATTACAAAATACCAAAAATCAATTGCGAGCCTAGTTTATACTAAGAGTAATTAATCATGGGCTTATTTTTGGCATGAATCATTAGTTACTTTTTCAAGTGAGAAATCTATTTATAATAAACCTCTTAATTTAGTTTTAATTCAATATAGCATAAAAGCTACTTTAGATGGATAAATGGATTAAAACGTAATTAATGAGAATTATCATAAATTGATTTCCATTTTTAAAAATACAACTAATGATTGAAACGTCCGAGAGAAATATTCGAAAATAAGGTACCCCATGTTGGTATTTTGTTAACCATATACCTAGGAAAAGAGACTCACCATTCGTGTGTGGATGTTATAAGGTTGGAAGGAACGTCCTATTTATCTTTCTTTGTCTATTGTTTGTGCATACATGCATACATACATTTGCATCTCATATCATTAATCCTCTCTGACTCACAGCCCTGGATTACGACAATTCAAAAGCTTACGACAATCCGACCTACGCCGGAGACGAAAAATCTAGTAGCAACTCAATCACTTGCTCACCTAAAGTAATGGAGCCCGAACAAATTCAAAGAATGGTGGACGACGCCCTCAATGCCAAGATGGAAGAAATAAAAGAGACCTTAGCAGAGACCATGAAGAACCAATTGACTGCAATTTTACAAAATCATGCCGAAGCATCTGCTAGCACTAAGAAGCCAAAGGACAAAGGGAAGACTAAAATTGGTGAAGTGGTTTTTGATGATGAAAAGGTGATCATTGATGATGATGATGATTGGGCTCAATACTACCAAGATCCTTAAGACAAGAAGAAAGAACCGAAGATTGTTGAAAGGTCAGCTATGGAGAAAACCGAGACTTCTGATGTTGAAAAGATGATTGCGGACTTAGAAAAGAAATTTGAGAAGAAACTAAAAACTGAAGAAATGTCCGAAGTTGACAAATTATTTGAGCTAGATGAAGAAGTTCCGTACAAGTTCAATATGCCATCTTTTGCGAAGTTTGATGGAACCGAAGATCTCCACCTCCATGTAAAGCAGTATATCACTGCTATGCAGTCTGCCTGACCTACTAAGGCTCAAATTCTAAGGTACTTCATGCTCTCATTGGACCCTGTTGTCCAAAATTGATTCAATACCTTAGATGATGGAACACAAAAGAGTTGGGATTTGCTATACAAGGCTTTCATCCAACAATATGGATATAATGTAGAGATAAAAATTACCTTAATGGAAGTGGAGTCCATTAGACAAAGGCCGAATGAGAATTTTGAGGATTATGTGAAAAGATGGATAAACAAGACCGCTTTGCTCAAAAAGAGGCCCGATGAATATGATCAAATAAGGATGATTGTGAGAGGGGTGTTGCCTAGTCTTCGTGAAAGGATGTCTCATACACTCATATGTGATTTAAAAGATCTTCTCCAAGTTGGTCTGCAAATTGAAGAATGGGAAAGAGAGAAGAACCATTTTTCAATAAGAAGGAACGAGAAAGGAAACCATTAGTCTGGTAGCCAAAGCATGCAAAAGGCAGTCGGTGTCAATGCTACTAACCAAGGAACAAGGAAGCAGTTTTCGAAATTGGAAAAACCGATGTCTTGGGTTCTCAATAAGCTTCAAAGAAAGGGATTGCTACAACCCTTAAATCCTCGTCCTTTGCCTAACCCTTTCCCACCTAATTTCGACACTAAAACATTTTGTCAATTTCATCAAATGCAAGGGCATGACACGGGTAGATGTGTGAGCTTGAGACATGAGATCCAAAATCTAATTGATAGTGGGAAGCTGCCCGACCCAACAAGCCAAACACCAAAGACAACTCATTACCAAAGTTCAATAGAGTACCACCACCAACAACCTTTATGATAAAAAAAGGATTGGAAGAAGATTTTGTTTTATCATCCTTTCAAGATGGGAATATTAAAAATGTGAAAGGAGAAGAAGCTTAACTCAACAAACTTTCCTTAGCTTGAATATTGCTTTTCAATTTTGCTTTCTTTAATATTTAATTGGAACAATTGTGTTTCAAATTTTAAAGTTGTTTGAATAAATTACTTTCATAAAATTTTGTGTTGGTCCTTGTTCATTTTGGTGCTCAACCAATGAGGAATCTAACTTGATAATTCATGAATTAATATATTCATGCATCATGACTCGAATGGCTTTACTAGGTGAAGGAATTACTCTACGGTATTGAGTTGTATATGCTTACTTAGAGAGGGCTTCTGCATAAATTACCTTTGTCTAGGTCCTAGTCAGTCTTAGAACATGTTTTGACAAACTTTCGAGGCAAAATTGAACTCTACTTATTTAAGGGAGAGATGATCTAGACATTGTTTAGTTAGCCAACAACTAGTATACACCCTATTAAATATCAATCCCTAGTTGTCCCTTTGAACATTCATAAAATTTTAGCTTTCTTTTTATTGGCATATAGCCTCTTCATCTTAGTGATCATAAGACTTATCAAAAGTATCACAACAGCTCAGGGACCCAAAAAAAGAAGAAAAAAGAAAAAAAGAAGAAAAAAGGAGAGATAAAAAAGAGAAGAAAAAAGAAAAGAGAAAAAAAAAGGAAAGATAAAACCTAAAAAGGCGGTTCAGAAAGCCAATTGAGTTCTCTTTTACCTAAAGCAGCAAAAGGCTTCTATTTGGTTTATAAGGACATTTTGACTTGAGTTGGTCCAACCCAACTAAAGATTAAATCAAAATTAGAGGAAAAAAAAGGAGAAAGACCATTCAGTTCTTGAAAGTTCTGTACTTGACAGTCCTACAAGGAAGAAGGACAAAATGATAAAATGCTCAAAGAAAGGGAAGAGTAAGAAAAATAAAAAGAAAGAAAAGAGAGAAGAAGAAAAGAAACGAATTTGGGTACCAAACTTGTTGCAAGGGCAAAAACTGTCCTAATCAAGATCCAAATTAATGCCAAAAAGATAGAAGGAATTTTGAGTCTTGCAAGGTTGCTCCTAGCTGCCTAAAGTTCAAACAAGCAGTTTATAGTGTGAAAGTTTGTCCATTGTGTCACAATAGCTCCAACTTACAAATGACCTTCATTTAAACCCATGTCCCTTATAGACCCCATTTCAAGCCTATCAAAGACCTGTTGATCTCTCTTGGTAGGCAGAGTCTATTAGTGGAGATAGTTTGAATAAGTATGCATATGAGATAGACAATATTTAAACTCGAAAGAGATCTTTGGCCAAGTAATGTGTATGTGCCTATCTGAAGTACAACAATTCTTGCTTAAATAGAAATGATTCCCAAGTTTAGTATGGTAACTAGAGTTTTCATGTTATAGATATGTTAATTTAGAACAATCAGATCCTAAAGTACATTGACATTGATTTGACAAAGCCAATATTTGATTTCAAAATCAAAATTCAAAAAAATAATAAAAAATATTTTTGTCATACAAAGCTTTCAAGTTAAGGGGGGAGTATATTGAAGCTCGAAGGACACATTGGGCAAAAAAAATGATGATGATAAAAAAAAAGAGTTACAGTAAAGATAGAAATTATATATTGTCATTATTATTTTTATGCTTATTGTATAATATTTATACAATTTATACAATATTTATACATCACTAAGAAGGTGGTGGTAGGTCATCAAATAAATCCCTAAAAAATTCATCGCCTGTGGGAGAAGGAGGCAAATCACTTGTCCCAAGTCCACCCAAAGCAGGAGCACTAAAATTCCTATTACCTTGGAGTTCCGATCTGTCACGGTCCTCATCAGAAGTAGAAGAAAGGATCTCATGGTCATCAGTTTGGGGGCCTCTAGATGAAGAAGCACCAGAATCCCTCATCCCCTGAAATCGGAAGTGTCGGAAATTTTGTTCTGATTGATGATAAAAATTTTCAAAATGAGAAGCCTGCTGACGACTAGCGGCCAACTCTTCTTGAAGTTTCTTATTTTGTTCTTCAAGCATCCGCTGTGAGCCAGAAAGGAAAAGAGTAAGAACATACATAATCATGCATACATATAGCATAGATTACCATGAAACAAGAGAACTTACCAGGTAATTCATATCAATGCCCTGAGAATGAGATGACATATTTGGAGGACTAGAATGAGCAAAAGAAAGAGCAGTAAAAGAAGGTCCAGCCTCATGATCAAATGAGCCAGCAACCTAAAACAATCATTAAAAAGTCAAAATAAGAAAGAAACAATTGTAATGGAAAAATGGTAAAAGTTTTACCTGAGAAGTGCTAGCCCCGAGATGTGGAACGATTTCTCCTACCTCTCCATGATGTTCCTCTTCATCTCTACCCTCATTTTCTTTGGGAATTTCCCGTACACCAACAGGAGATACACCAAAGTGTAAGAGCCTCATTTGAATAAAATGGGCATAAGATGCACCCAGCGGATAGAGAAATGTTTCAACATCATAACTGTGCCGGGCCAACCACCATGCATCCTCCGGCATTGATGTAATATTTAAAGTATATTCCAGGCAACGTATCGGGATCCTCCGCTGCTCGGGACTGAGAAACCACTAATATACTCTCTCTCCGAGAAACCATCCACTAGACACAGGGCCAGCGATGACTCGGTGAGTATGTTAGAAAGACAATGCATCATTCATGGAGGAAGTCAAATTTGTCCGCTCTTCTGAGTTACAACTTATTTGACTATCCAGTATATACATTCCCTTCTATAAATATCATTAGAAGTTTGAAGATTAAGAAGTTGTTTAGGTCCAGTAATTAACTTAAACCTCGTAGTCTTGATTACTTGATTTAAACAACATGATTTGAGTTTAATGTTCATATAATCACAAAACATTATCAAAACCCTAATCTAATTGCCCAGTTGCTAGAAACCCTAATCTGATTTCCAATTTTCCAAAACATTAAATCCTTTTATTAATTCCCAAAACCCTAATTGTTTTCTTAATTTTCCAAAATCCTAAAAGATTTTCTAAATTCTGAACCTAAATTTATAAAATCTATTTTCAAAATTCAAAACACCAAAGCACTGAACAAATTCTAAAATATAAGAATTCTTTAAATTCCAGAAAACTTAAAACGCTAACTCCAGTTGCTTAATTCCCAAACCTAGACCCAAACCCTAATTCCAATAACTTAATTCCAAAACCCTAGTTTCATAAAAACCTTAAAATTTCTTAAACCCTAAATTTCATAATCCTAGCAAACTAAAAAAAACCCTAAATCCTAAATGATGAAACCTCAATCTAAAACCCTATGATCCAAAACTATAGTTTTCGAAAAGATGCAAATTCTAAATTTATAAATTTATTACTTTATTTAATTTTAGATTTGATTATGTAGTTTATTATATATTTTGATGGTTGATTTATTTAATTTCAATGCTTGATTTACTTAATTTGATTTATTTGATTTACCATGGATGGATATTTTCTTTATTATTATGATTATTATTTGTTTTAGTATTAAAATTGTAAGAGGTATGTTTCCACTTTGTGGGTACCTCATTAATTAATTTCTATGTAATTTAAATTGCTTTTATATTTTGGACGAATGTAAAGGACATGTTTCCACCTTTTGGTGGGTGTCCTATTTATTTTAGGCATGAACGATGTAAGGACATGTTTCCATCCTCTGATGAGTGTCCATTTATTTGCTTTGTTTGGACATTGCTTTGATTTTAATATAATGATGTTTTATTTTAATTATTGCATGTAATATGGATAATATTGTTATACTTAAGAATTTTATAATATTAAGACCTGCAAAGGAGGCCGGTTCTAATGAACTGAGCGTTGTGGGGGTGCTAGGCCATTTCTTACCTTCCCCACACATACCCAACTTTCCGAACCCATTAGGGGGTTGGGGATTCCTTAGGAATTTAGTCATTAACCCCTTTCTTTTTCTCGGCCCATCCAGGTGGCGACTCCATTTTCTCCGGGCTTAAACCCGTGTTCTCTAAGGCCCTGAGCCTAAACAGTACCGAAGTCGTAAGAACCATTCCATCTGGAGTGGGGGCAAAAATCCCTGCTCACAGTGGCGACTCTACTGGGGATAAGAGAAGTTGATTCTGTTGGTCTTTATATTATTCTATTCTTTCTTATAATGATATTATTCATTGCATCATATTAGATTGCATCGTGTGCGTGAGTTAGGACGCCCGTGTTACCCGTGTTGTGTTATGTAAGGGATACCATACTTTCACTCAAGGTATGGAGATCGAGCATGGCATAACCACTCATAGCCTCATACCATTTGGTATATACTTGTTATGGGAACCTAAGCCTTTTAACCAAAAGACTAAAGCTCATGTAATTGGCCTAGTTACTTTCCTTAAGTTTTACCCCAAATGCATGTTATTTGACTATGGTTAATTTATCTTGGCTTAAATCATGGCTTATTTGGTTTGTTCTTTTTCTAATATGACCTAAATACATTGTGGCTCAAAATAAATTTTTCTTTAAAATCTAAAAGACCAAAGCTATTTTCAAAACTTTTCAAGATGGTCTTTGGACATAAAACTTTTCTAAAAACAAATCAAAAATTCTTTTCTCAAGACTCAAATACAAAGTCCAAAATCCATTTTTTCTAAAATCTTTTTACAGTGGGCTTAGAAACAAAATTATTTTCATCCAACCTTTTCTTATAAGGAGCTTGCAAATTATTTAGGTCAATTACGAAATACCAAAAATCAATTGTGAGCCTAGTTTATACTAAGAATAATTAATCATGGGCTTGTTTTTGGCATGAATCATTAGTTACTTTTTCAAGTGAGAAATCTATTTATAATAAACCTCTTAATTTAGTTTAAATCCAATATAGCATAAAAGCTACTTTAGTTGGTTGAATGGATTAAAACCTAATTAATGGGAATTATCATGAACTGATTTCCATTTTTGAAAATATAACTATTGGTTGAAACGTCCGAGGGAATTATTCAAAAAACAAGATACCCCATGTTGGTATTTTGTTAACCATATTACCTAGGAAAAGAGACTCACCATTCCTGTGTGGATGTTATAAGGTTGGAACGAATATCCTATTTTTACTTATTTGTTTATTATTTGTGCATACATGCATCACATGTCATATCATTGATCGTCTCTAGCTCACAGCACTGGATTACGATAGTTCAAAAGCTTATGACAATCTGACCTACGCCGGAGACGAAGAATCTAGCAACAACTCAATCTCTTTTTCACCAAAAGCAATGGAGCCCAAACAAATTTAAAGAATGGTGGACGACGCCCTCAATGCCAAGATGGAAGAAATAAAAGAGGCCCTGGCTAAGACCATGAAGAACCAATTAGCCGCAGTTTTAGAAAATCATGTCGAAGCATCTGCTAGCGCTAAGAAGCCAAAGGACAAAGGGAAGGTTAAAGTTGGTGAAGTGGTTTTTGATGATGATAAGGTGATCATTGAAGATGATTGGGCTCAATACTTCCAAGATCCTCAAGGAAAAAAGGAGACGAAGGTTGTTGAGAAGAAAACTGTTGAGAAAACTGAGACTTCTAATGTTGAAAAGATGATTGCGGATTTAGAAAAGAAAATGGAGAAGAAGCTGAAAACCGAAAAAATGTCCGAAGTTGACAAATTATTTGAGCTAGACGAAGAAGTTCCATACAAATTCAAGATGCCATCCTTCGCAAAGTTTGATGGAACAGGAAATCTTCATCTCCATGTGAAGCAGTATATCACTGCTATGTAGTCTGCCCGAGCTACTAAGGCTCAAACTCTAAGGTACTTTATGCTTTCATTGGATCCTGTTATCCAAAATTGGTTCAATACCTTAGATGATGGAACACAAAAGAGTTGGGATCTGCTATACAAGGCCTTCATCCAACAATATGGATATAATGTCAAGTTGGAAGTTACCTTAATAGAAGTTGAGTCCATTACACAAAGGCCAAATGAGAATTTTGTGGACTATGTGAAAAGATGGAGAAATAAGGCTGTTTGCTTAAGAAGAGGCCCGTTTGATCTGATCAAATAAGGATAATTGTGAGAGGGGTGTTGCCTAGTCTTTGTGAAAGGATGTCTCATACACTCATTCGTGATTTCAAAGATATTCTCCAAGCCAGTTTGCAAATTGAAGAATGGGAAAGGGAGAAGAATTGCTTTTCATCAAGAAGGAATGAGAAAGGGAACTACCAGTCTGAAAATTAAAGCACGCAAAAAGAAGTTGATGTTAATACAACTTGTCAAACAAATAGAAGGCAGTTTTCAGATCTGGGAAGCCTTTGTCTTGGGTCTTCAACAAGCTACAAAAGAAGGGACTATTATAGCCATTAGCCCCTTGAACTTTTCCAAATCCTTTACCCTCAAAATTTGATACTAAGGCTTTTTGTCAATTTCATCAGACTCAAGGACATGAGACCGATAGATGTACCTGATTGAAGCATGAGATCAAAGATCTAATCGATAGTGGTAAGCTACCGGAGCCGGACAAGCCCAATACCAAGAACAATCCTTTGCCTAAGTTTGGAAGAGTGCCTCCACCGGCAACCTTCATGGTGGGAAAAGGAATGGAAGAAGATTTTGTTTTATCATCCTTTCAAGATGGAAAAATTGAAGATGTGAAAGGAAAAAAAGCTTAACTCAACGAAACTTTTGTAATATCCCAAAGTATGCCCTAGAAGTTTTGATATTATTGTTGTAATTGTATTGAATGTATATGTTAAATTTTAAAGAGAAGAGAAATTTAAAAGAAAATGTATATGTTGTGTATATGAAAATATATACACCATATATACAAGTCAATGTGATGGTCAAAGGAAGAAGATATTTAGTTATTTTAATTAAATAAATTAATTAGTGGAAAAATGGGAAATTAAAATGAATGGAAGAGATTAATTTGGATTATTTAATATTATAATTGCTTGGAGGAGGTTTAAAGAGAGGAGTATTTGATTTTGGTTTCTTCATTGTCTTTTTCATTTCTTTCCTTTCCCTTTTGTTGGCCGGCCATCTAAAGCAAGAGAGAGAGAGAGTGAATTTTGTGATCCAAGCTCAAATTGAAGGAAGATTCAAGTGAAGCAGTTGAATTTGAGAAGTATCATCAAATTTGGTAAGTTCTCTTTGTTTTCTCTTGTTTATTTTGGAGTTATGTTTGAGTTTGAAGAATTATTGTTAATGATAGGAGTGTGTTTTGATTGTGTTGTGTTTAAGAGTGTTTGATTCATTTGATTTTTGGATTTTTGAGTTTGGGTTGAAGAAAAGAGTCAGTTGATTGGAAGAGAAAGTGTGTGATTGTGTTTAGGGTTTGTGGTGATGATTATGATTTGTGATTGATATAAGTTTTGAGTTGTTTTAGTATTTTTGCAAGTTTGTTATGATTTTTGGATATGTTGAGCTAAGTTTATTTGAAGTGGATTTTGGTGAAAGGAAGGGATTTATTGGATTAAGTGTTGTTGTGGCCGGAATATGTATTTTTGGCCTGACACGCCCATGAGCACGACCAGGATTTTGGGCGTGTCGATGGTTCTGTGTTTTTGATGGGTGACACGAGCAGTGACACGTCCATGTCACTGAGTGTGTCACAGCTTCTATGTAGTATTAATATTTATACGTCCAGTGACACGCCCATGTCACTGAGCGTGTCATAGCTACTGTGTTGGTGAGGAATTGACACGGCCATGAACACGCCCATGTTGTTGGACGTGTAAATGTTTCTGTGAGACAAAATGTATTACACGGTCAGGGACACGCCCGTGTTAGTGAGCGTGTCATGCCTAGGGTTTGCCCTAGTTAGCCTTATCTATTTTATCTCATATGTATTATTCTTTTGGATTAGGTTGTGAAGAGGTTGATTTGCCCTAACTTAAGTGGTGACGAAGTGTTGGAAAAGGAAGTGTATAGATTTGTATAAGTGGTGTTTAAGGTAAGTACAAGCTACATTATTGCATACATTCATATGATGTTGAGACTTAACATACATTTGATTGTAAATATGTTAAGAAATCTCATGTATTGTTGATACTTGTTAAGAATGTTATGTTTGATATAATGTGAATATTATGAGCATCTAAATTGTGGGTTAATGCCATTGACTATGAACACCTAAATGTGAATTGAGATATAATGAGATGTGAAACCAATGTGATGGGTTATAATGGTGTAAATGATATGATTGAGGCATGTTTGCCTAGATAATGTTCAATGCAATTGATGATAGATATGTATACTATCTGGATGTGATGAGAAGCCATGATTGTTGGCTATGATGATACAAATGAATTATAATTGAGGCATGGTTGCCCATTTTGATTATGAAAAATGAATTGAGAAAGAAATGTATAAAGGTATAAATGAAAAGATTTTGTGTCTAATGTGTTATTCAACCTTCAGAGTTCTGAGTTTGGTGGCATGCCAATGAATTACTGGATAGGTGAAAAGACCGGGTCGTAAGCCTATTCCAATTGAAAAATGTGAAATGATAAATGTGAAATGTAATGTTTTTGGGGTGAAAAGACCGGGTTGTAAGCCTCAAAAACAGGTAACAGTCTAGCCGGGTTGAGGTCCAAGAGACTGGGTTTGTTACCCTATCCATGGATAGAGATATATATATATCACCTACGGGCTTGATGATTATGATTATAGACCAAAGCGGTAACTCTGAACTTTGAATAACATATTAGTGTCTTTTGGGCCCGTATGTGTCTTTGTGTCAATGTAAATAATAAAATGATGAAACGTAATCTTATGAACAATATGAAAATATCATTTGTGAATATTATATGAATTGTTGAAATATGTGATATTGACATTGCATATAAGCATATTATTATTGTAGTTTGTACCACTAAGCCGTTGGCTTAGCACGATTGTGATTCATCGCGCAGGTGACAGAGAAGAACCGGAGAGTTCCGCTAGACCGAGTAGAGTCTAGATTTTGAGGCTTTGAGAGTGGAGCTTAAAGATCGAGGACATACTGCCAAACATGTATATATATATTTTATGTTTTGTAAAACTTGAGTTTGATGTACAAGTATTTGTAAATATTTGTTATATTTTTCCCTGCTTTTAAATAAACATTTTATCTTTTGTCTTTTATAATTTCTTTTAAATGATCTAAATTTGTTCATGTTTTTTAAAAGTGATGAGTCATTTATTAATTATATTGTGGCATTACTATATTCAGTATACGTATATTACGATCGTATTAGCATGCTGTGTACGTATACGGGGTATAGAGGTGTTACATTTATTTTGGTATCAGAGCCTAGGTTTGAGATTCTCAACCTAGGTGAACTGTAAGAAAAAGAATATTTGATTTTAAAAGTTGGTTTTTAAGTAAAATACATGTTTTGGTATGGCAGTCTTTGATCTTTAATGAGGAATATTCTGCTGTGTTTGCAGATATAGGTAGAGATGGCATCTCATTCACGACAGTCTATTGAGGGTAGTGCGGAAAGTGAAGCTCCTGAAGAGATTAGAGATGGAGCTAGGGTTGAGAGGGTTAGTGAGGCACCTGTTTCTGTGTCAAAGAGACCAGCTGCAGAGGAGGGTCCGCCGGGTTGGTTAAGGCATGTGGTAGAACTGCGGAGGGGAGCTCTAGTGCAGCCACCACCACCACAGCCTCAAGTGTCGGTAAGACATTATGACAAGTTGAGAAAGTATGGGGCTGAAGATTTCTTAGGCACTATAGATCCTGCAGTGGCTGAGCAGTGGTTAGATAAGGTACAGAGGATATTCATTCAGTTGCAAGCCACTTCGGATGAGAAGTTTGACTATGCCAGATCTCTCCTACAGAAAGATGCCTATGACTGGTGGAAGACGGTCCCTCATGCTATGGATGATCCACCTGTTAGTGTATGTGCCCTAGGCCATTTATTTGGATCTTTATGTTATACATTCATTATTAATAAATGAGGTTTTATTATCATTATTGTTTGTTTGCATGTTACACAATTTTGATATTTGTCCCTGGTTTATTATTGTTATAGAGATAAAAAAAAATAATTCTTAACCAGTATGAACATTGATTTGATAATCATTAGATGGTTATGTGTATAGTGATACAAATCAATTTCATAGATACTTGTTAGAGAACAATGTATTGGATAGACCCATCATGAGATTACTACATGGGTTAGTGTCATAAGTAAATCTCATGATAGTTATGTATTAATTCTTTGACTTGAGATTGTCATAGTTTCCAATATAAGGACTATTATATTTTGACATGATCAAACATTATCCGTAACTGGATAGTAATAAAGGTTATGTTCATATATGATAGAAATTATGTAGAGGATAATGAACAATCAAGATAGAATTTGTCCCTCTCTTTGAGAGAGATATCTTTTGGGCCCCTCGATAAGTGAGACTGTGAAATGCATGGCCGTGCTCAAATGAATTGATAGTGTGATCAATTTCATTTGTTTTTATCAGTCTACTTGGAGATCGAGTAATCGTAAGTTTGGACAATATAAGTATGACGTTGACCATGACTTATGTTCAAGCTAGATATCGTGTGACAAAGGGATTAATGCATATACTATTATTAGGCAAATTGGACATTCCTTATATTAATTGGGTAGTTGTAACGCCTTGCTAGAGGCCAATTATGACTTGTTGATTTAATAGAGATTAAATTGACTGCCAATTAATATGGGCCTATCGGGTCACACACAAGAATGCATTTTGGGCTGGATATAATATTAATAATATTAATATTAGATATTAATATTTATTATTATTATTATTTTCGTTTTTATATATATATATTATTAGATAATATATTCAGAATCCTAATTAGATTTGGATTCTGAATTTGACTTACCTTATCCAATTATATATATTATTAGATAATGTATTCAGAATCCTAATTAGACTTGGATTCTGAATTTGACTTTCCGTATCCAATTTTGAATTGGATTCTGGAGTGATTATATTCACTCCAGACGTTAATTCTTCTCAGAGGTAACAATAAAAACAAAGAGGAACGAAAAAGGTAACCTTAATACGTTTTTAGAGAAAACGTTTTTCCAGCCTTCGCCGTTGCAGAGAGCTAGCACTCCAAACGGTAGCATTCGTGTGGATACGCGATAGAGGGTGTTTCGCGATCGAGGCATCTCTTCCAAACTGTGATTTCGAATCATCAACAGGTTAGTTCTTTGAACACTTTTGTCGAATTAAACGAACAGCATGGATCCTGGTGGGAAATCAGAGATCAAATATTTTTCCGCTGCGTGTTTTTGTTTGCAGTGATCTCTATGATTTCCTAACAGTGGTATCAGAGCCACTTGTTGTTTTCATTTAAGTCGAAAATGCCATGTTGATATGATTATGGTGATATATATTGTTTACGTATGGCATGTTAACTATAAAACTCTAATTCGTTTTTCATATGATGAGAAAGGATTGGTTTTTGGTTTCGTTTCTGTAAAACCCTAATTCGTTTTTCATATGATGAGAAAGGATTGGTGTTTTTAATTTCGTTTTCATGAGATGATCACGTATATATGATTGGTTGATTAAAATGATTTTCATATGATGAAAACGATTAAGTTTATATGTGATATAAACATTTGGTAATGATTCTGTAATGGGTTGTACATATTCGAAATAAAACAGTAAGAAGGTTAATGAGATTAACGGTTCTGTTTTAGGGTTTCGCCAAAGAAAAATGTTAATGAGATTAACGTTTCTGTTTGGCTTCGAGGGGCTCTGCCCCTTCGGAACCCCGCCCGCTGACCGGCCAGCGGGAGCCCCGCCCGCTAACCGGCTAGCGGGACCGCCGTATGTTCGCGCCCTATAGTTCGTTACCGCGACATTAAGAATGTCAATATATTTGTTTCTATTTAACATGTTGGTGATGAATATGTTATGTTTGTTTGATGTCTTGGCATGGTGCATAACATGGCCTTATGACCTATGTGATTGGTTTATTCATATCTTTATTTTGGGTAAATACGGCCTGCGTGTCGTTTATTTTGTTGTAATTTATTTTACTAGTAGTTAGATTTTCTTTTATTGTAATATATGAAGATTCAAGCTACAATGTTTGTGATGGAGATTCATACCAAGGAGAAGATGGTTCCATGGTGATGGAAGCACAAGCTCAAGTTTTGAAGATATGTAATATTGCAAGTGTTGTAATAGATAGGTTTTTCACCTAGGGTTGCCTTTATGATCTTCATTTGGTCTCTTGAAGATCATATTTAGTTTGGCCATGCTATGTCACGTTTACATATTTTGTCATTTGGTATATGATGCTTATGTGATAAATTATATATATGCATATAGGATGCTAAAATATAATGATATGTAATGCAAGACATGATAATAATTTAGTTGAACCCTCATTAATAATTTAAGTCTAAATGCCATCCACGTTTTGAACACCTATCAAAACTAAGATTGTATTAAAGTAGGTATTGCCAAAGCAATATGCTTTAAACATTCCTAGCTAAGTAGGATGAGTAATAGTGCTACTCATATGTTTTAAAATTGGTTAGACTTAATTAGGCTATCAAAATGGTTTTGGGCCTAAGGCATTAGATGGAATTCAACATGCTATGACATATGATGTCAATATTCCATAATTACTAAGAGTTACATGAGATGTAATTGGTAAAGATGTTACCTACCTAAATAACTTGATTTTAAGCATCACGCCAAAGCTGAGTTTAGAATTAAGTGAAATACGGATCTTAGCCTACTAAAATATTTCTTTAGAGGGTTATATTTTTTAGTAGGAGTTTAAATAATTTTAACCTCATTATTAATTAAAATTTGACTTTGCATATTTATCAACAGATGGCTGCTAATAACAATTCCACCTTATCACTGCGATCTATCCTTGAGAAGGAAAAACTGAAAGAATGTGGGACTAATTTTGTTGACTGGTTTAGGAACCTGAGAATTGTTCTCAAACAAGAGAAAAAGTCCTACGTGCTTGATGAAGCTATCCCTGACCCACCTCCTGCCGATGCTTCTAATGCTGCTAAGAGTAAGCATAAGAAGCATGTGGATGATTCTAATGACATAGGATGTCTTATGTTGGCTACTATGTGTCCAGGACTTCAGAAGGATCTGGAACACTTAGAGGCTTATGAGATGAGTGTGCATCTCAAACAAGCTTTCCAACAACAGGCTAGGCAAGATAGGTTTAACACCACTGTTGCATTATTTGACTGCAAAATGTCTGAAGGTGAATCTGTTAGTGCTCATGTTTTGAAGATGAAAGGCTATCTAGATCACCTTGCTAGACTTGGATATCCCCTGAGTTTAGAACTCTCCACGGATTTGATCCTACATTCATTGCCTAGCAGTTTCTCACAGTTTGTCATGAACTATAACATGAATGACATGGAGAAATCCATTCCTGAGCTACATGGTATGCTCAAAACTGCTGAGGGGAATATCAAAAAGCCTACCCAAATATTGAATGTCAATATTAAACAAATGAAAAAGAAAGCCAAAGATACTAAAGGCAAGGGTAAGGCAAAAGGTGCTAAAGGGTCCAAGGGACAAGCTAAACCAAAACCTGTACCTAAGGCTAAAGTTCCTAAGGAAGGGACTTGTTTCCATTGCAACAAGCCTGGGCATTGGAAGAGAAATTATCAACTCTATTTGGATGAATTAAAGAAGTTGAAGGGTAGTGCGACTACATCTTCAGGTATTTATGTTATAGAAATTAATTTATCTATTCCTTCTTCCTGGGTATTAGATACTGGATGTGGATCTCATATTTGTACAAATATGCAGGGACTCAAAAGGAGTAGGATGCTGAAGAAGGGCGAAGTGGACCTACGTGTTGGCAATAGAGCAAGAGTTGCTGCTATAGCTGTAGGAACTTATGAGCTTGTTATGCCCAATGGGTTTTTGTTAATTTTGAACAATTGCTTTTATGTTCCTACTATGAGTAGGAATCTTATTTCAGTATCTGTTTTGGATGATGAAGGTTATTCATTTTTTATTAAGAATAAGAAATGTTCTATTTTTGATAAAAATGATCTGCTTTATGGTATTGCAAATTCTTATAATGGCCTTTATATCCTTAATCTTGATGATTCTAATGGTAATTATATCTATAACATAACTTCTAAGAGAACTAAGCCAAATGAGTTAAACCCTACTTATTTATGGCATTGTCGCCTTAGCCATATAAATGAGAAACGCATTTCTAAGCTCCATCAAGATGGATTATTAGATTCATTTGATTTTGAATCATTTGAAACATGTGAGTCTTGTTTGCTTGGTAAGATGACAAAGGATCCTTTTACTGGTCATAGTGAAAGGGCTAATGATTTATTGGGCTTGATACATACAGATGTATGTGGTCCTTTTAGCATTAGTGCCAGAGGAGGATTTCGATACTTCATTACTTTTACTGATGATTTCAGTAGGTATGGCTATGTCTACCTAATGAAACATAAGCATGAGTCTTTTGAAATGTTTAGAACTTTTCAAAATGAAGTACAAAATCAACTTGGTAAAACAATTAAACTACTTCGATCAGATCGAGGTGGTGAATATTTGAGCCAAGAGTTTGCTGATCATCTAAGGGATTGTGGAATTGTTTCACAACTGACTCCTCCAGGAACTCCACAGTGGAATGGAGTTTCTAAAAGGAGAAATTGAACTCTATTAGATATGGTTCGATCAATGATGAGTCAAGCGGATCTTCCTTTATCTTTTTGGGGTTATGCCTTAGAGACAGCTGCATTCATTCTGAACCGTGTACCATCTAAGGCGGTTGAAAAGACACCATATGAGATATGGACAGGTAAGACACCTAGTTTGTCTTTTCTTAAGATTTGGGGTTGTGAAGCTTATGTGAAAAGACCAGTTTCAGATAAGTTAGCTCCAAAGTCTATCAAATGTAATTTTGTGGGGTATCCTAAGGAAACTAAAGGATACTATTTCTATACTCCTTCAGAGAACAAAGTGTTTGTTGCTCGAAATGGGATCTTTTTGGAAAGGGAATTTCTTTCTAAGAGAACTAGTGGGAGTATAGTAGAACTTGAGGAAACTCAAGTACCACAAGAAATCATTGAGCCGTCTATAGAGCCTATTTCAGAACCACAAATAGTTGTGGAGTCTGAAGATGTAACACAAATCCCTCGCAGGTCTGATAGGACACGTCGTCATCCAGAGAGATATGGATTTCTTGTGACTGATGATAGTGAAGTAATGCTCATAGATCAAGATGAGCCTACTACCTATCAAGAAGCTGTGTCAGGTCCAGATTCAGGCAAATGGCTTGGAGCCATGAAATCTGAGATGCAATCTATGTTTGACAACCAAGTTTGGTCTTTAATTGATCCTCCAGAGGGTATTAAGACTATTGGTTGCAAATGGGTTTTCAAGAAGAAAACTGACATGGATGGGAATGTGCAGACCTATAAAGCAAGGCTTGTTGCAAAAGGTTTCAAGCAAACTCATGGTATAGACTATGATGAAACCTTTTCACCAGTTGCTATGCTTAAGTCTGTTAGAATTCTCATTGCCATTGCAGCATACTATGATTATGAGATATGGCAAATGGATGTCAAAACCGCTTTCCTTAATGGAAACTTGCTTGAGGATGTGTATATGACACAACCTGAGGGTTTTGTAAATCCTGAGAATTCTACAAAGGTTTGCAAGCTTCAAAAATCCATTTATGGATTGAAGCAAGCATCTCGAAGCTGGAATCTTCGTTTTGATGAAACAGTTAAGAACTTTGGTTTCATCAAGAATGAAGATGAACCTTGTGTCTACAAGATGGTTAGTGGGAGTGCAGTAGTGTTTTTAGTCTTATATGTGGATGACATATTACTCATTGGGAATGATATCCCTACCTTGCAAAAGGTTAAGACTTGGTTAGGGAATTCTTTCTCAATGAAAGACTTAGGTGAGGCTGCCTATATCCTTGGTATAAAGATCTATAGAGATAGATCTAGAAGGATAATTGGCCTGAGTCAAAGTACATACATAGATAAAGTGTTGAAGAGGTTCAACATGCAAGATTCCAAAAAGGGATTCTTGCCTATGTCTCATGGCATTCATCTCAGCAAGAGTCAATGTCCTATGACATCTGATGAGCGAGATCGAATGAATAAGATTCCTTATACTTCTGCTATAGGATCTATTATGTATGCCATGCTATGTACTAGACCAGATGTCTCATATCCATTAAGCGCAACTAGTAGATTTCAAGCTGATCCTGGTGAAGGTCACTGGACAGCTGTCAAGAATATTCTTAAGTACCTTCGAAGGACTAAAGATGTATTCTTGGTTTATGGAGGTTTGGAAGATGAGCTAGTTGTAAATGGTTACACAGATGCTAGTTTCCAAACTGACATAGATGATTTTAGATCGCAGTCAGGTTTTACATTCACATTGAATGGTGGAGCTGTTAGTTGGAAGAGCTCAAAACAAAGCACTGTGGCTGATTCTACAACAGAGGCTGAGTATATAGCAGCATCAGATGCAGCTAAGGAAGCAGTCTGGTTGAAGAAATTCATCACTGAGCTAGGAGTGGTGCCTAGCATTGCAAATCCTGTGGACATTTATTGTGACAACAATGGTGCCATAGCACAGGCAAAAGAGCCTAGATCTCATCAAAGGTCTAAGCATATACTCAGGCATTTTCACCTCATTCGAGACATTATCGATAGAGGAGATATCAAGATATGCAAAGTTGACACAAATGATAACATAACAGATCCATTAACAAAGCCTCTCTCACGGGTCAAGCATGATAAGCACACTAGATCTATGGGTCTTAGAAATTTGTAGGCCTAGTGCAAGTGGGAGATTGTTAGTGTATGTGCCCTAGGCCATTTATTTGGATCTTTATGTTATACATTCATTATTAATAAATGAGGTTTTATTATCATTATTGTTTGTTTGCATGTTACACAATTTTGATATTTGTCCCTGGTTTATTATTGTTATAGAGATAAAAAAAAATAATTCTTAACCAGTATGAACATTGATTTGATAATCATTAGATGGTTATGTGTATAGTGATACAAATCAATTTCATAGATACTTGTTAGAGAACAATGTATTGGATAGACCCATCATGAGATTACTACATGGGTTAGTGTCATAAGTAAATCTCATGATAGTTATGTATTAATTCTTTGACTTGAGATTGTCATAGTTTCCAATATAAGGACTATTATATTTTGACATGATCAAACATTATCCGTAACTGGATAGTAATAAAGGTTATGTTCATATATGATAGAAATTATGTAGAGGATAATGAACAATCAAGATAGAATTTGTCCCTCTCTTTGAGAGAGATATCTTTTGGGCCCCTCGATAAGTGAGACTGTGAAATGCATGGCCGTGCTCAAATGAATTGATAGTGTGATCAATTTCATTTGTTTTTATCAGTCTACTTGGATATCGAGTAATCATAAGTTTGGACAATATAAGTATGACGTTGACCATGACTTATGTTCAAGCTAGATATCGTGTGACAAAGGGATTAATGCATATACTATTATTAGGCAAATTGGACATTCCTTATATTAATTGGGTAGTTGTAACGCCTTGCTAGAGGCCAATTATGACTTGTTGATTTAATAGAGATTAAATTGACTGCCAATTAATATGGGCCTATCGGGTCACACACAAGAATGCGTTTTGGGCTGGATATAATATTAATAATATTAATATTAGATATTAATATTTATTATTATTATTATTTTCGTTTATATATATATATTATTAGATAATATATTCAGAATCCTAATTAGATTTGGATTCTGAATTTGACTTACCTTATCCAATTATATATATTATTAGATAATGTATTCAGAATCCTAATTAGACTTGGATTCTGAATTTGACTTTCCGTATCCAATTTTGAATTGGATTCTGGAGTGATTATATTCACTCCAGATGTTAAGTCTTCTCAGAGGTAACAATAAAACAAAGAGGAACGAAAAAGGTAACCTTAATACGTTTTTAGAGAAAACGTTTTTCCAGCCTTCGCCGTTGCAGAGAGCTAGCACTCCAAACGGTAGCATTCGTGTGGATACGCGATAGAGGGTGTTTCGCGATCGAGGCATCTCTTCCAAACTGTGATTTCGAATCATCAACAGGTTAGTTCTTTGAACACTTTTGTCGAATTAAACGAACAGCATGGATCCTGGTGGGAAATCAGAGATCAAATATTTTTCCGCTGCGTGTTTTTGTTTGCAGTGATCTCTATGATTTCCTAACACCACCTACATTATCATATGGGGATTTTCTGATGGAGTTCGAGCAGAAATATAATCCGGGGGAGTATAAAGATCTTAAGAAGATGGAATTTTTGAACTTGAGGCAAGACAACCGGATGGTGACAGAATACGAGATTGAGTACATCCGATTGAGTCGCTATGCCGAGGGAATTATCTCTGATGAAATAGATCAGTGCAGAAGGTTTGAGGAGGGATTGAGGCCCTCTATTATGTGCATCGTGGCTAGTTCTCGGTATCAGGATTTCTCTCAGCTTGTTGCAGCAGCTAGAAGTGTTGAGAGAGCACAGAGCATTGCAGCAGCTATTTCTGAGGAGGAGACTAGAGTAAGGAGACCCCAGTTTGAGACAGGGCCTTCATCTATGAAGAGGGGTAGAGGAAGTTTTGTTCCGAGGATCAGTAGGAGTCAGAGACAGCCAGGTAGGTCAGTGCAGTATCAGAGACAGAGACCGAGACCTACAGCTTCTGTAGCCAGTGCTCCAACTCCAGTGATTCAGAGGTCTACTCCACCTACATGTGAGCTTTGTGGTAGGAACCATGTGGGTGTTTGTTTGAGGATTGGTAGATCAGCTGTGTGTTTCAGGTGTGGATCGCCTGATCATTTCGTTAGGGAGTGTCCTGAGATGCAGGAGCAGAGACAGGCTGAGTCTGCAGCCTCTCGACCTAGTGTCAGCAGAGGTGGTCGTAGAGGCAGAGGTTCCAGTAGGGGTGGTCGATCCGGGTATAGTCAGAGAGGAGGATCATCATCTGGAGTCAGTAGGCCAGATGAAGCCGGATCTTCTCAGAGGGTGTATGTGATGCAGAGGCAGCCAGATGCTTCAGCAGTTATAGCTGGTACATTCTCTTTATTTGGCATTTCAGTACTTGCTTTAATTGATCCAGGATCTACTCATTCATACATTAGTGCATCCATATTGCCTGTGTCTGAATTGCATTCTGAGTCCTTAGGATTTGATGTTTTGGTGACAAATCCTTTAGGACATAGTGTAGTTGTTAGCAAGGTGCACCGAGATAGTGCAGTTGTGGTGCAAGGTGAGGAGTTTCTGGGAGATTTAATTGAAATGCCTTTTAAAGAATATGATTTGATTTTAGGCATGGATTGACTGTCTAAGCATGGAGCTGTGGTGGATTGTAAAAAGAAGTGTGTCACCTTGAGAACTAGTGATGGTAGGGATGTGATAGTAGCTAGTGAGCAGAGACAACTTGCATCCTTGTTTGTATTAGCTGTAACAGCTAGAAAGTTGATTAGAAAAGGGTGTGAATCTTATCTTGCTCATGTTGTGGATACTAGGGTAGTAGGTTCTCAACTTGATATTATCACCATAGTTGCAGATTTTCCGGATGTGTTTCCTGAGGAGTTGACAGGGTTACCCCCTGAGAGAGAGGTTGAGTTTGGTATCGATCTGTTGCCTGGTACCACTCCCATCTCTATTACTCCTTATAGAATGGCACCAGCTGAATTGAGAGAGTTGAAGGTGCAGTTACAGGATTTGTTGGATAAAGGGTTTATTCGCCCCAGTGTTTCTCCTTGGGGAGCTCCTGTGTTGTTTGTGAAGAAGAAGGATGGTACTATGAGGTTATGCATCGATTATAGGCAATTGAACAAAGTAACTATTAAGAATAAATATCCTTTGCCTAGGATTGATGATCTTTTTGATCAATTGAAGGGAGCAGCAGTGTTTTCCAAGATTGATTTAAGATTCGGGTACCATTAGTTGAGGGTTAAAGCTGAAGATGTTTCTAAGACAGCTTTCCGCACCAGGTATGGGCATTATGAGTTTCTAGTAATGCCTTTTCGGTTGACGAATGCACCTGCAGCTTTCATGGATTTGATAAATAGGGTGTTTAGGCCCTATCTGGACCAGTTTGTGGTGGTTTTCATTGATGATATTTTGGTATATTCACGTAATGAGGAGGAGCATGACAAGCATTTGCGGATTGTGTTGCAGATCTTGAGAGAGAAGCAATTGTATGCTAAACTGCCAATGTGTGAGTTTTGGCTTGACCAAGTAACTTTTCTGGGTCATATAGTTTCAGTGGATGGTATAAGAGTTGATCCAAGTAAAGTTGAAGCTATTTTGAATTGGAGTCCACCAAAGTCTGTAACTGAAGTTAGAAGTTTTCTGGGTTTGGCAAGTTATTACCGACGGTTTGTGAAAGGTTTTTCTTTGATAGCTACTCCACTCACCAGATTGCTTTGAAAGGGAGGTAGATTTGTGTGGACGAATCAGTGTCAAGCTAGTTTTGAGCAATTGAAAGAAATGTTGACTCAAGCACCTGTTCTTACTTTACTCGTGGAAGATAAACCATATGTGATTTATAGTGATGCTTCACATAATGGTTTAGGATGTGTTTTGATGCAAGAGGGTAAAGTTATAGCTTATGCTTCTCGGCAGTTAAAACCGCACGAGCTTAATTATCCGACTCATGATTTGGAGTTGGCTACCATAGTGTTTGCTTTGAAGATTTGGCGACATTATTTATATGGGGAGAAATGTTTTATCTTTACGGATCATAAAAGTTTGAAATATTTGGGTGTTCAGAAGGAGCTGAATCTTCGGCAAAGGCGATGGTTAGAATTAATTAAAGACTATGACTGTCTGATTGATTATCATCCTAGTAAGGCGAATGTGGTTGCTGATGCCTTGAGTCGGAAGTCTATAGCAGGTTTGGCTGTGTATTCGCTCTCATTGCTTGTTGAGTTGAGAGCGTTGCATGCTAGTTTTGAAGTATGTGATGATGGTGCATTATTGGCTTAGCTGCAGTTAAGACCAGTATTGTTAGATCAGATTAAAGAGGCTCAATTGGATGATGAGAAAATTCAGAAGATTGTGTCAGATTGCCAAAATAGGGAGAGCTGAGATTTCTATATGAAGAGTGATGGTGGTCTTTGGTTCAAGGATAGGTTATGTGTACCTGATGATGATAGTTTGAGGAAGATTATTTTAGAGGAATCACACCAATCGGGTTTTGCTATGCATCCGGGTAGTACAAAGATGTACCATGATTTGAAACAGTATTATTGGTGGTCTGGTATGAAGAGAGACATAGCGGAATTTGTGTCCAAGTGTCTCACATGTCAGAGGGTAAAAGCTGAGCATCAAATTCCAACAGGGTTGCTTCAACCTTTAACAGTGCCTGAATGGAAATGGGAGAGAGTGACAATGGATTTTGTATCAGGATTTCCATTGACTCAGAAGAAGCATGATGCTATTTAGGTGATTGTTGATCGTTTGACAAAGACAACTCATTTCCTTCCTGTTAGAATGGACTATTCACTCGAAAGGTTGGCTGAACTGTATATTAGTGAGATAGTGAAGTTGCATGGAGTCCCAATGTAACACCTCGATACTCCATATAAGTACTATACATACACCGGGTATACATACAGTAAATATATAAAGTATAAGGACGTCATTTTTTTTTACATTTTTAAAACCTTTCATATAGTTCAAAACACAATACATAAATTTAAAGAACATTTACCAAATCATTATACTTTTACTGATCTTATAAATATATAATAGTCTTATCTTTATCAAAACTTCATTTATACATATACATACACTCTTGTCAGAAATACATAATAATTAAGAATTATACATGTATGCATTATCCTCTAGTTGGTCTCGATAAACTCTTACTCTTCTCGTGGCATACGCAAGTCTCCATATCTTCCACCTAGACACCTGCGCGATTATACATCCGCGCTAAGCCCGAGAGCTTAATAGTACAAATAAATATTAAAATATACTTTACAAAAGAATCGTACCTCATATTTTTAGCATCACGTTTTATTGTTTTCTTATCCTGTTCTTCCTTTCTTAGTGCATTCTTCATATACTCCCACTAATCTCATAGATTATATACATATTTACATAAACACTCATAAAACAATACTTACCATTGCTACCTCATATACTTATCACATATCATATAATATTCCATAATCATATATCTCAACATAACTTCTCAAAATCAAATCTCTTTTCAATAACTCATTTATACAATATTATCATGCCATACTTCATAACCTTACATCTCATTACACCATTCTATTAAATCATTACTCACAATTCAATATTCATGAATCACATATTCAACAAAGGCAATCATTATATCATTCAATTGAATCATTATCCGCAATCCATTATTAATATTCACACTTAGCATATCAATATACACATTTCACATCATAATTCATAACATTGTTTAATTCACAATGCACCAACCATAACATATCACCAACACTCACAATTAATATATCGATACACACATTACACAACATACACTATAGCATTATTTTGTTCATAGTTCACCAATCATGAATCACATTGTCAACAAAGTCAACCATATATCGCATTACTCATTTATTTCAAAATTTGTATATCATATTGACAACAAAGACAGACTCGGGCCCAAACGATACTAATATGCCATTCAATTTTCAGAGTAATGCTTTGGTTCAATCATCACATTTATCATTATCATAGACCCAACTAGGCTTCAAGGATTAGGTTCAAGCAAGCTTCAAGGGGAGCAAAGCATGCTACGCTTCAACCCAACTTGGCTTCAAGAACCAATCCAACCTAGCTTCAAGGGTGGTAACATCTCAATTAGGCTTCAAGGATTCAATCCAACCTAACTTCAAGAGATTGTTACACTTATTAGGCATGCCACCAACAACAAACTCTGAAAATGGAATAACATATTAGTCACACAACTCATTTATCAATTTTATTCACAATTGAATTATCATAACCAATAACAATGGCTCACATCTCATTTGAATCATCATAGCCAATAACAATGGCTTCACATCTCATTTGAATCATCATAGCCAATAACAATGGCTTCACATCATATTTTATCTCAATTCACATTATACACTTTATCATCCAAGCATACATAATCAATTACTTTGCACTTGTATCTTAAATTCAGTGTCATATAAACCATATGTTCATTTATTTCATTTTGATCATTATTAGCAACCATGATACTATCACATTTCACCATTTCTCAAGGCACATTTGCACCATTCATTATCAAAACATTTATCCTCACAACTCACATTGCACATATCTTTTTGGATCATCCTTATAGCTTTCACACTATATATATATATATAACAACATTATTCACATTGTATTAACAATATAATAATCTACTTAACATTGTTTTAAGTTCCAAAATCATATAAAAGAATGAGTCTAGGTAAATTTGTACTTACCTCAAGAGCTACTCCCATCAAGCTATACATACTCAATTACTTCATCATATCTTTCCCATTTTACCTATAACATCATCAATATCATCAAATGTATGTTCCACATATATTTGTTTAGGTCATTCTTTGTTTTCAAAATGTTTATGTTTAGGTTTAGGCACAACAAGACCTTTGAAGAATCAAAATAATGTGAGAAAAGTTAAGAACCATCACAATAACTAACACCCTCAAGGGACACGGCCAAGCTTGTTGCCGTGTCTCTCAACACCAATTCAGGCAGAAGCAGACACGGGCAGGGGACACGGCCGTGTCTCTCAACCAAACTCAAGCAGTAGCAAACACGGGCAAGGGACACGGCCAATCCTGTGGCCGTGTCTCTCCCTAAACTCAACCAACACGGCCAAACTTCCCTCAACTTGGCCGTGTCTCTCAAAAACATTAAGTCTTGGCCGTGTTCCTTTCTTATTTTGGCCGTGTCACTCAAGAACAAAACCCTAATTGTGGCCAAAACACTTCTAGTTACATTTAAACACATCATACATAACATAAACTCATTCAAATGGAGGTAATCAAAGTCATTAACACCTATTTTGCATGTTTAACACAATAATCACAATTAACCATACATTTAATCATTCATCACTTCAAAACCCTAAAACCAAATTCACTCTTGATCTTCCACTTTCAACCTCCACATATCTTACCATCTTCACAACCAAACTAACACCAATTTCCTTCTTTTAACTTACAATCAATATTAACACTTGTAAACACCTATCAAACACACCAAATCACCACATCAACAAATCACAATTCATCTTAGACACAACTTCAAATTTAACAAAAGGAAACAAGAGAGTACTTACCAAATAATGAAATTCCTTGAAATTTCAACTTGATTACTTGAAATCTCTATCAACCTTTGAGCTAAGAACTTCAAAACCTTGCTTTGCTCTTTTGCTTTCCCTTGTTTTTGGTGAGCCGGCCAACACAATGAAGAAGAAGAAGAAATGATGATGAAAACACAAAGTCAAGCACTCATTAAATACTCATCCAAAAGAAAGTTACTATAATACCCTCATACACATTTTAATTCTCTTTATAATTTCTTGCCCATTTTGGTAATTTCACACTTAACAATCTAAATATCTTCTTCCCTTGACTAAGCACTTTGACTTGAATATATGTTATATATATTGCCATATACCCAACATATACACTTTCTCCATATATTGCTTTCTTTCCAAACAACACATAACCATTCTCTCTCAAATTCTTTTAACATTCAAATAAACCATACTCAATTACACCACTTATCAAATACACATTCAATTCAATAATAACAATATTATCACAACTTCTAAGGCACACTTTGGGATATTACACCCAATTTCTTTAGTGTCTGATCGAGATCCCCGGTTTACTTCGAGGTTTTGGAAGAGTTTACATGGTGCTTTAGGTTCTCGATTACACTTTAGTACTGCTTTTCATCCGTAGACCGATGGGCAGTCAGAGAGAGAGTGATACAGATTATGGAGGATATGTTGAGAAGCTGTGTTATTGATTTCTCTGGAAGTTGGGATAGATTTTTGCCACTTGTGGAATTTGCTTACAACAACAGTCACCAATCCAGTATTGGTATAACACCATTTGAGGCATTGTATGGTAGAAGATGCAGAACGCCTTTATGTTGGAATGAAATTGGAGAAGGCAAACTAATTGGTCCTGATTTGGTTAAAGAAACTGAAGAAAAAGTGAAGATAATTCGGGATCGGTTAAAGACAGCTTCAGATCGACAGAAATCTTATTCAGATTTGAAAAGAAGAGACATAGAATTTGATGTTGGAGATAAAGTATTTTTGAAAGTGTCTCCTTGGAAGAAGATATTGAGATTTGGTCGAAGAGGGAAGCTGAGTCCTCGTTTCATTGGACCATATGAAGTTTTAGAAAGAATTGGGCCAGTTGCTTATCGGCTTGCTTTGCCGCCTGTATTGGATAGAATCCATAATGTATTCCATGTTTCTATGTTGAGGAGGTATAGATCGGATCCATCTCATATCTTGCCAATTGAATCCATTGAAGTGAGTTCGGATTTGAAATTTGAAGAAGAACCAGTTGTTATGTTGGCGCAGGAAGTGAAAGAGTTGAGGAATAAGAAAGTGCCATTGGTAAAGGTTCTTTGGAAGAATCATGGTAAAGAAGAGGCAACTTGGGAGAGTGAGCAAGCTATGCAAGATCAATATCCTCAACTGTTTCAGACTTGATATCAGGTAATTTCGAGGATGAAATTTCTTTTTAGAGGGGGAGAATTGTAATATCCCAAAGTATGCCCTAGAAGTTTTGATATTATTGTTGTAATTGTATTGAATGTATATGTTAAATTTTAAAGAGAAGAGAAATTTAAAAGAAAATGTATATGTTGTGTATATGAAAATATATACACCATATATACAAGTCAATGTGATGGTCAAAGGAAAAGATATTTAGTTATTTTAATTAATTAAGTTAATTAGTGGAAAAATGGGAAATTAAAATGAATGGAAGAGATTAATTTGGATTATTTAATATTATAATTGCTTGGAGGAGGTTTAAAGAGAGGAGTATTTGATTTTGGTTTCTTCATTGTCTTTTTCATTTCTTTCCTTTCCCTTTTGTTGGCCGGCCATCTAAAGCAAGAGAGAGAGAGAGTGAATTTTGTGATCCAAACTCAAATTGAAGGAAGATTCAAGTGAAGAAGTTGAATTTGAGAAGTATCATCAAATTTGGTAAGTTCTCTCTTGTTTTCTCTTGTTTATTTTGGAGTTATGTTTGAGTTTGAAGAATTATTGTTGATGATAGGAGTGTGTTTTGATTGTGTTGTGTTTAAGAGTGTTTGATTCATTTGATTTTTGGATTTTTGAGTTTGGGTTGAAGAAAAGAGTAAGTTGATTGGAAGAGAAAGTGTGTGATTGTGTTTAGGGTTTGTGGTGATGATTATGATTTGTGATTGATATATGTTTTGAGTTGTTTTAGTATTTTTGCAAGTTTGTTATGATTTTTGGATATGTTGAGCTAAGTTTTTTGAAGTGGATTTTGGTGAAAGGAAGGGATTTATTGGATTAAGTGTTGTTGTGGCCGGAATCTGTATTTTTGGCCTAACACGCCCATGAGCACGACCAGGATTTTGGGCGTGTCGATGGTTCTGTGTTTTTGATGGGTGACACGAGCAGTGACACGCCCATGTCACTGAGCATGTCACAGCTTCTGTGTAGTAGTAATATTTACACGTCCAGTGACACGCCCATGTCACTGAGCATGTCATAGCTACTGTGTTGGTGAGGAATTGACACGGCCATGAACACGCCCATGTTGTTGGATGTGTAAATGTTTCTGTGAGACAGAATGTATTACACGGTCAGGGACAAGCCCGTGTTAGTGAGCGTGTCATGTCTAGGGTTTGCCCTAGTTAGCCTTATCTATTTTATCTCATATGTATTATTCTTTTGGATTAGGTTGCGAAGAGGTTGATTTGCCCTAACTTAAGTGGTGACGAAGTGTTGGAAAAGGAAGTGTATAGATTTGTATAAGTGGTGTTTAAGGTAAGTACAAGCTACATTATTGCATACATTCATATGATGTTGAGACTTAACATACATTTGATTGTAAATGTGTTAAGAAATCTCATGTATTGTTGATACTTGTTAAGAATGTTATGTTTGGTATAATGTGAATATTATGAGCATCTAAATTGTGGGTTAATGCCATTGACTATGAACACCTAAATGTGAATTGAGATATAATGAGATGTGAAACCAATGTGATGGGTTATAATGGTGTAAATGATATGATTGAGGCATGTTTGCCTAGATAATGTTCAATGCAATTGATGATAGATATGTATACTATCTGGATGTGATGAGAAGCCATGATTGTTGGCTATGATGATACAAATGAATTATAATTGAGGCATGGTTGCCCATTTTGATTATGAAAAATGAATTGAGAAAGAAATGTATAAAGGTATAAATGAAAAGATTTTGTGTCTAATGTGTTATTCAACCTTCAGAGTTCTGAGTTTGGTGGAATGCCAATGAATTATTGGATAGGTGAAAAGACCGGGTCGTAAGCCGATTCCAGTTGAAAAATGTGAAATGATAAATGTGAAATGTGATGTTTTTGGGGTGAAAAGACCGGGTCGTAAGCCTTAAAAATAGGTAACAGTCTAGCCGGGTTGAGGATCTCCTCGAGTTTAGCCGAGTTGAGGTCCAAGAGACTGGGTCTGTTACCCTATCCATGGATAGAGATATATATATATATATCGCCTACGGGCTTGATGATTATGATTATAGACCTAAGCGGTAACTCTGAACTTTGAATAACATATTAGTGTCTTTTGGGCCCGTATGTGTCTTTGTGTCAATGTAAATAATAAAATGATGAAACGTAATCTTATGAACAATATCAAAATATTATTTGTGAATATTATATGAATTGTTGAAATGTGTGATATTGACATTGCATATAAGCATATTATTATTATAGTTTGTACCACTAAGCCGTTGGCTTAGCGCGATTGTGATTCATCGCGCAGGTGACAGAGAAGAACCAGAGAGTTTCGCTAGACCGAGTAGAGTCTAGATTTTGAGGCTTTGAGAGTGGATCTTAAAGATCGAGGACATACTGCCAAACATGTATATATATATTTTATGTTTTGTAAAACTTGAGTTTGATGTACAAGTATTTGTAAATATTTTTTATATTTTCCGCTTCTTTTAAATAAACATTTTATCTTTTGTCTTTTATAATTTCTTTTAAATGATCTAAATTTGTTCATGTTTTTTAAAAGTGATGAGTCATTTATTAATTATATTGTGGCATTACTATATTCAGTATACATATATTACGATCGTATTAGCATGCTGTGTACGTATACGGGGTATAGGGGTGTTACAACTTTCCTTAGCTTGAATGTTGCTTTTCAATTTTACTTTCTTTAATATTTAATTGGAACAATCGTGTTTTTCAAATTTCAATTTGTTTGAATAAATTACTTTCATAAAAAATTTTATTGGTCTTTGTTTATTTTGGTTCTCAACCAATGAGGAATCTAGCTTGATGTTTATAAATTAGCATATCTAGGCATCATGATTCGAATGACTTTACTATATAAGGGAATTGCTCTATAGCATTGAGTAGTGTATGCTTACTTAGAGAGGGCTCCTGCATAATGACCTTTGTCTAGGTCCTAGTCAGTCTTAGAACATGCTTTGATAAACTTTTGAGGTGAAATTGAACTCTACTTATTTAAGAGAGAGATGATCTAGGCATTGTTTGATAAGCCAACAACTAGTATCCACCCAATTAAATATCAATCCCTAGTTGTCCCTTTGAACCTTCATGAAATTTTAGCTTTCTTTTCATTGGAATATAACCCCAACAACCTACCCTGAGTTGTTGTGACACTTTTGACAAGTCTTATGATCACTAAGGTAAAGGGGCAAGAAGATCAAAGAATGGAATGCATAGCCAAAGCCGTAAGGATAATTGATGTTCTCAAGACCATAAGGGTAGTTGAAGTTTTCCTAATATCTCCAATATATCAAGACAACATCAGAGTAACAAATAATTTATCCCTGTTAAAGAAGATTTATGTCACTTCACTCATCCATTATTGGAAACCCAAGTTGGTGCAAACAAGACAACTCTTTTAGAGCTAGAACAAAAAAAAAAAAACAAAAAAGAAGAAAGAAGAAAAAAAGAAAAAAAAAGAGAAAAGGAAAAAAAAGAAAAGATAAAAAGAAAGATAAAATCTAAAAAGGCGGTTCAGAAAGCCAACTAAGTTCTCTTGCACCTAAAGCAGCAAAAGGCTACCATTTGGTTTATAAGGACATTTTGGCTTGAATTGGTCCAACCCAACTAAAGATTCAATCAAAATTGCAGAAAAAGGAGAAAGATCATTTAGTTCTTAAAAGTTCTGTACTTGACAGTTCTACAAGGAAGAAGGACAAAATGATAAAATACTCAAAGGAAGGGAAGAGTAAGAAAAAATAAAAAGAAAGAAAAGGGAGATGAAGAAAAGAAACGAATTTGGATACCAAACTTTTTTGCAATGGCAAAGACTATCCCAATCAAGATCTAGATTAATGCCAAAAAGATGGGAGAACTCTCAAAGCTCTATCTTTTTATGTTCCCAACTATCTAAAGTTACAACAAGAAATTTGTAGTGTGAGGATTTGTCCTTTGTGTCGCATCAGCTCCTATCTCAAAATGGCCTTCACATAAACTCGTGTCCCTTATAGACCTCATTTCAAGCCTATCAAAGACCTCTTGATCTCTCTTGGTAGGTAGAGTCTATTAGTGGAGATAGTTTGAATAAGCATGCATATGAGATAGACAATATTTAAACTCAAAAGAGATCTTTGGCCAAGTAATGTGTATGTGGCTATTTGAAGTGCAACAATTCTTGCTTAAATAGAAATAATTTCTGAGTTTAGCATGGTAACTAGGGTTGTCATGTTATAGATATGTTAATTTGGAAAAATCAAATCCTGAGGTACATTTACATTGATTTGGCAAAGCCAACATTTGATTTCAAAATCAAAATTCAAAAAAATAAAAAATGTTTTTGTCATACAAAGCCTTCAAGTTAAGAGAAGTTTGTTGCATCATGTTGCGCTTGAATTAAGTACTACTACAAAGCATCACACGCAAGTATACGAGGTAATTGTAGCAAAGGTGATCGCCCCAAGGTTGTCTCTCAAGGAAGGTGTAGTTCGTAATAGCTTGATCAACAAGTAATTTAAAAATAAGTGTTTGTTGTTCGAAATGGTGCAAGAATAATTTAAACACAGGAGTAACGTGCGTAGGGTTAACGTGTGTGATGGTTGTACAAGATCAATTCAATTCTTAGAAAGGTGCCTAGGGTTATAGGTCCATTTAATCAAAGCTCAATTCTCAATTATCCATTAACATAACCTTGTAAATTAATTTGTTCCTTAAGGTTAATTAGTCAATTACCAATTCATTAGTTCTCACATTCATGAAATTGCAATAACCAATTATTTTACGTTTGCAAATTAACAAAACCCTAAAAATTATATTTCTAATTCATTCATAGGGTGGTTGATTATATAGTTCCGATATCGGATTTCACCTATCGGTCCGTCATCCAATATTCAAAGATCAATAGGTAGCTAATCTATCAACCTAACATTCAATACAATACAATCAACCAACAATAAAGTATATCAATGGAAATATCAAATCAAGGCATTTAATCAAATATAATACACCCTAGGTATGGGTAATTTAGCTTAACATCATCAATTTAAAACAATCATTCAACTTAATATAAATCAAATCACAATTTGTTCATCGTAATATCAATTCCCTTAATACAACAACAAAAATATAGAAATGAATTAAAAAGAGAATAGAAAAACCCCTTTGTGAAGACGCCAAGAGTAGGATTACTAGTCTTCCTCCTAGCTCCACTTTGATATATGATGAAGAACTCAAGCCCTCTTCAATGGTTGATTCACCCTTTGCAATATGGAATGGAGCTTTCTCAAGTCACCAAACCTTTAATTGATTATGCCTTTGGAAGATGGAATGGAGCTTTCTCAAGTCACCAAACCTTTCAATGATGCTTCTTTAACCTTCAAGAGCTTGTTTAACCTAATTTAACCCAAAGAATCTCAAAGAACTTATGTATGAAAGATGGAGAAGATGGAGAGGATGGAGATGGAGGATGAAGATGAAGAGTCAAGGAGAGTGTCACTCTCTCCTTGCCCAAACTGTGTATAAAAAATTCTCCCTCCTTCTTCCATTTCCTCTCTTTTTAATTCATTCAAAGTTCAAACCCATGCCTTCCAACTCACACCTTGTTCCCCACTTTTTCTTTGTTTAGTATTTCTTTTAGCAAACACAATGCCTTGTCCTCCACTTTGTCTCCCAACTTACGCAAAAGAATTCAAATATATTAAGTGTGACACAGCCAAGCCATGAGTGGCTTGGCCATGTCTCTCATTTTCCTTTGGGACACAGCCAAGCTTGCTGGTCGTGTCCATCACTGCCTTCTTTCTATCTTTCCTTCTTTTCTTTATTCTCATGGGGTGACATGGCTAAGCTCTTGGCCGTGTCTCTCAATTTTCATGGGACACGGCCAATCTTGCTAGCCGTGTCACTTGCTACCTTTTCCTTTGGTTTGCCTTGCTTTGCTCTTCATTGGCTTAGGATGGGACACGGCCAAGCTCCTGGCCATATCATGTGACACGTCCAGTGGCTTGGCCGTGTCACTTGGGTGTGTCAAGTTCTGCATTCTTTTCCTTGATTTCTTTGGTTTTGCTCCTTAGGTGAGACACTGTGTGAGCGGTGATTTTCGCCCCCACTCCCGGTGGAATGGTTCTTGTGACTTCGACACTATTTAGGCTCGGGGCCTTAGAGAACACGGACCTAGGTCCGGAGAAAATGGAGTCGCCACCCGGACGGGCCAGGAAAAAGAAAGGGGTGGATGACTCGATTCCTGAGGAATCCCCAACCCCCTAATGGGTTCAAAAAGTTGGGTCCCAGCGACCCCATAATGCCCGGTTCATTGGAACCAGCCTGTAACGCCCCCATACTCCATATAAGCACTATACATATACTTGGTATACATACAATGCGTATATGAAGTATAAGAGTGTCACTTTTAATTTCTATTTAAAAGTCTTTATCCAAGTTCAAGCAATATTATGTTCATTTAAGAAACATTTATAGTAATCATTATTCTTATAAAAATATAAAGCATAATGATAAATCACACATGTATGCATCACCTTCTAGTTGGTCTCGAGACACTCTTACCCATCTCGTGGCATAGCAACTAAGCTTCTAGATCATCCGCATAAAAACCTGCGCGATTACAAAACCACGCTAAGCTAGAAAGCTTAGTAAGACAAATAAGCATTAAAATATACTTTACAAAATAATCATACCTCACGTTCTTAGCATTATGTTCTATAGTTCGCTTATCCCGTTTTTCCTTTCTCAAAACATTCTTCATATAATCCCACTAATCTCAGAAATTATACACATATCTATATACAACATTCACAATACAATACTTACCATTTCTATCTCATATACATATACATATACATCATTTTCAACAAATCACCCTTCTTTGGCATATCCAAACTTTCATGGAAACAATTCTCACATTTACATACATTTTACACATCATACAACATTTTCATAAACTCATATCTCAATAAAACACTTCAAGCCATATTCACTTTCAATATATCAATACACATATTACAAAGTCATATTTCATAACATCATTTTATTCACAATTCATCAACCATGAATCACATTTCCAATGAGGGCAGCCATAGATCTCTTTAGTCATATCTTTCAACATTTGCATATCACATATTTCAACAAAGACAGACTCGGGCCCAAACAACACACTAATATGTTATTCAAAGTTCAGAGTTACTGCTTTTGTCTATAATCACAATGATCAAGCCCGTAGGCAATATATCTCATATCTCTATCCATGGATAGTGTAACAGACCCAGTCTCTTGGACCATCAACTCAATAACTTGAGGAGATCCTCAACCCGGCAAGACTGTTACTAGTAACAGACCCAGTCTCTTGGACCATCAACCCGACTAAATCGAGAAGATCCTCAACCCGACAAGACTGTTACTTTTCATATATTTCATATCAATAATTCATATAGTGTAACAGACCCAGTCTCTTGGACCTCAACTCACTCAAATTGAAGAGATCCTCAACCCGGCAAGACTGTTACCTTTTTCACATTTTCTAGGCATGCCGCCAAAACCAGAACTCTGAAATTTGAATCAACATATTAGACACAAAATCTTTTCATTCTCATTTCATTCTCAATTGAATTGCCATAGCCAATAACAATGGCTTCATATCTCATTTGAATCATTAGAGCCAATCACAATGGCTTCACTTCATATTTTAATCATCATAGTCAATAACAATGACTTCACATCATTTTATAACATTTCACTATATAACTCTTCATTATTCAAATGCACATTTATATCATCAATTAGGCAAACAAACCTTAATCATAACATTAAGGTAATTCATCATCAATGATCACATGATATTTCACATTGTACATAACACGTCATTATTCATATGCATCATTAATCTACATATAGCACAATACAATTCATAAGATTGACAATGCATAAAGCATAACATAGTTCATATAATATCAACATTATCATCAAATCATATTGATCAATTCAATTTATCACTCAACAATACATAAACAATGGCATTGCACAAACCTTTTTCCATGATCATTATATCTTCCACATTGCCTATACCATCATTGTTATATACAAAACAATTTACATTATACATTAATGTAGAATCTTCTATATACATTTGGTTGGATCATTATTGTTGCAAGTGTATGTAAGTACAAAAGACAATTGAAGATCCAACAATGTATGAAGAACAATTAACAAACACAAAAACTAACACCCTCAAGGGACACGGCCAAGCCTGTGGCCGTGTCTCTCAATTTAAACATCCAGTAGCCAACACGCCCAAGGGACACGGCCGTGTTCGTGGCCGTGTCATTCAACACCAATTCAAGCAGTAGCAAACACGGGCAATGGACACGGCCAAGGCAGTGGCCGTGTCTTTCAACACAACAATCCAGTACCGGACACGGGCAAGGAACACGGCCGTGTCTCTCAACACAATTCAGACAGTAGCGAACACGGGCAAGGGACACGGCCGTGTCAGTGGCCGTGTCTCTCCAAAATTCATTCAACACACTCAAATTTGCCCCAACTTGGCCGTGTCTCTCATGACTTGGCCGTGTCCTACAATAATTTAAAGACCAAACAATCGAAAATTCATCCAACTAAACCCCAAATCAACATTTCATCATTTTCCTTACAATTATCTCAACTCATCATCACTTAAATGTTAATTTTACACATTTATATACTTCAATCTCTTGTTATCATCCACTTACACACCAATCAAACCAAACATAACCCAAATCCAAAAGAAATCCAACTAAGGAAATAAAAACTTATAGATATAAGTATAATCAATAAATTCAACTCAAGAGATGATTACTTACTTGAATATGTTGCCAAATCTTCATCTCCATCTTCAATACTCTTAAATTCCTTTAATCCTTGGTGTAATTTGAAGCAAAATCATCTTTCTCTCTCTAGCTTCTCTCTCTCTCTCTCTCTCTCTCATTCACTAAGAAAAGAAGACGAAGGAGAAGAAGAAAGAAAGATCTAGTTCTTTCTTTCATTCTTATAATAATAATAATAATAATAATAATAATAATAATAATAATAATAACAATAATAATAATAATAATAATAATAATAATAATAACATTAATACCATTAAATCTCCACCACACACAATTCCTTTTGACTTTCTTCTTCTTTTCTCTTTCCTTCAATACACACATTGAATCCAAGTACAATAGTAACCCCAACACTTTTAGGGTATACTTTAGGATATTACACAGCCTCCTTTACAGGTCTTAATATTATAAAATTCTTAAGTATAACAATATTATCCATATTACACACAACAATTAAAATAAAGTATCGATATATTAAAAATCAAAACAATATCCAAGCAAAACAAATAAATGGACACTCATCCAAAGATGGAAACATGCCCTTACATATTCCATGCCTAAATAGGACACCCACCGAAAGGTAGAAACATGTCCTTTACATTGGTCTAAAATATAAAAGCAATTTAAATTACATGATATTTAACTAATGAGGTACCCACCAAGTGGAAACATACCTCTTACAACATTTGGAAATAAAAATAAATCGATAAAGGTAAATAACCATTCATCATAAATAAATCATTCACCAAAGATATTAAACATCAATCAAAATATAAACTTTCATCCATGATAATTTTAATAAACCAAGCATTGAACTTAAATAAATCAAAACATATAATAAACTACATAATTAAATCTAAAAATAAAGTAAGTGTAAATACAAATTAGGGTTACTGCTTCTCATTTAAAGTTCTTTAATTAATATTTAGGATTTTGGAATTTATTGGTTTAGGCTACTGTAAGTTTTAAGGGAATTAAAATGGATTAAGGTTTTATAATTTAAGGGATTGATAAGGTTCTTTGATTAACCAAATTAGGGTTTGAGGGGTAAAATCATGAAATTAGGGTTTGGATATTAAAGTGTTAGGTTTATGATTATTAACTACTGAATTGTTATTTTTAGGCTTACTGTGTTTGAATTTTAATATTTAGGTTTATAAGGTTTTAAGGTTTAAAAGATTAAGGTTTAGAAAAATTAGGGTTTAAGGTTTTAAGGGAGTTAGGGTTTAAGAAAACTAGGGTTTAATGTTAGCTAGTTTGAGGTTACTGTCTTAGTTTTAAAGTTGAATTAGTGTTTTTAGTGTTTCGGAGAGTGTATTTGATTTTAGAATTTGGAAAAACAATTTATAGTTTTATGAAGCTTTATGAAAATAAACAAAATGATTTAAGGTTTATAGAAACAGAAAAGATATTTTTTTAGGGTTTTTGGAAAGAAAAGGATTCAATTTAGGGTTTTGGAAAATTGGAAAGCATATTAGGGTTTTGGTAAATTAATGAAACGATTTAAGGTTTTGAAAAGTTGAAAAGTAGATTAGGGTTTTAAGATTTTACAGAAACAACAATTTTCAGTCTTGAGTGATGAAGCTATTGTAAAGAAAATTAAATAAAGAAATTCATACCTTCGTTTGTTGGTTCCACCAAAAATTGTTTCTTGGATGAACAAGAACAAAGACAAGCTTTGCTACCTTTGATGAATTATAGATTGCTTGCTTATTGCTTCGGTTTTATAATATCCCCATTTATGCCCTAGAAGTTTTGATTATGTTGTTGTTGTTGTTGTTGGTTTAAAATGTGATTGAATGTATATGTTAGGTGATAAGAAAAGGAATTGGTGAAGAGAGGATCTTGATGTGTTGAACTCAAATTGAAGGAAGATTAAGTGATCAAGTGTTGATTCAAGAAGTTTTTAACTAAGGTAAGATCTTTCCTTTGATTTCTTTTATTCTTTTGAAGTGGTATTGGAAGTTAATTAGGGTTTGTTGATTTGATGATAAGAGGTGGTGGTGATGTGTTTTCAAGTGTTAAATTGGTTTTAAGTTAAGAGTTTAAATAGGTGTTGTTGTTGGAAGTGGTGGATGTTGATTTTGGAAGATGGAGAAGGATATTGGTTTTAGGGTTTTGAGATGGTTTGTGTTTAAATGTATTATGAATGTTTTGTGAAGTGATTCTTGTGATGAATTTATGTTTAGAACATTGTTTCCATTCATTTGAACCATGCTATATTGTGTATGATGAGTTGGAGTGCAATTGGAGGAAAGTTGTGCATGTTAGGGTTTTAATTCATGGGTGACACGGCAAAAGGGAAAGAGAGACACGGCCAAGCCAAGGGATTTTGGGCGTGTTGGATTGGTTTTTGAGAGACACAGCCGTGTCCCCTAGCCGTGTTAGCTACTGTGATTTTTGGTTGAGAGACACGGTCACAAGCTTGGCCGTGTCCCTTGCCCGTGTTGCCTACTGTCAAATTGTGGTTGAGAGACACGGCCACAAGCTTGGCCGTGTCCCTCAAGTGTGCTGCCCGTGTCCCTCAATTGTGTTAGATAAGGTTTTGATTCTTTGTTCTTTTTGCATTGTTTTGGTATCAGAGCCTAGGTTTGAGATTCTCAACCTAGGTCGCGTATAAGAAAAAGAATATTTTTACTTAAAAAGTGAATTTTTGAATAACATACATGTTTGGGATTGGCAATCTCTGATCTTTAATAAGATGTATTCTGCTGTGTTTGCAGATATAGGTTGTGATGGATCCTCATTTGCGTCAGTCAGTTGAGGGTAGTGAGGAGAGTGTAGCTCCAGAGGATAGAGCTAGAGTTGATAGTGCTGAGGAGGCACCTGTTTCGGTGTCGGGGAGACCAGCTAGTGAGGAGGTTCCACCAGTTTGGCTTAGGCATGTGATAGAGGCTTTGAGACAAGCACCAGTGCAACCACCGCCGCCACCCCCTCAGCCTGTGGTATCAGTGAGGCACTATGATAAACTAAGGAAGTATGGGGCAGAGGATTTCTTAGGTACTACTGATCCAGCTGTAGCGGAGCAATGGCTTGATAAAGTACAGAGGATCTTTATTCAGTTGCAAGCTACCTCGGAGGAAAAGTTTGATTATGCCAGATCATTACTACAGAAGGATGCATACGACTGGTGGAGGACAGTGCCCCATTCTATGGATGATCCACCAACCTTGTCTTATGCTGATTTCTTGAGAGAATTTGAATTGAAGTATACTCCTAGGGAGTACAAAGACATGAAGAAGATTGAGTTCTTGAGCTTGAAGCAAGACAGCAGGACTGTAACTGAATATGAAGTTGAGTTTATTAGATTGAGCCATTATGCTGGGGGCATTATAGCTGATGAGATAGATAGATGCAGGAGATTTGAGGAGGGATTGAGGCCCTCTATCATGTGTCTAGTGGCTGGATCTAGATATCATGATTTTTCCCAGCTAGTGGCAGCAGCTCGAAGTGTAGAGCGAGCTCAAGTTATTGCGGCTACTTCAGAGGATGAGGTTAGGGTTAGGAGGCCCCAGTTTGAGGCAGGGTCTTCTTCTGCTAAGAGAGGTAAAGGAAGTTTTGTTCCTAGGGTTAGTAGGAGTCAGAGGCCAGCTGGTAGGTCAGTGCAGTTTCAGTGGCAGAGATTTAGACCTGCAGCTTCAGTGGCGAGTGCTCCGACCCCAATGATTTAGAGATCCACCTTACCCATCTGCATTCATTGTGGTAGGCCACATGGTGGTCCTTGTTGGAAGACTGGTGTAGCAGGGGTATGCTTCATATGTGGATCACCTGATCACTTTGTGAGGGATTGTCCTGAGAGGCAGGAGCGGATGTCAGTTGATACTGCAGCTTCTCGACCTAGTGTGAGGGGAGGTCGAGGAGGCAGAGGTGTCAGCAGAGGAGGAAGATCTGGGTTCAGTTCTAGAGGAGGATCTACATCCAGGGAGAGTAGACCAGAGGAGGTTGGATCTTCCCAGAGGGTATATGTTATGCAGAGGCAGCCAGATGCATCGGCAGTCATAGCTGGTACTTTTTCTTTATTTGATACTTCAGTACTTGCTTTGATTGATCCGGGTTCCACGCATTCATATATTAGTGCATCTGTTTTGCCTGTGTCTGATATGCATGCTGAGTCCCTAGGATTTGATGTGTTGGTGACAAATCCTTTAGGGCATAGTGTGATTGTGAGCAGGGTGCACCGAGATAGTGCAGTGAGGGTGCAAGGTGAGGAGTTCCTTGGAGATTTGATTGAGATGCCATTTAAGGAATATGATGTGATTCTAGGCATGGACTGGCTATCTAAACATGGAGCTGTGGTAGACTGTAAGAGGAAAATTGTTTCTTTGAGAACTGCTGATGGTAGAGAAGTGATAGTATCTAATGAGCAGGAGCAGCTAGCATCTTTGTTTGTTTCAGCTGTTGCAGCCAGGAGGTTGATTAGAAAAGGGTGTGATGCTTATCTTGCTCATGTGGTAGATACTAGAGTAAGAGGTTCTCAAATTGATAGTATTGCCATAGTTGCAGAGTTCCCAGATGTGTTTCCAGAGGAGTTGCCAGGATTACCTCCTGAGAGAGAGGTGGAGTTCGGTATTGAATTGTTGCCTGGTACCACTCCTATCTCTATTACTCCTTATAGAATGGCACCGGCAGAATTGAGGGAATTGAAAGTGCAATTACAGGAGTTGTTGGATAAGGGATTTATTCACCCTAGTGTCTCACCTTGGGGAGCTCCTGTTTTATTTGTGAAGAAGAAAGATGGTACTATGAGGTTGTGTATCGATTATAGGCAATTGAACAAGGTGACTATTAAAAATAAATATCCTTTGCCTAGAATTGATGACCTCTTTGATCAATTGAAGGGTGTAGCTATATTTTCTAAAATTGATTTGAGATCAGGGTACCATCAGTTGAGGGTCAGAGCTGATGATGTTCCTAAGACCGCCTTTCGGACTAGGTATGGGCATTATGAGTTTTTAGTTATGCCTTTTGGTCTGACGAATGCACCTGCAGCTTTTATGGACTTGATGAATAGGGTGTTTAGGCCCTATTTGGATCAGTTTGTGGTAGTGTTTATTGATGACATTCTGGTGTATTCGCGTAATGAGGAGGAACATGACAAGCATCTGCGGATTGTGTTGCAGATTTTGAGAGAGAAGCAGTTGTTTGCTAAATTGTTGAAGTGTGAGTTTTGGCTTGACCAAGTAACTTTTCTCGATCATATAGTTTTAGCAGAGGGTATTAGAGTTGATCCGAGTAAAGTTGAAGCTATTTTGAATTGGAGTCCACCCAAGTCAGTGACTGAAGTTAGAAGTTTTCTGGGTTTGGCAGGCTATTACCGACGGTTTGTGAAAGGATTTTCTTTGATAGCTACTCCACTCACCAGATTGCTTCGTAAAGGAGTGAGATTTGTGTGGACGGATCAGTGTCAGGCTAGTTTTGAGCAGTTGAGAGAAATGTTGACACAAGCGCCTGTTCTTACTTTACCTGTGGAAGGCAAACCATATGTGATCTACAGTGATGCTTCACATAGTGGTTTGGGGTGTGTGCTGATGCAAGAAGGTAAAGTTATAGCTTATGCATCTCGACAGTTGAAACCGCATGAACTTAATTATCCGACCCATGATTTGGAGCTAGCAGCCATTGTGTTTGCATTGAAGATTTGGCAACACTATTTGTTTGGGGAGAAATGTTTCATCTACACTGATCACAAAAGTTTGAAATATTTGGGTGTTCAGAAAGAGCTTAATCTTCGACAGAGGAGATGGTTGGAATTGATTAAAGACTATGACTGTTTGATTGATTATCATCCAGGTAAAGCAAATGTTGTTGCTGATGCCTTGAGTCGGAAGTCTTTAGCTGGTTTGACTGTTTATTCGCTCTCGTTGCTTGTTGAGTTGAGAGCATTGCATGCCAGTTTTGTAGCTTGTGACGATGGTGCATTGTTGGCACAGTTGCAATTGAAACTAGTTTTGTTGGATCAGATTAAAGAGGCTCAGTCGGTTGATAAGAAGATTCAGAAGATTGTTTCAGCTTGCCAGTGTAACACCCCCACATCCAATGCACACACACTACAATCACAACAATGTAGCATAAGTGCACCAAACATAGGGATGCTACTGATTTCTTCAACATTCAATACATTTTAAATAGATACCATACTATTATCATTATATAATATAGAAAAGTAGATCAATTACTTTTAAAATAAAACACATTATATATATATATATACATATAGTTATCTCACAGCGGAAGTCATAAAATATTTACATATTTGAAAACACTTAATTCCATATTTACAAATATACAAATATGTATATTTAATCAATACTTTACAAAATATAAAAAGAGTTATACATGATTGACAAGTCTGCTCTGATCTTTAAGTCCTCAAAAATCAACTCTTCACTGTCTACCCTCACTCGGTCTCGAAGAGCTCTCGGGTTCGATTCTAACAGTTCTATCACCTGCGCGATTAAACACTATCGCGCTAAGCCAACGGCTTAGTAAGATAAAACATGCAATGGATATGCTTCAATGCAATACAATGTCAATTCACAGTCCATATTATACATGTAACATCATATATGCAAATTTAACAACATACATATATGCATATCACATCTCAACATCTTTACATATACTTCATTATTTAATTATTTAATCATCCATAAACAACACTAAGCAAAGACAAGCATTGGGCCCAAGACACACTAATATGCCATTCAATTTTCAGAGTTAATGTTTTGGTTCTATCATCACATTTATCAATATCAATATCATAGACCCAACTAGGCTTCAAGGATTAAGTTCAACCAAGCTTCAAGGGGAGCAAAGCATGCTAAGCTTCTACCCAACTTGGCTTCAAGAACTAACCCAACCTAGCTTCAAGGGTGGTAACATCTCAATTAGGCTTCAAGGATTCAATCCAACCTAACTTCAAGAGATTGTTACACTTATTAGGCATGCCACCAATAACATACTCTGAAAATGGAATAACACATTAGCCACACAATTCATTTACATATCAATGATCATTTCCATTCTCAATTCTCATCAACATTTAGGCAAACATGCCTTCATTCTCTCAATATCATCATCATTGCCAATAACAATGGCTTTGTATCACATTTCACATTTCAATTCATATTATGCATAAAGCATCATTGATATCACATCTTTGATATAACATTTCAATATTCATTACTCACAAAACACATTACCTTTCACAATGCATGACATAACCTTGTTTGAATCTCAACAATGCAATTAGGACAAAGAACAATTTGTATGATTCATAGCTTTAGGATCTTCCATATGCATTTGATTAGTTCATTCATTGATTCAAGTGTGTTTAAAATGTTTAGGGTTAAGTTTAGGGACCAACCTACCCTTGAAGAACCAAAACAATGCAAAAAGAACAAAGAAACAAAACCCTAACCAACTCATTTGATGGACACGGGCAGCACACATGAGGGACACGGCCAAGCTTGTGGCCGTGTCACTCAACCCAATTGGACAGCAAGAGACACGGGCAAGGGACACGGCCAAGCTTGTGGCCGTGTCTCCCAACACCAACATCCAGTAGTGAACACGGCTAATGGACACGGCCGTGTCTCTCAAAAACCAATCCAACACTCCCAAATTTTCATGACTTGGCCGTGTCACCCAACATCAAAACCCTAAAATGCACAACTCTCCTCTAATGGCACTTCAACTCATCATACACAATATAGCATGGTTCAAATGAATGAAATCAATGTTCTAAACACAAATTCAACACAAGAATCACTTCACAAAACATTCATAATTCATTTAAACACAAACCATTCCAAAACCCTAACTCCAACTTCACTCTTGACTCTCCACTAACATCCTCCACAAATCTTACCATATTCACAACCAAACCAACACCAATTCCATCTTTTAACTTAAAATCAATTCTAACACTTGCAAACACATATCAAACACACCAAATCACAAAATCAACCAAACCCTAATTCACATCCAACACCACTTCAAAATAACCAAAGAAAACAAGAGATTTCTTACCTAAAATGAAGAAATTCCACAATTCCTCAACTTGATTTCTTGAAATCTCCTTCAACTCTTGAGCTACAAACATCAAAACCTTGCTTGGTTCTCTTGTCTTCCTTTGTCTATGGTGAGCCGGCCAACACAAGAAGAAGAAGAAATGATGATGAAAAAAAAACACAAAGTCAACATTCAATAAATACCCATCCAAAGGAAAATTACTATAATGCCCTCATACATATCTTAATCCTCTTTGTTATCTCTTGCCCATTATGGTAATTTCACATGCCCTAAAAAAAATATCTCCTCTTGCCTTGACCAACTCTTTTGACCAATGTATATATTATATATATCACAATATACACAACATATACCCTTCTCTCTAAACCCTAAATCCTTCCCAAAACACATATACTTTTCTTTTCTCAATTCTTTATCTTGCAATTTGAAACAACCACAATAACAACAACATACAAAACTTCTAGGGCATAAAAGAGAATATTACAGCCAGAATGGAAAGAGTAGAGATTTTGTTGTGAGAGATGATGGGAGTCTTTGGTTTAAGAATAGATTATGTGTACCGGATGATGTTAATTTGAAAAGGGTCATTTTGGAAGAAGCACATCAGTTAGTATTTGCTATGCATACGGGCAATACAAAGATGTATCATGATTTGAGGCAATTTTACTGGTGGTCTGGTACGAAGAGAGACATTGCAGACTTTGTATCCAAATGTCTCACATGTCAGAGGGTAAAAGCTGAGCATCAAGTTCCAACCGGGTTACTTCAACCGTTGTCAGTGCCTGAATGGAAATGGGAAAGAGTGACCATGGATTTTGTGTCTGGTTTGCCATTGACACAAAGGAAGCATGAAGCCAAGTTGGGTTGAAGTTTAACATGTTTTACTCCCCTTGAAGCTTGGTTGGGTCTAGTCCTTGAAGCCTAATTGAGATGTTACAACCCTTGAAGCTAAGTTGGGTTGGTTCTTGAAGCCAAGTTGGGTTGAAGCTTAGCGTGCTTTGCTCCCCTTGAAGCTTGGTTGAACCTAATCCTTGAAGCCTAGTTGGGTATATGATATTGATAAATGTGATAATAAAACCAAAGCATTAACTCTGAAAATTGAATGGCATATTAGTGTGTCTTGGGCCCATGCTTGTCTTTGTTTAGTGTAGTTCATGAATGGTTTAATGAGTAACTAATGAGGTATATGAAAAGATGTTGAAATGTGATATGTCTATATATGTTGGATTATGAAATGTAAAGGTATGTTGTTTGCTTTGCATATGTGATGTTACATGTATAATATGGATTGACAATTTACATTGCATTGCACTAAAGCATAACATTAACATGCATTATCTTACTAAGCCCTTGGCTTAGCGCGATAGTGTTTATTCGCGCAGGTGATAGAGTTGAACCCGAGAGCTCTTCGAGACCGAGTGAGAGTAGACGTTGAAGAGTTGATTTTGGGTACTTAAAGATCAGAGAAGATTTGCCAATCATGTATAACTCTTTATATTTTGTAAAGTTTTGTTTATAATGTAAATATATGTATAATTGTAAATATGTATTCAAATGTTTTCATGTAGGTAAATGTTTTCTAGATTCCGCTGCGTATTAACTAAATGTAATTATATATCTATTTTGTTTAATATTACAAATTGATTACTTATTATCTATAATGTATATTGAGAAAGATGATGGTATTATATAAAATGTTTTTGAATGTTAAGAAAATCCGTAGCATTCCTATGTTCAGTGCACGTATACTACATTGGGGTGTTTGTAGTGTGTGTGTATTGGATGTAGGGGTGTTACAGGTTTGCTGAGTTTCGACCACCTAATCAAAAGTCTCTCAAAGTTCTGAGTTCAAAAAGAATTCGAGTTCGATCCCTCAAAGTTTTTCTCCAAAAGTCCTCTCTCGATTGTCCTTCCTTTTTGTGTTATTTTTTATCTTATTTATAGGAAATTTCAATGATTAATCTTAATTGTTTACGGAAACTAACATTAATTAAGAAAAGGAAACCGAAACCAAATTTAATTTTGTTTCGAAAAAAATTGCGTCGGAAAAATTTCGCTAGCGAAAAAAAACTGCTGTGGAAAAATTTTGCTGGCGAAAAAAACTGCCGTGGGAATTTGCGGGCTGCGGGAGCAAAATTTCCTGCTGGCCATTTCGTCCGACCACTTTTCGGTGATGAAATTTTTTGTCGCCAATTTTTTATTTTTATTTTTATTTATTTGCTTATTATTATTATTATTATTATTATTTATTAATTATAAAAACTAAATACTAAAGCAAATATTATTTAATTAAGATAACACAATGATTATTTTGGACTAATTAAAATATATTGAACAACATAGAAATTATTTTAGACTTATTAAAATATTGGACCGGACTGGGTCAAAAATTAAGGGTCTACAGTTTGCCTCCTGCTTGAATGATCTGAGACTTTAATGAAAGAGAGTGAAAAGCAATAAGACTTAATTTTTGAGATGGTTGAGGTTTCTGGACCCAGTTCGAGTTCTGGACTCAAGGATAATTTTAGGTTTTGGACCTAAGTATAATTTTAGGTTGTGTACCTAAGGATAATTTGGGTTCTGGACCGAAACTAAGTTTTGGACTTGAAAGAGATTCTAGGTTCTGGACCTAAGGGTAATTTTCATTCTGGACCCGAGCTAAGTTCTGGACTTAGAAGAAATTCTAGGTTCTAGACCTAAGGATAATTTTGGGTTCTTGACCAGAGCTAAGTTTTGGACCTAGAAGAGATTCTAGGTTCTGGACATAAGGACAATTTTGGTTCTGGACCCAAGCTAAGTTCTGGACTTAGAAGAAATTCTAGGTTTTGGACCTAAGAAAAATTTGGGTTCTGGACCCGAGCTAATAAAGATTTAATTATCTGCAAAAAATAATTTTTTTAGTTTCAAAAAGTTTGACTAATTTTTATACACATGTCTTCTCCTTTCCCCTTGCGAGTAAAGTTTAATATTCATGAACAGTAAACTTACTTTTGAATTTTGTTTTTTCTCTTGCCGTTTCTCTATATAAATGAACGAATTCCTTCATTTCACTCACAGCAAAATCCTTAATTTCTATAATTCTCTCAATTTCTTTCAAATTCAGCACATAGTTTTCAAAAAAAATGCATGCTTCAAGGTCAAGAACTCATTCTAATACTGAGTTATTAGAGTTTATTCATCATCATGAAGATGGAAATATAGATCTACTAGCCGGGATGCCGCTTCATCGTAGTTCAAACCAAAAGAGTGCGGTAATTATTTTTCTTTTTCTTTTTTCTTTTCTTGATTTTTCGTCTTTTTGTTTTTTTTTCTGTTATTTGTTTAGATTATTATTTTTTATTTTTTTTATTTTTGATTTATGTTTTTTTATTATGCTTTATTATTATTGTGTTTGCCTTTATTTTTTATTTATATTTTTATATTATTATTCTTTAGAAAATTTAGGAAAAATAAATTAATTTAAGCAGATAGAATAATATGTACTTACCTGGTATTAACTTACCTGGCTCCGTGTTAGCATGATCGTTGCGTTGTTCGGGCCGAAGGATGTATCTACAGAGCCCAACAATGGTATGATGCAGTGCCTTCTCGGGTAAGGCAGATTATCCGAGATTACGACTTTGAGAGCTTCATCTTACAATTGCCATCTGAGGAGTATCTGATAGACCAGAGCGTAGTCCAGGCACTTGTAGAACGATGGTTGGACACAAATCATACTTTTCACTTGCCCATTGGAGAGATAAAAATTGGTCCGGTCGATTTTACTACTATAACCAGCCTTCGATATGATGGTGTTCCGGATCCTCTAACCAACGATATTTTGACATTTGAAGAAATTCAACAATTAATTGGTATGTAACCATTGTATAAAGGGCCTTTTAAGTTAAAGATCGAGCCAATTCATAGTTATTGGATGAACTACTATGGACGGGTTCACAGAAACATGACCCAACAGCATGCTTGAGGATTTTTGTTATATTTGCTTGGGTCGACTTAGGCAGCACTGAATCCTCCATCCATTTGTCAACACCTTTCTTATTTTAAAATGGTACCATCTTATGGCTGGGGTGAAGCTAGTCTCGCCTGTCTTTACCATGGTCTTGATATAATTTGCCGAAATAAGAAGTCTTTTGTCTGCTTGATGGCGGTTGTCGAGGTACTCTTCTTCTACCAATGTCAATTCCGCTCCTTTCTTGTATGAATTTGATCTTTACTATTATTGTAGGCATGGACATATGAACACAACCTTGTGAGGGTGCTTGGTATTTCCCAAGAGAAAATCGGGTATCTGAGATTAAAATTCTGGTTGTCAGATAGCGTGGAAGTTCTCGGCTCTCACCACGTGCATACCCAATGCTTCCTGTTCAGCCGCTTAACCTGGGACCAGGTAAAATAGCATTAGTATGCTTTAAATTTTATGTGAAAGTTTACTTACCTTATGTTATTTTGCAGGTGAATTTGGCCTTGTGGAACCTAGAAGAGCGGACAAACTGGTCTCCCTTCATAAAGGCTGCGCTATCTTTCCAACATACTCACCGAGTCATCGCTGGCCTAGTGTCTAGTTGTTGGTTTCTCGAAGAGAGAGTTTATGAGTGATTTTTTGGTCCAGAGCAGTGGAGGGTCCTGATGCATTGCCCAAAATATACTTTAAATATTTTGTCAATGCCGGAGGATGCATGGTGGTCGGCTTCGTATGGTTATGGTGTTTAGACATTTCTCCATCTACCGGGTGCATTTTATGCCCATTTTATTCAAAGAAGGCTCTTGAACTTTGATGTATCTCCTGTTGGTGTACGGGAAATTCCCAAAGAAAATGAGGGTAGAGATGAAGAGGAACATCATAGAGATGCAGGGGAGTTCATTCCACATCTTGGGGCTAGTACTTCTCAGGTAAAACTTTTACCATTCTTCCTTTACCACCTCTTTTTTTCTTTTTTTTATTCTTTAATGATTGTTGCAGGCTAATGGTTCATTTTATCATGAGGTTGGACCTTCTTTTACTACCCCTTCATTTGCTCATTCTAGCCCACCAGATATGTTATCTCATCCGCAAGGCATTGATATGAATTACCTGGTAAGTTCTCTTATTTCATGGTAATTTATGCTATATGTATGCATGATTATATATGCTCTTACCTTTTTCCCTTCTGGCTCACAACGGATGCTTGAAGAACAAAATAAGAAACTTGAAGAAGAGTTGGCCACAAGTCGTCAGCAGGCTTCTCATTTTGAAAATTTGTATCATCAATCAGAACAAAGTTTCCGAGACTTCCGATATCAGGGGATGAGGAATCCTGTCGCTTCTTCATTAAGAGGCCCCCAAACTAATGACCATGAGATCCTTTCGTCTACCTCCAATGAGGACCGTGACAGATCAGAACTCCAAGGTAATGAGGAATTTGGTGCTCCTACTTCGGATGAACTCGGAACGAGTAATTTGTCTCCTCCTCCAATAGGCGATGACTTTTTCAGGGCTTTATTTGATGACCTACCACCACCATCTTAGTGATGTATAAATATTGTATCAATTGTATAAAAATTGTACAATAAGCATAAAAATAATAATACATAATTTCTGCCTTTACTGTAACTAACTTTCTTCTTTTTTTTTGTCTTTACTGCGCCACAATTATTATACTTTTTTTCTTTCTTTCTCTTTTTTTTTATATTTCAATATTTACACAGCATCACTCGCAAAAGCCAAATGCAACATGGTAAAGTAAATTTGTCGCCAATTCCTTTCCTTATACAACATGGTTCCGCCCTTTTCTCATCACCTTTTCCTTATCAATTTTGGAAAAGCTTATTTTCCCTATATAAATCACCTTTTACGCCTAATTTCATACAGAAGCTAAAAGACTTTCCATTTCAACATAAAAAAATCTCTTTAACAATTTTGATTTTCTTTCATTCATCAACCATGACCGAAGATCATTTAAAGAAGATAAAATTTTTGTTTAAGAATATGGATGCCATTCACTGGAAGCGAATTTCGTGATCAAAACTTGATATTTTAAAGCGTTTTCAAAATGTTAAATTGGACCACTCCTTCTTACATGCCATGTCTTCCTTTTGGAATATGGATTCTAGGGCATTTAAAATTAATGACTTTGAAATATGTCTCTTGATTGAGGAATTTGAGGCCATTCTTGGATATCCAAATAATTAATAAATGGCGTTACCCACATTGATTTCCAAGACTCAACAGAAGATGCAGATATTATTTCAAATTCCAAAACCTGAAGTTCTTCAGTTGATGAGAGGTGAACAAATTCTACTTGCTCCCTTGATTGATTTTTGTCTCTCTCATTTGGCCCCTACTAAGGCATGGGGATGCATGCTCTGTCTTTGCTTGCTTGGCCAATTCTTGCTTGTTTCTTCTGACGGTGATATTGATCCACGGGTATTGGATATTATGAACCAAATGGAAGGAGGCTTGTCGCCGGTACCTGTGATCTTAGCTGAGACTTTAGTTGGGTTAGACTAGCTTAAATCAGGATTGTCAAAAAGACTGACCGAGAGTTCGTTGCTGCTTCAGGTAATTACCTAAACAGCCCTTTTGGGTTTTCAATTTAGTTTTTTTTTCTTCTTTTTATTGCTCTAATTTTTTTCTAGTCCGCCCATGTGGGTTTTCATAACTAGCCAGCTATCTTAATTTTTGTCTAAGCTGCCCTTGTGAGTTTTCAACTTAGCGGACTTTTTTTATTATATATATTTTTTATTGCTCTAATTTTTGCCTAGTCCGCCCATATGGGTTTTCAGAACTAGCGAGTTGTCCTAATTTTTACCTAAGCTGCCCTTGCGGGTTTTCAACTTAGCGAACTTTTTTTTTTTAATTTAATTCTTTCTTCATAGATTTGGCTTCAGGAGTGTCTTTGCTTGCTTGATACTCCATCCATGGATTATGCCAAATATCTGCCAATGCATCATTATGCTAGGAAGCTACTCCATCTTGCTTCTTCATATGCTGACTGGGTTGATTGGATCCACTCACGCGCTGAAGTCAATATCCGTTGTTGGTACCTTGGTGGAAGATTTCTCGTATCACCATGCGAACATACTTGATGTATGTTTCCCTTATAGCTCTTCATCAAGGTACATGCTATGATCCTCGCCGACTTGGCCATCAGTACGGAGCTGAGCCTTGCGATTTTGACTTTACTCCCGATTTAGACATACCTTGCTTGACTAAAGCTTACTTGGATCGGCTGAGGCAAAGCTGGCCTGCATGTTACATTTATCGACTGCCATAGATTTTGCATTTGTCAATTCAGAAAGTGTATTTTTAGGATGGAAAAATAATTAAAGTAATTAAAAATGCTTCTTTTCCATTTAAAATTTATCATCACCTTTTGCTATTGTGTTTATTTATTTCATTCATATCTGGTCAAATACTTATAACAGTGCACATAGAACAATTTTAACATTAATTTTGTTTTTTTTAAATTGGGAAACAACCAAACATAAAGCTAGCATACACAAGATCACTCCTGTTGCCAATTAGCCCTTTCGGGTTATCTAATTGACGATTTTCTCTCATTTAGCCCTAATTGTTGCCTAGCCCGCCCTTTCGGGTTTTCAGAACTAGCGAACTGCTCTAACTTTTACCTAGGTTGCCCTTTTTGGGTTTTCAACCTAGCGAGCTTCCTTTTTTATATATATATCATACATAAAACCTCTTCAACCTATCGACGTTCACTGGCTCACTAAATTCGTTCCCATCCATGTTTAATAGCTTCACTGCACCTATGTTCATGACTTGTTTCATGACATATGGCCCTTCCCAACTAGGCCTAAACTTCCCTCTTGGATCAAATACATTAGGCTTACATTGCTTCAACACCAAATCCCTGACTCTGAGTTTTCTAATTTTAACCCTTCTATTATAGGCCCAAGCTATCTTCTTTTGATACAGTTGGTGATGATATGGTGCCTTTAACCTTCTCTCTTCTAGTAAAGCTAACTATGTGTATCTGCTTGCTACCCATTCCATTTCAGGCAGTTTGACTTCCAAGACTACTCTCAATGACTTGATTTCTATTTCAATTGGCAACACTGCTTCCATCCCATAAACTAAAGAGAACGGTGTCATTCCAGTAGGTGTTCGCACACTTGTCCTATATCCCCATAAAGCAAAGGGAAGCATCTCTGACCAATTTCTGTAAGTCTTGGTTATCTTGGACAGAATTTGCTTAATTGTTTTGTTTGTTGCTTCTACTGCGCCATTAGCCTTTAGTCTATAAGGAGAGGATCTATGATGATGGATTCAGTACTTTGAGAATAAATCCTTAACTGCTCCATTAAACTGTACCCCATTGTCTGATATCACACTGTGTGGGACCCAGTATCTGCAGATGAGGTTCTTTTCAATAAATCTAGCCATTTGGCTTACGCCCAGTTTGTTGAAGAATTTGGCTTCGACCCATTTTGAAAAATAATCTACTGCTACTACAGTGAAACGGTGACCGTTTGAGGCTTTCGGATGTATCTCCCCTATAATGTTGATACCCCAAGTGGCAAATGGCCAGGGTGAAGACATAGAATACTATTCTTCAGGAGGCATGTGATTCAAGTTACCATACATCTAACATTGTTGGCACTTCTTTACAAACTCAATACAATCTCTCTCCATGGTCAACCAGTAGTAACCTTGCCGAATAATCTTCTTAACTAGGGCGAAACCACTCATATGCGGTCCGCAACTTCCTGCATGTATTTTTGACATGATACGCTCCACTTCAGGCTTCCTTAAACATCTTAAATGCACCCCATCAGGCCATTTTCGATATAAATCTCCATGGAATGTGATGTATTGCAATGACCACAACCTTATGGCTCTTCTCTCTTTCTTTGTTGCCCCTGGCGGGTATTCTCTTTCTTCTAAAAATTACCTTATAGTATCATACCACGCATCATGGTCTGTATCAATTTCCATGATTGTCTCATATTCATAGCAAGGAGTTGATGAACTGGTCAAAATCAGAGGCTTAAGAAATAACTGACAGGATTTTCCCATACTGAAGCCAATGTGGCTAGGGCATCAGCCATCTGATTTTCTTTTCTTGATAGGTGTACAAACCTACACTCCTTAAAGTTCTTCTTTATCATGGTCAAGTAATGGTGGTATGGTTTTAATTTTTCTTCTTTCAACTCCCATTCTCCATTTAATAGGGATACTACTAGTAATGAATCGCCAAAAACTTCCACCTTATCCACCTTCATAATCATTAGGGTTTCCAAACCGAAAATACAAGCTTCGTACTCGACCATATTATTGGTTGCCCTAAATTTCAACTTTTTGGCTAAAGGGATGAGTTCCCCTTCCGGCGACTCTAGTATGACTCCCAAACCTGCTCATTTCCTGTTTACTGCTCCATCAAAATACATTTTCCACCCTTGTACTTCTATTGCCTCTAAATGTTCATCTGGAAATTCCAAGATTACTTCTTCGCTATCTGGTAATGGTTGTTGGGCTAGGAATTCTGCCACCGCTCTACCTTTGATTGTTTTCCTGGTTACATACTAAATCTCAAATTCTTCTAATATTATCAACCATCAACCATATTTCCTAATCAAAGAGGATGTTTTCCTCAAGTACTTCATTGGATCGAACCTGGAAATTGCTTGCACACTATACGATTAAAAGTAATGCCACAACTTCTTAGAAGATCAAACCACGACTATAAGGTCTTTTCAATGATACTATACTTAATTTCATAAGGTAGGAGCTTTCTACTAAAATAGTAAACTGCATGCTCAATCCCTGACTCATCTACTTGGGCTAGCATTATAACACCCCTATATCCCGTATACGTACCAAGCATGCTTAAACGATCATAAAATACGTATACTGAATATAGAAAATGCCACAGTTTAAAAAGGACACAACAAATATCTTTGTAAATAAGTGAAACCAATCTCAAATCAATTTTAAAAGAAATCCAAAAGATATCATATATATATACATTTATTAATTCACAGCGGAAGTTATTACAAATATATTATAAATCAAAGTTTACAAAACATAGAATACTGAATAAATACATGATTGGCAGCTCTTCTCTGATCTTTAAGTCCCAAAAGAAAAATCCTCAATGTCTAGTCTCACTTGGTCTCGAGGAGCTCTCAGGTTCAACTCTGTCACCTGCGCGATCAAACGCTATCGCGCTAAGCCAACGGCTTAGTAGTACAAAGTATACTAGCATTATGCTTTAGTTCAATGCAATGTTTCACATTTGTATTAATAAATCAACATCAATGATATACATTTAAACAATAAAGATCATAGTCAATATACAATGTATCAGGAATAGTCCATTTCATCATTTAAGTAATATTAACGTTTCATTACATTATAACATCATTCATGATATCCATATAACCTAGACACCTATGGGCCCATCAAGTATTTAATACGATATTCAGAATTCAGAGTTACTGCTTTGGTTCACAATCACAATAATCAAGCCCATAGGCAACATATATACATATATCTCTATCCATGGATAGTGTAACAGACCCAGTCTCTTGGACCATCAACTCAACTGAACTTGAGGAGATCCTCAACCCGGCTAGACTGTTACCTGTAACAGACCCAGTCTCTTGGATCATCAACCCGACTGAAATCGAGGAGATCCTCAACCCGGCAAGACTGTTACTACAATTCACATTTCACATTTATCAAGTAACAGACCCAGTCTCTTGGACCATCAACTCGACTAAATCGAGGAGATCCTCAACCCGGCTAGACTGTTACCAATCATATATCTCATAATCACAATTATCATAGTGTAACAGACCCAGTCTCTTGGATCTCAATTCAACTCAAATTGAAGAGATCCTCAACCCGGCAAGACTGTTACCTTTCATTTAATAGGCATGCCTCCAAATACAGAACTCTGAAACTGAATAACATATTAAACATACAATCATTTCATTAATCTCTTTCTCAATTTGTATCTCATAATCAAATAGGCAATCATGCCTCAACAATTCCAATTGTATAACCATAGCCACTCACATTGGCTTTTCATCACATTTAAATCTTCATGTCTCAATTCACAATATAGTACAACATCTTACACATATCCATAATCAATTACATTGAACATAATCATGTATGCATACTTGCCTCAATTATGTCATTTCACATTATACATATAATACATTTCACAAGATTCACAATGTGCAAAACATAACATTGTTCATATAGTATCATATGCATCCTCATTATCATCAACTCACATTGATCAATTCATCACTCAAGTATACATAAACAATGGCATTGCACATACTTTTTCAATGATCATTATTGTTTTAAGTGTGTTTAAAAGGTTTACTTTAATGCTTTGGTACAAAAAGACCTTTGAAGAATCAAAACAATACAAAAAGAACAAAGAACAATAAAAAAAGCTAACACCCTCAAGGGACACGGCCAAGCTTGTGGCCGTGTCTCTCAACATAAACATCCAGTAGCAAACACACTCAAGGGACACGGCCAAGCTTGTGGCCGTGTCTCTCAACACAAAATCACCCGAGGCAGACACGGGCAAGGGACACGGCCGTGTCTCTCAACATAAAATAGGCAGTGGCAAACACAGTCAAGGGACACGGCCAAGCTTGTGGCCGTGTCTCTCCAAAATTGATCCAACACGGCCAAATTTCCTTGAACTTGGCCGTGTCTCCCAAAAATCCTTAGTCTTGGCCGTGTCTCTTCTTTGATTTGGCCGTGTCTCACATAAACAAAACCCTAAATGTGGCCAAAACTCTTTTAATTGCATTTAAACTCATTGTGCACAACATAGCCTCATTCAAATGGATATAAACAATGCCATTAACACTTATTTTACATATTCATCACAATATTACACATTAACAACACATCAACAACACATTTACTCACTTACCACTTCCAAAACCCTAAAACCAACATCCATCTTAACTCATCACCTTCAAACCAAAACCAACACTTCCAATACTAACAATAATATAACTTCTTAATTTACAATTACTTTCAACACTTAAAAACCCACCAAAAACACAACTAATCATATCACTAACAAATCAAAATTCACTTTAAACACAACTTCAAAGAGAACAAAGAAAAGCAAGAGAGTACTTACCAAATTTGATGAAATTCCTCAATCTTCAACTCAATCACTTCAAATCTCCTTAGATTTTGATCATAGAACCATCAATTTCTCTCTTGTTCTCTTGTCACTTGGATTTTTGGCCAACAAAGAAGACAAATAAGAAAAATGAAAAGTAAGAAACAAAGTCAACTTTTAACCTTCACACCAAATGCCTTTAAACCTCCTCCAAGTATTTTAATTAATAAAATAATCCCATTTCTTCTCTTCCACTCAAAATTTAATTTCCATTTCCTTTAATTAATTAATTACTTAAAAACATCTTAATATCTTCTTCCAATAACTCTCTTTGACCATCAAATTTGACTTATGTATATGTTATATATATTTCCATATATACAACATATACACTTCCATCTTAAATTCTTTTCTCTTTCAATTTAACTCATACACATAATCCAATTAAAACAATAATTATATCAAAACTTCTAGGGCATACATTGGGATATTACAAGCATGGCTCCTATCAACTATTCTTCTACTGCTAAGTATAGTAATAGAGGTTTGCCGGGTTTAGGTAGTTTTAAAACAGGTGCATTCAACAAATACTCTTTTATTCGCTCAAAGGCCTTTTGACATTCTTCATTCCATATGACCGGCTAATTTTTTTTAAGCAATTTGAGGGTAGGCTCATAAATTGTTGTGAGTTTTGCTATGAATCTGCTAATGTATTGTAATTAACCAATAAATCCCCGAACTTCTCTCTCCGACTCAGGGGCTTTCATATCCCTGATTGCTTTAACTTTGTCAGGATCAATCTCAATGTAATTTGGACCAATCGCATGTCCCAAAAATATACCTGAGGTAACACCGAGCACACACTTATTTGGGTTTAATCTTAGCTTATAATTCAAAGCTCTATCAAAGAATAATTCTAAGTTTTGGAAGTATTGTTCCCTTGTATCCGATTTAACCATCATATCATCAACATATACTTGAACTTCTTTGTGCATCATGTCATGAAATAGTGTGGTGGCCATCCTTTAGTAGGTTGCCCCATCATTCTTCAAGCCGAATGGCATCACTCTATAACAAAATATAGCCTATGTATTAATGAAAGCAGTTTTAGCTTTATCCTCTTGGGCCATTAACACTTGATTGTATCCAGAAAATCCATCTACAAATGAGTGTAGCATGCTAGAGGCTGCACTTTCAATGAGGACATCTATATGAGGTAAAGGGAAATCATCTTTAGGGGAAGCCTTGTTTAAATCTCTATAATCCATAAAGACCCTTATTCTTCCTTCTCTCTTTGGCACCGGTATTATGTTGGCTAGCTAATCTGGATATTCTATCACTTCAAGGAACTTCACTTGTATTTGCTTAGTGACCTCTTCTTTAACCAATTCAGCCCACTCAGGTCTTAATAACCTAAGCTTTTGTTTGACAGGTTTCATGTGAGTGTAAGTAGGAATATGATGCTCAGCTATGTCTCGATCTATTCTAGGCATATCCTCATAAGACCAAGCAAACACTTCTTCATATTTTTTGAATATTTTTTCAAATCTCTCTCTCTCATCAGGAGTAAGGTCGGATGCTATGCTAATATTTTTAGGATTTTTGGTTGTTCCCAAATTTAATGATTGTGTGTTAACAGAATTAATATTAAAGATGCTAATGCAACTCCTATTTGAATGTATGCAACCATCAGGAGAAACATCACACAAGTAATCAAAATTAGACTTTATTGCATTCATTTTGGAAAAGAAAACATCATCATCCTCATACAAAGCAGACAAATTAAAATTAAAATCAAAATCATTGTTCTCAAAATCATAAGGCAGGATGTCTTCAAACTTTTCTTCAACCAGGGCAGCAATCTCCTCTAGAGTCTTCTCGGCTTTCAAGACAGCTTCATTCTTCTCTTTTGGATTGGATTCTTTGTTGGCTAACAGGGTGAGCTCTTTCTTCACTTGGTCCACTAGCTCAGCCACATCTGCAAAAAATTCAAAACCTGGGATCAACTTTCCCATGAACATGATTGGCTCGGGCTTTCCTTGGAGTGGTCCCATATATGGAGCTTGGACAAAGATCTCTTCAAGTGGTGGGAAGCTCATCTTCTTACTCTTCTTTGGCTGGACATCGTTGTTTTCATCATATCCCAACCCTTTCTTGGAAGTTTGAGTTCTAAAGTCTGGTAGCTTTGTCAAACTGGCCTTACCCTTTCCAAGACCAGCTCCGGGAAGGTAGTTCATGTTCTTCATCATATTTAAGACTTTGGAGTCTACTACTACTTCATCATCAGAAATTGCAGCTACTTGAAAACCATTGAGAGGCCTCTCAATCATTAGAGCGTTAACAATCTCATTATCTTCAGCTTCAATGACCACTGTCTCATCTCTGTTGGGGAACTTGATCTTTTGATGAAGGGTGGAAGGAACTCCACCAAGAGGATGAAACCATGGTCGCCCCAAGAGTAAGGCGAAGGTAACCGGTATATCTAAAACAACAAACTCAACTATAGATTCAATTGGACCAACCTTGACAGCAACTTTGAAAGTCCCTTCGGCGTGTCTCTTAGTATTGTCATAAGCCCGAATGGTTACCTCGGTTGGGTTTAGATCCCTTATTGACATTGCTAGCTTTGGCAATATTTTAAGTGGACAAACATTTAAGGTAGAACCATCATCGACCATTACACATGGAGTCCTCTTCCCCTTGTCTTCTATTTTGATAAAGAGAGGGCGGATGTGGTCTCTCCCCTCCTCCGGTAAATCCGCATCTGAAAAAGAAACTGCTCCCATATTAACTTCACTCTTTTCTTGAACATCTTCACATTTCATTACCCCTCCAATTTTTATGAAGTTGGTTAGTTCCTTCGGTGTTGTGGAGGTAGAAATTGGCATGCTAGCTAAGGCTTTGGCCATAGTTTCTTGGTGTTTTTTAGAAGTAGCTAATAAGTCCCAAATGCTAAAACTTGCTAGTGTTCTTTTCAATTGCTTGAGCACAACATCATCTTCCTCTTCTTTATTTCCTACTTCAACCTCCTTATTAGTTTCTACCTTCTTTATTTCCTACTTCAACTTCCATACCCTTATTGCTTATTGCTTCGGTTTGCTTATTGCTTCAGTTTGAGGTTGTCAGATGTATCTCTCCTATAATGTCGATACCCCAAGTGGCAAAGGGCTATGGTGAAGACATAGAATGCAATTCTTTAAAAGGCATGTGATTCAAGTTACCATACATATGACATTGATAGCACTTCTTTACGAACTCTATACAATCTCTCTCCATGGTCAACCAGTAGTAACCTTGTCGAATAATCTTCTTAACTAGGGCCAAACAACTCATGTGTGGACTGCAACTTCCCGCATGGATTTCTGGCATGATACGCTCCACTTCAGGCTTCCTTAAACATCTCAAATGCACCCCCATCAGGCCATCTTCGATATAACTCTCCATGGAATGTGATGTATTGCAAAGACCACCGCCTTATGGCTCTTCTTTCTTTCTTTGTTGCCCCCGATGGGTATTCCCTTTCCTCCAAAAATCGTCTTATAGTATCATACCACGCATCATGGTCTTTATTAGTTTCCATGATTGTCTCATATTCATAGCAAGGAGTTGACGAACTGGTCAAAATCAGAGGCTTAAGGAATAAACTTACAGGATTTTCCCATACCGAAGCCAATGTGGCTAGGGCATCAGCCATCTAATTTTCTTCTCTTGATAGGTGTACAAACCTACACTCCATAAAGTTCTTCTTCATCATGGTCAAGTAATGGTGGTATGGTTTTAATTTTTCTTCTTTCAACTCCCACTCTCCATTTACTTTGGGATACTACTAGTAATGAATCGCCAAAAACTTCCACCTTATCCACCTTCATAATCATTAGGGTTTCCAAACAAAAGATACAAGATTCATATTCTACCATATTATTGGTTGCCTTGAATTTCAACTTTTTGGCTAAAGGGATAAGTTTCCTTTCAGGCGATTCTAGTATGACTCCCAAACCTGCTCCTTTCCTATTTGCTACTCCATCAAAATACATTTTCTACCCTTGTACTTCAGTTGCCTCTAAATGTTCATCTGGATATTCCAAGACTACCTCTTCGCTATCTGGTAATGGTTATTAGGCCAGGAATTCTGCCACTGCTCTACCTTTGATTGTTTTCCTAGTTACATACTCAATCTCAAATTCTTCTAATATTATTAACCATCGGCTATATTTCCCAATCAAAGAGGGTGTCTCCCTTAAGTACTTCATTGGATCCAACCTGGAAATTGCTTGAACACTATAAGATTGAAAGTAATGTCGCAGCTTCTTAGAAGACCAAACCACGGCTATGCAGGTCTTTTCAATGATACTATAATTAATTTCATAAGGTAGGAGCTTTCTACTCAAATAGTAAACTGCATGCTCAATCCCTGACTCATGTGCTTAAGCTAGCATGGCTCTTATTGACTCTTCTTCTACTGCTAACTATAGTAATAGAGGTTTGACGGGTTTAGGTGGTTTTAAGACAAGTGGATTCAACAAATACTCTTTTATTCGCTCAAAGGCCTTTTGAAACTCTTCATTCCATATGACCGGCTGATTCTTTTTAAGCAATTTGAAGATAGGCTCACAGATTGTTGTGAGCTTTGCTATAAATCTGCTAATGTATTGTAATTTACCAATGAATCCCGAACTTCTCTCTCCGTCTTTGGGGATGGCATATCCCTGATTGCTTTAACTTTGTCAGGATCAATCTCAATGCCATTTAGACCAATCACATATCCTAATAATTTGCCTGAGGTAACCCCGAACACACACTTCTTCGGGTTTAATCTTAGCTTATATTTCAAAGCTCTATCAAAGAATAATTCTAAGTTTTGGAAGTGTTGTTCCCTTGTATCCGATTTTACCATCATATCATCAACATATACTTCAACTTCTTTGTGCATCATGTCATGAAATAGTGTGGTGGCCATCCTTTGGTAGGTTGCTCCAGCATTCTTTAAGCCGAACGACATCACCCTATAACAAAATATACCCATGTAGTAATGAAAGAAGTTTTGGCTTTATCTTCTTGGGCCATTAACACTTGGTTGTATCCAGAAAATCCATCTACAAATGAGTGTAGCATGCTAGAGGTTGCATTATCAATAAGAACATCTATATGGGGTAAAGGAAAATCATCTTTAGGGGAGGCCTTGTTTAAATCTCTATAGTCCACACAGACCCTTATTCTTCCATCTTTCTTTGGCACAGGTACTATGTTGGCTAGCCAATCTGGATATTCTATCACTTCAAGGAACTTCACTTGTATTTGCTTAGTGACCTCTTCTTTAACCAATTCAGCCCACTCAGGTCTTAATCACCTAAGCTATTGTTTGACAGGTTTCATGTGAGTGTAAGTAGGAATAAGATGTTCAGCTATGTCTTGATCTATTCCAGGCATATCCTCAAAAGACCAAGCAAACACTTCTTCATATTTTTTAAATATTTTTTTAAATCTCTCTCTCTCATCAGGAGTAAGGTCGGATGCTATGCTAGTGTTTTTTGGGATTTTTGATTGTTCCCAAATTTAATGATTGTGTGTCAACAGAATTAATATTAAAGATGCTTATGCAACTGCTATTTAAATGTATGCAACCATTAGGAGAAACATCACACAAGTAAGCAAAATCAGACTTTATTGCATTTATTTTGGAAAAGAAAACATCATCATCCTCATACAAAGCAGACAAATTAAAATCAAAATCAAAATCAATGTTCTCAAAATCATAAGGCAGGATGTCTTCAAACTTTTCTTCAACCAGGGCAGCAATCTCCTCCGGAGTCTTTTCAGCTTTTAGGACAGCTTCCTTCTTCTCTTCCGAATTGGTTTCTTTGTTGGCTGGAAGGGTGAGATTTTTCTTCACTTGCTCCAATAGCTCGGTAACATATGCAAAAATTTCAAAACCTGTAATATCCTCATATATGCCCTAGAAGTTTGATTATGTTGTTGATGTTGTTGTTAGTGTTGTTGTTGTTATATATTGGATTGAATATATGTGTTAAATTGTAAGAGAAAAGAGATGGGAAGAGAATGTATATGTATATGTGGTTTGGAGAAGAAATTTAGGGTTTAGAGACAAGTTTATATGTTGTGTATATGATAATATATATAACATATAAATTGGTCAAAGGGAGAGTCTGTAATATCCCTAAGTGAGCCTAGAAGTTATGATAATATTGTTATTATTGAATTGAATGTGTGATTGATAAGTGGTAATTATGTATGGTTTATGTGAATGATAAAAGAAATGGAGAGATAATGTATATGTGTGTAGTTGGAGAATGCATTGTGTAGAGAGAAGTGTATATGTAGTGTATATGGTGATATATATAAAATATATGTTGGTCAAAATGGAAAGTCAAGGGAAGAGGATATTTTATTTGTGAGATGTGAAATTACCAATATGGGTATATATGAGACAAAAGCTTAGTTAAGTGGATGAGGGTATTATGGTAATTTTCTCTTGGATGGCTATTTAATGCATATTGACTTTGTGTTTTCTTCATCATTTCTTCTTCTTCTTCTTTGTGTTGGCCGGCTCATCATAGACAAGGGAAAACAAAAGAACAAATGAGGGTTTTGTTATTTCCAAGCTCAAAGTGAAGAAAGCTTTCAAATTTACAAGTTGGAGTTTCAAGGAATTTCACTATTTGGTAAGTTTCTCTTGTTTGATCTTGTTATTTTTGGAAGTTATACTTGAGTTGAGTTGTGATTTGATGATGCGATGATTATAGTTGTTTATGGTGTGAATTTAAGTGTTGAGATTGCTTGTTAGATAAGAAGCTAGGTTGGTGTTGGTGATGGAAGAGTAAGAGTTGTGTTTAGTGAAAATTTTTCTGTTTTACAATTAGTAAAGGCTGTGACTTGTATGATTTTTAATTAATTATAGAAAAATGTTCTTGAAGTGAATTTTTGATATGTTGTGCCTCTATGAGTCTAGAATGACTGAAAAATATGTTGATTCGATTTTGGAATGGTTATGAGTTTAGAAAGATTATTTTTATTAGACCTGTTCCAGCAGGTACCTTAACTGAGACAGCTATATTTCGGGATTTTTAATAAAATGTAGAAAAATCATATTCAATTGAATTTTGGATATGTTGTTGCTTAGTGAGTCTAGTATTTGAGAAAAATAATTTGGAACCACGTTGATTGAATTTGATTTATGGAATTCACAAAGTTCAGAACTGCTGCCAGGATGCAGGGCAATTGGGGCAGTCTGGTTAGGTGAACTATTTGACCAAGATTTTGTGTTCAGTTTGATCTGAAATTTTAATGGAATGATTTTAAGATACAAAACTAAATTCTGTAAAAATTTTAGAATTTTTAGTCAAGTAGATTATTTTATACAAATTTTCAAATAAGGATAAAATGGAGTCTAAAACCAGAATGTACTATTCATATGGTCATTTTGCTAATATTCCTTTTGGATTAGGGTTTGAAGAAGGTGATTTGCCCTAATTTGAGAAGTGAGAAATCTTATGAAGAAAGGATTGCTTAGAGTTGTGTGAGTGTTCATAAGGTAAGTACCAATACATATGATTGTATTTATTTACATGATTTGAGACTTAATACATTTGTTTGCAAATGTGTTAAGTGGTTTACTATAATGTTAATATAATTGGATTAAGGTGATGATTGAATGATGTGAAGGATGTGAAGATCATTAAAAAGGTAAGCATGAACTCTATTTGATTGTATATCCTTATATGTCTTTGAATTTTAACACATTTGGATGAATGTGTTAAATACTCTATTATATTGTGGATGTAAATGAATAATGTAAATTGCTATATATATATATAGAGAGTGGATAAAATATGAAATGGGAAAGGTAGGAAGAAATGAGGATCATTCTTAAGGTATGTGCAATTTGTTATGATAAATGCTCTAATAATGAATGGTGTTAGTGTGTTTTAAGAAATGATGAAAGGTTATGTTATATGCATTGTAAATGACAATATGTTATATGAATAATATATTTTGAAATGTTATATCAATGATGTTATATGTATCATATGGATTGAGATATGATATGTTGTGAAACCATTGTAATTGGCCATGATGATTCAAATGTGAGATGAAGCCATTGTGATTGGCTATGATGATCCAATTGAAAGAAATAAGGCATGTTTGCCTAGATGATAATGAGCATTGAGATTGAAATTGATAATGAAACAATAAGTGAAATATGTGTTTAATGTGTTATTCAGTCTTCAGAGTTCTGGGTTTGGAGGCATGCCTATAAAATGAAAAAGGTAACAGTCTTGTCGGGTTGAGGATCTCTTCAAATTGAGTTGAATTGAGGTCCTAGAGACTGGGTCTGTTACACCATGAGAATTGTGAATATGAAATATATGATTGGTAACAGTCTTGCCGGGTTGAGGATCTCCTCATGATGAGTTGATGGTCCAAGAGACTGGGTCTGTTACACTATCCATGGATAGAAATATTGATATATGATGCCTACGGGCTTGATGATTATGATTATAGACCAAAGCAGTAACTCTGAACTCTGAATAACATAGTGGTGTCTGTTGGGCCCGAGTCTGTCTTTGTTGTCAATGTGATATACAAATGTTGAAAGAAATGGATAATGAAATCTTTGGTATACTTCATCGGACATGTGGTTGATGATATGTAATATGTGTGTTGAAATATTGATTATGAGCACTAATGGTGAATTGTGAATAAAGAAATGTTATGATTGATATGATGTATAATGTGTGTATTAGCATTGATTGTGAATTCAATTGATGAATTGTGGTTGATGACAATGATTGTATTAATTGGAAATGTGACTTATGGTTAGTATGATGTATAATGTGTGTATTGAGATGTTGATTGTGAATATTAGTGATGGGTTGGAATTGGTAGAAATGTTATGTATATATGGGTATAAGATATGAAATTAGTTGAAAGATATGAAAGGTGCAAATGAAAAGGGATAAACTTAATAAGAACTAAAAGTATATGGAATTGATATATCTTTATATGTTAGTGTTTCCATGATATATGTTTGTATTTTATATTTGTACTACTAAGCTTTCGAGCTTAGCGCGGATGTATTATCGCGCAGGTAGCTTGGTGGAAGATATGAAGTCTTTTGGTATGCCACGAGAAGAGTAAGATTTTGTCGAGACCAACTAGAGGGTAATGCATACATGTATCCACTTTAAGTATGTTATATTATATGTATAAGTGAAGTTTTGATAAAGACAATGATTTCGTAAGTGTTCTTTATATTGACCTATTATAGTTTGAATTTTGTTACAGGTTTTTTTTAAAAGTAAAAAGGAAAAGTGGCATCCTTATACTTTATATACTTACTGTATGTATACTAGGTATATGTATAGTGCTTATATAGGGTATCAGGGTGTTACAAAACCTAGGATCAACTTTCCCATAAACATGATTGGCTCGAGCTTTCCTTGGAGTGGTCCCATATATGGAGCTTTGATAAAGATCTCTTCAAGTGGTGGGAAGTTCATCTTCTCATTCTTCTTTGGCTGGACATTGTTGGCTTCAACATATCCCAACCCCTTCTTGGATGTTTGAGTTCTAAAATCAGGCAGCTTTGTTAAACCGGCCTTAACCTTTCCAAGACCAGCTCTGGAAAGGTAGTTCATGCTCTTCATCATATTCAAGACTTTGGAGTCCACTACTTCATTATCAAAAATTGCAGCTACTTAGAAACCATTGAGAGGCCTCTCAATCATCAGAGTGTTAACAATCTCATTATCTTCGGCCTCGATGACCACTATCTCATCTTCGTTAGGAAACTTGATCTTTTGATGAAGGGTGGAAGGAACTCCACCAAGAGGATGAAACCATGGTCATCCCAAGAGTAAGGCGAAGGTAACAGGTATGTCTAAAATAACAAATTCAATAATAGATTCAATTGGACCGACCTTGACAACAGCTTTGAAAGTTCCTTCGTTATGCCTCTTAGTGTTGTCATAAGCCCGAATGGTTACCTCAGTCGGGTTTAGATCCCTTGTTGACATGGCTAGCTTTGGCAATATTTTAAGTGGACAAACATTTATGGCAGACCATCATCGACCATTACACATGGAGTCCTTTTCCCTTTGATTTCTATTTTGATAAAGAGAGGGCGGATGTGATCTCTCCCCTCCTCCGGTAAATCTGCATCTGAGAAAGAAACCGCTCCCATATTAACTTCACTCTTCTCTTGAATATCTTCACATTTCATTACTCCTACAATTTTCATGAAGTTGATCAGCTCCTCCGGTGTTATGGAGATAGAAATTGACATGTTAGCTAAGGCTTTGGCCATAATTTTTGGTGCTTTTTAGCAGTAGCCAATAAGTCCCAAATGCTAACACTTGCTTGGGTTCTTTTCAATTGCTTGAGCATGGTATCATCTTCCTCTTTCTTATTCCCTTCTTCAACTTCCTTTCCCTTATTAATTTCTACCTCCTTAGTCGGTGGCCTTGCATAAGGCTTACCGGATCTAGTGTTCATTACTTCATCTTCTTCGGGCTCGGACCAGGTCCATTCCTCCTTCTTGGATATAATATTGTCCTCACTATCGCTTGAATCCCAAAACCCATTGACAACACAAATTGCTACTTCTTTACCCACCATAGCTTGTTTAATTTCGCCAAATACCTCTTCTTCTTTGGTTGCTTCTCCACCCACATCTTGGAAAGAAGACATGACAAAATCTTCATGCAAACCCCCTCCAATCATGAAGGTTGCCGGTGGTGGTACTCTATTGAACTTTGGTAATGGATTGTCTTTGGTTGTAATATCCCAAAATATACCCTAAAAGTTTTGGAGTTATTGTTGTATTTGGATTTAATGTATATGTATATATATGGGAAATATAACTACAATATAAAAGACATATACATATACATCACATATACATGGGACATTAATTGGTGTAGGAAAGTGAATTATATATATATATATATATAATAAATTAATCATAATAATAATGATAATAAGGACAAAAAGAAAAAGAAGAGGAAAGTCAAAAGGAATTGTGTGTGGTGGAGATTTAAGTATATTATTATTATTATTATTATATATGATAAGAACGAAGAAAGAAGAAGAATTCTTTCTTTCTTCTTCTTCTTTTCCTCTTGGACGAGAGAGAGAGAGAGAGAGAGAGAGAGAAAAGCTAGAGAGAGAAAGGTGATTTTGCTTCTAATTACACCAAAGATTAAAGGATATCAAGAGATTTGCAAGTGGATATTGAAGATTTGGGCAAAGAATTCAAGTAAGTGCCCTTTCTTTGTGTTGATTTCTATTGATTGAATTGATATTTGATATGAGTAAGGTGTGATGATAGTGAAAGTTGTAAGTATTGATTAAGTAGATGGATGAGTGCAAAATAGTCTTTATATGTTAGATTTGAACTTTAACTCAATTTTTAGAATAAAGGAAGAGTTTGATTATGTTTGTATTCATATGGATTGGTTTAAAATGCAAAATACTTGAGTTTGTCTCAGAAAATAGTCCCGGATTGGATGCCACGACCGTGGCAAATGAGGGCCACGACCGTGGGGTTACAAGGTTGATTGTGTCTTCATGAATTTTAATAGAACAGAAGAGTCTTCAATGCCACGACCGTGGCCCTTGAAGGCCACGACCGTGGAGGTTGTAATGAAATGGACAAAACCGTGTTGGATCCCACGGTCGTGGGGATTGGGAGGCCACGCCCGTGGGGACCTATATGTTGATCTTGGCTTGTGATTTGTGAGCTATGGGTCTAGTATAAGGCTAATGGGTGAATACTTGTATTAGAATTCATGTGTAATTGTAAGTAAGTGTGTATTCTTTCTTTTGGATTAGGTTGTAAAGAGGTTGAGTTACCTTAACCCAGATGTGAAGAATTCTTGGAAAAAGGAAGTATATAGATTGATGTGAGTTACTTTAGAGGTAATTACAAATTTACATGGATGCATTCTTTATATGATTTTGAGAGTTAACACATTTAGTATAAATGTGTTAAGTAATTTACTATATTGCTAATATAATGTGACTAATGTTAGGATTTGTAAAATGTGAAAGTTATGATGATCATTCAAAAAGGTATGTGCAATGCAATTTGTTATGATAAGTATTTTAATGATGAATTGTATTAATGTGCCTTGTGATGTGATAAGATATAAAGATTCTAAATCTATGAATAAGGTAAATTGTTATGTATATATATATAAATATATATCAATGATGATCATTTTTAATGGATGTTCAATGTAATTACTTGTGAGTACTTAAATGATGAATTGAGACATAATGAGATTATTAAAGCATGTTTATATGGAATATGAAATGTGGAAGATATAATGAATTGTATTGATGTGATGAGAAGCCATTGTGATTGGCTATATTAATGTAAATGAGATAATTGAGGCATGGTTGCCTAGTTGATTGTGGAATATGAAATGAGAAATGAGTTGAGGAAAAGATTGATAAAGAGATATATGAAATGGTTGTGTGCCTAATATGTTTATTCAATTTTCAGAGTACTGGTTTTGGTGGCATGCCTATATGAAAGGTAACAGTCTAGCCGGGTTGAGGATCTCTTCACTGTGAGTTGAATTGAGGTCCTAGAGACTGGGTCTGTTACACTATGTGAATTATTGATATGAAATATATGAAAAGTAACAGTCTAGCCGGGCTGAGGATCTCCTCGATTTAGTCGGGTTGATGGTCCAAGAGACTGAGTCTGTTACTTGATAAATGTGAAATGTGAATTGTAGTAACAGTCTTGCCGGGTTGAGGATCTCCTCGAGTTTAGCCGAGTGGATGGTCCAAGAGACTGGGTCTGTTACGCTATCCATGGATAGAGATATGATATATGTTGCCTACGGGCTTGATGATTATGATTATGGACCAAAGCAGTAACTCTGAACTTTGAATAGCATATTAATTTCTTTTTGGGCCCATGCTTGTGCTTGTTTAATTGTGATTCATGAAATGTGAAATGAAGGAATAATGGAATCCATGTTTATCATTGCTTAAATGTGAAATGTGGAATAAGATGTAATGTTATGAGATATATGATGATAATCATGAAAGAAGATGATTGTTATATATATATGTAAAGCATTGAAAGTGAATGTGGATTGAAAAACAATATGGAATGATAAGATGTGAAAATACAATATTATGTATAATATGGATGTGGTTGTGGACATTATGAGTATTATTTTAGGAATGTTCTAATAAGTCATGGAAATGTAGTTTGTATTAATGATATACTTGTATATGTATATAATTATGGGATTAGTAGAAATTCATATATATAAAGTATAATTGAAATGGGAAAAGTTTGTAAAAGAAAATAATGATATATGAAGTTAATATATGAGTATGATTGTCTATAAAGTATGTTTATAATATTTATTTGTATTGCTAAGCTTTCGGGCTTAGCGCGGTTGTCTAATCGCACAGGTTAGTAGATGGTGGATCTGAAGTCAAACGTTATGCCACAAGAAAAGGTAAGTATATCTTGAGACCAACTAGAAGGTGATGCATACATGTATAATTTAATAAGGTTGTATTTCTGACCAAAAAGTATTCATACGTATAAATGACGTTTTGTTAAAAATATAAGATTATTATATATATCGGTATGATCATTGAAAGTATAATGAGTTTGTAAATGTCCTTTAAATTAAGTAATATTGTTTAATTTAAAATAGTGGTTTTAAAATGTAACAAAATGTGACATTCTTATACTTTATACATAGTATTGTATGTATATCCGATATATGTATAGTACTTGTATAGAGTATAGGGGTGTTACATTGGTGTTTGGCTTGTTGGGCTCGGTTAGCTTCCAATTATCAATTAGATTTTGGATCTCATGTCTCAACCTCACACATCTATCCATGTCATGCCCTTGCATTTGATGAAACTGACAAAATGCTTTAGTGTCGAAATTAGGTGGGAGAGGGTTAGGCAAAGGGCGAGGATTTAAGGGTTGTAACAATCCCTTCCTTTGAAGATTATTGAGAACCCAAGACATCGATTTTCCCAATTCTGAAAACTGCCTCCTTGTTCCTTGGTTAGTAGCATTGATACCGACTGCCTTTTGCATGCTTTGGTTACCAGATTGATAATTTCCTTTCTTGTTCCATCTTGTTGAAAAATGGTTCTTCTCTCTTTTCCATTCTTCAATTTGTAGACCAGCTTGGAGGAGATCTTTGAAATCACGGCTGAGTGTATGAGACATCCTTTCGCAAAGACTAGGTAACACCCCTCTAACAATCATCTTTATTTGATAGGATTCATCGGGCCTCTTCTTGAGCAAAGCGACCTTGTTTCTCCATCTTTTCACATAGTCCACAAAATTTTCATTTGGTCATTGCCTAATGGACTCAACTTCCATTAAGGTAACTTCCATTTCAACATTGTATCCATATTATTGTATGAAGGCCTTAGATCCCAACTCTTTTGTGTTCCATCATCTAAGGTATTGAACCAATTTTAGATAACAGGATCCAACGAGAACTTAAAGTACCATAGAGTTTGACCCTTAGTAGCTCGGGCAGACTACATAGCAGTGATATACTGCTTCACATGGAGATGTGGATTTTCGGTTCCATCCAAATTTGTAAAGGACGGCATCTTGAATTTGTATGGAACTTCTTCATCTAACTCAAATAATTTGTCGGCTTCAGACATTTCTTCGATTTTCAGCTTCTTCTCAAATTTCTTTTCTAAATCAGCAATCATCTTTTCAACATCAGAAGCTTCGATTTTCTCCATAGCTGATCTTTCAACAATCTTTGGTTCTTTCTTCTTGTCTTGAGGATCTTGGTAGTATTGAGCCCAATCATCATCATAATTAATGATCACCTTTTCATCATCAAAAACCACTTCACCAACTTTAGTCTTCCCTTTGTCCTTTGGCTTCTTCGTGCTAGCAGATGCTTCGGCATGATTTTCTAAAATTGTAGTCAATTGGTTCTTCATGGTCTCAGCTAGGGACTCTTTTATTTCTTCCATTTTGGCATTGAGGGCTTCATCCACCATTCTTTAAATTTGTTCGGGCTCCATTGCTTTTGGTGAGCAAGTGATTAAGTCGTTACTAGCTTCTTCGCTTCCTGCGTAGGTCAGATTGTCGTAAGCTTTTGAAATGTAGTAATCCAGGGCTGTGAGCCGGAGAGGATCAATTATATGAGATGCAAATGTATGCATGTATGCATGTATGCACAAACAATCAACAAACAAGGACAAATAGGACGTTCCTTCCAACCTTATAACATCCAAACACGAAAGGCGAGTCTCTTTTTCTAGGCATATGGTTAACAAAATACCAACATGGGGTATCTTGTTTACAAACATTTCCCTCGGATGTTTCAACCAATAGTTATATTTTTGAAATGGAAATCAGTTCATGATAATTCCCATTAAGTAGGCTTTAATCAATCGACCAACTAAAGTAGCTTTCATGCTATATTGGATTAAAACTAAATTAAGAGGTTTATTATAAATAGATTTCTCACTTGAAAAAGTAACTAATGATTCATGCCAAAAACAAGCCCATGATTAATTATTTCTTAGTATAAACTAGGCTCACAATTGATTTTTGGTATTTCATAATTGACCTAAATAATTGTAAGCTGTTTTGAAGAAAAGGTTGGATGAAAATAATTTTTTTTTCTAAGCTCATTGTAAAAAGATTTTAGAAAAAATAGATTTTGGGCTTAGTATTTGGGTCATGAGCAAAAGAATTTTTGATTTGTTTTTAGAAAAGTCTTACATCCAAAGACCATCTTGAAAAGTTTTGAAAATAGCTTTGGCCTTTTGGACATTAAAGAAAATTTTATTTTGAGCTTAAAATGTACTTAGGTCATATTAGAAAAAGAACAAACTAAATAAGCCATGATTTAAGCCAAGATAAATGAACCATAGTCAAACAACATGCATTTGGGGTAAAATCCTAAGGAAAGTAACTAGGCCAATTACATGAGCTTTAGTCTTTGGGTTAAAAGGCTTAGGTTCCCATAGAAAGTATATACCAAATTGTACAAGGCTATGAGTGGTTATGCCATGCTCGATCTCCATACCTTGAGTGAAAGTATGGTATCCCTCACATAACACAAAACGGGTAACACGGGCATCCTAACTCACGCACACGATGCAATCTAACATGATGCAATGGATAATATCATGATAAGAAAGAATATAATAATATAAAGACCAACGAAATAAACTTCTCTTATCCCCAGTGGAGTCGCCACTGTGAGCGGAAATTTTTGCCCCCACTCCCGGTGGAATGGTTCTTGCAACTTCGGCACTGTTTAGGCTCGGGGCCTTAGAGAACACGGACCTAAGTCCAGAGAAAATGGAGTCGCCACCCAGACGGGCCAGGAAAAAGAAAGGGATGGATGACTCGATTCCTAAGGAATCCCCAACATCCTAATGGGTTCGGAAAGTTGGGTACATGTGGGGAAGGTGAGAAATGGCCCAGCACCCCCACAATGCCCGGTTCATTGGAATCGGCCTCCTTTGCACGTCTTAATATTATAAAAATCTTAAGTATAACAATATCATCCATATTACATGCAACAATTAAAATAAAACATCATTATATTAAAATTAAAGCAATGTTCAAGCAAAACAAATAAATGGACACCCATCCAAGGATGGAAACATGTCCTTACATCGTTCATGTCTAAACTAAATAGGACACACACCAAAAGGTAGAAACATGTCCTTTACATTGGTCTAAAATATAAAAGCAATTTAAATTATATAATATTTAACTAATGAGGTACCCACAAAGTGGAAACATACCTCTTACACTTTTAATACTAAAACAAGCAAATAATAACAATAAAGAAAACATCCATCCATGATTAATTAAATAAATCAAGCATTGAAATTAAATAAATCAACCACCAAAGCATATAATGGACTACATAATCAAATCTAAAAATAAAGCAAGTAAAGATACAAATTGAGGTTTACTGTTTCTATTTGAAGTTCCTTAATTAATATTTAGGGTTTTGGAATCTTAAGATATTATTATTGTTATTTGTTTAGGCTACTATAAGTTTTAAGAGAATTGAAATGGATTAGGGTTTTATAATTTAAGAAATTAGTAAGGTTCTTTGATTGATTAAATTAGGGTTTGAGGGGTAAAATTATGAAATTAGGGTTTTAGGATATTAAAACATTAGGTTTATAATTCTTGGTTATTGGATTGTTGTTTTGGATTTACTGTATTGAGTTTGAATGTTTAGGTTTATAAGGTTTTAAGGTTTTAAGGATTAGGGTTTAAGAAAACTAGGGTTTATGGTTATGGTTTTGAGAGAATTAGGGTTCTTAGTGTTTTGAAAAATATGCTTGGTTTTAGGATTTGAGAAAACAATTTAGAGTTTTATAAAGTTTTTGAAAATAGGCAAAACGATTTAAGGTTTTTGGAAATAGAAAAGTATTTTTTAGGGTTTTTGGAAATAGAAGGAAAAATTTAGGGTTTTAAGGTTTAGAAAAAATAAATTAGAGTTCTTAAGTTTTAGAAGAAACATAAAAATAACTTTTAGGGTTTTTGGGAAATAGAAGAAACGATTTAAGGTTTTTGGAAACAAAAGAAACGAATTAGGGTTTTAAGGTTTAGAAGAAATAAATTTGGGTTCTAAGGTTTAGAAGAAATAGAAAAGTAATTTTCAATTTCAGTAAAGAAATAAATAATGAAACTAGAGATTCAAACCTTCGTTCGTTGGTTCCACCAAAAATTGCTTTCTGGATGAATAAGGATAAAGGCAAGGTTGCTGCCTTTGATGAATTCTTGGTTACTTGCTTATTGCTAGGGTTTTCTGTAATCCAAATTTCGATCACCAAGTTCCAGTCCAAAGTTCTCCCCTTTTTCTATGTTTTTTAGTGTTATTTATAGGAAAATTTATAAGATTAATTCTAATTATTTAAGGAAACAAAGATTAATCACGAAAAGAAACCAAAAACAAATAGAATTTGGTTTCGAAAAAAATTGCGTTGGAAAAATTTCGCTGGCAAAAACTGCGACGGGCTACGAGGAAATTTTCTGCTGTGAAATTGGCGTTGGACAATTACTTTCGGCGATGAAATTTTTCATCGTCGATTTTTATTTTTATTTATTTATTTATTTAATTATTATTATTATTATTTTTTAAAAATTATAAAAAATAAATACTAAAATAAATATTATTTAATTAAAATAACACAAAAATTATTTTGGACTATATAAAATATATTGGACCGGACTGGGTCACAAATTAAGGGTCTACAAGGGGGCAAAGTTTCTCCTTTTCAATTTTTGAGTTTATGGATGTACAAAGCATTTTCAAACTTACTTTCAAATATCTTACCACGCGGAGGGAAAGGAGAAGATATGAAGGCTAGCTAAAAAAATGGTTGAAATTTTTTGATTTGCAAAAGTGCAAAGGAAGAACAAAAAGAATGGAACATTAGAACTATCAAAAGAATGAAGACGCAAAAGACAAAAGATCAGTCCAGCTAGAAGAGCTGAAGCCAATATAGGACAAATCTCTAAGGATGAAGATCCACTTTCAAGGGTGAAGACTCGATTTCCAAGGATGAAGATCCAGCTTAAAGGATGAAGATCCATTTTCAAGGGTGAAGACCCGACTTTCAAGGATGAAGATCCATTTTCAAAGGTGAAGACCTGATTCCAAGGATGAAGATTCAGCTTAAAGGATGAAGATCCACTTTCAAGGGTGAAGACCCAATTTCCAAGGATGAAGATCCATTTTCAAAGGTGAAGACCTGATTCAAAGGATGAAGATCCAGTTTCAAAGGGTGAAGACTCGAAGTCCAACGGATGAAGATCCATTTTCAAGGGTGAAGACCCAATGCCAAGGATGAAGATCCAGTTTAAAGGATAAAGATCCAATTTCAAGAGTAAAGACCCGATGTCCAAAAGATGAAGATCCATTTTCAAGGGTGAAGACCGATTTTCAAGGATGAAGATCCATTTACAAGTGTGAAGACTCGATCTGCAAGGATGAAGATCCATCTTCAAAGGTGAAGACCTAATTCCAAGGATGAAGATCCAGTTTAAAGGATGAAGATCCAATTTCAAGGGTAAAGACCCGATGTCCAAAGGATGAAGATCCATTTTCAAGGGTGAAGACCCAATCTCAAAGGTTGAAGATCCATTTTCAACGGTGGAGACCCGATCTCCAAGCATAAAGATCCATTTTCAAGGGTAAAGACCTGATGTCCAAAGGATGAAGATCCATTTTCAAGGGTGAAGACCCGATCTCCTAGGATGAAAATCTATTTACAAGGGTGAAGACCCGATCTCCAAGGATGAAGATCCATTTACAAGGGTGAAGACCCGATCTCCAAGGATGAAGATCCATTTGCAAGGGTGAAGACCCGATATCCAAGGACAAAGATCCATTTTCAAAGGTGAAGATCAGATGCTAAGGATGTAGATCCAAGGTCCAACGATGAAGATCCATTTTGAGGGTGAAGACCCACAATGCGTTAAAGAATAGAACAGCTGGAGTAGTTAAAATTCTCAACTGATAAAAGGTTAGTCAAATCAAATTCAATCTCGGGTCCAAGTATCCAATCTTGGGTCCAAGTACCCAAATCAAATTCAATCTCGGGGCCAAGTACCCAATCTCGGGTCCAAGTATCCAAATCAAATCAATCTCGAGCCCAAGTACCCAATCTCGGGTCCAAGTACCCAAATCAAATTCAATCTTGGGTCCAAGTACCCAAATCAAATTCATTCTCGAGTTCAAGTACCCAAATCAAATTCAGTCTCGGGTCCAAGTACCCAATCTCGTGTCCAAGTACCCAAATCAAGTTCAGTCTCAGGTCCAAGTACCGAAATCAAATCCAAGTACCCATCCTCATAAAAAATCAGTCAAAGGTTTTATTGTTTTTCACTCTCTTTTGCCGTAGTCTCAGATCGTTCAAGCAGAGGGCAAACTCTAGACCCTTAATTTTTGACGCATTCAAATTCGATAGTCTAAAATTATTTTTATGGTAGTTTATTTATTTTAATAATATTTTAATTACTAATAATATTTAATAGTTATTTTTAATAAAAATATAAAAATATATTTTAAAAAATAAAAAATAAAAAAATCGGATGGATCGACAAGCCCAGCGCGGCAGCGCTGCCGCGCGACAGCCCATTTGGTCGCAGAAATTGTCTGCGGCGAATTGGGCAGTGCCCAATTGGCCGCAGATTGATCTACGGCCAATTGGGCACTGTCCAATTTGCCGGTAGCCAATTCTGGGGAGAATTGGCTGGCAGATAGCCCACGATGCCCCTTTTTGCCAGTGTAATTTTTGCCAGCGCATCCCATGGGCCCGACAGCCCGCGCGCTGCCGATTTTTTGACCAAACCTTGTTTTACCCAGTTTTTTAATTTTTCCTAAACCATTGTGTAGACCCTTAATTTTTGATCCGGTCCGGTCAAATATATTTTATTTAGTCCAAAATAATTTTTGTGTTGCCTAATATATTTTTTTTGTCCAAAATAATTTTTGTTATCTTAATTAAAAAATTTTTGCTTTAGTATTTAATTCTTATTAATAAAAAAATAAAAATAAACAAATAAAATCCAAAAAATAAAAATCGGCTACGAAAAATCGTCGCATGGGCCCGTGGGCATTTCGCTCGCAGAAGTTGCCTGCGGGCAAAATGGCACACGCCATTTCACCTGCAGGAAAATCCTGCGGGCGAAATGGACGCTCGTAGGAACCCGCTCCTCGCCTACTGCCCCAGCCAGCTGCGGCAGATTTTTTTCGCCAGCTCATCTTTTCCTGCTGCAATTTTTTCGGCAGCGTAATTTTTCCGACGCAAATTTTTTGAAACCTAATTCAATTAGGTTTCAGTTTCCTTTTCTTATCAATATTACTTTCTGTGATTAATTAGGAATAAACCATATGAAACCTCTATAAATAAGGACCAAAGGCAATCAAATAATGGGGGGGCCGAAAGGGAGAAAAATTGGACAGTGATAGGAAAACGTTGAAACCAAATTAGTGAAGGAAAAGGAGCAATTGAATTTGATTTTTTCTGGAATAGCCGGGACATGATTTAATCAATTCAAAGGCAGTAACTGTCTTGGTTCTTGTTCATCCAAGAAGAATTATTTTTGGAGAAACTATCAAAAAGAGGTATGTGTTAATTGTTGTATTTATTTTTTTACAGTAGCTAAACTATGAAATTGTGTCTTTCAAAATAAAAAACCCTAGGATTTTAATTTAGTTTTTCCAAAGTTAAAAACCTAATACGTTACTTTATTTTCCAAAAAGACTTAAAATTGTTATCTTTACCTCTTCAAAATCTTAAAACCTTAATTGAACATGTTTTTCAACAAAACCAAAATGTGATTCTGTTTCCTTCCAAAAGCTTTAAAAATATCTTTTCTATTTATGTAAACTTCAAATCACTTTGTTTAAACTTATAAAACCTCATGAAATCATCAAATTGTTTTTTCCAAATCCTAAAATCAACAAATCACCCGAAACCCTAAAATCAAAAGCCTAAAAATCTAATTCAACTCCAAAACCTAAAATAATGAACCCTAACCTCCTTTAAAACTTTAAACCTTAATTTTTTTCTAAACCCTAATCCTTTAAAATTTTAAAAACCATAAAACCATAAATACTTTAATTTTACACAATAGCTTAAAAACACAATGAATAACAGTAACCCACAAATCAAAAGTATTTCAAAGTGTTCAAACCCTAGTTTCATGATTTCACCATTCAAATATTAATTTAGTTAATCAAAGAGTCTTACCAACCTTTTAAAACATAAAACCTTAATCTATTTTAATTCCATAAAAAAGTCACAGTAGCTTAATTTTATGAATTCCAAAACCTTAACACATGAGATAAAGAACCCTAAATGGAAACAGTAGCTATAATTTGGATTTTTATTTACCTTATTCAATTTCATATTTGATCATGCTTGGTTTTATTTCTTATTCTTTAATTTATTTAAATTCAATGCTTGGTTTATTTTATTTATCATGGATGGATGTTTACTTTTTATTGATATTTGGTACCTTTCGTGAATGATTTATTTATTATGAATGGTTATTTACTTTTACAATTTATTTAGATTTCTAAATGTTGTAAGAGGTATGTTTCCACTTGGTGGGTACCTCATTAGTTAAATATCATGTAATTTAATTTGCTTTTCTATCTTAGAACTTATGTAAAGGGCATGTTTCTACCTTTCGGTGGTGTCCTATCTAGGCATGTGATGTAAGGACATGTTTCCATCTTCGTATGGGTGTCCATCTATTTGTTTTGTTTTGTTTGGACATTGCTTTGATTTTAATATAATGATGCTTTCTTTTCATTGTGTGTAGTATGGATAATATTGTTATATTTAAGAATTTTATAATATTAAGACCTGTAAAGGAGGCCGGTTCTAATGAACTGGGCGTTGTGGGAGTGCTTGGCCATTTCTCACCTTCCCCACACTTACCCAACTTTCTAAACCCATCAGGGGGTTGGGGATTCCTTAGGAATCGAGTCATCCACCACTTTCTTTTTCCCGGCCCGTCCGGGTGGCGACTCCATTTTCTCCGGACTTAGGTCTGTGTTCTCTAAGGCACCGAGCCTAAACAGTACCAAAGTCACAAGAACCATTCCACCGGGAGTGGGGGAAAAAATCCCCGCTCACAGTGGCGACTCCACTGTGGATAAGAGAAGTTGATTCAGTTGTTCTTTATATTATTTTATTCTTTCTTATAATGATATTATCCATTGCATCGTGTGCGTGAGTTAGGATGCATGTGTTACCCATGTTATGTTATGTAAGGGATACCATACTTTCACTCAAGGTATGGAGATCGAGCATGGCATAACCACTCATAGCCTCGTACCATTTGGCCTAGTTACTTTACTTAGGTTTTACCCCCAAATGCATGTTGTTTGACTATGGTTAGTTTATCTTAGTCTAAATCATGGCTTATTTGGTTTTTTCTTTTTCTAATATGACCTAAGTACATTGTAAGCTCAAAATAAATTTTTCTTTAGAAAATCCAAAAGACCAAATCTATTTTCAAAATTTTTCAAGATGGTCTTTGGACATAAGACTTTTCTAAAAACAAATCAAGAATTCTTTGGCCCATGGCCCAAATACTAAGCCCAAAATCCCTTTTTCTAAAATCTTTTACAATGGGCTTAGAAACAAAACTATTTTCACCCAACCTTTTCTTACAAAGAGCTTGCAAAAATATTTAGGTCAATTAAGAAATACCAAAAATCAATTGTGGGCCTAGTTTACACTAAGAACAAATTAACCATGGGCTTGTTTTTGGCATGAATCATTAGTTACTTTTTCAAGTGAGAAATCTATCTATAATAAACTTCTTAATTTAGTTTTAATCCAATATAGCATAAAAGCTACTTTAGTTGGTTGAATGGATTAAAACCTAATTAATGGGAATTATCATGGATTGATTTCCATTTTTCAAAAATATAACTATTGGTTGAAACATCCGAGGGAATTATTCGAAAGCAAGGTACCCCATGTTGGTATTTTGTTAATCATATATCTAGGAAAAGAGACTCGCCATTTGTGTGTGGATGTTATAAGGTTGGAAGGAACGCCCTAATTATCTTTCTTTGTTGATTGTTTGTGCATACATGTATACATATATACATTTGCATCTCATATCATTGATCCTCTCTGGCTCACAGCCCTGGATTATGAGAGTTTAAAAGCTTACAACAATCCGACCTACACTGGAGATGAAGTATCTAGCAATGACTCAATCACTTGCTCACCAAAAATAATGGATCCCGAACAAATTCAAAGAATGGTGGATGAAACCCTCAATGCCAAGATGGAAGAAATAAAAGAGGCCATGGCCGAGACCATAAATAATCAACTAGCTACAATTTTAGGAAACAATGCCGAAGCATCTGCTAGCACCAAGAAAGTCAAAGGGAAGACTAAAGTTGATGAAGTAGCTTTTGATGATGATAAGGTAATCATTGATGATGATGATTGGGCTCAATACTACCAAGATCTTCAAGACAAAAAGGAGCCAAAGGTCGTTGAGAAGGCAATTATTGAAAAGACCGAGACATCTAATGTTGAGAAGATGATTGCTTATTTGGAAAAAAATTTGAGAAGGAACTGAAAACTGAAGAAATGTCCGAAGTTGACAAATTATTTGAGCTAGATGAAGAAGTTCCATACAAGTTCAAGATGCCATCTTTTGCAAAGTTTGATGGTACTAGAAACCCCCATCTCCATGTGAAGCAGTATATCACTGCTATGCAGTCTGCCCGAGTTACTAAAGCTCAAACTCTGAGGTATTTTATGCTCTCATTGGACCCTGTTGTCCTAAATTAGTTCAATACCTTAGATGATGGAACACAAAAGAGTTGGGATCTACTTTACAAAGCCTTCATCCAGTAATATGGATATAATGTCGAGATAGAAGTTACCTTAATGGAAGTGGAGTCCATTAGGCAAAGGCCAAATGAGAATTTTGTGGACTATGTGAAGAGATGGAGAAATAAGGCTGCTTTGCTCAAGAAAAGGCCCAATGAATCTGATCAAATAAGGATGATCGTGAGAGGCGTCCTGCCCAATCTCCGTGAAAGAATGTCTCACACCCTTATAAGGGACTTCAAAGATCTTCTCCAAGCTGGTCTACAAATTGAAGAGTGGGAAAGGGAGAAGAATCACTTTTCAATGAAAAGGAATGAGAAAGGGAACTACCAGTCGGGCAATCAAAGCACACAAAAAGAAGTTGATGTTAATGTAACCGGTCAAGGGAATAAAAGACAATTCTCAGAATTGGGGAAACCTCTATCTTGGGTTTTAGCAAGCTGCAAAAGAAAGGGTTGTTACAACCGTTAGCTCCTCGACCGTTACATAATCCATTGCCACCAAACTTCAATGCCGAGATGCAAGGGCATGAAACAGATAAATGTTCCCGTCTAAGGCATGAGATCCAAGATTTAATCAACAGTGGTAAGCTACCCGAGCCTGATAAGCCTAATACCAAGAACAACCCTTTGCCTAAGTTTGGAAGAGTACCTCCACCGGCAACCTTTATGGTGGGAAAAGGACTAGAAGAAGATTTTGTTTTATCATCCTTTCAATATGGAAATATTGAAGATGTGAAGGGAAAAGAAGCTTAAACTAACGAACTTTCCTTAGCTTGAATGTTGCTTTTCAATTTTACTTTCTTTAATGTTTTATTGGAACAATCTTGTTTTTCAATTTTAAATTTGTTTGAATAAATCACTTTTATCAAAAATTTCTGTTGGTCTTTGTTCATTTTGGTGCTCAACCAATGAGGAATCTAGCTTGATGTTCATAAATTAATGTGTCTAGGCATCATGACTTGAATGACTTTACTAGGTAAGGGAATTGCTCTATAACATTGAGTTGTGTATGCTTACTTAGAGAGGGCTCCTGCATAATTATCTTTGTCTAGGTCCTAGTCAGTCTTAGAACATGCTTTAACAAATTTTTGAGGTGAAATTGAACTCTACTTATTTAAGGGAGAGATGATCTAGGCATTGTTTGGTTAGCCAACAACTAGTATCTACCCAATTAGATATCAATCTCTAGCTGTCCCTTTGAGCCTTCATAAAATTTTAGCTTTCTTTTCATTGGCATATAACCTCAACAACCTACCCTGAGCTGTTGTGATACTTTTGACAAATCTTATGATCACTAATATGAAGAGGCAAGAAGATCAAAGAAAGCAATGAATAGTCAAGATCATTGAAGTTTTCAAGACTATGAAGATAGATGAAGTTCTCAAGACCATAAGGGTAGTTGATGTTTTCAAGACTATGAAGATAGTTGAAGTTCTCAAGACCATAAGGATAGTTGAAGTTCCCTTAAAATATCTCCAATATATCAAGACAACATCGGAGTAACAAATGATTTATCCCTGTTAAAGAAGATTTATGTTACTCCACTCATCCATTATTGGAAGCCCAAGTTGGTACAAACAAGACAACTCTTTTAGAGCTAGAACCAAAAAAAGAAAAACAACCAAAAGAAAAGAAAAAAAAACCAAAAAAAAAGAAGAGAAGGAAAGAAAACAAGAGAAATGAGAGCAAAGAAAAAAGAGAGAAGAAAAGAAAACAAAAAGAGACAAAAGAGAAGAAAAAGAAAAGGAAAAAAGAGAGAAAAAAAAGAAGAAGAAAAGAAAAGAAAACCCAAAAGGCGATTCAGAAAGCCAACTGAGTTCTCTTTTACCTAAGACAACAAAAGGCTTCCATTTGGTTTGATTGACTTGAATTGGTCTAGCCCAATTAAAGATTCGATCAAAATCAAAGAAAAAGGAAAAGATCATCTTGTTACTGAAAGTTCTGTACTTGACAGTCCTATAAGGAAGAAGGATAAAATGATAAAATGCTCAAAGAAAGGGAGGAGTAAGAAAAATAAAAAGAAAGAAAAGGGAGAAGAAGAAAAGAAATGAATTTGGGTCTTAAACTTTTTGCAAGGGCAAAGACTGTTCCAATCGAGGTCTAGATTAATGCCAAGAAGATAGAAGGAATTTGGAGTCTAGCAAGATTGTCTCCAAGCTGCCTAAAATTCAAACAAGAAATTTATAGTGTGAGGGCTTGTCCATTGTGTCATATTAGCTCCTATCTCAAAATGGCCTTCAATTAACCCATGTCCCTCATATACCCCATTTCAAGCCTATCAAAGACCTGTTGATCTCTCTTGGTAGTTAAAGTCTATTAGTAGAGATAGTTTGGATAAGCATGCATATGAGATAGACAATATTTAAACTCAAATGAGACCTTTGGCCAAGTAATGTGTATGTGCCTATCTGAAGTGAAACAATTCTTGCTTAAATAGAAATGATTCCCGAGTTTAGTACGATAACTAGGGTTGTCATGTTATAGATATGTTAATTTAGAAAATCAAGTCCTGAGGTACATTGACATTGATTTGGCAAAGCCAACATTTGATTTCAAAATCAAAATTCAAAAAATTCAAAAAATGTTTTGTCATACAAAGCCTTCAAGTTAAGGGAAGTATGTTGAACCTCCAAAGGACACATTGGGTAAAGGAAATTATTATTGGCAAAGTTATGAAGAAACTACCAACTAACATGCTGAGACATAGTTTGAAATGGATGAATCCCTGACTCTGCTGCTTAGGGTCTTCACCACTCATTTTTTCAACATCTTGAAGATACAAGCCATAAATGCAAAAGCTTTCGATCATTCCAACGCAAGACTTGAACAAGTGTCAAAACGGAACCAATGAGAACACTTCTGCTGATCACTTTGGTCTGTGAGTCGATGGAATAACTGTAAGTATTATTCATGCATATCATGCATACATAAGCATATCACATCTCATTTTCTTCTCTTGTGTTGTCTATTCCTTGGCAAAATGAACAGCAAACACCCTGTGAAGTAAAGAATCAAAAGAAGATATTGAATCAGGGGGGCATAGAAAGTCCATTGCTTGAGAAAGCCCCAGTCACTTTGCAAAGAGAAGAAATGCTTGCTTATGCAAAGATCTAGACAAGAAAAACATCAATCAAAGCTTGCATGAAAGAAAAAATCCTTGGGGGGCAAGGCGAGGATATAAGATCCAATCAAAATTGGAGAAAAAAAGGAAAAAGCAGTTGCAAGGGAAAAGTGGTTAAAGTGCAAAAACTCCCTTGGAAGATCAAAACAAGGAAAGAAGAACATGGATCAAGCAAGACATGGCCAAGCCAAATCAAGCTTGGCCGTGTCACCTCAAAGGAAATCTTGGCAGAACATGAAACGGGCAGGAGATACGGCCAAGCCACTGGCCGTGTCTCACCTAAAGGGCAAAGTGTAACACCCCTATATCCCGTATACGTACCAAGCATGCTTAAACGATCGTAATATACGTATACTGAATATAGTAAATGCCACAGTTTAAAAAGTAAACACCACAAATATCTTTGTAAATAAATGAGACCAATCTCAAGCATTTAAAAGAAATCCAAAAGACACCATATATATAAAACTGTTTACCAATTCACAGCGGAAGTTATTACAAATATGTTATAAATCAAAGTTTACAAAACATAGAATATATACATGATTGGCAGCTCCTCTCTGATCTTTAAGTCCCAAAAGAAATTTCTCAATGTCTAGTCTCACTTGGTCTCGAGGAGCTCTCAGGTTCAACTCTGTCACCTGCGCGATCAAACACTATCGCGCTAAGCCAACGGCTTAGTAGTACAAAGTATACCAACATTATACTTTAAAGCAATGCAATGTCACACATCTAAATCATAAAGATAACATCATAGGTGAAAACTAACATCACACCTTTATATTTCATGAACCATACACATAGAAGCTCATCACATTACTACATCATACTTTGTTCAATGTCATAACAATATTCATATTACATTTTCATAGTTCCATTGATTTTACCATTCAAGAATCACATTATATACAAGGACAAGCATGGGCCCAAGAACACTAATATGCCATTCAACTTTCAGAGTTAATGCTTTGGTTTTGTTATCACATTTATCATTATCATATACCCAACTAGGCTTCAAGGATTAGGTTCAACCAAGCTTCAAGGGGAACAAAGCATGCTAAGTATCAACCCAACTTGGCTTCAAGAACCAACCCAACCTAGCTTCAAGGGTTGTAACATCTCAATTAGGCTTCAAGGATCAAATCCAACCTAACTTCAAGAGAATGTTACCAATAGGCATGCCACCAATAACAAAACTCTGAAAATGAATAACACATTAGACACACAATTCATTTATTATTTCATTCTCAAATCTCATCATCAATTAGGCAAACATGCCTTATGTCTTTCAAATGAATCATCATAGCTAATCACAATGGCTTCACATCATTTCATATCTCAATTCATATTATACATATAGCATCATTGGTATAACATTTCAAAGTACATTATTCATATAACACATTACCATTCACAAGACTCACAATGCATAATACATAACCTTGTTCATATAGTATCATATGCATCATCAAATGTAGGTTCAATCTCATCAATACAAGAAGAGCAAAGGACAATCACAGTAGCCAACACACTCAAGGGACACGGCCAAGCTTGTGGCCGTGTCTCTCAACTAAAAGCAACAGAAGCAAACATGGGCAAAGGACATGGCCGTGTCTTCTCCAAAAATCACCCAACACGGCAAAATTTCCTTAGACTTGGCCGTGTCTCCCAAAACTATTTAGTTTTGGCCATGTCTCTCCCTTAGTTTGGCCGTGTCTCTCATGAATAAACCCTAAACATAGCCAAAACTCTTTTAATTGAACTAAGAACACCTTATACATAACATGACCTCATTCAAATGGATATAATCAATGTTATTAACACTTAATTTACATATTCATCACAATATACACACTAACAATACATCAACAATACATTTGATCACTTACCACTTCAAAACCCTAAAACTAAACATCACCCTTAACTTACCATCTTCAAACCAAAACCAACACCAATTCAACCTTTTAACTTACAATCAATTTAAACACTTATAAACACATTTCAAACACACCAAATCATAATATTAACAAATCACAACTCACTTCAAACACATCCTCAAAATACCAAAGGAAAACAAGAGAGTACTTACCTTAAATGAAGAAATTCCACAAATCTCCAACTTAATCCTTTGATTCTTCCTTCAATTTGATTCTAGCATTTAGAACACCTCTCTTGCTCTCTCTTTTCTTGGATAGCCGGCACACAAATGAGAAGAAAAGAAAATAAAACACAAGTCAAACTTCTCTTCTTCTTTAAATCTCCACCAAGCAATTCTAACAAAGCAATTACCTAAATGCCCTCATCCATTTAACTTAACCTTTGTCACTTATATGCCCATTAAAGTAATTTCACATATCACACATAAATATCCTCTTCCATTGACCATCCCTTTTGACTAATGTATATGTTATATATATAACCATATACCCAACATATACACTTTCTCTCTACACATTACTTTCCTTTTTAAACAATACATAAACATTCTCTTTTCTTATCAACATAACATATACACAAAATTCAAACAAACAACAATTATATCCAAACTTCTAGGGCACACATTGGGATATTACACAAAGCCAAGAAGGACGAAGCAAAGAAACAAAAGAAGCAGTAGGTGACACTGGCAGGCAACACGGCCAAGTCCTTGGCCGTGTCACATGACACGGCCACAAGCTTGGCCATGTCCCATCCTAAGCCAAGAACAAAGAAGAACCAAAGAAAAGACACAGAAGCTGACACGCCCAGGAGACACAACCAAGCCACACGGCCACAAGCTTGGCCGTGTCACTCCCATCTTCAAAGAACAAAGAAGACCCGATCTTAAAGGATGAAGATCCATTTACAAGGGTAAAGACCCGATCTTAAAGGATGAAGATCCATTTGCAAGGGTGAAGTCCCGATCTCAATGGATGAAGATACATTTGCAAAGGTGAAGACCCAATCTCCAAGGATGAAGATCCATTTTCAAGGGTGAAGACCCGATCTCCAAGAAGAAGATCCATTTACAAGGGTGAAGACCCCGATTTTCAAGGATGAAGATCCATTCTGAGGGTGAAGAATCACAATGCATAGAACAGCCAGAGTAGTCAGACTTCTCAACTGATAAAAGGTTAGTCAAATTCATTCTCGGGTCCAAGTACCCAATCTCGGGTCCAAGTACCCAAATTAAATCAAAATCAATTCAATCTCAGGTCCCAAATCAAATCCCAATCCAATTTAGGATTGAGTATCCAAAGCCAATTTAGGATCTAGTATCCAAATCAAGTTTAGGATTGAGTATCCGAACCCAATTTAGGATCGAGTATCCCAATCCAGTTTAGGATCGAGTATCCAAAGCCAATTTAGGATCGAGTATGTAACACCCCTATACCCCGTATACGTACACAACATGCTAATACGATCGTAATATACGTATACTGAATACAGGAATGCCACAGTTTATAAAACATACAAATAATCCCTTTACAATAATATGAATAAATTTAAAACATTTAAGGGAAATTATAAAACACAATAGATAAAATGTTTATTCAAAAAGCAAAGGAAAATATAACAAATATTTACAAATACATATACATCAAAATTCAAGTTTTACAAAACATAAAATATATACATGTTTGGCAGTATCTCTTTGATCTTTAAGTTCCACTATCAACACCTCAAAATCTATACTCTACTCGGCCTAGAGGAACTCTCCAGTTCTTCCCTGTCACCTGCGCGAAGAATCACATTCCCGCTAAGCTAATGGCTTAGTGGTACAAACTACAATAGTACTATGTTTTGATGCAATGCCAATGTCACACAATAAATTTTCATACACCATTCAAAGGAATATTATATTTCAACACCTTACTTCATTCAACATCATATCAAAGTATTCAAGTTGTATCTTTATAGTTCCATTACTCAACATAGCTTCCCATGCCACATTCATTTTCAATAAGATACTTATATATTATAATCATCTCATAACATTATATCTCACAAATATGTATCTCATTATTCATTGATTTCACCATTCACAAATCACATTGAAAACAAAGACAAGCATGCGCCCAAAGGAACTAATATGCCATTCAACTTTCAGAGTTAATGTTTTGGTTTAATTATCACATTTATCATTATCATTATCCCAACTAGGCTTCAAGGATTTAGGTTCAACCAAACTTCAAGGGGAACAAAGCATGCTAAGTATCAACCCAACTTGGCTTCAAGAACCAAACCCAACCTAGCTTCAAGGGTTGTAACATCTCAATTAGGCTTCAAGGACTAGACCCAACCAAGCTTCAAGGGGAGTTAAGCATGCTAAACTTCAACCCAACTTGGCTTCAAGGATTTAGCCCAACCTAACTTCAAGCGATTGTTACTATAGGCATGCCACCAACAACAAAACTCTGAAAATGGAATAACACATTAGACACGCAATTCATTAATTATTTAATTATCAATTTCATTCTCCTTTACTCATCATCACTTAGGCAACCATGCCTCAATCATCTCATTGGCATCATTACCATTTTAGCCAACAATCATGGCTCCATATCTCATCAAGAGAGTATATATATATATCATCAATTGCATTGAACATCATCTAGGCAAACATGCCTCAATTATGTCATTTATATCATTATAACCAACCACATTGATTTCACATCTCATTATGTCTCAATTCATCATTTAGGTGTACATAGTCAATGGCATTAACACACATTTTAGATGCTCATCAATCATTCACATTATACCAAACATAACATTTATCACATAAATGAACAATATAATCAATTACTTAACATATGTACAATCAAATATGTTATGTATCAAAATCATGTAAATGTATGCAACCATGTAGTTTGTACTTACCTTAAGCACCACTCACACAAATCTATACACTTCCTCTTCCAACACTTCTTCACCACTTGAATTAGGGCAAATTATCTTCTTCAAGACCTAATCCAAAATGATAAAATACATCAATTCCAATACAAATATTCACTTAATAACCTCTTACTAGACCCTTAAATCATAAATTACAAATCAACATCTCCCTCTAGGACCCCACGGTCGTGGCCTCCCAACCCCCACGGGCGTGGGTTAGAAAATGGTTCTGCCTCCCTTGCTCCAAACCTCCACGGCTATGGCTTCAAACGGCCACGGTCGTGGCAACCAAGGGCCACGGGCGTGGCATCCAAGATGCTTCTGTTTCAGACCAAATTCACATATTCTATGCTTACAACTCCAACAAACACAAACAACATGAAAATCTATGAAAATAATTGATCAAACTCAAGTTAAACATCACTTACCACTTCAAAACCCTAAAACCAACATCACTCTTACTCTTCCAATACCAACATCAACCTAACTTCTTATTTTCAATTCAAAACCAACACCACAATAAATTAAATCAAACACACACCAACATACTACCATCAACACAACCCTACTTTCAAATATCAATAATCAAACTCATAAACAACTTAAAATAAAACAAGAGAATCAAGAGAAACTTACCAAAATAATGAAACTTCTTGGATTTCCAACTTAATCTCTTGAAAATGCCTTTGAATTTAGGGCTTGGAAAACACAAAACTCACTCTTGCTCTCTTGCTTTGGATGGCCGGCCAACAAAAGAAAAGAAGAGAAAAGAAAGAACAAATAGAGACCAAGTCAAACTTCTCTTCTCTTTAAACCTCCACCAAGCAATCTAAATAGGAAATTACTTAAATACCCTTTTCTATTTATTTAATTCCATTTAGATAAATTCCATTAATTTTAAAATTACAAAATATCTTCTTCTTTTGACTTCCACATTTGACTTGTGTATATGTTGTATATATTTCCATATATACAACATATACACTTTCTCTTAAATTCTTTTCTCTTTCAAATTTAACATATACATTCAATCTAATTATAACAATAATATCAAAACTTCTAGGGCACACTTTGGGATATTACAATTCTCCCCCACTAAAAAGAAATTTCATCCTCGAAATTACCTGATATTAAGTCTGAAACAGTTGAGGATACTGATCTCGCATTGCTTGTTCACTTTCCCAAGTTGCCTCTTCTCTACCATGATTCTTCCAAAGAACCTTCACCAGTGGCACCTTCTTATGTCTCAACTCTTTCACTTCATGTGCCAAAATAGCAACTGGTTCTTCTTCAAATGTCAAATCCGAACTCACCTCAATAGATTCAACTGGCAAGATATGAGATGGATGTGATATGTACCTCCGTAACATAGAAACATGGAATACATTATGGATTCGATCCAACTCAGGCGGCAAAGCAAGACTATAAGCAACTGGCCCAACTCTTTCTAAAACTTCATACGGTCTAATGAAACGAGGACTCAGCTTCCCTTTTCGACCAAATCTTAAAATCTTTTTCCAAGGAGACACTTTCAAAAATACTTTATCTCCAACATCAAATTCTATGTCTCTTCTTTTCAAATCTGAATAAGACTTCTGCCGATCTGAAGCTGCTTTTAACCGATCCTGAATTATCTTCACTTTCTCTTCAGTTTCTTTAACCAAATCAGGACCAATTAACTTGCCCTCTCCAATTTCATTCCAACATAAAGGCGTTATGTATCTTCTACCATACAATGCTTCAAATGGTGCCATACCAATACTGGATTGATGACTGTTGTTGTAAGCAAATTCCACAAGTGGAAAAAATCTGTCCCAACTTCCAGAGAAATCAATGACACAGCTTCTCAACATATCCTCAATAATCTGTATCACTCTCTCTGACTGCCCATCTGTCTATGGATGAAAAGCAGTACTAAAGTGCAATCGAGAACCCAAAGCACCATGTAAACTCTTCCAAAACCTCGAAGTAAACCGGGGATCTCAATCAGACACTAAAGAAATTGGGACTCCATGCAACTTCACTATCTCACTTATATACAGCTCAGCCAATCTTTCAAGAGAATAGTCCATTCTAACAGGAAGGAAATGAACTGTCTTTGTCAACCGATCAACAATCACCCAAATAGCATCATGCTTCTTCTGAGTCAATGGCAAACCAGACACAAAATCCATTGTTACTCTCTCCCATTTCCATTCAGGCACTGTTAAAGGTTGAAGCAACCCTGATGGAACTTGATGCTCAGCTTTCACCCTCTGACAAGTGAGACACTTAGATACAAATTCCGCTATGTCTTTTTTATACCAGACCACCAATAATGTTGTTTCAAATCATGGTACATCTTTGTACTTCCAGGATGTATAGCAAAAACTAATTAGTGTGCTTCCTCCAAAATGACCTTTCTCAAACTATCATCATCAGAAACACATAACCTATCCTTGAACCAAAGACTACCATCACTTTTCACATGGAAATCTCGGCTCTCCTCATTTTGGCAATCTGACACAATCTTCTGAATTTTCTCATCAACCAAATGAGCTTCCTTAATCTGATCCAACAACACTGTTCTTAGTTGTAACTGAGCCAACAATGCACCATCATCACATACTTCAAAACTAGCATGCAACGCTCTCAACTCAACAAGCAATGAGAGCGAATAAACAGCCAAACCTGCCAAAGACTTCCGACTCAAGGCATCAGCAACAACATTCGCCTTACCAGGATGGTAATCAATCAAACAGTCGTAGTCTTTGATCATCTCTAACCATCGTCTTTGCCGAAGATTCAGCTCCCTCTGAACACCTAAATATTTCAAACTTTTATGATTCGTATAGATAAAACATTTCTCCCCATATAAGTAGTGTCGCCAAATCTTCAAAGCAAACACTATAGCTACCAACTCCAAATAATGAGTCGGATAATTAAGCTCGTGCGGCTTCAACTGCCGAGAAGCATAAGCTATGACTTTACCCTCTTGCATCAAAACACATCCTAAACCATTATGTGAAGCATCACTGTAAATCACATATGGTTTATCTTCCACAGGTAAAGTAAGAACAGACGCTTGAGTCAACATTTCTTTCAATTGCTCAAAGCTAGCTTGACACTGATCTATCCACACAAATATAACTCCCTTCCGAAGCAATCTGGTGAGTGGAGTAGCTATCAAAGAAAAACCTTTCACAAATCGTCGATAATAGCCTGCCAAACCCAGAAAACTTCTAACTTCAGTCACTGACTTCGGTGGACTCCAATTCAAAATAGCTTCAACTTTACTTGGATTGAATCTAATACCATCTGTTGAAACTATATGACCGAGAAAAGTAACTTGGTCAAGCCAAAACTCACACTTCGACAGCTTAGCATACAACTGCTTCTCTCTCAAGATCTGTAATACAATCCAAAGATGCTTGTCATGCTCCTCCTTATTACGTGAATACACCAAAATATCATCAATGAAAACCACCACAAACTGATCCAGATAGGGCCTAAACACCCTATTCATCAAATCCATGAAAGCTGCAGGTGCATTCGTCAATCCAAAAGGCATTACTAAAAACTCATAATGCCCATACCTTGTGCGGAAAGCTGTTTTAGGAACATCTTCAGCTCTAATCCTCAACTGATGGTACCCTGATCTCAAATCAATCTTGGAAAATACTGCTGCTCCCTTCAGTTGATCAATGAGATCATCAATCCTAGGTAAAGGATATTTATTCTTAATAGTCACTTTGTTCAATTGCCTATAATCAATGCATAACCTCAAAGTACCATCTTTCTTCTTCACAAACAACACAGGAGCTCCCCACGGTGAAACACTAGGGTGAATAAACCCTTTATCCAACAACTCCTGCAACTGCACCTTTAACTCTCTCAATTCAGCAGGTGCCATTTGATAAGGAGTGATAGAGATGGGAGTGGTACCAGGCAACAAATCGATACCAAACTCAACCTCTCTCTCAGGGGGTAACCCTGGCAACTCCTCAGGAAACACATTCGAAAAATCTGCAACTGTGGTTATATTATTAAATTGAGAACCCACTACTCTTGTAATACCCCAAAGTGTGCCTAGAAGTTTTGATACAATTGTTGTTTTGATTTGAATTAAATGTATATATGATTTTGCAAAGGAAATGAGTGTGTTAAGAGAATGTATATGTTGTGTATATTGTAATATGTATAACATATAAGTTGGTCAAATGGGGAGTCAAGGCAAGAAGATATTTTAACTTGTGATATGTGAAATTACAAAAAGGGCAATTGTTTTTAAAGGAAGAAGGGTGTTTAGGTAATTGCTTAATGTGAATTTTGTGATGAATATGTGTTAATAACATTGATTACATCCATTTGAATGAGGTTGTATTGTGCATAATGTGTTTTTATTCAATCAAAAGAGAGTTGGCCATATTTAGGATTTGTATACATGAGAGACACGGCCAAACCAAGGAAGAGACACGGCCAAACTAAAGGATTTTTGAGAGACACGACCAAGTCCATGGAAATTTGGCCGTGTTGGATGATTTTTGGAGAAGACACGGCCGTGTCCCTTGCCCATGTTTGCTTCTGTTGCTTTTGGTTGAGAGACACAGCCACAAGCTTGGCCGTGTCCCTTGAGTGTGTTGGCTACTGTGATTATTCCTTGCTCTTCTTACATGGTTGAGATTGAACCTACATTTGATGATGCATATGATACTATATGAACAATGCTATGTTTTATGCATTGTGAATCTTGTGAATGGTAATGTGTTATATGAATAATGTACTTTGTAATGTTACATCAATGATGCTATAGGTAAAATGTGAAGGATATGATGAGGTAATTGATTATGTATAGCTTGATGGGAGTAGTTCTTGAGGTAAGTACAAATTTACCTAGACGCATTCTTTTATATGATTTTGAAACTTAAAACAAGGTTAAGTAGATTATTATATTATTAATACAATGTGACTAATGTTGTTATTTGTATAGTGCGAAAGCTATAATGATTATCCAGAAAGGTATGTGCAATGCAATTTGTTATGATAAATGTTTTAATAATGAATGGTGTAAATGTATCTTGAGAAATGATGAAATGTGATGTTATCATAGTTGATAATAATGAGCAAAATGAAATAAATGGACATATGGTTTATATGACAATGAATTTAAGATACATGTGCAATGTAATTGATTATGTATGCTTGGATGATAAAGTGTACAATGTGAATTGAGATAAAATGTGATGTGAAGCCATTGTGTTTGGCTATGATGATTCAATTGAGATAAATGAGGCATGTTTGCCTAGATGATGATGAGAATTGAGAATGAAAGTGCTAATGAAATAATAAATGAATTGTGTGGCTAATGTGTTATTCCATTTTCAGAGTTTGTTGTTGGTGGCATGCCTAATATTAGTAACAATCTCTTGAAGTTAGGTTGGACTTGATCCTTGAAGCCAAGTTGGGTTGAAGTTTAACATGTTTTACTCCCCTTGAAGCTTGGTTGGGTCTAATCCTTGAAGCCTAATTGAGATGATACAACCCTTGAAGCTAGGTTGGATTGGTTCTTGAAGCCAAGTTGGGTTGATACTTAGCATGCTTTGTTCCCCTTGAAGCTTGGTTGAACCTAATCCTTGAAGCCTAGTTGGGATAATGATAAATGTGATGATTGAACCAAAGCATTAACTCTGAAAGTTGAATGGCATATTAGTGTTGTGGGCCCGAGTCTGTCTTTGTTTTCAATGTGATATTCTAATGTTGAAATAAATGAGTAATGAGATCTATGGTTGCCTTTATTGGAAATGTGATTCATGATTGATGAATTGTGAATAAAATAATGACATGAAATGTTATGAAATATGATATGTAATGTGTGTATTGATATATTGATTGTGAGTATTAGTGATGGATCTATGATTGGTGATAATGATATGATATGTAATGTGTGTATTGATATATTGATTGTGAGTATTAGTGATGGATTTGTAATTGGTGATAATGATATGATATGTAATGTGTGTATTGATATATTGATTGTGAGTATTAGTGATGGATCTATGATTGGTGATAATGATATGATATGTAATGTGTGTATTGATATATTGATTGTGAGTATTAGTGATGGATCTGTGGATTGGTTATAATGATATATATATATGTAGATAATATATGAAATTAGACGAGATATATGAAAGGTGCAGTTAAGAAGGAAAATAAAAACAGAATAAGAAATTAATGGTACCTGGAATTGATATATCGTCAGATGTTAGAATTGCTATAAGGTATGTTTATATTTTATATTTGTACTACTAAGCTTTTGGGCTTAGCGTGGATGTGTAATCGCGCAGGTGACTAGGTGGAAGATATGAAGTCTTTCGTTATGCCACGAGAAGAGTAAGAGTTTATCGAGACCAACTAGAGGGTAATGCATACATGTATAATTTTTAATTATGATGTATTTCTGACAAGAGTGCATTTATATGTATAAATGAAGTTATGATAAAGATAAGATTATTATATATTTGCAAGATCATTAAAAGTATAATGATTTGGTAAATATTCTTTAAATTAATGTATTGTGGTTTGAACTCGGTTAAAGGTTTTTAAATTGTAACGAAAAGTGACATCCTTATACTTTATATACTTACTGTATGTATACCAGGTATATGTATAGTACTTATATGGAGTATAGGGGTGTTACAATTATTTTGGTATCAGAGCTTAGGTTCGAGATTCTCGGCCTAAGTGAAATTAAAAAGGAAAAGTTTGGAAATGGAATTTGTAATACATGCATATGCATTAACACCTAGGTTGGTCTCGAATGTGGCATTAGGTGAATTGAAATGTATTTGAATTATATGAGATGGATGATAGTGTGTGGATGAAGTTTTACATGAATGAAAATTGGAGAAAGAAATGATATGAGAAAATTTATATAAGTTAAATTGCTACATTAAAGAATGGGAATTTATTCAAGTAAAGTAAATTATTAAATGTGTTGAAGTATAAAGAAATGAAAAGGAGAATAAAGTTGAAAATGACTTGAAAATAAAATCAAGATTAAAGTATGTACTATTTTCTCTACAATGTGAATTCCTTACTAATAAATCTTATGTTGGATTATTAGAAAGAGGAAATATTGTTGAAAGGGTAATATGGATAGATATGTTATTGAAATGAGAAGAGTATGGTAGGATATTGAATGAGTTGATTGATATAGACAAAGCGTGACAATTTAAGGTTTGGATATGTAAAGTTAAGATTTTAAAAAGAAAAATAGATGATATTGATTAAGTAAGAAGATAAATTGGTATTGTTTGTATTATTAATTGTAATTTCAATGCTAGAAATGTGATATGTTTGGATATTGAAAAAGCTCATGTAAATGGTGGTAATATGTGACCATTAAATTGTTGAAATAAGCTTGATAATTGTGGAAATTATATGTCTTGATGTTGTTTTGTGATATGTATACATATATAGCATATTTTTTTTAAGTTGATATTAAGAAAAGATGAGATTTATAAATTAAAGTTTAGGTGAGATAGTGATTTGAGAATTTAGAATTCAATGGAATGTTGATAAAGATTATGTAAATATCGACAGTTTAATGTATGTTAAACATATGAGTTATTTGAAGGAATATTATTGTATATGAGAATACTACCAATTTGGTAATGAGATTGATAGTATGAAAATTTGTTGTAAAATAAAAAGGGAAGTGGATAAGCAAATGAGAATAAGAATGATAATGTTCAAAGGAAAGTAATAAATATTAAATTTGTAAGATGATATGTCAACGAGAAATTTAATAAGATTGCATAATTATGTGTATACATGTATAGAATAAGGAAGATGAGTTCTTCGATATGAATGAAATGGTATTATGTAAAGAATGTGAAAAGTGAGAGACATTATGAATGTGTATGTGATATGTTTATTATCTTATGTAATTGCATTTTTAATAGTATTGAAAATGGTATTGCATGTGGTAGCAAATTTTAGAAGGATTAAGTCTTGACTTGTGCAGAACTAGATTATGTGATGAAATGGATAAGGAAAATGGACTTGAGTAATATTGGACAGTGAAATTGTTATGATAACAACTGAATTAAATTATTATAAAATGTTTTGAGCTCAAAGTATTGATGTGTGGAAATGTTCTATACATATGTGTATAATAAGAGATTATAAGGAAATAAGGAAGTATAGTATAGGAAAATGGTTATAAAAGATAGATTGGAAATGGAGTAATGAATAAAACTTGTGTAAAATTTACATATGATCAAATGTTATCTGTAGAAGATGTTAAAGATAATATTGTTGGGCATGAGTTAGACTAATGATGATCTGATAATCAAGAGTAAAATATTTTGAGATGGAGTTAAAATGTACTAACTCTTGGTGCAGTAAAAATTTAGAGAATGAATATGTAATTTTTGTGATATGATTTAGTTTTGTAAATGGAAAGGTTGGAAACAGAATAATAGAGGAACCATATGGATTAATAAGTTTCAAACATGACCCTTCATCTTTTATAATCCTATGATTTGTTTAGTATGTTTTGGTTGATTAATTTTGTTATCTTCCGATTGGGACTGAGATAACATGACTGTAGCACAATTTTGGTGAGATTAATAATTATGTTTTAGGAAACAGGGTCAAGAGTTATGATTGGTAAAGTTGTATTATCTAACTTTTATGTTAGAAATTTGTTATAATTGTGGAAAGTATGGAAAGAGAAGGGAATTGTGAAAATGATTTAAGCAATGAACCATGTGATAGAAAGATAATTACGCAAATATAGTAATGATATGTGATGTGAGGAGATGATATATGAGAGAAATTATAAAATGTGGTTGAAAGTTACACTATATATGTGTATGGTATAAAGTGAATAAGTGGATAGACTTAAAGTTGAAGTGAATGAACTATGAATAAAATATGTATGAAATAATCATGAGAATTTGGTGAGAATTGTACTAAGATAATTTGAAGTGATTTGGTATTAATGATCATAGTTTCAAATAGTTGAATATGGATCTAAAGAGATTAGAACTTGAAAATAAGTTGATTGTTGGTTTGAATCAAGCAAGATTGAGACGTTAGTATATTGTGGCAGATAGATCAATTGATCTGGATTTTGTTAAAATTATAAATTATTATTGAAATTTAATGTGTATAACTGTACAAGGAGTATAAGATATACATGATAATGTAATATTCTAATATGTGAATGAACATGTATAAATTGAGTTATATTGGTTATTAAATGAGGATCACGCTAAGGAAGGAAATAAGGGTGTGAAAAATAAAAATATAATTATCAATTAAGGAGTGATAAATGTCTTTTCTGAAAGTGATGGTAAGGAGGGGATAATTAATATTAAGATTTATGGTCTTTGACAGGGTGAGATGTCTGTAACTGAGTTCTTACAAAATTGAAAATTCTTTGGGATGAATATATTAATTTGAGACTGATTGTGAATTGTGTTTGTAATCCTGCTTATTCTTGTAATGCTGTTAACAAGATTAGGGATTATCAATCTTCTGATTATGTTCTACGTTTTTTTTTTAGAGGAGTGAATGAAAGTTATAACACAGTTAGGTCTCAGATTCTTTTAATGGAGCCATTGCCTTCGCTTAATAAGATTTTTGCCTTAGTTGCTCAACATGAACGTCAATTTGTGCATCCTGAGAATCTTTTTCCTGGTGATCTAAGTTCTGGTGTTCAATCTTTGCCTATTGTGAATGCTGCCAATACTAGGAATTCTCAGTATGGTGGAATAGGCAGAATATCAATGCTTCTAAATGGCCTGTTTGTATACATTGTAATCTTCTTGGACATAATGTTCAACAGTGTTATAAGATTATAGGTTATCCACCTGGATTGAAGTCAAGGACTAAGCAGGGGTCTTATGTCTCGAAGGCTAATCAAGTTTCTTCTTATGAGGATTAAGATGATGTTTTGTTAAGAATGAATTGTTACTGTACTGGATAATTTCGAGGACGAAATTATTTAAGGGGGAGAGAATTGTAATATCCCAAAGTGTGCCTAGAAGTTTTGATACAATTGTTGTTTTGATTTGAATTAAATGTATATATTGTTTTTGCAAAGGAAATGAGTGTGTTAAGAGAATGTATATGTTATGTATATTGTAATATGTATAACATATAAGTTGGTCAAATGGGGAGTCAAGGCAAGAAGATATTTTAACTTGTGATATGTGAAATTACAAAAAGGGCAATTGTTTTTAAAGGAAGAAGGGTGTTTAGGTAATTGCTTAATGTGAATTTTGTGATGAATATGTGTTAATAACATTGATTACATCCATTTGAATGAGGTTGTATTGTGCATAATGTGTTTTTATTCAATCAAAAGAGAGTTGGCCATATTTAGGATTTGTATACATGAGAGACACGGCTAAACCAAGGAAGAGACACGGCCAAACTAAAGGATTTTTGAGAGACACGGCCAAGTCTATGGAAATTTGGCCGTGTTGGATGATTTTTGGAGAAGACACGGCCGTGTCCCTTGCCCATGTTTGCTTCTGTTGCTTTTGGTTGAGAGACACGGCCACAAGCTTGGCCGTGTCCCTTGAGTGTGTTGGCTACTGTGATTATTCCTTGCTCTTCTTACATGGTTGAGATTGAACCTACATTTGATGATGCATATGATACTATATGAACAATGCTATGTTTTATGCATTGTGAATCTTGTGAATGGTAATGTGTTATATGAATAATGTACTTTGTAATGTTACATCAATGATGCTATAGGTAAAATGTGAAGGATATGATGAGGTAATTGATTATGTATAGCTTGATGGGAGTAGTTCTTGAGGTAAGTACAAATTTACCTAGACGCATTCTTTTATATGATTTTGAAACTTAAAACAAGGTTAAGTAGATTATTATATTGTTAATACAATGTGACTAATTTTGTTATTTGTATAGTGCGAAAGCTATAATGATTATCCAGAAAGGTATGTGCAATGCAATTTATTATGATAAATGTTTTAATAATGAATGGTGTAAATGTATCTTGAGAAATGATGAAATGTGATGTTATCATAGTTGATAATAATGATCAAAATGAAATAAATGGACATATGGTTTATATGACAATGAATTTAAGATACATGTGCAATGTAATTGATTATGTATGCTTGGATGATAAAGTGTATAATGTGAATTGAGAAAAAATGTGATGTGAAGCCATTGTGTTTGGCTATGATGATTCAATTGAGATAAATGAGGTATGTTTGCCTAGATATTGATGAGAATTGAGAATGAAAGTGCTAATGAAATAATAAATGAATTGTGTGGCTAATGTGTTATTCCATTTTCAAAGTTTGTTGTTGGTGGCATGCCTAATATTAGTAACAATCTCTTGAAGTTAGGTTGGACTTGATCCTTGAAGCCAAGTTGGGTTGAAGTTTATCATGTTTTACTCCCCTTGAAGCTTGGTTGGGTCTAATCCTTAAAGCCTAATTGAGATGTTACAACCCTTGAAACTAGGTTGGATTGGTTCTTGAAGCCAAGTTGGGTTGATACTTAGCATGCTTTGTTCCCCTTGAAGCTTGGTTGAACCTAATCCTTGAAGCCTAGTTGGGATAATGATAAATGTGATGGTTGAACCAAAGCATTAACTCTGAAAGTTGAATGGCATATTAGTGTTGTGGGCCCGAGTCTGTCTTTGTTTTCAATGTGATATTCTAATGTTGAAATAAATGAGTAATGAGATCTATGGTTGCCTTTATTGGAAATGTGATTCATGATTGATGAATTGTGAATAAAATAATGACATGAAATGTTATGAAATATGATATGTAATGTGTGTATTGATATATTGATTGTGAGTATTAGTGATGGATCTATGATTGGTGATAATGATATGATATGTAATGTGTGTATTGATATATTGATTGTGAGTATTAGTGATGGATTTGTAATTGGTGATAATGATATGATATGTAATGTGTGTATTGATATATTGATTGTGAGTATTAGTGATGGATCTATGATTGGTGATAATGATATGATATGTAATGTGTGTATTGATATATTGATTGTGAGTATTAGTGATGGATCTATGGATTTGTGATAATGATATATATATGTAGATAATATATGAAATTAGACGAGATATATGAAAGGTGCAGTTAAGAAGGAAAATAAAAACAGAATAAGAAATTAATGGTACCTAGAATTGATATATCGTCAGATGTTAGAATTCCTATAAGGTATGTTTATATTTTATATTTGTACTACTAAGCTTTTGGGCTTAGCGCGGATGTGTAATCGCGCAGGTGACTAGGTGGAAGATATGAAGTCTTTCGTTATGCCACGAGAAGAGTAAGAGTTTATCGAGACCAACTAGAGGGTAATGCATACATGTATAATTTTTAATTATGATGTATTTCTGACAAGAGTGCATTTATATGTATAAATGAAGTTATGATAAAGATAAGATTATTATATATTTGCAAGATCATTAAAAGTATAATGATTTGGTAAATATTCTTTAAATTAATGTATTGTGGTTTGAACTCGGTTAAAGGTTTTTAAATTGTAACGAAAAGTGACATCCTTATACTTTATATACTTACTGTATGTATACCAGGTATATGTATAGTACTTATATGGAGTATCGGGGTGTTACAACTCTAGTATCCACAACATGAGCAAGATAAGCATCACACCCTTTTCTAATCAACTTTCTAGCTGTTACAGCTGATACAAACAAGGATGCAAGTTGTCTCTGCTCACTAGATACCATCACACTCTTACCATCACTGGTTCTCAAAGTCACACACTTCTTTTAACAATCTACCACAGCTCCATGCTTAGACAACCAATCCATGCCTAAGATCAAATTATATTCTTTAAAAGGCATTTCAATTAAATCACCAAGAAACTCCTCACCTTGCACCACAACAGCACTATCACGATGCACCTTACTCACCACAACACTATGTCCTAAAGGATTTGTCACTAAGATATCAAATCCTAAGGACTCTGAATGAAATTCAGACACAGGCAAGATAGATGCACTTATGTATGAATGAGTAGATCCTGGATCAATCAAAGCAAGAACTGAAATGCCAAATAAAGAAAATGTACCCGCTATAACTGCTGAAGCATCCGGCTGCCTCTGCATCACATATACTCTTTGAGAAGATTTGACCTCATCTGGCCTACTACCTCTGGATGAAGATCCTCCTCTCTGACTAAACCCGGGTCTACCACCTCTACTGAAACCTCTACCCCCCTCGACCACCTCTGCTGACACTGGGTCAAGAAACTGCAGTATCAGTCTGTCTATCATCCTGCATCTCGGGGCAATCTTTAATAAAATGATCTGGTGACCCACATCTAAAGCATACTCCGGATACACCAGTCTTCCAACAAACACCCCTATGGGGCCTGCCACAGTGAACACATACAGGTGGAGTAGACCTTTGCATCACGGGAGTCGGGGCACTCGCTACAGAGACTGTCGGTCTCGGCCTCTGCCTCTGATACTGCACTGATCTGCCTGACTTCCTCTGACTCCTACTGATCCTCAGAATAAAACTTCCTCTACCCCTCTTCACAGATGAAGATCCTGCCTCAATCTGGGGTCTCCTTACTTTAGTCTCTTCTTCAGTAGCAGCTGCTGCAATGCTCTGCGCTCTCTCAACACTTCTAACTGCTGCAACTAGCTGAGAGAAATCCTGGTACCGAGAACCAGCCACAATGCACATAATAGAGGGCCTCAATCCCTCCTCAAATCTTCTACACCGGTCTATTTCACCAGAGATAATCCCCCCGGCATAGCGACTCAACTGGATCTACTCAATCTCGTATTCTGTCACTATCCGGTTGTCTTGCCTCAAATTCAGGAATTCCATCTTCTTAATATCTTTATACTCCCTCGGAGTATATTTCTGCTCGAATTCCCTCAGAAAATCACCATAAGATAATGTAGGTGGATCATCCATGGCATGAGGAACCGTCTTCCACCAGTCATAGGCATCTTTCTGTAGGAGGGATCTGGCATAGTCAAATTTCTCATCTGGAGTAGCTTGCAACTGGATGAATATCCTCTGCACTTTATCCAACCACTACTCAGCCACTGCAGGATCGGTAGTGCCCAAGAAATCTTCAGCCCCATATTTTCTCAACTGATCATAATGTCTTACCGGCACCTGAGGCTATGGTGGTGGCTGCACTGGAGCTTGTCTAAATAGTTCTATCATATGCCTTAACCAACCCGGTCGAACCTCCTCTGCAGCTGATCTCTCTGGCACAGAAACAGGTGCCTCACTAACTCTCTCAACCCTAGCACTTCCTTCTACAGACTGTCGTGAATGAGATGCCATCTCTACCTATATCTGCACACACAGCAGAATATACCTCATTAAAGATCAAAGACTGCCATACCAAAACATGTATCTTATTTAAAAACAATATTTTAAAACTCAAAATTTCATTTTTCTTACAATTAACCTAGGTTGAGAATCTCAAACCTAGGCTCTGATACCAAAACAATTGTAACACCCCTATACCCCGTATACATACATTGCATGCTAATACGATCGTAATATACGTATACTGAATACAGGAATGCCATGGTTTATAAAACATACAAATAATTCCTTTACAATAATATGAATAAATTTAAAACATTTAAGGGAAATTATAAAACACAATAGATAAAATGTTTATTCAAAACGCAACGGAAAATATAACAAATATTTACAAATACATATACATCAAAATTCAAGTTTTTCAAAACATAAAATATATACATGTTTGGCAGTATCTCTTTGATCTTTAAGTTCCACTATCAACACCTCAAAATCTAGACTCTACTCGGCCTAGAGGAACTCTCAGGTTCTTCCCTGTCACCTGCGCGAAGAATCACATTCGCGCTAAGCCAACGGCTTAGTGGTACAAACTAAATAGTACTATGTTTTGATGCAATGCCAATGTCACATAATAAATTTTCATACACCATTCAAAGGAATATTATATTTCAACACCTTACTTCATTTAACATCATATCAAAGTATTCAAGTTGTATCTTTATAGTTCCATTACTCAACATAGCTTCCCATGCCACATTCATTTTCAATAAGATACTTATGTATTATAATCATCTCATAACATTATATCTCACAAACATGTATCTCATTATTCATTGATTTCACCATTCAAAAATCACATTGAAAACAAAGACAAGCATGGGCCCAAAGACACTAATATGCCATTCAACTTTCAGAGTTAATGTTTTTGTTTAATTATCACATTTATCATTATCATAATCCCAACTAGGCTTCAAGGATTTAGGTTCAACCAAACTTCAAGGGGAACAAAGCATGCTAAGTATCAACCCAACTTGGCTTCAAGAACCAAACCCAACCTAGCTTCAAGGGTTGTAACATCTCAATTAGGCTTCAAGGACTAGACCCAACCAAGCTTCAAGGGGAGTTAAGCATGCTAAACTTCAACCCAACTTGGCTTCAAGGATTTAGCCCAACCTAACTTCAAGAGATTGTTACTATAGGCATGCCACCAACAACAAAACTCTGAAAATGGAATAACACATTAGACACACAATTCATTAATTATTTAATTATGAATTTCATTCTCCTTTACTCATCATCACTTAGGCAACCATGCCTCAATCATCTCATTGGCATCATTACCATTTTAGCCAACAATCATGGCTCCATATCTCATCAAGAGAGTATATATATATCATTAATTGCATTGAACATCATCTAGGCAAACATGCCTCAATTATGTCATTTATATCATTATAACCAACCACATTGATTTCACATCTCATTATGTCTCAATTCATCATTTAGGTGTACATAGTCAATGGCATTAACACACATTTTAGATGCTCATCAATCATTCACATTATACCAAACATAACATTTATCACATAAATGAACAATATAATCAATTACTTAACATATGTACAATCAAATATGTTATGTATCAAAATCATGTAAATGTATGTGACCATGTAGTTTGTACTTACCTTAAGCACCACCCACACAAATCTATACACTTCCTCTTCCAACACTTCTTTACCACTTGAATTAGGGCAAATTATCTTCTTCAAGACCTAATCCAAAATGATAAAATACATCAATTACAATACAAATATTCACTTAATAACCTCTTACTAGACCCTTAAATCGTAAATTACAAATCAACATCTCCCTCTAGGACCCCACGGTCATGGCCTCCGAACCCCCATGGGCGTGGGTTAGAAAATGGTTCTGCCTCCCTTGCTCCAAACCTCCACGGCCATGGCTTCAAATGGCCACGGTCGTGGCAACCAAGGGCCACTGGCGTGGCATCCAAGATGCTTCTGTTTCAGACCAAATTCACATATTCTATGCTTACAACTCCAACAAACACAAACAACATGAAAATCTATGAAAATAATTGATCAAACTCAAGTTAAACATCACTTACCACTTCAAAACCCTAAAACCAACATCACTCTTTGTGAACACTCGAATTTTGAGGCTCGGAAAGCCAATTTCCTCAGACCAGGCCGGACCGGAGGGCAACGGTAAAAGTCCACCGAAAGTATGTCTTCATGGTGCTTGAAATGTCCGGTGCGACGCAAGGATCATGGATATGGTCTCGGAATAATTTTTGGAGGCCCGTGGCTCCCGAAAAGTCAGTTTTAGCAGAAGTAGCGCGAGTCGCGGTGGGCCAGGACAGCGGCCGCCGTTGCCGGCGGCCCAGCCGCCGTGGGGACGACGGCCCGCCCGCCGTTCACTGCGGCTCGGCCGCCGGCAACGGCAGCCCGGCCGCCGTGCAGCCCGATTTTGCCTATATATAGGCTTCAGATTTTCGAAAAGATGGACTTTTGAGACTTCCAATGCTCAGATGCTGACGAAATTTTTATGCTTAAAAGTTTCTAATATTGTGTTGTAGAAATCAAGAATAATACTCAAAAGTGCAAGGAAATAAGATCTGGAACTTAGAAGTGAAAAAATTCTGATCAAGGTAATATCATAATTCATCTTTGGTCAATTCGAGCATATCATAAGCATTCTAATCTTCTTCTTAATTTCTTCTCGGTCAAAGACCTAATCCTTTTAGGTCTGAGGGCCTAACGGACTAATCAATCACCCTTTCTGCATTAAGCTGTAAATAAAATTAACTCTTTTTGGCACAGAGCCTAAATTGCATCTCTTCGGTACTAAGTACCTAAATGACTCAATTAAAATCAACCTTTGGCATGGAGCCTAAATTCCACTCTTTTGGTACAAAGTACCTAAATCTCACATCTTTGGCATGAAGCCCGACAATGCACGAAGCATACATACACACAAGCATGAAGCATAATTTTCATCGCCTTTAAATAGGCCTTTCCGAACTACATGGGCTTTGATCTCCTATTCAAACGGGAGTATGTAGGCATATTTGGGATTCACCCCAAATAGCAAGCCCACAATTTACTAACAATCTGTCTCTTCTTTTCTTCATTCCTTTTAAATTTGTTCTTTTTGCAAGTTAGTCAAAAGCATGACATAGTCCCCGAATCCTCCTTGGGTTCGCAGATTAGAAGCCTTTACATTGGATGCATTATTGGAGTCAAACAAGGGTTTTCTTAGTTTTTCCCTTCGAACAAAATAAACTGAGTGGCGACTCCCGACAACGAGTGAACTTTCGCCCGGATCCTTTTCGGGCGGAAAACCGAGGTTCACAATCTGGCGACTCCACTGGGGACCATAAAAATGATTTATGGGATCTTAGTGGACTACAATTGTTTATTTGACTAACTGGCCCTTCTTTAGGGTATTTTTATTTATTTTGGCAGGGTACCTTAGCAATTGTTGTCTTTTCTTTAAAGACATTAGTACTGAAAATTAAAAAAAATAAATATCTTCCTGCGGACCATAAAAAAATAATAATAAATAAAATAATGGCTATATATTACAAAAAAAATAAAATAAATAATAATGATAATAATAATGATTTATGGAATTATAGTAGACTGTTATTATTATTCGTTTAACTGATTTGCCCTTCTTTAGGGTATTTTTATTCATTTTGCAGGGTACCCTAACATTATATATCCTTTCTTTAAGGATGTTGGATTGAAAGTTGACAAAAGGAATCTTTTTCCTTCAATGGTCCCTTATTTGATAAATTGTGCATTTGTTTTGTCATTCAGAGAATCTTTTTCTCTTGCATATATGGGAGAATCCTTTTCCTCCATTGCATAAAAAATTATTTTCAAATGAATTTCTTCTCTTTCTGTTCAAAGTTCTGAGTCTGGATAGCAAGTAGCGCTGACCGGCAGGTCTCCTTGATTATGCCGGCGGACAGCCAAAGCGTCCTCCCTGTTGTCGCAAACCATTCCAACCCTTTTGGAGTGGCCCATGAGTAATCGTACTGTTGGACCCACGCGAAACTCCTTGTTTCACATGTGGTTAGGTATATCTTACTCAAGACTCAAGGGTCCCTGTGATAAGCCGATTCTCTATTTTTACATAACAATAGAACCTTCCCTTAGGTTGTATGTACCCAATGATAGTTCCGCATTCCATTAAAATGAATTGTGATGTGGTGAGGTGCATTCATGCAACATAACAACATTGTTTTGGGGAAAAATTTTGATGTACATAAGTGGACCAAGAGTTTTCCTACCCTACACACCACCCTGATTTTTTACCCTTGACCTTTTCAGGTACCCTCTGTCCGTGTGCCTTCACCTACATCCGATACACCAACACCAACTGTGCTATCCCCTACAAGTTCTACTACCCCAACTTCACCAACTACTCCAATTACTGAAATGGCCACAATTGAACAGATTAAGGCTTTGCTGGATGGTCAGGTTAAGGAAATTGAAGCTAGAATGCAAGAAAAAATTGATGAAGCTTTAGCCGCCCAAAGGGTAGCCATCCTGGCTGAGTTAGGAGAAGCTTCAAAGACAGCCCCTATTCCTGGAAATTTGGGGAAGGAACCCATTGTGGGGCAAACTAGTACCCCCGTGACTGCTCAGATTAATACCCCTGTTATCAATTTGGAGGATCCACCCTCCAAGAACGAAACAGATGAACTGAAAAGGAAACTTGAATTGCTTGAGAGGTCAATCACTGCCATGAAAACTCACAAAGAGGTGGTAGACATGGATTCCTTATCCTTGTTTCCCCAAGCCAGATTACCTCCAAAATTCAAGATGCCGGGGATGGACAGATTTGATGGGACCACTTGCCCTAAAACCCATTTGAAGATGTATGTGGGGGCCTTGAGTCCTTGGGGTTTAAATGATGAGCTCTTTGCTCAACTCTTCCAACAATCCCTGACCGGGGCTGCTCTTAAATGGTTTGTGAGTCTAGACCGTTCCAAGATTAAGACATGGGAAGACATCTGCAATGCATTTAACTCTCAATACCACTATAATATTGAGGTGGATGTCACTAGAAGAGAACTTGAGACCACCAAACAAAACAACAATGAACCCTTCTCCTCGTTCCTTACGAGGTGGAGGGCAAAAGCCGCCCAGATGATCAATCGCCCGTCAGAATAAGAGCAGATTGATATCATAATCAGAAATTTAAGGCCTACATATCAAGCCCAACTGCAAACCCAATACCTGCCTACTTTCAAATCGCTCATTGCAACTGCAACCAAGGTAGAAGATTTGATACAGTTGGGTAAAATAGTGGATGAGGGGTCTGCATCGAAATATAAGAAACAAAGCCAAACTCCTTCCTCAAGCAAGGTCAATCAAGTGGCCAATATTGCCCCTGCGAATCCTTTACGTGTGGGCAATCTTGGGCCGAGAAATCAACCAAGAAGGCAATATACTGACCTTGGGGTACCCCTTCATTTGGTGTTTAAGAAGGTTGTGGAAGGGAAATATTTGAAGCCTTTGGACCCAAGACCTCCTCCAAACCCATTACCTTCCAGTTATAAAGTCAATGAATACTGTGAATACCATCAAGGGAATGGGCATAAAACAGATGCTTGCTGGACACTGAAAAACCGCATCCAGGATCTGGTGGATAGTGGTGACATCATTCCTCTCAGGAGGCAACCAAACATTAACACTAATCCTTTGCCCAATCACTCCATCCACGCCATTACTGTGGAAGAAGAGCTGTTTGATCCTTTCAAATTTCTCTTGGAAATGAATGAAGTGTGTGTGTTAGATTTGAATGACCTCGCTGAAGAGGTCAGTGCTCTGACAAGAAGTGGAAGACAATATCAGCCACTTGACTTGGGAAAAACCCCTACAACCTCAAATCCCCCCCATAAGAAAACACCAGAGCCAAAAGAAGACCCTGTCCTCACTCAGCTTAAACAAACTCAAGCTAAGGTGTCAATTTGGGAACTCCTTGCTTCCTCATTCCCACACCGCCAGGCTCTCAGCGAAGCTTTGAGTCAACTTGATACACCTGTGGACACAAGCCCAGAAGCTTTGGTGGCCACTTTGACCCAATCAACCAAGGCATTGAGCATCAGATTTTCTGATGTAGATTTACCAGAAGACGGTAAGAAACACAATGATGCTCTATACATCACCATACAGACTGGGGGAAAGACTGTGCCCATGGTTCTCATTGATAATGGGTCAGCCTTAAATGTATGTCCCTTGAAAGTAGCAAGCTGTCTGGGGTGGAGGCTACAGATCTTACACCTTCTGATCAGATTGTGAGAGCATATGATAACACTCGAAGAGAAATTTTGGGTGTTGCCACTCTAGAAATTGCTATTGGGCCGGTGAAAATGGGAGTACCATTCCAGGTCATTGATGTACCCGCGAGCTTTAATCTCCTCCTTGGAAGGCCGTGGATTCATCAAATTAATGCTGTACCTTCTTCACTGCACCAAAAACTTAAATTCCCTTTTGAAGGAAAAATCATCACTATCAAAGGGGATACCTGTGAAGTCAACAAGAAAACCATGGATCAGTCTCTCTTTGAGGTTGTTCCTGGTGAAACCGCCATGACCTTGACTGGGTTTCATTACGACACAGTTCAATGCATTGAAGGTGAAAAGCCAAAAGGGCCATTTGTCTCATATGACTTTGGGGAGGTTCGAATCAATTGTCTAGTGGGAATGATGCTGAGGGTAGGTCTATTGCCCGGTATGGAAATGATGAAGTCTGGGAGAAAGACACCTGTAGTACGACCATGTGAAGAACCAGAAAATCGGGGAACTTTTGGCTTGGGGTACAAACCCACAGATAAGGAGATTGAAGAGCTTGAGCATGGAAGGAAGAAAAAGGGAAATTGGGGGGCAAGAAGCCTCAAAATGCGCCCTTACTTTAGAACTCTGAATGGTCACTTTTGCAAACCTGGAAGGGCAGTTCATCACCGTGGTTTTCAGGAACCATTCTATTCTCCTATGACCGGAAAGAAGCTACCGGGTTTTGAAATGTTTGCTGATGTTGTGGCCATGAAAGAAGAAGAGCCAGAACCTGAAACTGACCCCCAAATGGAAGATTTCATGCGGCCTAGTCTCTTTGATGAGGTTGCTATGATAACCAATTTTGAAGACAATAGGGATTTCACAAAGCTGATCAAGACTACAGATGGACCGCTGAGAAACTGGTACGCCGAGGAGGGACAAGCTGCTGAGGTTAAACCTAGTCCTGTGTCACACCCTGAACTTGAGTCTTGTACCGAGTCTTATACTAATTCTGAGTCAAAAACCAAGTCAGAGTCTAATTCTGAGTCTTCTGTAGTTTCAGATTTAGGGAACCCTAATGTCAAGTCTAATGTAATCTTGGAGAATGACTCCGCCACTATCAATGAAACTGTTCCGATTCTTGGTTACCCTGTGTCTTTTGCTTTCCAAGTATTATCTAGCAAAAATGAAATAAATGAAATAAAAGAAATAAATGAAAAGATAATAATTGGCAAAGAAAATGAACATACATACATTGCATATGATTGTGCGAATAAGGAACAGGTTGTTGATTGCATCAGGAAGTATGTCGACTGCTTCATGTGGAAGGCAAGTGATGTCACGGGAATAGACCCAGCCATAGCAGTTCACAAGATTCCGCTATACCCCGATGCGAAGCCGGTTAAGCAGAAATTGAGAAGAATGAAGCCAGAATGGTCTTTGAAAATTAAAGAGGAAGTTGCCAAGCAACTGGACAATAAGTTCATAGAACCAATTGCCTACCCTTCCTGGTTAGCAAACATTGTACCGGTCCCGAAGAAAGACGGAAAGGTCAGAATGTGCGTTGACTACAGAGATCTGAATAAGGCTTGTCCCAAGGATGATTTTCTGCTACCTCACATCGATTTGCTAATAGACAGGATGGCTGGGCATGTGATGGTTTCCATGACTGACCTCGCGGTTGGGTACAATCAGATCCTAGTACACCCACCAGACAAAGAGAAGACAGCTTTCATTACAGAATGGGGCACTTTCTGCTACAGGGTCATGCCTTTTGGATTAATAAATGCAGGGGCTACCTATCAAAGGATGGCGACAACAGTCTTTCATGACATGATTCACAAAGAAGTAGAGGTGTATGTCGATGATATGATTGTTAAGTCAAAATCTCCAGAAGAACACGTTGAAGCGCTTGAGAAGTTCTTCCTTAGACTTCGCAAGTACAATTTGAAGCTTAATCCTGCAAAGTGTCTGTTTGGTGCAACATCAGGCTTATTCTTGGGATATTTGGTCAGCAAGAAAGGAATAGAAGTTGATCCAGCAAAGTCAAAGGCTATTCTAAAAATGCCTCCACCAAGAACAGAGAAAGAGGTTCGAGGCTTGCTGGGTAGATTACAGTATATCAGTCGATTCATATCGCAGTTGGCAGAGACTTGTGGTCCTATCTTTAAGCTACTGAGAAAAGGTGCTTCACAAGAATGGAATGAAGACTGCCAAAAGGCCTTCGACAAGATCAAAGAATACTTGTTAAGTCCGCCAATTCTACAACCTCCCAGAATGGGAAAACCTCTGCTCTTGTATTTGTCTGTAACAGATGAAGCCATAGGGGCAATGCTAGCTCAAGAGGCTGAAGATACAAAGGTGGAAAATGCAATTTACTACCTCAGCAAAAGGATGCTGGATTATGAGTTAAAGTATAACAAGATTGAGAAGTTGTGTTTAGCCTTGTATTGGGCTTGTACGAAGTTACAACACTACTTGTCTTCTTACACTACTTATGTCATCGCAGAACAGAGTCCCTTGAAATTCCTTATGGAGAGGCCTGTTTTGGACAGCAAAATGGCTAAGTGGGTGTCAACATTGGCAGCCTTTGACTTGAAATTTGTTCAAAGGAAAGCTGTGAAAGGCGGGGCAATAGCTGACCAATTAGCAGAATTACCTATAAAAGACAAGATGAGAAATGGGTTTCCCTGACGAAGACCTCTTGAATGTGGAAGGAAGTGTTTGGGAGATGTACTTTGATGGAGCATCCAATTATCATGGAAACGGAATTGGGATTGTGTTCAAAACTCCTTGTGGAGAATACATTCCATTCGCAGTTAAGCTTGACTTTAGCTGCACAAACAACGAAGCAGAATATGAAGCTTGCATTAATGGGCTTGGAGCCGTCCTGGAATTGGGGATTAAGGACCTAAAGGTCTATGGTGATTCTATTTTAATAGTATCACAAGCTTTAAGGAAATGGAAGATAAGAGAAGAGCGTTCGGTTCCTTACCTACAACGCCTTGATCATTTGGCACAACAGTTCAATGATCTGTCCTTCGAATATCTCCCAAGAGCAAAGAATCAGTTTGCTGATGCCTTGGCTACTTTAGCTTCCATGATCAATATCAAGGAGGGGAAAGTCATTCGTCCATTGAAAGTTCAGCTTCAAAAGCAACCCGCCCATGTAATGCACTTGGCCGATGGTGAACCATGGTTTTGGGATATCAAGACCTATCTCAAGGATGGAAATTATCCGGAGGGATCATCAAAGGTTGATCAGAGGGCAATAAGGCAGCTTGCCACAGGTTACATTCTTAATGGAGATATCCTCTACAAGAGAAGTTGGAATGGAATGCACCTAAGGTGTGTGAATGAGGCAGAGGCTAAGCAGATAATGGAAATGGTACATGGTGGCGAATCAGGACCACACATGTATGGGATCACCTTGGCTCGAAAAATTGCCAATCTAGGATATTACTGGTCCACCATTAATGCAGACTGCGTGGCATTTGTGCAAGGATGTCATCAATGCCAAATATTTGCTAAGCTACAGAAGCAACCTCCTGTTGCCCTGAATCCAATCACTTCTCCATGGCCCTTCGCTACTTGGGGAATTGATATAATTGGTAAAATACATCCAAAAGCATCAAATGGACATCAGTTTATCTTGGTAGCAGTGGATTACTTCACAAAGTGGGTTGAAGCAGCTTCCTATGCAGAGTTAGACGCCAAAAAGGCAGCACAGTTTGTCCGAACCAACATCCTTTGTCGGTACGGAACACCATTCGAGATTATCACAGATAATGGAACTCATTTCCAAGCAGAATTTGCTAAACTCTTGCAGGATAAGAAAATCCAGCATCATAAGTCCCCTCCTTATAGACCCCAAACAAATGGAGCTGTAGAAGCAGCAAATAAGTCTATAAAGGTGATCATACAAAAAATGGTCAAGGAGCATAGACGTTGGCATGAGAAGCTACCACTAGCCTTGTGGGGATATAGAACATCCATTAGAGCACCTACTGGGGCAACCCCGTACTCCCTGGTGTACGGAATGGAAGCAGTACTCCCCATTGAACTGGAAATTCAATCGGCGAGGATAATTCAAGAAAATCAGATAAATGAAGCTGAATGGATCAACAATTATCATCATCAGTTGTTGGGTTTGGACGAAAAAAAGACTTCAAGCTCTACATCAGATTCAAGGGTATCATAGGCGAATGGCCAGACATTTCAACAAAAAGATCAAAGATCGAAAGTTGGAAGAAGGTTGTTTGGTTCTGAAAGAGATCAAAACACCCGTTACAGATCCTCGTGGGAAGTTCCGTCCTCATTGGGCTGGACCCTACATTTTAAAGAAAATACTTTCCGGCGGAGCCGTCATCTTGTCTGATTTGGATGGGTTAGAATTCACAAATTCATTCAATTTGGACCAATTAAAGAAATATTATGTGTGATTATGCATTAAAATGAACTACATTAGACCTGATTCTCGCAAACTAATTCGAGATATGTAGGCAGCTCTCCTTGGGCACGGTCTAAATTTTAATAAAAATCATTCATTCATCTTTCTTTTGCCAAGAAAAAAAATAATAAAAAAAAAAAACAACAAAAACAAAAAAAACAAAAAAATCCCGCTAAGCCGAAAACCCACAAAGGGCGGCTTAGGCAATAGTGGGGCCCGCTAAGTCGAAAACCCGCAAAGGGCGGCTTAGACAAGAATGGGTAAAAGCTCGCTAAGTTGAAAATCCGAAAAGACGGCTTAGGCAAAAATTAGAGCAAATAAATAAAGTAGATAATGCTTGGAAAGCAAAGGAAAGAGTCATGCCAAGAAGAGTCATTCATTCCCAAGGGAGTCATTCATTCAAAAAGAGTCATTCCTTTCATAAAGTACCAAAAACCAACCAAAAAGAGTCAAACCACAAGTCCTAAAAAAAAAAAAGGTCAATCCTAGGGTCTAAATCCTAAGCCTCCTACGTGGGGCAGAGTCTTCGGTATCTTCCTTAGTTCCGGAACTCTCTGCAGCATCTGTCTCCCCCTCGTTAAGAGGAACCGCCTCCTCTCCCTCCAGCTCCTGCAGCAATGCAAGCCTCCTCGGCTTTTCAATTGGCCAAACCTTGGCTATACACCAAGTTCTGTACTCGGGAGTAGTCTGAACAAGGGAAGACTCTGCAAAAGGCTTGATCATCTGATGGTTCCTAACCCAAGTTTGAAGAACAGCTCGAGTAACTCCGGGAATAATTTGGGGGCAACTTCAGAAAAATTCAAGTTTCTTCCCCAGTAGAGTTGAACTTCCTAGAGGATTATTTCTAAGTTCTTTACTAGAAATAATTACTGATAGCTTGAGCTTGAGGCCTTGTAAAATTGAAAAGCCTCTGAAAAGACCCCACATAGCCGACTTGAACCTCATGCCTTACAAGAAGGGCATTTGGGTCGCATCCAATAATTGAGCAGAATTCCTCAAAAAGAGGACACATCTCTTCCATCCGGGCACCAAATCTGAGGACGTGAGCTTGGGAATCCCAAAATCTGATACAAGCATGCAAGAAATCCCAATCTACAACTACGCCTCTAAGAGTAGCAACAGCTTTCAATCCATATCTTCCCATATTGATCCTTTCAACCTTATGGAGACTTTTGGTCCAGTTGTGCATACAACGGTTGCAAAAAAAAAATCCTTTTTGAAAATAAAAGAAAAAGCATCATGCATACATATGTGCTGTTAATACTAACAAATAAGTGCAGGTTTACAGATAAGTTCAGATAACAGCTGAAAAACATGAAAGGTACAAAGTACAGAAGGAAAATAATTCAAATACAGCAAGCATAGTTCAAGACAAATATGAAAAAAAATCAGTGCCGGCCTCTCCGTCTTTGCGGCCTACTCTGCCTCTCGTAAGCAGCCTCAGTCAAAGCACCAGACAGTTCATCCGAGAAAGCAGTAATCAGTGCCGCCATTTCCGTGATCAGGCCCTCTGGTACCTGTAAAAGAGACGAAATCACAATCAATCTCAAGAGAATTTTATGAATCCTTTTCATGAAAAGTTCTATGAGAATATACCTGAGTGACATGAGCAAAGCTCTGATATAATGCACCCTCTGCACTAATTGGTCGGGTCACCCAACCACCAGGTGCATGATGACGAACAGCATAAGGCAGCCTCAAATCGGCTAAAATAGGGTCAAATTGGCCGGCAGCTGTAAGGACGGATGCGGGAGGCCTCAAATGAGATGAACTGCTGCTTCCTCCAGTGTCTGATGGTCAGCCCCGAAAGCGGAAGTCTCAGCCCTAGAGGAAGAGGGTCTGTCAGTTCGCCGGTCGGGAGAGGGATGGTCTCTCGGAGTGCTAGAAGTGGGAGCCGAAGAATGGGAAGACCGATAAGGGGGTACAGAGTCAAATCGTACCCCAATGCGTGGCATCAGTCGATGAAGACAGTAGAAGTCATAATCCTCCTCATCCGGGGCATAAGCCGACTCGAAAGGGTCGCCCTCATACTGGGACACAGTAACAGGCAGAAGTGTTGAAGATAGCATATCATCAGGGGGATCCACGGGAACTGTACAGAAACCGGCAATCTGGAAAGTCACCCTCTCAGCGAGATAATACCGTCGAAATTCTGGATGGGGAAGTATGAATCGTCGTCGAGTCAGAAACTCTGATCGCTGAAAGCTGTAATCTTGAGCTATCCACTCTGCCAGTCGGCTAGACATCACTTTAGATGCAACCTGTAAACATTTGTTATATTAGTGAATCATTTTCTCTAATATAATAAAAAAAGATGACGATAAAGCATTTACTGAGTCCATTGGGCAGCTGTCGAAGAACGATCTCAGCACTCTGATGGGAAGTTTCCTCTTTGGTACTTCTACCCTCTCTCTATACCACCTCCAAGCAATGGGGGAAAGAGGATCTGCAGGGGCAGGTATCTCACGAAGAAAAGGGGCGATGTCAGGAAAGTACTCGTAAGCCCAAGTCTAAAAAAAAAAAAAAAAAGAGAAGGTATCAGAGTTTGTGTATGTCAACATATATAAAGATAGGAGAAATGTTCTTTACATTACCTCCTAGAAGTAATACAAGCCACACGGAGTAATACGGGTATAGCAGAGGTCTGACATGTCGTCATACAACCTACACAGCATCATGCTAGCCCAATCGTACGTATGAAGCCGTGTCAGGTCAAGTAGGCTCTTCAGCACATTGAGACTCACTGCATCTTTCCTGTTTGATAAGAAAGAGCTAGCAAACAGGAGAAGCAAGGTAAACCTGGCCGTCTGGTCAGCAGTAAGGTTGCCTGTCTCGTAACCAGTGTAGATACCTGGCGCTTGCTCCACAAGCCACCTCCGCTGAATGCAGCGAGGCGCCTGATATCGAGGATAGTCAACCCCGATCAAAGTAATCATGTCGGCTGAAGAAATGTCCTGCCGCCAGTCATCATAGGACTCCACCATCTCAACGCCAAAGGGAATCCCAGAAATGATGGAAAAGTCAGTAGGCGTCATTGTCATCTCCCCCCAAGAAAAATGGAAGGTGTCAGTAGTAGGCCACCAGCGCTCGGCTAAAGCACAGATCAAATCCCGGTGGATATCTCTGCCCACATCTATAGCCCTCAAATGATGGAGGAAAGCAGGTCTGATAAGATCCCCCACTGGGTGCCCAGCATCAAAGATGTAAGCCGGAATAGCAACCATCGGACGCTCAGCTATAGATTTCTTGATCGTAGAGTTCTAAAAAAAAAAAAAATTCAAATTCAGAAAAGATGGACAAATTCAGAAAAGATTTAAGTTCTTTCCCCAGCCGGGTGTGGATCCCTAAAGGTTTATTTCTAAGTTCTTTACTAGAAATAATTACTGATGGCAGAACATAATGAAGCCTGGCACAGATCCTAATTCATTACTAGTACATGTAAAGGAAATGTTCCTAAAATTTATTTCTATGTTCCTTACTGGAAATAAATAAAATTCCTAAGCATGCATACTAGATGGACAAACGGGAATGTACTCACCTCATAGCAGCCGGTCCGAGAACTGTGCTTCTCCTCCTCAAGCAAAAGATTGCAGGGAGGGAGTGGGATTTTGAAGTCTTCAAAGCCGGTGAAATCCATCGTTGAAAGAAATTTTGAAAGAAGTGAAAGAAGATGAATGAATGAAAGCAAATGAAAATTGAATGAAATTAGCCTATTTATAGGAAAAAGCTGAAAACACGGGTCTTCTTGCACCTCGCTCAAAATTCGCTCTTCAGAAGACCACTGAGTTCCATATATCATTTTTATGGACCCCAGTGGGGGGGCAATTGTGAACACTCGAATTTTGAGGCTCGGAAAGCCAATTTCCTCAGACCAGGCCGGACCAGCGGGCAACGGTAAAAGTCCACCGAAAGTATGTCTTCATGGTGCTTGAAATGTCCGGTGCGACGCAAGGATCATGGATATGGTCTCGGAATAATTTTTGGAGGCCCGTGGCTCCCGGAAAGTCAGTTTTAGCAGAAGTAGCGCGAGTCGCGGTGGGCCAGGACAGCGGCCCAGCCGCCGCGACCGGTGGCCCGGCCGCCGTTCTTCCGGCGGCCCAGCCGCCGTTCACGGCGGCTCGGCCGCCGTTCACTCCGATTTTGCCTATATATAGGCTTCAGATTTTCGAAAAGATGGACTTTTGGGACTTCCGATGCTCAGATGCTGACGAAATTTTTATGCTTAAAAGTTTCTAATATTGTGTTGTAGAAATCAAGAATAATACTCAAAAGTGCAAGGAAATAAGATCTGGAACTTAGAAGTGGAAAAATTCTGATCAAGGTAATATCATAATTCATCTTTGGTCAATTCGAGCATATCATAAGCATTCTAATCTTCTTCTTAATTTCTTCTCGGTCAAAGACCTAATCTTTTTAGGTCTGAGGGCCTAACGGACTAATCAATCACCCTTTCGGCATTAAGCTGTAAATAAAATTAACTCTTTTTGGCACGGAGCCTAAATTGCATCTCTTCGGTACTAAGTACCTAAATGACTCAATTAAAATCAACCTTTGGCATGGAGCCTAAATTCCACTCTTTTGGTACAAAGTACCTAAATCTCACATCTTTGGCATGAAGCCCGACAATGCACGAAGCATACATACACACATGCATGAAGCATAATTTTCATCGCCTTTAAATAGGCCTTTCCGAACTACATGGGCTTTGATCTCCTATTCAAACGGGAGTATGTAGGCATATTTGGGATTCACCCCAAATAGCAAGCCCACAATTTACTAACAATCTGTCTCTTCTTTTCTTCATTCCTTTTAAATTTGTTCTTTTTGCAAGTTAGTCAAAAGCATGACATAGTCCCCGAATCCTCCTTGGGTTCGCAGATTAGAAGCCTTTACATTGGATGCATTATTGGAGTCAAACAAGGGTTTTCTTAGTTTTTCCCTTCGAACAAAATAAACTGAGTGGCGACTCCCGACAACGAGTGAACTTTCGCCCGGATCCTTTTCGGGCGGAAAACCGAGGTTCACACTCTTACTCTTCCAATACCAACATCAACCTAACTTCTTATTTTCAATTCAAAACCAACACCACAATCAATTAAATCAAACACACACCAACATACTACCATCAACACAACCCTACTTTCAAATATCAACAATCAAACTCATAAACAACTTAAAATAAAACAAGAGAATCAAGAGAAACTTGCCAAAATAATGAAACTTCTTGGATTTCCAACTTAATCTCTTGAAAACTCCTTTGAATTTAGGGCTTGGAAAACACAAAACTCACTCTTGCTCTCTTGCTTTGGATGGCCGGCCAACAAAAGAAAAGAAGAGAAAAGAAAGAACAAATAGAGACCAAGTCAAACTTCTCTTCTCTTTAAACCTCCAACAAGCAATCTAAATAGGAAATTACTTAAATACCCTCTTCTATTTATTTAATTCCATTTAGATAAATTCCATTAATTTTAAAATTACAAAATATCTTCTTCTTTTGACTTCCACATTTGACTTGTGTATATGTTGTATATATATTTCCATATATACGCACATATACACTTTGTCTTAAATTCTTTTCTCTTTCAAATTTAACATATACATTCAATCCAATTATAACAATAATATCAAAACTTCTAGGGCACACTTTGGGATATTACAGAGTATCCAAATCAAGTTTATGATCGAGTATTCGAATCCAATTTAGGATCAAGTATCCCAATCTAGTTTAGGATCGAGTATCCAAAGCCAATTCAGGATCGAGTATTTAAATCTAGTTAGGATCGAGTGTCCGAATCCAGTTAGGATCGAGTATCCCAATCAAATTTAGGATCGTATATCCAAAACCAATTTAGGATTGAGTATCCAAATCAAGTTTAGGATCGAGTATCCGAATCCAATTAGGATCGAGTATCCCAATCCATTTTAGGATCGAGTATACAAACCCTATTTAGGATCGAGTGTCCAAATCCAGTTAGGATCGAGTATCCGAACCCAATTTAGGATCAAGTATCCCAATCCAAATCCAATTAGGATCAAGTATCCGAATCCAGTTAGGATCGAGTATCCGAGTCTAGTTTAGGATCGAGTATCCAAATCTCTCGGGTCTAGAACCCAAATTTTCCTTAGGTCCAGAACCTAGAATTATCCTTGAGTCTAGAACTCGAATCAAGTCCAGAACCCAAATTTTCCTTAGGTCCAGAACCTAGAATCATCCTTGAGTCCAGAACTCGAACCGGGTCTAGAACCCAAATTTTCCTTAGGTCGAGAATCTAGAATTATCCTTGAGTCCAGAACTCGAACCGGGTCCAAAGCCCAAATTTTTCTTAGGTCTAGAACTTAGAATTTATCCTTGAGTCCAGAACTCAAACCCAGTCTAGAACCCAAAACCTCAACCATTTCAAAAATTAAGTCTTATTGCTTTTCACTCTCTTTCACTGAAGTTTCAGATTTTTCAAGCAGGGGGCAAACTGTAGACCCCTAATTTTTGACCCAGTCCGATCCAATATATTTTATTTAGTCCAAAATAATTTTTTTATTGCCTAATATATTTTTTTTTGGTCCAAAATAATTTTTGTTATCTTAATTAAATAATTTTTGCTTTAGTATTTATTTTTTATTAATAAAAAAATAAAAAAAAACAAATAAAAGTCAAAAAATAAAAATAAAAATAAAAATCGACGTCGGAAAAATCGACGATGAAAAAATCGTCGCACGGGCCCATGGGCATTTCGCCCGCAGAAGTGGCCTGCGGGCGAAATGGTCCCCCGCTCCTCGCCAGCGCATTTTTTCTTGCGGTAATTTTTTCGGCAACGCAATTTTTCTGACGCAAATTTTTTGAAACCTAATTCAATTAGGTTTCGATTTCCTTTTCTTATCAATATTACTTGCCGTGATTAATTAGGAATAAACCATACGAAACCTCTATAAATAAGGACCAAAGGAAATCAAATAATGGGGGGCCGAAAGGGAGAAAAATTGGACAGTGATAGGAAAACGTTGAAACCAAATCAGTGAAGGAAAAGGAGCAATTGAATTTGATTTTTTCTGGAATAGTAGGGACATGATTTAAGCAATTCAAAGGCAGCAACTGTCTTGGTTCTTATTCATCCAAGAAGAATTATTTTTGGAGAAACTATTAGAAAGAGGTATGTGTTAATTGTTGTATTTATTTTTTACAGTAGCTAAACTATGAAATTGTGTCTTTCAAAATAAAAACCCTAGGATTTTAATTTAGTTTTTCCAAAGTTAAAAACACTAATACGCTACTTTATTTTCCAAAAAGACTTAAAATTGTTATCTTTACCTCTTTAAAATCTTAAAACCTTAATTGAACATGTTTTTCAACAAAACCAAAATTTGATTCTGTTTCCTTCCAAAAGCTTTAAAAATATCTTTTCTATTTATGTAAACGTCAAATCACTTTGTTTAAACTTATAAAACCTCATGAAATCATCAAATTGTTTTTCCAAATCCTAAAATCAACAAATCACCCGAAACCCTAAAATCAAAAGCCTAAAAATCTAATTCAACTCCAAAACCTAAAATAATGAACCCTAACCTCCTTTAAAACTTTAAACCTTAATTTTTTTTTCTAAACCCTAATCATTTAAAATTTTAAAAACCATAAAAACATAAATACTTTAATTTTACACAGTAGCTTAAAAACACAATGAATAACCGTAACCCACAAATCAAAAGTATTTCAAAGTGTTCAAACCCTAGTTTCATGATTTCACCATTCAAATATTAATTTAGTTAATCAAAGAGTCTTACCAACCTTTTAAAACATAAAACCTTAATCTATTTTATTTCCATAAAAAAGTCACAGTAGCTTAATTTTATGAATTCCAAAACCTTAACACATGAGATAAAGAACCCTAAATGGAAACAGTAGCTATAATTTTGATTTTTATTTACCTTATTCAATTCCATATTTGATCATGCTTAGTTTTATTTCTTATGCTTTAATTTATTTAAATTCAATGCTTGGTTTATTTTATTTATCATGGATGGATGTTTACTTTTTATTGATATTTGGTACCTTTCATGAATGATTTATTTATTATGAATGGTTATTTACTTTTATCAATTTATTTAGATTTCTAAAGGTTGTAAGAGGTATGTTTCCACTTGGTGGGTACCTCATTAGTTAAATATCATGTAATTTAATTTGCTTTTCTATCTTAGAACTTATGTAAAGGGCATGTTTCTACCATTCGGTGGGTGTCCTGTAACACCCCTTCCCGACCTACATGTGTAAGCTGAGTAGAGGCGCCACACTAACCTAATGTTGCTACCAATTTTACTTAGTCAAATTTTAGTTCCGATTTTTTTTTACAAAAATTTTGCCATAGTTTCGCCTAAAAATTGAGTCCCAAGTGTCAACAAAACCGTTTTTTTTTTCTTATTTTTAAAAACATTTTACACAAACCAATGCAAACAAAATCATTCTCAGTACACTCCCAATAAATCCCCCTTGTAACCTCAACTACAACCTGCAAAAAGAATTTACACTTCTAGTGCAACATAAAATAAAGGTTTTGTGACAACCCCTATATTTAAATATTACACAGCGGAAGTTATAAAATATTTACATATTTACATACTAAACATTTCTTTACAAAATATAAAGAAATATACATGATTGGCAAGTCTGCTCTGATCTTTAAGCTCCAAAAATGGATTCAACAAGGTCTACTCTCACTTGGTCTTGATGAACTCTCGGGTTCAACTCTATCCACTCTATTACCTGCGCGATTAAACACTATCGCGCTAAGCCAACGACTTAGTAAGATAAAACATGTTAATGGTATGCTTAAATGTAATGCAATGCCACATATGTTATTGATAAGATCAACATCATAAATATAAAGTTAACACATAATTATGCATTTCACAAATCATAGTCATATGAGTATACCACATTTCAACATCTTTCCACATTCAACATTACTCAATCATACTCAATAACCAACATCTCATTTCATTAACTCATAACATTATTTAGGACATTCATATAACCTTGACACCTATGGGCCCAACAAGTATTTAATATGATATTCAGAGTTCAGAGTTACTGATTTGGTTCATAGTCACAATAATCACGCCCGTAGGCAATGTATATACATGTATCTCTATCCATGGATAGTGTAACAGACCCAGTCTCTTGGACCATCACTCAACACATATGAGGAGATCCTCAACCTGGCAAGACTGTTACAAATCATATATCTTATATTCACAATTCTCATAGTGTAACAGACCCAGTCTCTTGGACCATCAACTCAACACATATGAGGAGATCCTCAACCCGGCAAGACTGTTACCTTTCATCATTTCTTAGGCATGCCACCCAAATCCAGAACTCTGAAACTGAATAACATATTAAACAAACAATTCATTTATTATATAGTTACCATTTCCATTCTCAAATTCTCATCACATTTAGGCAAACATGCCTTCTTTCTTTCAATATCATCATCATAGCCAATCACAATGGCATTGTCTCATATCATGTCTTATTTGAATTATCATTTCAATTTCAATGTATATTATTCATGAAACACATAACCATTCACAATGCATAACATAACATTGTTCAATCTCAACAATGCAATTAGGGCAAAGAACAATTGATATGATTCATATGAATAATACATTCTGGTTTTAGACTCCATTTTATCCTTATTTTGAAAAATTGTATAAAATAATCTACTTGATTAAAAATTCTAAAATTTTTACAGAATTTAGTTTTGTATCTTAAAATAATTCCTTTAAAATTTCAGATCAAACTGAACACAAAATCTTGGTCAAATAGTTCACCTAACCAGACTGCCCCAATTGCCCTGCATCCTGGCAGCAGTTCTGAACTTTGTGAATTCCATAAATCAAATTCAATCAACGTGGTTCCAAATTATTTTTCTCAAATACTAGACTCACTAAGCAACAACATATCCAAAATTCAATTGGATATGATTTTTCTACATTTTATTAAAAATCCCGAAATATAGCTGTCTCAGTTAAGGTACCTGCTGGAACAGTTCTACTAAAAATAATCTTTCTAAACTCATAACCATTCCAAAATCGAATCAACATATTTTTCAGTCATTCTAGACTCATAGAGGCACAACATATCAAAAATTCACTTCAAGAACATTTTTCTATAATTAATTAAAAATCATACAAGTCACAGCCTTTACTAATTGTAAAACAGAAAAAGAATTTCACTAAACACAACTCATCTCATCATCAAACCAACAAACCCTAATTCCTTTCTCACACCACTTCAAAAGAATTGAAGAATTTAAAGAAAAGATCTTACCTTAGATGAAGAAATCCACAAATCTTTAACCAAAACCCTTGCTTCCTTCTTCAAATTGCTTCAAACCTCAAGATCACCTCTCTTTCTCTCTTGGTTTTTGGAGAGCCGGCACCTCTTGAAAGAAAGAAGGAAATGATGAAGACACAAAGTCAAATTTGCTTTTAATCTCCACCAAGTGATCTTATCCAAGCAATTACCAAAATGCCCTCAATCATATAACTAACTTTTTGTCTCATATAAGCCCTTATATGTAATTGCACATTCCACAAAAATATCTTCTTGCATTGACTCTTCCTTTGACCCATTTATATGTTATATATATCATCATATACACAACATATACATTTGTCTCTAAACCCTAAATTTCTTCTCCAAAACACATACAAAAACATTCTCTTCCAATTTCTTATCAACTTATCATATATACATAATTCAAGTGCAACAACACTAACACCAAGACTACTAGGGCATAATTAGGGATATTACAATTCTCCCCCTCTAGAAAGAAATTTCGTCCTCGAAATTACCTGAAATTAACTCTGAAATAACTGAGGATACTGGTCTCACATGGTATGCTCACTTTCCCAAGTTGCTTCCTCTCTTGCATGATTCTTCCACAGAACTTTTACCAAAGGCACATTCTTATTTCTTAACTCTTTTACATCACGTGCCAAGATAGCAACTGGTTCCTCTTCAAATGTCAAGTCTGGGCTCACTTCAATAGATTCAAATGGCAACACATGAGATGGATCCGACCTATATCTCCTCAACATAGAAACATGGAATACATTATGAATACGATCCAACTCAGGTGGTAAAGCAAGTCGATACGCCACTGGCCCAACTCTTTCTAACACTTCATACGACCCAATGAAACGAGGACTCAATTTTCCTTTCCAACCGAACCTCAAAATCTTCTTCCAATGAGACACTTTCAGAAATACCTTATCTCCAACATCAAACTCTATATCTCTCCTTTTCAGATCTGCATAAGACTTCTGTCGGTCTGAAGCTGCTTTTAACCTGCCTCGAATCAACTTTACTTTTTCTTCAGTTTCTTGAATCAAATCAGGACCAACCAACTTATTATCTCCAAGCTCATTCCAACAAAGAGGTGTCCTACACCGTCTGCCATACAATGCTTCAAACGGTGCCATACCAATGCTGGATTGGTGACTGTTGTTGTAAGCAAACTCCACAAGAGGTAAAAACCTATCCCAACTTCCAGAGAAATCGATGACACAGCTTCTCAACATGTCCTCAATAATCTGTATCACCCTCTCTGACTGTCCATCCGTCTGTGGATGAAAAGCAGTGCTGAAGTGCAGTCGAGAACCTAAAGCACTATGCAAACTCTTCCAAAATCTGGAAGTAAACCTGGGATCTCGATCAGACACTAAAGAAGTTGGAACACCATGCAGTTTCACAATCTCATGGATATACAGCTCAGCCAATCTCTCCAAAGAGTAATCCATTCGAACCGGAAGAAAATGAGCTGTCTTAGTCAATCTATCCACAATCACCCATATGGCATCATGCTTCTTTTGTGTCAATGGCAAACCAGACACAAAATCCATTGTTACTCTTTCCCACTTCCATTCTGGCACTGACAATGGTTGAAGCAACCCGGTTGGAACTTGATGCTCTGCTTTAACCTTCTGATAGGTGAGACATTTCGATACAAACTCAGCAATGTCTCTCTTCAACCCCATCCACCAATAATGCTGTCTCAAATCATGATACATCTTCGTATTACCCGGATGCATAGCAAACATTGACTGATGAGCTTCTTCCAAAATGACCCTTTTCAAATCAGCATCATCGGGTACACACAATCGGTTTTTAAACCATAGGCTCCCATCACTTTTCACAACAAAATCTCTAGTCTTCCCATTCTTGCAATCTGAAATAATCTTCTGAATCTTCATATCAATCAACTGAGCCTCTTTGATCTGATCTAACAAAACTGGTTTCAAAAGCAACTGTGCCAACAATGCACCATCATCACAAGGTATAAAACTGGCATGCAATGCTCTCAACTCAACAAGCAACGAGAGCGAGTAAACTGTTAAACCAGCTAAAGACTTCCGACTCAAAGCATCAGCAACAACATTTGCTTTACCTGGATGATAGTCAATCAAGCAGTCGTAGTCTTTAATCAATTCTAACCATCTCCTCTGACGAAGATTGAGTTCTTTCTGGACACCCAAATACTTCAAACTCTTGTGATCAGTGTAGATGAAACATTTCTCCCCAAACAGATAGTGGCGCCAAATTTTCAATGCAAACACAATGGCAGCCAATTCCAAATCATGGGTCGGATAGTTAAGCTCATGCGGTTTCAACTGTCGAGATGCATAAGCTATAACTTTACCTTCCTGCATCAACACACATCCCAAACCACTATGTGAAGCATCACTATAAATCACATATGGTTTGCCTTCTACAGGTAAAGTAAGAACAGGCGCTTGAGTCAACATATCTCTCAACTGCTCAAAGCTCGCCTGACACTGATCTGTCCACAAAAACCTCACTCCCTTACGAAGCAATCTGGTGAGTGGAGTAGCTATCAAAGAAAATCCTTTCACAAACCGCCGGTAATAGCCTGCCAAACCTAGAAAACTTCTAATCTCTGTCACAGACTTAGGTGGACTCCAATTCAGAATAGCTTCAACTTTACTTGGATCAACTCTAATGCCTTCTGCTGAAACAATATGTCCGAGAAAAGCCACTTGATCCAACCAGAACTCACACTTCGACAATTTAGCAAACAACTGCTTCTCTCTCAAAATCTGCAACACAATCCACAGATGCATATCATGTTCCTCCTCATTCCGCGAATACACCAGAATGTCATCGATGAAGACCACTACAAACTGATCCAGATAGGGCCTAAATACCCTATTCATCAAATCCATAAAAGCTGCAGGTGCATTCGTCAGACCAAAAGGCATAACTAAAAATTCATAATGCCCATATCTGGTCCGGAAAGCTGTCTTCGGAACATCTTCAGCTCTGACTCTCAGCTGATGGTACCCTGATCTCAGATCAATTTTGGAAAACACAGCTGCACCCTTCAACTGATCAAATAGATCATCGATTCTAGGCAAAGGATATTTATTCTTAATGGTCACTTTGTTCAATTGCCTATAATCGATACATAATCTCACAGTACCATCTTTCTTCTTCACAAATAGCACAGGAGCTCCCCAAGGAGAAACACTGGGGCGAATGAATCCTTTGTCCAACAACTCCTGTAATTGCACTTTTAACTCCCTCAATTCTGCTGGTGCCATTCTGTAAGGAGTAATCGAAATAGGAGTGGTACCGGGCAACAATTCGATACCAAACTCCACTTCTCTCTCAGGAGGCAATCCTGGCAACTCCTCGGGAAAAACATCTGGGAACTCAGCAACTGTGGCAATGCTATCAATGGGAGAACCCTTTACTCTAGTATCTACCACATGAGCAAGATAGGCTTCACATCCCTTTCTAATCAACCTCCTAGCTGCAACAGCTAAAACAAATAAGGAGGCTAGCTGTTCCTGCTCATTAGATACTATCACCTCTCTACCATCACCAGTTCTCAAAGAAACAATCTTCTTCTTACAATCTACCACAGCTCCATGTCGAGATAGCCAGTCCATGCCTAGAATCACATCATATTCCTTAAATGGCATCTCAATCAAATCTCCAAGGAACTCCTCACCTTGCACCCTCACTGCACTATCTTTATGCACTTTACTAACTATCACACTATGCCCTAGAGGATTTGTCACCAAAACATCAAATCCTAGGGACTCAGCATGCATATCAAACACAGGCAAAACAGATGCACTAATATAAGAATGGGTGGATCCGGGATCAATCAAAGCAAGTACTGCAGTATCAAATAAAGAAAAAAGTACCAGCTATAACTGCCGATGCATCCGGCTGCCTTTGCATAACATATATCCTCTGGGAAGATCCAACCTCCTCTGGTCTACTCTCCCTGGATGTAGCACCTCCTCTAAAACTGAACCCTGGTCTACCTCCTCGGCTGGCACCTCTGCCTCCTCTGCCTCCCCTCACACTAGCTCGAGAAGTAGCAGAATCAACTGGCATCTGCTCCTGCCTCTCAGGACAGTCTCTCACAAAGTGGTCAGGTGATCCACACCTGAAGCATACCCCTGATCTACTATGCCTCCAACAAATGCCCCCATGTCTTCCACCACACTGGTTACACACAGGTAAGGTGGATCTTTGAACTCCAGGAGTAGGAGCACTCGCTACTGAAGCTGCAGGTCTAAATCTCTGCCTCTGGAACTGCACTGACCTACCAGCTGATCTTTGACTTCTACTGACCCGAGGAGCAAAGCTTCCCTTACCTCTTTTAGCAGAAGAAGACTCTGCCTCAAATTGGGGCCTTCTAATCCTAACCTCTTCCTCAGAAGCAGCTGCAATATTCTGAGCTTTCTCCACACTCCGAGCTGCTGCCACAAGCTGAGAAAAATCCTGATACCGAGAACCAGCCACATGGCACATAAGAGAGGGCCTCAACCCCTCCTCAAATCTCCGGCATCGATCTATCTCATCCGATATAATGCCCCCGGCATACTCACTCAACCGGATAAATTCAACCTCATACTCCGTCACAGTCCGGTTGTTTTGCTTCAAATCTAAAAACTCTCTCTTCTTCCCATCTTTATACTCCCTCGGAGTATACTTCAATTCGAACTCCCTCAGAAAATCTGCATAGGACAATGTTGGGGGATCTTCCATAGAATGGGGCACTGTCTTCCACCAACTATAAGCATCCTTCTGCAACAATGATCTTGCATAATCAAACTTTTCCTCTGGAGTGGCTTGCAATTGTACAAATATTCTCTAAACTTTGTCTAACCATTGCTCAGCCACAACTGGATCAGTAGTACCTATAAAATCCTCTGCTCCAAACTTCCTTAGTTTATCATATTGCCTCACTGCTACCAAAGGCTGTGGGGGTGGTGGTGGTGGCTGTGGTTGCACTGGTGCTGGCCTCAAAGCCTCTATCACATGCCTAACCCAAGCTGGCGGAACCTCCTCCCCAGCTGATCTCCCTGACACCGAAGCAGGTGCCTCCTCAACACTAACAACCCTAGCAGGGGCAATACTTTCGGCACTACCCTCAACCGACTGTCGTGAGTGAGAATCCATCACAACCTAACACTGCAAACACAGCAGATTATATCTTATTAAAGATCAGAGACTGCCAATCTCAAACGTATATGTTATTCAAAACCACTTTTTAAGTAAAAATAGTCTTTTTATTACATTTTACCTAGGTTGAGAATCTCAAACCTAGGCTCTGATACCAAAACAATTGTAACACCCCTTCCCGACCTACATGTGTAAGCTGAGTAGAGGCGCCACACTAACCTAATGTTGCTACCAATTTTACTTAGTCAAATTTTAGTTCCGATTTTTTTTTTACAAAAATTTTGCCATAGTTTCGCCTAAAAATTGAGTCCCAAGTGTCGACAAAAACGGTTTTTTTTCTTATTTTTAAAAACATTTTACACAAACCAATGCAAACAAAATCATTCTCAGTACACTCCCAATAAATCCCCCTTGTAACCTCAACTACAACCTACAAAAAGAATTTACACTTCTAGTGCAACATAAAATAAAGGTTTTGTGACAACCCCTATATTTAAATATTACACAGCGGAAGTTATAAAATATTTACATATTTACATACTAAACATTTCTTTACAAAATATAAAGAAATATACATGATTGGCAAGTCTGCTCTGATCTTTAAGCTCCAAAAATGGATTCAACAAGGTCTACTCTCACTTGGTCTTGATGAACTCTCGGGTTCAACTCTATCCACTCTATTACCTGCGCGATTAAACACTATCGCGCTAAGCCAACGACTTAGTAAGATAAAACATGTTAATGGTATGCTTAAATGTAATGCAATGCCACATATGTTATTGATAAGATCAACATCATAAATATAAAGTTAACACATAATTATGCATTTCACAAATCATAGTCATATGAGTATACCACATTTCAACATCTTTCCACATTCAACATTACTCAATCATACTCAATAACCAACATCTCATTTCATTAACTCATAACATTATTTAGGACATTCATATAACCTTGACACCTATGGGCCCAACAAGTATTTAATATGATATTCAGAGTTCAGAGTTACTGATTTGGTTCATAGTCACAATAATCACGCCCGTAGGCAATGTATATACATGTATCTCTATCCATGGATAGTGTAACAGACCCAGTCTCTTGGACCATCACTCAACACATATGAGGAGATCCTCAACCCGGCAAGACTGTTACAAATCATATATCTTATATTCACAATTCTCATAGTGTAACAGACCCAGTCTCTTGGACCATCAACTCAACACATATGAGGAGATCCTCAACCCGGCAAGACTGTTACCTTTCATCATTTCTTAGGCATGCCACCCAAATCCAGAACTCTGAAACTGAATAACATATTAAACAAACAATTCATTTATTATATAGTTACCATTTCCATTCTCAAATTCTCATCACATTTAGGCAAACATGCCTTCTTTCTTTCAATATCATCATCATAGCCAATCACAATGGCATTGTCTCATATCATGTCTTATTTGAATTATCATTTCAATTTCAATGTATATTATTCATGAAACACATAACCATTCACAATGCATAACATAACATTGTTCAATCTCAACAATGCAATTAGGGCAAAGAACAATTGATATGATTCATATGAATAATACATTCTGGTTTTAGACTCCATTTTATCCTTATTTTGAAAAATTGTATAAAATAATCTACTTGATTAAAAATTCTAAAATTTTTACAGAATTTAGTTTTGTATCTTAAAATAATTCCTTTAAAATTTCAGATCAAACTGAACACAAAATCTTGGTCAAATAGTTCACCTAACCAGACTGCCCCAATTGCCCTGCATCCTGGCAGCAGTTCTGAACTTTGTGAATTCCATAAATCAAATTCAATCAACGTGGTTCCAAATTATTTTTCTCAAATACTAGACTCACTAAGAAACAACATATCCAAAATTCAATTGGATATGATTTTTCTACATTTTATTAAAAATCCCGAAATATATCTGTCTCAGTTAAGGTACCTGCTGGAACAGTTCTACTAAAAATAATCTTTCTAAACTCATAACCATTCCAAAATCGAATCAACATATTTTTCAGTCATTCTAGACTCATAGAGGCACAACATATCAAAAATTCACTTCAAGAACATTTTTCTATAATTAATTAAAAATCATACAAGTCACAGCCTTTACTAATTGTAAAACAGAAAAAGAATTTCACTAAATACAACTCATCTCATCATCAAACCAACAAACCCTAATTCCTTTCTCACACCACTTCAAAAGAATTGAAGAATTTAAAGAAAAGATCTTACCTTAGATGAAGAAATCCACAAATCTTTAACCAAAACCCTTGCTTCCTTCTTCAAATTGCTTCAAACCTCTAGATCACCTCTCTTTCTCTCTTGGTTTTTGGAGAGCCGGCACCTCTTGAAAGAAAGAAGGAAATGATGAAGACACAAAGTCAAATTTGCTTTTAATCTCCACCAAGTGATCTTATCCAAGCAATTACCAAAATGCCCTCAATCATATAACTAACTTTTTGTCTCATATAAGCCCTTATATGTAATTGCACATTCCACAAAAATATCTTCTTGCATTGACTCTTCCTTTGACCCATTTATATGTTATATATATCATCATATACACAACATATACATTTGTCTCTAAACCCTAAATTTCTTCTCCAAAACACATACAAAAACATTCTCTTCCAATTTCTTATCAACTTATCATATATACATAATTCAAGTGCAACAACACTAACACCAAGACTACTAGGGCATAATTAGGGATATTACAAGTCCTATCTAGGCATGTGATGTAAGGACATGTTTCCATCTTCGGATGGGTGTCCATTTATTTGTTTTTTTTGTTTGGACATTGCTTTGATTTTAATATAATGATGCTTTCTTTTTATTGTGTGTAGTATGGATAATATTGTTATATTTAAGAATTTTATAATATTAAGACCTGTAAAGGAGGCCGATTCCAATGAACTGGGTGTTGTGGGGGTGGTTGGCCATTTCTCACCTTCCCCACACGTACCCAACTTTCCAAACCCATTAGGGGGTTAGGGATTCCTTAGGAATTGAGTCATCCACCCCTTTCTTTTTTCCGGCCCATCCGGGTGGCGACTCCATTTTCCCCGAACTTAGGTTCGTGTTCTCTAAAGCCCCGAGCCTAAACAGTGCCGAAGTCGTAAGAACCATTCCACCGGGAGTGGGGACAAAAATCCCTACTCACACATTGGTATTTCCTTATTAAAATAGGATTAGGACACTTTATTTTCCTATAAATACTAGAATTAAAAAAAGAAAAAAATGGAGAGAACACAGAAAAACCTTAAAGAAGAAGAAGAAAAACCCTAGAGGTCGGGAAATGGAGATTAAGAGAGATTAAAAGCAGAAATGGCAAAAAGAAATTAGCAAGAAGCAGACATTCATCTGTTATTAAAGGTAGCAACGCTGCCTTTGTTCATTGTTCATCCAGAAGTCAATTGTGGAGGAACCAACGAACGGAGGTTTGATTTAATTCTTTAATTTATTTGAATTAAGAGTAGTTTCATCCTTGAGTTACAACTTATTTGAATATCCAGTATGTACATTCCCTTCTATAAATATCATTAGAAGTTTGAAGATTAAGAAGTTGTTTAGGTTCAGTAATTAACTTAAACCTTGTAGTTTTGATTATTTGATTTAAACAACATGATTTGAGTTTAATGTTTGTATAACCACAAGATTATCAAAACCCTAATCTAATTTCCTAGTTGCTAGAAACCCTAATCTGATTTCCAATTTTCCAAAACCTTAAATCATTTTATTAATTCCCAAAACCCTAATTGTTTTCTTAATTTTCCAAAACCCTAAAAGATTTTCTAAATTTTGAACCTAAATTTATAAAATCTATTTTCAAAATTCAAAACACCAATGCCCTGATCAAATTCTAAAATATTAGAATTCTTTAAATTCCAGAAAACTTAAAACCCTAAGTCCACTTGGTTAATTCCCAAACCTAGACCCAAACCCTAATTCCAATAACTTAATTCCTAAACCCTAGTTTCATAAAAAATTAAAATTTCTTAAACCCTAAATTTCATAATCCCAGCAACCTAAAAAAAACCCTAAACCCTAAATGATGAAACCTCAATTTAAAACCCTACGATCCAAAACCTAAGTTCCAAAAACCCTGTTCTAAGATGAAAATTCTAAATTTATATATTTATTACATTATTTAATTTTAGATTTAATTATGTAGTTTATTATATGTTTTGATGGTTGATTTATTTAATTTCAATGCTTGATTTACTTAATTTTATTTATTTGATTTACCATGGATGGATATTTTCTTTATTATTATAATTATTATTTGTTTTAATATTAAAATTGTAAGAGATATGTTTCCACTTTGTGGGTACCTCATTAATTAATTTCTATGTAATTTAAATTGCTTTTATATTTTGGACCAATGTAAAGGACATGTTTCCACCTTTCGGTGGGTGTCCTATTTAGTTTAGACACGAACGATGTAAGGACAGGTTTCCATCCTCGGATGGGTGTTCATTTATTTGCTTTGTTTGGACATTGCTTTGATTTTAATATAAAGATGTTTTATTTTAGTTATTGCATATAATATGGATAATATTGTTATACTTAAGAATTTTATAATATTAAGACCTGCAAAGGAGGCCGGTTCCAATGAACCTGGCGTTGTGGCGGTGCTAGGCCATTTCTCACCTTTCCCACACGTACCCAACTTTCCGAACCAATTAGGGGGTTAGGGATTTCTTAGGAATCGAGTCATCCACCCCTTTCTTTTTCCCGGGCCATCCGGGTGGCGACTCCATTTTCTCCGGGCTTAGGCCTGTGTTCTCTAAGGCCCTGAGCCTAAACAGTGCCGAAGTCGCAAGAACCATTCCACTGGGAGTGGGGGCGAAAATCCCCGCTCACACCAAGGTTCCAAGGGCAAAAAATGCATTCATGCATACTAGCCATGTACATAAGTTCAAAAATGAACAAACTTATACTTGCAATTATATGCATAGTCCATTGAATGTTAATAGAAAAGTGCACAAATTTAGAACTTTATATCAATGCACATATTGCATGAAATTTGGACATAATAGTACTTTTTGCTATATTAGGAAGGCTCATCTCAAGCTAGAGGATCCTTCTTCTACTAACTACCAAGGACCCAAGTTCATTTGGGTACCTAAGAAAAAATGAACATCATTGTTTTCTAGGTATGACTAAAATCTACTATCAATAAAAACACATGGCTTGTGGATAGTGAATGCTCACGGCATATGACAGGAAATGCAAAGCTCTTTACAACTCTTACTTACAAGCTTATAGGTAATGTCACTTTTGGAAACAATGCTAAAGGTAAGATCATTGGTATTTGTTCCATTGGCATACTTGGTAAAAATTTGATTTAAAATGTATGGCTTGTTAATGGATCGAAACACAATTTGCTTACTGTAAGTCAATTATGTGATAAAGGATATGATGTAAGTTTTGACTCCAAAGGATGCAAGGTTACCAAATCAAATGGTGAAATTGCATTCAAAGTAGACAAAATTAGCAACATATATAACATTGACATACATTCCAATAATGCATTTGAATGTTTGATTTCTATTAATAATGATGTTTGGTTATGGCATAGTGTTTTATTAGTTTTTGTTATAGTTTTGTGTCTTGTTTATTATGTTAATTATTGTTTTATTTAGGTATTTCGTTAGTTTTTATCGGTTTGTCTAGTGTTTTCTTTAATTGTGTAGTTTTAGTTTATTTTTAGTTTTATGTCGTTTTTGATCTAGTTTTTAGTTTGTGTTTATGTTTTATCGGTTATTGTTTATTTACTTCGTGTTTTAAGTTTGTTTTGAGTTTTGTGTTAGGTTAAAACAGGCAAGGAAATGAATTGAAGATGAAATGGGCAGTAGCTGACACAGGCAGAGGACACGGCCAAGTCACTGGCCGTGTCCCATACCAAGATTAAATTGAAGACCAAGTCCCAGTAGCAGACACATGCAAGGGACACGGCCAAGTCACCTGGCCGTGTCCCTCCAAAGAAGCCCAACACGGCCAAGTCACCTTGACTTGGCCGTGTCTCACTTGATTCCAATGGCAAAGACGAAGCAAATTTCACAGAGGTAGACACAGGCAAGGGACACGGCCAAGTCATGTGGCCGTGTCCCTCAAACATGGTGCAACATGGCCAAGTCAAGCTCCACTTGGCCGTGTCACTCAACAAGAAGAAAAGAAGATCAAAAGGCAGGCAGTAGCGAACACTGGCAAGGGACACGGCCGTGTCACCTGGCCGTGTCCCTCCAAAGGACACTCACACAGCCAAGTCACTTCTGACTTGGCCGTGTCCCTCATGTTCCAAGCCCGCATCGGATTTTTAACGCGTACGATTCATATAAAAGGAAAAGAAAGTTAGGGTTTGGTGGTGACGATTTTGGGAGAGCAAAGTTCAGCCGTCTGAGAGAGATCTTAGGGTTTAAACATTTGTTTTCTTGGATTTTTTATTTTACTTTGGATTAAACTAGTTTAGATTAGATTGTTCATGCCATTGTTTCATCCTTCTTGCAAGATTCGATCAAGAGATTCATCAAAAACTTCAAGGAGATTGTAACTTGGTTTTATTCTTAAACTTTGCCTCTTTAGTTTCATTGAAATTGTGTTTATGAACATTATCATGTCTAAATTGATTTCTTTGATTATTAATGAGATGAGTATGCTTGATAACATCATGAACTAATTTAATCTAGTCTAGGGTTTGTATGGATTTGCTATGAATTGTATGAATTGGTTATTCTCTTAACTAATAATTTCTTTAGCCTTTATTGAATGAAAAATTGTTACATATAATTGATTGGCCACCAATTGTGTGTTTTAGGTATTAGATGATGGATTGAGAGATGAAATCTAATGCTGGAACAATTCAATTAAGGACTTAGGTGAATTAGAGGTATAACCTATTAAAAAGATTGTTTCAATTATAACGAGATTAGTTGTAAGAGGTTTGAATGCGAGAGCTTACTTCCTAGACTCAATTAATTAAGTTGTTTGAGATTTAATCTTAGAAATTAAATTAGTTAAGTGGAATAATCGTTCATACATATGAGTAGTAAAGAAGTGCAAACCCTAGACTCTTTTTATCAAGTGAATCAAAACATAAGCTATTATTTATTTTTATTTGTTTTCAACTTAAATCAATCTTCTTCATTATTTTGCAATTTAAATTACTTCAATTACTTGTTACTTTTAATTTGATAATCAATTACCCACTTTGGCTTCCTTGAGAGTCGACCTTGGGGCGATCACCTTTGCTACAGCTACCTCGTATACTTGCGAGTGACGCTTTGTGGTAGAGTTAATTCGAGCGCAACAAGTTTTTGGCGCCGCTGCCGGGGAAGCTAATTGGCGTAATTGTTTTAAAAAAAAATAATAATAAAAATAAAAAAAATATTTCAGATTATTTTCATTGCTTTTCATTTTATTTTATTTGTCTTTTGCTTTTGATATTTCTTTTTCTAGAAATTTTTGTTTATGCAAGGCAGGAGATCACTTGAAGGAGAACTGCATCCATTCATTCCAGAAATTCAGAGAGTAAAAAGGAGCAGAGAGGAGTTTGAGCTCTTCACAGGATTTGATACTTCAGAGGAAGACATTTCAGATTTTGAGTTAGAATCTGAAAAATCTGTAAAGATGGCTGAAGAAAGGCAAAGAACCATGAGAGATTTTGCTAGACCTGTAATTGGGACTTCCACTTCTTGCATAAGACTGACAGATGCAGCAAGGAACTATGAGTTGAAGAACATTCACTACAACATGCTGCCATCATTCTATGGAGTTCCAAATGAAGATCCTTTGAACTTTATTCGGGATTTCTACTCCACCCTCAACACTTTTCCTTTGGGAGGACTAACAGAAGATCGGTTGAGGATGAGATGTTTCCCTTATACTTTGAAAGATAGGGCAAAGAGCTGGCTCATGATGTTGCCTGAGAACTCACTGACAACTTGGGAGCAAGTTTATAATAAATTCATGGGCAAGTTCTATTCACACCAAAAGACAGCTGAGTTGAGAGGGAAGATTGCTACATTCTCTCAGTTTGAAGGAGAGCCATTTCATGAGGCTTGGGACAGATTCAAGATGCTATTGATCCAGTGTCCACATCATCACTACCCACTTCAACTCCTTAATCAGTTTTTCTATGATGGTCTCACCCAGCAATTTCAGAACACTGTTGATAATGCAGCTGGGGGAGCAATGGGAGAAAAGACAGCTGATGAGACTTATGAGATTTTTGAGATGTTGGGAGCTAATTCTCAACAAAAGAGTGTAAGGGGAAGAAGCAAGGGGGTGAATCAACTGGAAGCCAATACTGAAATGGTTAGTCAAATAGCTGAGTTGACAAGACAGGTTCAGATGCTAAACATGAAGAACAATGTTTCTTCATCTACTCAAGAAGTGTGTGGAATCTGTGGGACATTTGGGCATGGAGCAAATATATGTCCCTCTGCATATGAGACTTTTGGGAATGAAGCTGAGCAAGTTAATGCTATGGGGGGATTTCAATCAAGAGCCAGGAATGATCCTTACTCTAACACTTACAATCCTGGCTGGAGGAGTCACCCCAATTTTTCTTGGACAACAAATAATGCTCAACAGCCTTTCCATTTGCTCCAGAGACAGAACCAGCAGCAGGGTCAATCCTCAAATCAAATGCAGCCTAAGAGAGATAGTTTGGAGGAAAGTTTACAAGCCTTCATCAAAGTCAGTGCTCAAAACCAAGAGATGAACAACAAGAGACTGGATTCCTTAGAAGCATCTTTTAAGAAGGTGGAGACCCAAGTGGGGCAACTTGCACAACAGATGCAGATTCAACAAAAGGGGAAGTTCCCAAGTCAACCTGAGCAGGCACAAGCAGTGACTGTTCTTAGGAGTGGCAAGGTAATTAAAAACAATGTTGAAAATAATTCTGTGAATGCAGGTGAGCAAGAGAATAAAAAGGAAGGAGATCAAGAGAACAAAGGTGCTGAAGAAAGATTAATGGAGAAGACCCCTACACCAGATTTGCACAAGGCAAGCAATCCATACAGGCCACCTATACCATTCCCTAGCAGGTTGAAGGATGATAAAAAAGATAATCAGTTTTCAGATATCTTCAACATGCTATCTAAGGTAAGTATTAATTTACCCTTACTTAAAGCAATTAAGAACATGCCGGCTTATGCTAAATTCTTTAAAGAACTGAATACCAAGAAAAAAAGGTATGAGCCGAATGAAAAGGTGATAGTTTCTGAGGTAGCTAGTGCTGTTTTGCAGCATAAACTACCTCCTAAGCTAAAGGATCCTGGAAGCTTTATTATTCAAATTGCTATGGGGAATGGAAAATGTACTGATGGCATGTGTGATTTGGGAGCTAGTGTGAACTTAATGCCTTACTCTGTGTACCTTGACTTAGAATTAGGGGAACTTAAGCCAACAAAAATGGTGCTGCAATTAGCTGATAGATCTCTTAGATTCTCGAAAGGGGTTATAGAAGATGTGTTAGTTAAAGTAGGTGGTTTGATAGTACCTATGGATTTCATTGTTCTTGACATGGAGGTAAGTAATTCTTCACCATCTGCACACACCATTCTGCTGGGTAGGCCTTTTATGGCGACTACAAATACTTTGATAGATGTTAAGAATGGAAAATTATCAATGACTGTTTTGGGACAAACTGTGGAATTTTCTATTTTTAACACTTCTCCTATTCCTACAACTGCTTTATATGAGGTTTGTTCTTTCATTGATTGTGTTGATGTAGTTGTTTCAGATGTTTTCTTGCAGACAGGTTCCTCTGACAAATTAGAGCTGGCATTGACTTTGGATAGTGATTTGGAAATTTTTGATGCAGAAATAGCCAGTTGTCTTGAGACCTTAGGAAGTGCTGAAGTAGAGGAGCTTAAGGAGGACCCAGTTTGTGAGCTTCCCACCATTCAAAAAGAAGAGAAGAACCCCTCACTAGAATTAGAGCTGAAAGAGTTACCTAAGAACCTGAAATATGTGTTTTTGAGAGATCACAATACTTTACCTGTGATAATATCTAGTGAACTTAGTGAAGGGGAGGAGATGAGGTTAGTGAGTGAGCTTAAAAGATTGAAGAGAGCAATAGGATGGGGATTGAGTGACATCAAGGGTATTAGCCCTTCTATGTGCATGCATAGAATCACTTTAGAAGAGGGAGCTAAACCTGTGAGGGAGACCCAAAGGCGACTTAACCCAAATATGAGTGAAGTGGTTAAGAAGGAAGTGCTCAAATTGCTGGATGAAGGAGTAATTTATCCAATTACTAATAGTGAGTGGGTGAGCCCAGTACATGTAGTTCCTAAGAAATCTGGAATCACTGTGGTGAAAAATGAGAATAATGAGTTGGTTCCTACTAGGACTACTACTGTGTGGAGAATGTGCATTGATTATAGGAAGTTGAACAATGCTACAAAGAAAGATCATTTTCCTCTTCCTTTTATTGATCAGATGTTAGATAAACTTTCTGGACACTCACATTATTGTTTTCTGGATGGCCTTTCAGGTTACTATCAGGTGCCAATAGCTCCAGAGGATCAGTCCAAGACAACCTTTACTTGCCCTTTTGGGACTTATGCATTTCGACGTATGCACTTTGGCTTGTGCAATGCACCTGCAACTTTTCAGAGATGCATGATGTCTGTCTTCTCAGATATGATCGACGATTTTATTGAGGTATTTATGGATGATTTTTCTGTTTTTGGTAATTCTTTTGATAATTGCCTCGATAAACTTGTTCGTGTGCTTGAGAGATGCATTGAATGTAACCTCACTTTAAGTTGGGAAAAGAGTCATTTTATGGTTACTCAGGGCATTGTCTTAGGTCATGTGGTGTCGAGTAAAGGGATTGAGGTGGATAAGGCTAAAATTGAATTGATTGCTAAGTTACCCCCACCTACCTCTGTTAAGGGAATAAGAAGTTTTTTAGGGCATGCAGGATTTTACAGGAGGTTTATTAAGGATTTTTCCAAAATAAGCCAACCATTGTGCCATTTATTGGGGAAAGATGTTCCATTTGAATTTACAGCACAATGCATGCAAGCTTTTAATTCCCTTAAGGAAAAATTGACTAGTGCACCTGTGATTGTAGCTCCTGTCTGGTCTTTACCTTTTGAAATCATGTGTGATGCATCTAATCATGCAGTAGGAGCTGTTCTTGGGCAAAGGGTTGATAAATACTTGAGAGTAATTTATTATGCCAGTTTAACCCTGAATAGTGCACAAATGAATTACACCACAACTGAGAAGGAAATGTTAGCTGTTGTTTTTGCTTTAGATAAATTTAGAGCATATTTAATTGGGTCAAAAATTATTGTGCATTCTGACCATGCAGCTCTTAAATATCTTTTAACAAAACAGCATGCTAAACCACGCTTAATTAGATGGGTGTTGTTGTTGCAAGAGTTTGATTTCCAAATCAAGGATACTAAGGGTAGTGAGAATGTTGTTGCTGATCATCTATCCAGATTACCCTACTTTAGTGAAAATCTTGCATCTGATAGCATTCATAAAAATTTAGAAGCATTTCCTGATGAGCATCTATTTGTGGTGATTAATGCCCCTTGGTTTGCAGATATTGCTAACTATCTTGCTTGTGGTATTTTGAGATCTAACATGTCCTTTCAGGAAAAGAAAAGGTTTCTACACTTGAGTAAGTTTTATTTTTGGGATGAGCCTTATCTATTCCGGATATGCAAAGATGAGATAGTTCGCAGGTGTGTAGCTGAGGAAGAACAACTAAGTGTTCTTCAATTTTGTCATGACCTTCACTGTGGGGGTCATTTTGGAGGAAGGAAGACTGCAGAAAAGGTGCTTCAAAGTGGTTTTTACTGGCCTACTTTATTTAAAGATGCTCAAGACTACTGTAAGCACTGTGATCATTGCCAAAGAGTAGGTAACATTGGGAGGAGGAATGAAATGCCTCTTCAGTCATATATTGTTGTTGAACTGTTTGATCTGTGGGGAATAGACTTCATGGGTCCTTTCCCCAAGTCCTTTGGTTATGAATACATTTTAGTTGCTGTTGATTATGTTTCAAATGGGTGGAGGCAATCCCCACCCGTACTAATGATGCTAATATTGTTGTTAAATTTATGAAGGAAAACATTCTTAGCAGGTTTGGCACACCAAGGGTGATAGTCAGTGATGGGGGGAGTCATTTTTGCAACAGGCTTTTTGAGAAGTTAATGCATAAATCCGGTGTGAAGCACAAGGTGGCAACCCCATACCATCCACAGACTTCTGGACAAGTGGAAACATCCAACAAGCAGCTGAAAGGAATTCTGGAGAAAATAGTCAACACATCTAGGAAGGATTGGGCAAGCAGATTGCACGATGCACTATGGGCATATCGGACTGCTTTCAAAACTCCTCAAGGTATGAGTCCATATCGATTGGTGTTTGGAAAAGCTTGTCACTTACCAGTGGAGTTGGAGCACAGAGCATATTGGGCAATCAAGACTCTGAATTTGGACTTGGACAAAGCAAAGAGAGAAAGATTTCTACAAATTTCAGAGTTAGATGAGCTGCGGAATGAGGCTTATGAGAGCGCGAGAATTTACAAGGATCGCACTAAAGCACTTCATGATAAAATTATAGTGCGAAAGACATTGAGTCCAGGTATGAAGGTTTTACTTTTTAACTCACGACTCCGTCTTTTTCCAGGTAAACTCAAGTCTCGATGGAGTGGTCCTTTCGAGATAACACAGGTATATCCTTCTGGTGCAATTGAATTACTTAACTCTAGAACAGGTGAGACTTTCAAAGTGAATGGACAGAGAGTTAAGCCATACAATGAAGGATTTCAGGAAGTGAGGGTCATTGACAGCACTTTGATTCATGATCCCTAGGCCTTGCATGATGTCCAGCTTTATGACATTAAAGAAGCGCTAAATGGGAGGCAACCCATCGGTTTGCATTTATTTTTCATAGTTGTAATTTTAAGTTTAACAAGTTTTAATTTATGTTCGGTTTCAATAAATGGACTGTGCTTTGATCATTTTTTTTTCTTTACTTTATGTTTCATGGTGTTTAACGAAGAAAGGTTTGCAAAATTGTTGAAAAAAAAGTGTTTAAAGTTAAAAAATGGCAGAAGGTGACACGGCCAAAGGACTTGGCCGTGTCACACACTGGACACGGCCAAAATTCTTTAAAAAAAAATGGAATTGAACGATTTTGAAATTTTGCACAGACTTGGACACAACCAGGGGACACGGCAGTGTCACCTGGCCGTGTCCCCCAAAAACTATGAGGCACGGCCGTGTGCTCTACACTTGGCCGTGTCCCTTCACTTTCACACACAGACACGGCCAAGTCAGCACTCACACGGCCGTGTCCTCCAATTTTTGCCTTTTAAAAGCCCGATTTTGCCCAGTTTTATTTCATAAACCCCTAACTTTTCTATCTTCTTCTCTCTCGCTCTCTCGTTCTCTGCAACACCAAAACCCTTGATTTTTATTTTCAAAACTCCATCTCTTCCATTAAAACTTCAAATTACTCCAACAAAACTTGAGATTATCACTTAAAACTTGCTCTTTACTCATATTATTTTGATTTAATTCAGTTTTGGGTGTTAATTTCTCAGATTTCATGTCGCCAAGAACTAAAATTGTACCACACCGCAAGAAGAAGAAATCTGGTGCCGAAGGAGCTTCGTCATCCTCCTCAACTTTATCTCTCAAGAGGGCAAGTCTTTTGGCTCGGGGTTTTTTCCCCACAAGGTATGTGAATGACGAATCTCTAGATGCTTTGCAAATGAGGACTGCTTTTTATAGATATGTGCAATATCTTGGGTGGGAGACTTTTGTTTCATTGAGACCTTTGGAGTTTGAGGAGCTCACCCTAGAATTTTTGACAACTCTTAAGGTAGAAAGGGATGATAAGAAAATTTGCAGGAGATTGATGTTTAAATTAATGGGTAGATCGTTTGTGCTCACTATTGATCAGTTGAATGATATCTATGGTTTTCATCAACATGGGGAAAGATCGATACCCAAAGATTTTAGACAACAATTTGCTTGGGGTGCCTTGGGCTCGGGTACTTATGTGGCCAAATCGGCCAAAGCATCTAAATTGCGGAACCCTACTTTGAGATATTTGCACAGGTTTATGTCATGTGGGTTCTTTGCAAGGAAGGAGAGCCTGGGTGTGGTTGAGTCGAGTGAGCTATTTTTCTTGGACTGTGTTTTGAATGAGATGAATATTAGTGCCGGCTATTGGTTAGCCGATGTTTTTGATACTGCAGCTAATAAGAGGAGGGGGGCTATTTGTGTTGGAGGATTGATCACTACATTAGCAATAGCCCTTGTTGAGGATTTTGACCCGAGCACTACTCGGATGACTCGAATTTTGGGTAATGATTCCTTGGACTTAGCTACCCTTGAGAAGATGCACATGGTGGTACATAGGAGAGGGACTTTTGTGATGCCGTCAGCTGAGCCTGAAGCACCGGGGGATAGGCAGAAGAGGGCCCGGGTCGAAGAGGAGTCTGACTCAGATTCTCTTGACTTAGATGAGGATGCTCCAGTTTCAGAGAGTCTAGAGATACTTCGGAGGATTGAAGCCCTGGAGGGCAAGGTAGATCGATTGGAGGGAAAGGTAGATGGACTGACAGGCACGGTGGACCGAAACCATATTGAGATGTTGCAACAGATGGATCAGATTAACAGCAACCTTGCCAAAATCCTGAGTCTTCATCCCTTGGCTGCATCATCTTCCCGCCCGCCTTTTCCTTAGACTTTGTGTTCCTTGCTTTATTTTATTTAGTGTACTTTTGTTTTATGTTTCGTTTTTGTTTTTCATGTTAAAACTTTTGTGTTTGGATATTTTATTGTACTTTTGTTATAAAACTTTTGTGTTTGTGATGGAAAGCTAGGATTTTGCCTCACCAGGTACGATGGAAGACAGGTTGTCCTTTAACTCTTTTTATTATTCTTGTTTTTCATTGAGGACAATGTCAATTTTAAGTGTGGGGTACTCTTTAAGCTTTCCTTTAATTCTTGTTTTGCTTATTGTGGTTGTTTTGTTTATTGTGTTTGTTGTGCATGGTATAATTGTTGAAAATTTATTGATCTTTTCTTTGATTCTAGCATTATAGTTGAGACTTTGGTATCAGCATAGAAATGAGCATTTGAATTCATTCGGGATTAATTTTCGCATTCTGCAATTCATGACATATAAATCTTTGTGAACCCACCTATGTGAGTTTTGAGCCTCACAAAATTTGATATTTTTGTCAATTGATTTTCTTTTCTTAAGTGTGCACCTTCATGATGTTGCATCTCTAGAGTTTGCTTTTGCATACTTATTGAACTCACATTATGATTTAATCTCAAGTTTTAAAATGATGAAGGCGAATTAGGTTAGCCCCTTTAGCTTAAAGAGACTTCCCTTTATATTGATTTCCTTAGTGAGCCAAGTTGAGCCATTGACCGTTTCTTGTTTGATTAACACAATTCTCAACTTAACATGTTCTTATTATCATCATACCTATGCATTAAGGAATGGAGTTGTATGATTAGACAATAGGGTAGTTTATTTCAAGTGTGGGGTAAGTAAAAAAAAATATATATATATATATATGGAATTCCTAATTGAGGGTTGAAATGCATACTTTGCATATTGTATTTGATTAAGAGTCATTATTCTTTTCCTCTACATTTTAAGCTAGATATTCCATGTAATTTATACTTTGTATATATATTAAAAAAATAATAAATAAATAATAATAAACTAAAAAAAAGAAAGAGGAAAAAGAAAAAGTGAATATAAAAAAAAAGAAATATATATATACAAAGTTCATATATTTTCTAGCCTTAGAGGAATTTTGACTCATGTACTTTTCTTTAGTATGCAAGTATGTAAGATTATTAAGGGTTGGTGAGTATGCTATTTGTAGGAGTTATGAATTTCTTAGCAAGAGTAGTGTCTAATTTAGATACTCCATTTCTTAATGCTCCAGCTTAAATGTCTTTTCTCACACCTTACCTTAGCCCCATTACATCCAAATAAAAGACCTTCGAATTATTTCTTGAGAAAAATCAGTGAGGGAGATTGGATAATTAAGCAAGTTTATGGCAGTATGCACTCATGAGTGGTATGAGTGATTAACCTTTGAAATCGAGTGAAACACTTAGATGATAGATAAGATTTGTATGTCGGGATTAATGAATGAGTTAAGAAATTCTTGATTGAAGGAAAGTGTGATTATTTATGCTATCTCTTTAAGTATTTTATCTATATGCTGGAATTTTAGTTAAGGTTGTTTGAGTTTTTAATTTATGCCATGTGAATTTGCTTGAGGACAAGCAAAGTTTTAAGTGTGGGGTAGTTGTTTTATTAGTTTTTGTTATAGTTTTGTGTCTTGTTTATTATGTTAATTATTGTTTTATTTAGGTATTTCGTTAGTTTTTATCGGTTTGTCTAGTGTTTTCTTTAATTGTGTAGTTTTAGTTTATTTTTATTTTTATGTCGTTTTTGATCTAGTTTTTAGTTTGTGTTTATGTTTTATCGATTATTGTTTATTTACTTCATGTTTTAAGTTTGTTTTGAGTTTTGTGTTAGGTTAAAACAGGCAAGGAAATGAATTGAAGATGAAATGGGCAGTAGCTGACACAGGCAGAGGACACGGCCAAGTCACTGGCCGTGTCCCATACCAAGATTAAATTGAAGACCAAGTCCCAATAGCAGACACATGCAAGGGACACGGCCAAGTCACCTGGCCGTGTCCCTCCAAAGAAGCCCAACACGGCCAAGTCACCTTGACTTGGCCGTGTCTCACTTGATTCCAAAGGCAAAGACAAAGCAAATTTCACAGAGGCAGACACAGGCAAGGGACACGGCCAAGTCATGTGGCCGTGTCCCTCAAACATGGTATAACACAGCCAAGTCAAGCTCCACTTGGCCGTGTCACTCAACAAGAAGAAAAGAAGATCAAAAGGCAGGCAGTAGCGAACACTGGCAAGGGACACGGCCGTGTCACCTGGCCGTGTCCCTCCAAAGGACACTCACACGGCCAAGTCACTTCTGACTTGGCCGTGTCCCTCATGTTCCAAGCCCGCATCGAATTTTTAACGCGTACGATTCATATAAAAGGAAAAGAAAGTTAGGGTTTGGGGGTGACGATTTTGGGAGAGCAAAGTTCAGCCGTCTGAGAGAGATCTTAGGGTTTAAACATTTGTTTTCTTGGATTTTTTATTTTACTTTGGATTAAACTAGTTTAGATTAGATTGTTCATGCCATTGTTTCATCCTTCTTGCAAGATTCGATCAAGAGATTCATCAAAAACTTCAAGGAGTTTGTAACTTGGTTTTATTTTTAAACTTTGCCTCTTTAGTTTCATTGAAATTGTGTTTATGAACATTATCATGTCTAAATTGATTTCTTTGATTATTAATGAGATGAGTATGCTTGATAACATCATGAACTAATTTAATCTAGTCTAGGGTTTGTATGGATTTGCTATGAATTGTATGAATTGGTTATTCTCTTAACTAATAATTTCTTTAGCCTTTATTGAATGAGAAATTGTTACATATAATTGATTGGCCACCAATTGTGTGTTTTAGGTATTAGATGATGGATTGAGAGATGAAATCTAATGCTGGAACAATTCAATTAAGGACTTAGGTGAATTAGAGATATAACCTATTAAAAAGATTGTTTCAATTATAACAAGATTAGTTGTAAGAGGTTTGAATGCGAGAGCTTACTTCCTTGACTCAATTAATTAAGTTGTTTGAGATTTAATCTTAGAAATTAAATTAGTTAAGTGGAATAATCGTTCATACATATGAGTAGTAAAGAAGTGCAAACCCTAGACTCTTTTTATCAAGTGAATCAAAACATAAGCTATTATTTATTTTTATTTGTTTTCAACTTAAATCAATCTTCTTCATTATTTTGCAATTTAAATTACTTCAATTACTTGTTACTTTTAATTTGATAATCAATTACCCACTTTGGCTTTCTTGAGAGACGACCTTGGGGCGATCACCTTTGCTACAGCTACCTCGTATACTTGCGAGTGATGCTTTGTGGTAGAGTTAATTCGAGCGCAACACATAGATGACTAGCACATGCAAGTATGGATCATTTAAAATGCTTTAGTGAAGGAGAACTAGTTGATGGTCTCCCTAAAGTTAAATTTGACAAAGCTAGAACATGTGAACCTTGTCAACTTGGTAAGTAACATAAAAGTTCATCCAAATCTAAAAATGTTGTAAGCACTTCTAGGCCACAAGAACTCATTCATTTTGATTTGTATGGACCAAATAGAGTTGCTAGCCTAGATGGCAAGTTATATGCATTTATTATTGTTGATGATTACTCAAGGTTTACATGGGTAAATTTCTTAGCTCAAAAGAATGAAGCTTTAATCATTGCAAAATATTTGCAAAAAGAGTTCAAAATGAAAATGGCTATGTGATCACATCTATTAGAAGTGATCATGGAAAAGAATTTGAAAATGAAAACTTTAAAAACTTTTGCAATGAATTTGGCATATCGCATAACTTTTTAGCTCCTAGAACACCACAACAAATTGGTGTGGTTGAAAGAAAAAATAGAACATTGGTTGAAATGGCTAGAACAATGCTCAATGAGTATGATTTAGCATCTTATTTTTGGGTGGAAGCCATTAATACTGTTTGTTATATTTCAAACCGAGTCTACGAAAGGCCTTTGATAAACAAAACTTCTTATGAGCTATGGAATGGTAGAATACACAAAATTTTATACCTTAGAGTATTTGGATACAAATGCTTTATATTGAACACCAAGGATAATCTTGGGAAATTCTCATCCAAATCGAATGAATGCATATTTTTAGGATACTCATCTTCTACCAAAGCTTATAAGGTATTTAATAAGGAAACTATAGCTGTTGAAGAATCAATGCATGTTGTTTTTGATGAATCTTCTAAATTTGATCAAAGAAAAGGTAGTGCTCTTAATGATTTTATAGGTATAAATGATCAACAAGAAATGATTGTTGCTCCAAGGAATAATCATGATGAACAAGAAAAAGGAAACTCAAGAGTTACACTAGAATTGGGAATACAAGAAGGATCATCCAAAAGAACTCATCATTGGCAAAACTTTAAAGGGAGTAACTACTAGATCTAAATTTAAACATTTAGATGTTAATATTGCTTTTGTCTTTCAAATAGGGCCAATGACCATTGATGAGGCTCTTAGTGATGAATGTTGGGTGATTGTAATGCAAGATGAACTCAATTAATTTGAGAGAAATAATGTGTGGGAATTTGTTCCTAGGCCTAAAAACCATCCAATTATAGGATGCTAATGGGTATATAGGAATAAGCTTGATGAAAATGGCCTCATTACTAGAAAAAAAGATAGATTGGTTGCCAAAGGGTATAACTAAGAGGAAGGCATAGAGTATGATGAGACTTTACCCTCGTTGCTAGATTAGAAGCTATTAGAATTTTGCTTGCTTTTGCATGTCACATGAATTTTAAACTCTTTCAAATGGATGTTAAGAGAGCATTTGTAAATGGCTTTATAAATGAGGAAGTTTATGTTGAACAACCTCCTGGTTTTGAAGACTATAAACTCTCCCAAATCATGTCTTTAAACTCACCAAGGCACTATATGGATTGAAACAAGCTCCAAAAGCTTGGTATGATAGACTTAGTACATATTTGCTTTAAAATGGTTTCTCAAAAAGAAAAGTGGATACAACTCTTTTTGTTAAAAAAAATAGGCACAACATTTTAATTGTACAAATTTATGTTGATGACATTATAATTGGTGCTACTAATGAATCTTTGCGCAAGGAATTTTCTTCTTGTATGACTAGGGAATTTAAAATGAGCATGATGGGTGAACTAAAATTATTCCTTGGATTACAAATTAAGCAATGCAAATATGGGATCTTCATCAATTAATCCAAGTACACAAAGGAACTTATCAAGAAATTTGAAATGGGTGATTACAAGACTAGCAAGACTCCTATGAGCACATCAGTGAAACTTAAAAAATATGAAAATGATAAGGTAGTCGATAAGAAGAAATATCAAGGTATTATCGAATCTCTACTCTACTTAACTGCTTATAGACCTGATATAATGTATAGTATATGTTTATGTGCTAGATTTCAATCTTGTCCTAAAGAATCACACTTGAATGCCATTAAACGAATTTTGAAATAGTTGAGTGCTACACTGCATTTAGATCTTTGGTATCCTAAAAACACATCATTTGATATTTTAGGTTTTTCAGATGCAGACTATGCTGGTAGTCTTTTGGATAAAAAAAGTACAACCAGAGCATGTCATTTTCTTAGTGATTTCCTAGATTCTTAGTTTGGTATGAAACAAATGTCGGTTGCTTTGCCAATAGAGGAAGCCAAATATGTTACGGCATGTTTTTGTTGCAGACAAGTTTTATGGATGAAGCAACAATTGCTTGATTATGGAAAAGTGTTTGATCATATTCCTATTAAGTGTGATAACACTAGTGCCATTAATCTATCCAATAATCCAATCCAACATTCTAGGACTAACACATATAGATATTAGACATCATTTCTTAAGGGACAATGTACAAAATCAAAATATTATTTTAGAATTCATTAATACGCATAATCAACTTGCTTATATCTTTACAAAACCCTTGAATAAAGATAGATTAAACTTCATTAAGCATAACTTAGGCATTATTGATGGAAGCTCATTGAATGAATAATTGTTGTAGTGTGTCATTTCTGATATGTTTGTAAGGTTTTATCATCATTTAAAACACTCAATTTTGATCATACATCATTTCCACCAAAACCTATCTTTCTCATTTCTTTCTATTTTTTTCTTTGTTAAGTGTGGTCTCCCTGCCTATGATCGTGGTCGCGTGTCCACTGGACAGATTCCTACGAGATGACCTTTCAGCAAGCAGTCGAGCAGAGATAATGGACAGTAGCGAGAATTTAAAAAGTCTCGATCATTATAGTCTTTCTCTCACTTCTCAAGTGCACCTCTTTGTATAAGGGTCGCCCAACAACATTTTGCTGGCACCCCTATGGAAACAGGCGATCGCGCATTATACACTCTGCATAAAATTTTTTAAACTTTCAACATGTGTCAGGTTGCGTTTTTCCAATCCAATTCCTAACAGCCGTAAATGGCATTTTTTCCATGTTCTCTCTATTTAAGACCACTCAACATCAGTTACATACTTCTTTAATCACTCTAAACATATAAACTTCCCTCTAAAACATCAAATCATCAAAAATCTAACTCTCTCTAAAGCATACTATATTTTTTTTCCAGTTTTTCATCTCTCTTACTCTTAATGGCTTCTAAGAAGAAAGTGACTTCCAAGGGAAAGGGAAAGGGAAAGAAACCTTTGGATACAGTCATTAGAGAACCACAAGAGGCTCTTCCCTCTCCTCCACCACCTAGAAGAGGTGAGAGAATCCATAAACCATCAAACCACTAAAGAAGACATTAGATATGCTATGCTCAAAAGGAAGAAGATGGAGGGAACCAAAAGCACTTTTGGAGGCATGCTTTCTGCTCTTAACATCAAGGAAGAAATTGAGAATTCACTGGATGTTCTTGGGTGGAGGAAATTTATCTTTCCTGAAGAGGTAGGTTACCCAGCCTTAGCAGAGAATTTTTGATGTCTCTTCAAATTGAGAAGAGTGCTAATTCTGCCCCTACGATGGTATGGGATTAGATTTAAGTTGTTTGATCAATATCATGCCCTAATCCTAGAGGATTTTGGTAGGATTTGGGACTTTCCTGTAGGTGGAGCCACTTCCTACAATGACATAGCCTTCTCTAACCAAACCCTCTCCACTTTTTGGCAAGAAATTTATGTGGAGAATTCTTTTGAAAAAGAATCTAAGGCTAGACACATTAAATTCCTCACACATTGGGTATTTCATAGGATCATCACCTATACAATTCATCAAAGGGATGATGGGAATGAGAAAGTTACCAAAAGGGACTTGATCTTCTTATATGCCTTTACCCACAACATCCCAATGAACACGCCAAAATTACTAATTGACACCCTCTATCACCATGCCACTATAAGGTCAGAAATCTTCTTTCTTTCCTCTCATATTACCCAAATATCTAGGCACTTAAACTTGCTAAATGATCTTAATCTAGCTTCCTTAAGGAATCCATTTGACCTTGCTTCTAGTGCCATCACCATAGAGTACTTAAGCATTCTGGTTGTGTTATAAAAATTGATGGTTCTTATGTCTACTTCTTTGGAAAGAAAGGAGTGGTAGATAGACATAAGAAGAGGCCAAGGTATACCATAGAAGGTGAAGGAGACTCTATGAAAGTTGCTACGGGGATGCCTCACAAAGCTTCAACCTCAAAACCTAGCAAAGTTAGCTCTCCAACAAAACTCATTCTTAGGGCTATCAAATCTCTCTCCAAGAACCTTTCTCACTTCAAAAGGGATGTATCCAAAAGGTTTTAGCACTTGAACAAGAGAATTGACCTCATATCCCATATGCACCATGATCTTTATGACATGGAAGGCAAGATGGACTTGCCTCAATGTGATCTAAATGAATGGGATGCGAGTGATCATCAAGAAAGTCCCTTTGAAAAAGAATCCTTGGGAGATAACCTCAACACCAGTTCAACCAGCAGTGTTCCTGCTCCTCTTAATAAGGGCAAAGCCCCAATGGTTGAGGAAAAGCAAGAAGAAGAAGAAGAAGAAGAAGAAGAAGAAGAAGAAGAAGAATCTCATTAGTCCTGTTATTTTTCTTTTTTTATTGTCTTGTTGTTTTCTATTTTGTTGTTATGTTTCTTCTATCTTACTTTGTTTTCATGTTTATGTACTCCATTTTATTTTCAATGAACATCTTAGCCTTCTTTTATTTTCTCTTTTTGCCTTTTCTAAAGGGGGAGTGATACCATGGAAATGGTGAATAGATGATGATAGATGCATGAAGCATGAATATATGCATGATGAATTTGATAATGCAATATGCAAATCATTTTGGACAATGCATATATTTAGGGTAAGTTTAAGAGAATCTAAAATCAACAAGTTGTTAACCTAAAACCAAAGATTTCATTATATTGTTTATCCTTTATCATCATTTCATTTGATTGTCAAAGTCAGAAAGGAGGAGATAGTTAGCCAAATAATCTCAATTTTTATCCTTGACACTTAAATTAAATGATGAATTTAACATGTTTTTAAGACACTTGTTGCAGGACTAGGTTGCTCAACATTTTGTCTGAACAGGGCTAGGGTACCCTTACTGATTTGAAGAACAAGTTTGATCATAATAAGGTTCGCGGTCAGAATCTCATCCTCAGCCACGACCGCTAAAAATAACTAGCAACCATCCTAAGGATGGGATGATCGCACCTCAAATGACTAAATCTCCAACACTCATAGTAGGAAACGTGGTTGCCAGGATGGTCTAAGAAGCAGCCTTTCTGCACTATGTCACTACCATTCCATACATTGCATGATCGTCCCCTTAGTTTGAGAGAAAATCATAAGGAATGGCAGTAGTGTTCACGACCTCAAGTGCATTCAAATGTTCGATGCAAGATTCCCAATCCGAACGCTATTCATTACCTAGTGTGACCGTTATTCGTTAACAAAGCACATCACAAGACTTATAAAGGTTAGTTGGACCAAATTTGCTATATTTACCCCATGAAACATTTTGTAAATGGGTAATTTTTTTACTGTATTAGCCTAAGAAACATACTTTCTTTTAATTTACAACAATTGACAATTAAATTGTTAGAGTGTTTTGGGTGTGAGCATAAAAAACCAAAATTGTAAGTTTGAGTGTGAGCTTGGAAATACTTAGGTTGTGAGAGTGAACCTGGGAAAACTCTTGTAAGGGTTGTGATGATTGGTCTCAAAACATTATAAAGTTTGGTGTGAGCTTGAGAAAACACCAAGTTAGAGTTAAGCTTGTAAAAACTCAAGAATAGTGGAACCTTAACAAGTTGTTATGGAAGTGGATGTAGGATTGAGGTAATACAAACCACTATAAATCTCTTGTATTCAATCTTCTACTTTCTACTTTATATTCACCTATATCTTCTACATTTCTTGCTTGTAGATTTTTGAAAGTGCCATCAATTCTCAAACAACCAATTCACCCCTCCCCCCTCTTGGTTTCCATCTTAGGACAATAAGCTAATATGATCAATTGAGTTGATCACATGTAAAAATGCAGAAACATGATGATAAATGTGATGAGAATATAAGAGTGTGGTTGGATGATGTGTGTTTGTTTGCCCTGCGTAATTACTTGTTCTAGAATATTAATTGTGGCACTATTAAGTAGGCATGTTAACGATATGTCATGACATTTTATACACATTTGGGTGAGATACAATGGTTCAAACTCTTTATGTTGAGGGGATGCACCTTTGTGTGGTATGATATGCCACTTAGATCCCCGGTGTCGATAGGAGACATGCCTTCGAGTAGTATTATATGACACTTAGATTTCCAGTGTCGTAATAGATCAAATTAATATTTCGGGAACTTAGATATTATGTAGGGATTTATTAGGCCCAATGTGTGTGTTTATGGAATGTTGTTATATATATTATGATTTGATGGATGATAAATGAGTATTACATGGCAATGGTATTAAATATTTTATATGATAATGAGCGTTTAAAAATTATTGTTTGTGTTGGTAGTATGTTGTTTTGAGAGTTATGGAAGCACACATTGATTTTATAAGTGCTTTATATTATCAAAGTATGTACCACTGAGCTATTAGCTTAGTGCGATTGATTGTATCATGTAGGTGATAAGACTGCAGATCAAAGTGGTCCGAATTTAGATTGAGATTTGGAGTTTAAGTTTTGCCATGAGACCAACCTTGATGGTGTTGCATACATATAAACTTTTGATTATTATATATTTTGTTTTGCATATTTTAATCACACCATATGTATTTTAAATAAGTTTTAGGGATCTTATATCATATATGTACTTAAAATGAGTAATATTTTAATTATGGAAACTTTGGTTGTAAATTATTGAATAAGAGGATTTGGAATGTAATGTGATTTTGGGAGTGTAAATTTTTATTGCAGATTGTGTTTTATTTGATTTTGGGATTTAACAAAATTACAGACAAAACTTTGGCGAAAGTTTCTCAGAGATTTTCTTTTTTAAATTAATCAAATTATATTTTTACTATAATTATTCAATTGCAGTAAATACATTTATAATATTGTATTTTAATAATATCAATTGAGAGTGTTTCCACTATTAATTATTATAGTACTCTTGTATTTTATATGTGTACTCTATGTATACAGAGTATATGTATTGCATGTATATAGGATGTAAGGGTGTTATAAGTAATTCTATCTTGGGTAGGAGTTAGTTATAGTACCCTTATCGCCACCTTCACCATGAGCAATTCCCATGAGGAGGGCTTTAGTCTCTCTAGCTCTTGTACCCATAAAAATTTCTCTAGGTTCGTTAATTCGAAGATGTGTGTTTTGGTTCTCCACTTAGGTTTCTTTTCCTTTATCTTGCACATTTTTTTAGGAGTCGCATCATCTAACCCAGCTAAGTCCCAAGTTTAATATGCTCACCCCTCAACTGCTCAAAATTACTATATTGCTCCTCCTAGAAAGTATCCTATCAAAGATTAACCTCATTCTCAAGAGAGGTAATCCTATCTAACTCCTTTACTAAAGTTTCATCAACTCCAGTGCCCTCACTGGTGATAGGGTTTTTCTATTTATTAGTCATCTTGCTCGTGTTTATTACTTAACAGAGGGTTAGAAGAAGGAAAGAAGTTAATGAACAAAGACTATAATTAGTTCGATAACAAGGGATAGAGGGAAGAGAAGAAGAGAGAAAGAAGAGGAAAAAAGGGTAAGAAGTTATTGATATTCTCATTGATGCCCCTTTTTAGAATATTTACATCCTATATGCTAACAATTTAGCTACCAAACTAAAATGACATAAGCCACTCAAATTCATCCTCTCTATAGTGTATAATTTCATTCCCTGCCGTTCTTCTCTTTTTTATCCTATCTTTGCTAATCATGCCTTAATCATCACTACCTCACTCAATTCTAGCTCATGCTAATTTCTACTAATTCTCTCTATTACCCTTCCTTCTCCTACCATATGTAGCAACCATATACTAAATTCTAACCCTTAAATTAAAATTTACACAATGTGATTAATTAAATAAACATAATAAACTATACAATATAAGTAAAATGCATCATGGGGCTAAGGTTAATAATAATGTGTAATTTATAATGATAAATGTTTTTAATGTACAGTTTTGGAAGGAAAGAGATGGGAAAACCCTCTAGCCAAAAAGAATAAGGTGCAATATTCTTAACTTAAAGGTAAGTGATGATCCAATGTGATTCTAGACTGATATATGTTCAAACTACTACTACTTAACTCTTGTTTAGCAGTATCTTAATTTTCTTGCTACAGTGATTACTTGCTTTCCCTATTTGTGCAATTATTTGCTTATGGCATGCTTCGTAATGGTATTTTTAGTTACTAATGTATTTATTTCTGGAACTCATTCAATTGTTTGGCCATTTGTTATTGATTTTGCTTGATATTTTTTAGTTGAGCTATTTTTTTAGACTCTAACACTATGACGTAACTCAGATCTAGTGTGGGGTAAACCATTGGATGGTGTACACTGAGTTCTTGTAACACCACATGACTATCCTATCAGAGAACTATCAGAAGATGCTACTCAATACCTATCAATTCTATATATCCAAATAAGTTAAACTTTTAAAAAAATAAACCTTTATCTAATTTAAAGTCAATTCTAAAATCAATATGACAATAAATTTTTGGTAGAATTTTCTCTGTAATATTCACTGCTAAAATTCTCTACAACTTAACACCATATGCAGGAAAAAACTTCTAACTTCCTCTTAATCATTCTTAACTCCAATTACTCCATTTTATCAACAATCGATCACAGTCCAAATTAAACATCATACATTATATCAACATGTATAAAGTTATACATGCATTCTCCAAATAAATTCTTATAATCCAAACAGAAGTTCTAAAATAAATATGAATCCCACCCAACATTTTTAATATGTTTACAATCCACAGCTTAACTATTAAGTATACAACTATCATATAATTAATTTACTACTATGTGAATTGTATTCATGTATAATACAAAATATCTTCAAAAAGGACTCCTTTTTCTACGGTTGATCTTTGACCCCTAAATCTTCAATTGTCAATTTTGATCCAATCTGTCTTCTCTACATGTCAAAAAAATCTAGCACGCTATGCATAATACTTAGTGGTTCTCATACATACATAATTTTCTATTTAATATTATAAGTAATTTGTTACACTAATAAATTAAACATATTTAACTATTTACATTAACAATTATTTTATTTTCTTAAGTTAATGCTAATGTTCAAATAATGTGATCATTTCTTTTTAATTTGGTATAAACTTATTACTACTCCTTTTTTTTAAATAATAATGATTTAGCTGAAAACCACTTGATTATCTTGGCACGTTAAAAATATTACTTAGTCACTTAATTATCACATTCATGTAAATTAATACAAATGATTATTGTCTAACTCGATTAATATAATAAATTTATTATTATCTTACTTCACTTTGTAAAATTGTAAAATCAATTTAGATTTTAGGGTCAATTTGAATAATTCACCATATAAGTTTATTTAACCATTTTGTTATGCACAAAATAGTTTAATAATTCAATCAAGCATTATTAGCTATTTTTAGCTACAATTAACATTTTTAGGGTTTTCTTATTTCTTACTCAAGCTCTTACAAGAGTTTTTAACACTATTTAAACAATCAATAATATTCTTTATTCATTTATATGCAAATCAGACATGAAATATCATTATATTCATAACATATATTATATCTTTAAGTACATGCATGGATCTTAATCCATGCTATAAAATCACATCATCACATAAAATTACATCATAATATATCATTAAATTTCTTATTTTGCATGTAGCATCAAAATAATATTTTATGTAACTTATATTATGCTACGTCTTGCATAGAAAGATTACTTCGCATATACACATTTTTAAAATACTCAAAAGAATTTAAATTGATCTAACTCATACTAAATTAATTCAAATTAACTTATTCAAAGTTTAATAAGTTCAAATTCAACTTAAATAAATAATAAATATTCATATTACAATTATTTACCATAATGTTATTGGTAAAAATAAAAGTGACACTTTCATGTTCAATTACCAATATAATGCATTATAAACAATCTCAATGCACTTTTCATTTATTTCAATAAATTTCACTTGTTTCATTAAATTTCACTAATTTTGCCATCATATACTAAGTTTAAAATCCTAGGTTTAGATAACGGACTCAGTAATAACAATTAAATGTCCAGTAATATGTCAGTTAGTATGGCTAGTGGCTTAGTAATGGCACAAATATCTAGTAAAATTAATGACATATAGTGTATAGTAACTGTATAGACGTCCACCCTCTAGCTAGCTATTTTATCCGATAACTAGATTTATCACCAATAAAATTTAGGTAATTCATTTATTTCTCAATTTCAGATAGTTTCACAGTCGATAATAATAAATTTTACCTTTAACAATATTTTAAAGCAACAATTCATTTTCTCATTAATTAATTAATATTCAAACTTTAACAATTCAATTAAATAAATTTTACTTCGATTAAACCTAATATATTTTTGTCTTTATAATCCTTTAGCAATCAATTTACTATTCATGCATGTTTTGAGGATATATGCATATAAAATTAGTTTCAATCAAATGTCACAAATAAAGTAACATTATAAATTACTTAATACATATAGGAATATCATTATATACATGTCCTTTTTTTTGCATGTATCTCAAACATTAAGATAGCATTATATATCTTATTGCATACTTTTTCTCATTTAAAAGAATACTTTCAATCAACATCACATATTAAAATAATACTATACAATACCAATATATCACTTTCATGTGTTAAACATGCATAAACTAGTACAAATTAACCAACTTTAGTCGTATAGCAATTTTATCTTTTCAAACTTATTTCACATTCAACTTATGATAATTAAATTTCAAATAGACTCTAGTTTCCCTTAATTAACTCTTTCTAAACATATAAATTTCATAAATTATTATCATCATTCTAAGAGTGTATATTCTATGTATGTACTATATATACATTATGTATATTTCCTCTTCAAAACTATCTTTTTTTTAAATTCATAATTATACTACTTCTCTCTAATTATTTGACAAACAGTAATAATTCAATTTATTAAACACATTCACATATAATTTATAAATTATCTTAAATCACCAAGTGGTGTTGCTATTAGGTATACAGTAGGTATATAGTATGTATATCTAAACATTGTTTATATAATTTAACTACTATAACTTATTTGATTCTTCACCAACTAATATATATTCACCCTTTAATGATACCAATAGTTAAATTATTCTTTAATTAGAATCAAACACATTTCATTTAAAACATATTCATCAAGTATTCTATAAATAATCACTTTTCTTCCAAAACCCTAAGTTTCCCAAAATTCTAAATTTTCTATAACCCTAAACCTATACTTTATTGGTTCAAAAGTTTCTTTAAGATTAGTTTTAAGTTAAAAACCACACCAACACACTTAATCTCAACCATAAATAAACTCATATTCAATTTCTTCCTTATTTAGTTCCATATTCAATTCTTTCTCAAATGGTTCAAGTAATCAAACATATCATAATTAATTCAATTAGAGTTTAATAAACTTCTATAAACATAGAAAATCAAGTAAAATCCAAATAATAGCAAATTATCAAATAAACAAGCACTAACCTCTTTCAAAGTGGCTCATCCTATCTCCTTTCTCCACTTTCTTAGGTTCTTTAGTGATTTCCTTGAGGAATCATGCATAATCTAACTAAATCATATTGTGAGCGGGGATTTTCGCCCCCACTCTTAGTGGAATAGTTCTTGCGACTTCGGCACTGTTTAGGCTCGGGGCCTTAGAGAACACGGGCCTAAGCCCGGAGAAAATGGAGTCGCCACCCAAACGGGCCGAGAAAAAGAAAGGGGTGGTTGACTCAATTTCTAAGGAATCCCCAACCCCCTAATGGGTTCGGAAAGTTGGGTATGTGTGGGGAAGGTGAGAAATGGCCCAACACCCCGACAACGCTCGGTTCACTAGATCCGGCCTCCTTTGCAGGTCTTAATATTATAAAATTCTTAAGTATAATAATATTATCCATATTACACGCAACAATTGAAATAAAGCATCGTTATATTAAAATCAAAGTAATGTCCAAGCAAAGCAAATAAATGGACACCCATCCGAGGATGGAAACATGTCCTTACATCGTTCATGTCTAAACTAAATAGGACACCCACCGAAAGGTAGAAACGTGTCCTTTACATTGGTCCAAAATATAAAATCAATTTAAATTATATAGTAATTAATTAATGAGGTACCCACATAGTAGAAACATACCTCTAACAATTTTAATACTAAAACAAACAAAAAATAATAATAATAATAAAGAAAATATCCATCAATGATAAATTAAATAAATTAAGCATTGAAATTAAATAAATCAACCATCAAAACATATAATAAACTACATAATCAAATCTAAAATTAAATAAAGCAAATAAAGATAAAAATTAGGGTTTATTTCTCAATTTAGAGTTCTTTAATTAACATTTAGGGTTTTGAAATTTTGAAATTATTATATTTATTATTTAGGCTACTGTGAAGATTTTGAAAATTTGATTTAATTAGGGTTTGGGACTAACATCATGAAATAGAGTTTCTAGGGTTTTATGTTTAACAATTAGGGCTTTGGAAAAAGAAAAGTTAAATACACGGACTCATAATTCACAAATGAATATTGACCCCTTCGACGAGCCCATATGGCGGTCTTGCTAGCCTGTTAGTGGGCGGAGGTCAAGGGGGCAGCGCCCTAGAAAATTTTGGAAATTGGTTTTTAAGGTTGTAGGTTTTGGTGTTGAAAATTAAGAATTTAGGATTTAAGATTTAGAAAATAGGGTTTCGGAATTGGAAGAAACTAATATTACTTTTTAAAAGAATAATGCTTACTGTGTGATTTTGAAAATAAGAATTAATTAGGGTTAAAGATTTTGATATTTGAAAAATAAGGTTACTAGATGTTTGAATTAGAGATTAGGTTAGGGTTTTAAGAAAACAGTTTATTATTTTATGGTTTTAGAAAAGTGTAATTAGGGTTTTAGATTTTAAAAATATATTTTACGGTTATTAAGGAATTAGGGTTTTGAAAAATAGTTTTTAGGGTTTCAAATAAAGTTTGGATGGTTTGTAGAATAATTGATCAAATTGTATGATGAAATAATTAATCCAACTTGATGAAGCTACTGTAAATATAAACAAAGAAAATAGAGATTCAAACCTGTGTAGTTGGTTCCACCAAAAACTGATTTCTGGATGAACAATAATAAAGGTAGTGTTGCTGCCTTTGAATGGATTGTTGATTGCTTCTTGTTGCTAATGTCTCTTGTGCTAGGGTTTTTTTGTCTCTTTTTTACTCCAGTAAAAATTAATCTTTTCGATCCAATCAAAGTGCCCCCATCCCTTAATTATGTGTTTTAATGTGGTATTTATAGGAAAAATAATAAAACTACTTCTAATTGTTTAAGGAAATTAAAACCAATTAGGAAAAGAAACCAAAATCAAATAGAATTTGGTTTCGAAAAAAACTGCGTTGGAAAATTGCACTGACGAAAAAATTGCTGCCGAAAACTGCGAGCGAGCAAGCTGCTGCGGGCAATGGAAAAATCGGCGACGAAAAAAATTCGTCGTTGAAAGTTGAATTGGCCAGGCTGCCGATTTATTATTATTATTATTTATTATTATTTATTATTTTATTAACTTTACCATTTTTATTTTTATTAAAAATAATAAATACTAAATACTAAAATAAATATTATTTAATTAAAATACCATAAAAATTATTTTGGACTATATAGAAAATATCGGACCGGATCGGATAAAAAATTAAGGGTCTACACATATCAAATCTTAAAATACTTTCAACAAGCCATGGTGTCTTAAGTTAGAAATGGAAAAATATGAAGAAAGAAATGAAAAATGGTGTTGGTGAAGATGATGGTGTAGACCCTTAATTTTAGTCCAGGTTCAATTTAAGATTAATTTGAATACAAGATAAAATTTGATGTTAGATAACAAACCCAAATCAAGTCTGATTATTTTGGTTCGGTTTAAATCAAGACAACATGATTTGGCCCAAGCTAAATTGGTATGGAAAAGCTCCATATCGAATTGGCCTAAGGCTTAGGCCAATTCGATATGGGCAAGTCCCATATCAAATTAGCCTTAGCCAATTCGATATGGGATGATCATATTTAATTGGCCAAAGCCAATTTGATATGGGATGATCATATGGATTTGACCTTGGCCAATTCAATATGGAATGATCATATCGAATTGGCCAAGTCTAATTTGATATGGGCAGGCCCCTCTACCTAGTTTAACCGAGAATTTGTCGAATGTTATTAAAATCCTAAGAAGGCTAGGATAAGGGGTAGGAGTGCTTATTTTATATTTGGATGGCTTAGCTAGGTCGCCTTAGTTGATGCTTATAAATACAAAGGCTTGGACGAAGAATTAGGAGCAACAATTAAGCATTATTAGGGCAGCAATTAGCATGGATTGGCAAATATTAAACAAGAAGCAAGGAATCAAACACAGAGCAATATAACAAAAAGGCACCAGCCAATACCTTCATTGATCCAGCTTTCAAAGATAGGAGCTTGGTTCAACACATCACATTGGGTGGAGCCAGCGAACGCAGGTTTTGTCTTCTAAGTTCTATTTGTTTAAATATCTAGTATTTATACTTTTCTTTTAAATATTGAATTTTGATATTTATTTGATCCAATAGCTAGTTAGTCTGGTAATTTTGTATAAACCTTAACAACAATCACCAAATTAATACATTATTTTATGGTAGCCTAGAATTACTAAAACCCTAGTTACATGTTTTATAAGAGCAAAACTCCTAACCATTTGTTTTATCCAGTAGCTTGTTCATTTAAGTTTATTTCAATTTCACAATAGCTTAGAATTAGGTTTGAAGATATAAATTAATTATCAAAATTCTAACTGTATAACCTAAAATTATCTTTGCATGTTCATAAACCATAAAAAATCCTAATGCTAAACCTTGTTTCCAATAACCTAATTTCCAAACCCTAATATCCAGTTACCTAATTTCCAAACTCTAATCCATACCCCTAATTTCCCAAACCTTAACCTTGAAACACAAAGTCCAAAACCCTAGTTGCTACATCAAAAAACCCTAATCCTATTTTCTTAAACATCCAGAATCCTATTTTTCTAAAAATCAAAACATTATTCCCATTCTTCAAACACCCAAAACCCTAATTTATTTTTTAAATCATAAAAAATCCTAATTTTCTTAAAAGAATCATAATCTTCTTTCCTTAACCCTAAAATTAATATTTTAAACTTTATAAATCTTAAGTATAACATGTAATCCCTAATTTCATATACTTTATGCTATAGATTGAACCTTGGATTTTATTATTTAATTTTCTGTATTATGTTATCTTTAGATGGTTCACTTTATATTGAGTGATGATGAATTGAATGTTTTCTATGAATGGTTTAATTATATTTATTTAGTTATTTGAATTTCAAAAATTGTAAAAGGCATGTTTCCACTTTGTGGGTGCCTTGTTTATTTAATTTATTCCTTTTATTTTATTTATATTTGGGACTTAATGTAAGATGTATGTTTTCACCTATGGTGGGTGTCCCATTTTATTCATTTTATTTTCTTTATGGAGTTAGACATTATAAAGGCATATTTCCATCCTTGGATGGCTCCCTATTTTTGTTTGTTTTTTATTTTAATAAAGTGATGGGTGTTTATTTCTTTTAAATCGTGTGTAGTATAGATAATATTGTAATAATTAAGAATTTAATAATATATAGACCTAAAAAGGAGGCCGATTCCAATGAACCCAGCGTTATGGGGGTGTTGGATCATTCTCATCTTTTTCATACGTACCCAAATTTTCGAACCCATTAAGAGGTTGGGGATTCCTTAGGAATCGAGTCATCCTCCCCTTTCCTTTTCCCAGCCCATCCGGGTGGTGACTATTTTTTCAATATTTAGGCCCGTGCCTAACAGTGTCAAAGTCACAAGAATCATTCCACATGGGAGTGGAGGCAAAAATCTCCGCTCATAGATGGCATGATTTTATGGAAGAAAGAAGAAGAGAAAATGAAGTCAAATTACTTTCTTTATTTATCTTTTAATTTAGTTTTTAAATCCATAAAATCATTAAAAAAATTTCTTTAATTATTTTAAGGCCCTAATATCCATATTTTATATCCAAATTATGGTAGAATTTTATTTTAGGGCCACAAGGGCATTTTCATAATTTTTTATTGATTTTAAATATTTTTTAGTAATAATGATTAAATCTATACTCGAATTTACTTTTCCACTTCTTAAGGCTTATCCAACCTTATTTCTACCAATTTCAAATCCTCAAGCTACACTTAACATCATACACAGTTCTATATATACTTATATGTACACATAATATAGAAAATCATTGCTTAAAGTTTTCAGACATTATAGTTCTAATATGTGCAAAAGGGGAAAGTTACTAGCACATTAACTGGCCTTTGGCATGATTTTTTTGAATTTTACATTGCCATTTTGTTTTAGTTAATAGTACTATATCTAATTGCTTAATTAATTTTTTTTGTATCAATATTGTTTGATTACCCACAATGTTACACTGCTATTAACACAACCCTTTTGGCTCATCTGTCCTATACTGACGGAGCCTCCTAACTCTATTCTACTTCTTATTGTGATTGGAATCCATTGTCTCATAGTGCCTGTGTCTTATTATAGAACTATTTATTGATTATCCCACCTAGCTGCACATTATATCATACACTTACTGAGTTCGCGGCTCAATCCTCACCTTTATTTTTTTCTAGTATTGTTTTACAAATAGAGCAACTCTTGTAGTAGTAGCTTTGTGGTATTTGAAGACGAGAGATTAAAGCAATCAAAATAACCATCATTTAAAAAGGAAATTACTACTAGAGTTTTTGTAAAAAATAAATTGTTAATAATAAATTAGAGAGCTTCTATTTGTAATCACAACATTATTGTGTACGCAATTTTGGCAGCCTTACGTTAACCTATACCCTAGGACCATTACACTCAAAATTTGGTTTGTGACATTATCCCTTGAATTTTTTTTTAGTAGTTTAGAGACTTCCAGGCCTCTTCTTTCATCTTTGAAATATTAAGATTTTCCAACCTTTTCAATCATTTTTGCAGTTTGGAACATTGCGATCTCTTTTATCTTATTTGTAGTTTTGAGACGTATGTCTATCTTTTTCATATCTTATAATTTTATGCAATTTAATGATTTGTTTAGGTCCTTTCCATCATCATCCATTCACATATTATAGAAACATAAAGATACAACATCAAAGACATCAAATAAATAAAAAATAATATTTTTTTCATCTTCAGCACAAAGAATTGTTTTTCTTCAAATCTTCTCTTATTTTCCCTAAGAAAATAAGAATTTTTTTTCTTCAAATTTTTTTTTTCATTTTTAATTTCCTTTCACAGATTGGCCCTTTAAGAACATTGATTCTCTAACGCCACTATAGAATTTGAGGAACATAAATTACACTATCACTCATGTTGGACTTGTAGAACATAAATTAACTCTCACTCTTATTGGATTTGGGGAACACAAATTACACTCTCACTCCACAAACACATACTTACTCCATATACAAACAAATACTTAGTCCTCCGTAAACAAAATCATACTTCACAAACACTCCAGAGGTAGTCTCACTCCACACACTAGAAGCAAGTACAAAAATATCAATTGTTAGAGATGGAGAAGAGGGAAAATAAAATATTTATGTTATAATGTATAAATAAATTAAAAATGTAAACAAAAAATGCTTTATTTTTTTTCTTTATTTTGAACTTAAATTTAAACTCCTCTTTAGCTCTCTCTACACATTTTTTCTCTACCTTAGCTATCTCATTTTGCATATCACAATAGCCCTTTTCATCAAGGGAGACTAACTTTACATTCATAAGCTAATATCATCTAACCATTCCATACTAGTAATTTTGCTTGAAGTAAGGACTACATAATCTTTTCACTTATAATAAATAATGTCACACCCACATGCTATTACCATACACCCTTATACACAATAACTTAACCCATACATAAGTGGAAAAAGAAAAAGAAAAAGAAAGTTAGTAACATCAGTAGGTGGGATCACAAAAAATTTAAAGGAGAGAGGATATTACAATTTCCTTTTTCACCACCACCACCACCATAATTTCCTTCTCCATTTAACTTTCTCTTTTGATTTTCCATGGGAGTAACCATATAAAAGCTTGTTCTTTCAATTCTCTTCACCTAGAATTCATCTTAATTCAAGATTCTAGGATTTTAGAGAGAGAAAACTTATTTAGAGAGAGAAGCTAAAATGTTGGTTAATCCCCATTGAATTCTAGCTATAATATGATGAGGAAAGATAATTCTGACGATTTTCATTCTAGATGTTGTAATTTTTGCCTTTGATTTCATTTAATTTCCCTTAGCTATCTTAAATATCAAGTTAATCACTCATTCTTTTGAGCAACAAAATCACTGGGTAAGAGTTTAATTTTAATTTATTGTGTGTCTGTAACCTTATAATTAGAAATTAGTATTTAAAAAATTATGATTAAACTATGTTAGATAATAATCAATTTTATATAAATATATTTGGACAATATTTAATTTTGATAAAATTATATTTTGAGAAATTAAATGTAGGAAGGGAATTCTAATTATCAATCTAGGTTGGACATTGAAGAGCTACAACTATGATGAGAATGATGTTGTTCATTAGAGTAGCTTGTTTGGGTAGTGTTAAGTTAAGTCGAAATTCTATCAAATTTTAGTTTGAATTAGAATACAAACCCCATGTTCATGCATTCAATTATACCAATTAGAAATAAGCCAGAAGTTTATTTTATTAATATATCATATTTTTTCTTTGGAGAGGATCTTATTCCAAGTATAGATACTAGTGGAGCTCCAATCAACTATGTGCTTTTAGTATGTTAGGCTAGGTGAGTAAATAAATATGTAATAATGTATTATCATAAGTATTATATGTATATGATTTTAAAAGAATAATTTACTAAATTTATATTGATGTTTTGTTCTTGAATGTTATTTATTTTCTGATAAATTGGGAACAAATAATAATAGTTGAGCTTTAATTACATATGGTTAATTGATTTTATTGTGGCTGGATAAACAATTTATAAACACTCTTACTGTGAACTTGTGTAATCACACATTGATGATGGGTGTTTATAAAATTAGAAATATTATCCATTGGGGACAAAACCCTTGGTATAAATATAGCCTTTGTTCTGTTTACTGGGTGATTTACCCTTTGGGTGCTTGCTTTGCACATGTGTGTGATAGGTGCTACTCCATAGGTTGCAAGGTAAGTCATCATGCACCTTTGGATTGAGAAAGATTTGTAGGAAACTATGTCTAAGTGTATACAAATGATATTTAAACTGATTTATTTGTCATTTTTTTAGTATTAAGGAACAATAAGTTTGAAAAAAAAATGTCTGAAAGCTATGAATGAGATTTCAAATGAATTTTTATCAAAATGATTATTGATTGTATATTATATGCTATTTAACCCTGATTTATTCCCCTTTGCTATGTATTTATCTATTTACTGAGTAGTTGTATTCACCCTATTAATTTAACATATCAGATAGTTTTATTGCTTGATCCAGTTGATTTCGAGTAGAATGTGGTCTAACATCCTCTTTTACTTATAGCTTCTAATGGAGGTCGAGCCAACCATCTTTTCTATTTGGGGTTTTGAGATTTGGAGTTGAACGAATATGTTTTTCTTGTTAGTTAGCTAGATGGTTTATAAGCATATTATATTTTAGTTATTTTAGATTATGGAGACTGTCTATGCATTTTTTTAGAGACAAGGGACTTTTATGCGGGGATTATTAATTTGGTAAGTTATGATGCAATAAAGCAGATCGATTATCCCCTATTATATGAGAAACTCTGTCAGTTTTTATGCATATATATATTGGAATTTGGGTTTTAGATGTTACAAATAACATCATCATATCACTACAACAACCAAAGATCTCAACAAAAATCTTACCTTTCTAACATTCCTTGAGATTTTTGTTGGAATTGGAGGGTTTTAAATTAAATCTAATCTCCCCCTTAACACAAACTCTTCCCTATTTTTTAGCTTTTTCTTCAACTGCAATAGTGACATAATTCCAGCTTCTTGTTTAACCACAACAACAACATTCAACCGCAATAATAATAACAATATAACAACATCATTTACTATAATGACAATAATAAATTTTCACTTTGCATTTTTTGGACAAGCTAAGATACCTTCACATATTCAATTTTTTTTTTTTGCAATTTCGAGACACATCCAGGGACAAAACGAAGGGGGTCATGGGGGTCCATTGACCACCCTTAGATCATGCATATATATACATACATATATTTGTATGTATGTACATATATATAAATATGCATGTATATATATATGTATGTATAAATATATAAATATACATATGTGTGAGCGAGATTTTTTGCCCCACTCCCAGTGGAATAGTTCTTGCGACTTCGGCACTGTTAGACTTAGGACCTTAGAGAACACGGTCCTAAACCCGAAGAAAATAGAGTCGCCACCTAGACAGGCTGAAAAAAAAAAGAAAGGGGTTGATGACTCAATTCCTAAGAAATCCCCAACCCCCTAATGGGTTTAGAAAGTTGGGTACGTATGGGGAAGGTGAGAATGATCCAACACCCCTATAACTCCCGGTTCATTGGAACCAACCTCATTTTTAGGTCCAAATATTATTAAATTCTTAAACATTATGATATTATCCATACTACATGTAATTATTAGAATAAATAATCATTGTATTAAAATCAAAATAAGTTCAAACAAAACAATAAAATGGGCATCCATACAAGATGAAAATATGCCTTCAAATATCCATTGTCCAAAATACAAGCAGAACAAAATAGGATACCCACCAATCGGTGGAAACATTTGCCTTACATTAATATCCAAAACTTAAAATAAATCAAATTACATTGAGTATTAACATATAAGGTACCCACGATGTGGAAACATACCTCTTACATTGTTTGAAGCTTAAATATTTAACCAAATATATTTAAATCATCTAAACACATATCACAAGCAAAATAGAACTAATCATCCATAAATAATAAAGAAAAGATCAATGGATCATAAACATACAATAATGAATCAAATAATCTAACCTAGTTTTTAATCTTAAATTGAATAATAGCTATGCAAAATTAGGGTTTTGGTGCTAACTTAGGGTTTTCAAATTAAAATTATGATTTTTTATGGTTTTGAAAATAAGATTAGGGTTTATAGATGAAAACTAGAGATTAAGGTTGGCTATTGGTATTTAAATCTATAAATTCATATGGCATATTATTAGGGTTTAATGTTTAAGGTGTGGTTTCTATCCGAGATTTAATTGCTACTGCATTTTTATGAACTACTGTGAAAGGTGACATTGTTATAAAAAATAAAAATTATTGTTGGGCATTTAAATATTTGCAAATCAATGGATAAAGCTTATGATAGTAATTACTGTGTATTTAAATGAGTTAAATGATAAAGACAAACCTCCATTTATTGGTTCCACCAAAATTGAGTATATTGATCCAAGCTTTTTGCCTTATTGCCTACACTAATCTTAGTTTTTGGTCAGAGACTACATTGTTTTTTGGTTGCTATGTGTCTATATTGCTTTTCTCCCTTTGATAATTCTTGGCTACTAGGTTTATTAATAATTGATGTCCCCCCCCCCACTTTGTTTTAAGCTTCTGTATTTATAAGCACAATGAGGGCAAATGGTTCCAATATTTCCTCTCCTTGTTCGTGCCTTATTAGTATTCTAAACACAAAATTGCCTAATTAAGGACTCACAACAAAGTTGGGCTTTGTTCCATGCCCCATGTGGCGAATTGGCTATGCCTATTCACCCTAGGCATGGCTTGGGATGAAATGGCCAGCATGGTAATGAATTGGCTAAGCCAATTTTGGGTCAAACCAAATTGCTTTGGGATTTTAAGACAGTATCGGCATTTTAGGCTTTTAAAATTAAACCAACCTTGAATTTGGGCTTTTAAAATTGGACCAGACTTGATTCAAGCTTTTAAAAATTTAATAAGACTATATTTAAGCTTCTAAAGTTGTACCGGACTAGGTTTAATCTTCATGAATCTATTTTGGTCTTTTAATTAGATCTAAATTTAATATGGGCCAGAATTAAGGGTCTACAGTTTTGCTCCCTGCTTGAACGATCAAAGAGTTCAGTAAAAGAGAGTGAAAAGCAATGATATAGCTTTTAAATTTTGGCACCAAGCATTTGCAAAACAAACACACAGAGACTAGCTAACAGAAATCCAAAGGATGGATACCCTAGAGTGAGGAACCATTGAGTATCAACATCTGAGTGTTGAACAATTCTAATATCTCAATGGGCAATTGGGAAACTCTAATATCCCTGTCACATCCGCCTACCACATTTATGCATAGTAGTCACGTACACAGTGAGAGACGGGGAAAGGAGAAGATAATTCCTGACAACGGCCCCAGATAAGGCTATAGGACCACTGGGACCTAATTGAAGAAAAATGCAAAGTGTTAGGGAGGTGATTGTAATTTCAAAAAGTTTTGGGGAGGTGACTGTAATTTTCAAAAGTTTTGGGGAGGTAAATGTAATTTTCAAAAGTCGTACTAGATGTTCTTAATAGTGCACATAACAGATTCCAAAAATGGAAAATAGAGAAAAATCGGGTCACAACGACGCGTAACGGTTTTTCCAGAAAATGCACGGTTTGGAAGATATAGGGGATTTTGACTAGGGACATTTTGGTCATTATACATGAATCCGAAGTAGGAAATAAACACAAGAGTGAGTAGAGGACGTTAAGGGGGTAAATATGAAATGATCGTCAGTAGAAACGGGGCCCGAGCAACACCCGAGCAAAGAAAGGACCTAAAGGGAATTTTATACAAAGTCGAGGGTTTATTGGTAATTTTTTAAAACGACTTGGAAACCTAAAATAGACCTTAAAAATAGAAAGTAGAGGTCGAAAGGATCAAAACTATACGTAGTTTGCCTCGTAGAATTGTATGGGTTAAAAGTTACGAACAAAAAATCGCTAGAGGGTATTTTGGTCTTTTCACACCTTAGAACATAGAAATTTCAACACAAGATGGTGGAGGGGCCAAAATATAATTAAAAGAAAGTTTAAGGGCTTGGGTTTTTAAATAAATAAAAGGAGGAGACAATTGGGCTAATGAAAATTAGCCATTTAAAAGTTATAATAAAGAAGAAAGAGAAAAGTGTGAACATTTGGCTATAAAACATTCATTCTTCCAAAGGTGACCATCATTTCCCTTATATATATATATATCATGATATGAAGAACAAACTCTCTCTCTCCCACTTCCATGTTTCGGCCACCATAGGAAAACATCAAAAGATTTCCAAGTATTGTCAAGTTTGATTTTCAAGGTAAGTTTTAAGGTTTTCAAGTATGTAGAATTCAATTCTAGTATCAATTTTAGGTATTTATGTAACTATTGGGAGATTGGAGATTAGGGTTCTTATAGTGGATTTGGGAAAATTTTAAGTAGTTATGATATTAATCAATTAAATGAAAGAATCAAGGTTTCTAAGGTTTAATAAGGTTAGATTAGGGTTTCGTTTGAAAAGAAATGGAGGATAGCTTATTATTCTAAATTGTCAAGGTTTATGTTTAAGGGTGTTTTCTTGAATTTCTTGAAGGAAAAACAAAGATTAAGGAAGGAGAAGGAGGAAAAGCAAAAGGGGAAGTAAAAGAATAAGGTTTGGTGCTTTACCATAAAAGAAATTCTATTTTTCTTACAAGCTTTAGTTTATGGAAGTTTTGATGTTGATGTTTAAATATATTGATTGAGTTTAAATTAAATATTTGAGTTATGTTCTTGATTTCTTATGGCAATTGGGTTGTTTAAATTTAATTGAAACCAAATGTTTTGAGAAAATTTGGCAAGTTGATTTGGTAAGTTGTTTTGGACTTTAATTAGTTTGATTTGAGTTAAACATGCAAAAGTTCTCAAAGGGAAATTTTTGAATCTTCACTCTACCATTAAAGAAGCCTTCATATTGATTTGCAAAAGAAAAATAAACTATCCTATGTATTTCATATGTCTGGGCCGAAATAGTCCCAAAATGACAGCTTTCTGGATCTTTTTGTGGAAATTGTTTGAGGTAGCTAATGAATGAATTTTTTAACAAAATTTTACATGAAATTAGGCAACATATGAAATAAGTTTTCTGTAAAATTTCAGCAAAAAATAAGATCATTTACTTGGTCAAATGCATGACTGAAGTGGACTGAAATTTTGACTCAAACCCAGATTTTACTATTCATTTGGTCATGCCATTTTGCGTTGCCGATTTTTCGTGCCGCGACACTATTCATTTGGTCAATTTGTGATCTTTTGAGGAATGCTTTGAAATGTTTAATATGTTTATTGTGGATATTAAATATGTGAAAAAGGGTAATGGTTTGACTAAAGAATGTGGTGCGCGACATAAATGGCAAAGTGCGATGGGAATTAAAATGATTTCTCGAATCATTCTAAAATGAAGTTTGAGACTTAAAGTGAATCATTTTAATCTTTATGCTCTACTGGATAGTGGGAGTGGTAGATAAGGGTATGGTGCACTATACTAACGCATGCAGTACTGCTCATTATTGTGATATGATATTTTATTCAGTGGTGAGGCCACTGAAGCCAATGGGGAGGCCCATTGGTTATAACCAGGATGGTGAGGGCCATTCCTGTGATATGATATCGGTGGTGAGAGCCACCTATGTTACAGTGGTGAGGGCCACTGCCTTATCACTATGGTTCCCTATATACCAGTAAAGCCTGAGCCAAAGTCACATTTTTCGTTAAACTATGTAATGCAAAATAAGTTTGAATTATGGTTTTACATTATTGGAAGCATATCATACTGAATGTACAATAATTTCTATTGGTTTAAGGTTGGTTAAATTATGATTTAATTATTTCCTTTTATTTCAAATACTTTCATATGTTACTTTTATTTTTATTGGTAAAGTACCCACTGAGCGACAACGCTCAGCGAGTTAAGTTTTCCTTGACTCGTAGGTTCGGAGCAGTAGCAAATTCTTGGAAAGCGACAACCAGACCCACAGCATATCTCAGGGTAGATCTTTTAGTTACCATTATGAGTTAGCTAGTTGTGGCATGTATATGTATATATATATGTTTGAGAATTACTATGTTATGCTGTACGTTAGTAGTATGTAATAATAATAAACCTCTACTTTATTTTGTATTAGAAGTGTGAACTCTTCTTGCAGGTTTGTAGTTGAGGGTATAAGGTGGATTCATTGGGAGTGTATTGAAACTGATTGTACTCACACTGGTTTGTGTAAAAATGTTTTCAAAAATCAAAAAAACCAATTTTGTCGACACTTGGGACCCAAATTTCTAGGCGAAACTCTGGCAAAATTTCTGTAAAATCGGAACTAAAATTTGACTAAGTAAAATTGGTAGCAACATTAGGTTAGTGTGGCGCCTCTACTCGGCTTACACATGTAGGCCGGGAAGGGGTGTTACAATTTGTGGTATCAGAGCGCTGGTTTAGCCAGTTCTGGGTAGTTAGTTGAACTAAACCTTAAATGTATGACACATAGGGTTAGGATAGAGGTTTTAATTATGTAACTATACATGTGTGGAGTATTGTTAGTTATGTTATTCTAATTATAACAGGAGTAATTATGGGTGATCAAAACGATGAGATGAGGGAGCTGAGGATGGAAGTAGAGAGGCTAAAGCAAATAGTGTAGGAGCAAGATGAAACCATAGAAATTCTGGCAGATCGAAGTATACAGGATCGTGAAGACCTGAGAGAAAAAATGAGATGATTACCACATTGATGAGAGATGTGCAGATGTTAAAGGAGGACAGGCTTAGTCATAGAGTGGAGTTTGATAGTGCCTGTAGGAGCCTCGGAGTAGCACATAGAGAGATCCGTGCTTTACAGGAGAGGGTCCAGGAGCTAGGCCAGCACTTACCTAGTGAAGCATCACATGACCCAGACTTTGATCCCAAGATAAAAGAGTATTTTTCTGACAGTGCCATCTCACCTAGGGCACCTACATACTGAGCTTCGGGATGTGTTGCTTTTTGGAGGATCTTTTGGTTATGTATATATGTGATATCGAGTAGACATTGTATGGTAGTATGACATGATAATATAGTAGTAAGGAGTCCTAAATTTTAGAATGTACGTAAGGGCTTCCTAGTAACGTAAAAACTTTTGCTTGGAAATAAATAAAAGTTGTGTTGTATATGTGTTATTTAAGTATTTTATATTTATATACATGCCACCTAGGGTAATATAATGCTGTTTTAAGAGGAGGAGGTCAAGTCTCAGCCCCCCCGAACTGTAGAAACGCATGTATCAGAGATACCTGCGTCGGAGCAACCACCAGCTGATGCTCCTATTCCTAACGAAATGTTGCAACAAATGGCTACCGTATTACGGCAGATAGCCTGTGCCGCCCCAGCACCACCACCAGCGCCAGGACCCGTACCAGTACGGGGTGAAGGAGTTTAGGGCCCGAAGGGATGATGATTCTTCAACAGCCGAGTATTGGCTAGAAGGGACGGTACAAGCCTTAGATCAGTTATGGTATATGCCAGAAGAGCGAGTGGTATGTGCTACTTCCCTACTAGTGGAAGAAGCATATATATGGTGGGACACAGTTCAACAACGAGTTCCACTGGAACTGAGGACATGGGATTTATTTGTGAATGAGTTCAAGAGGAAGTTTATATCAGAGGCATACCTAGATGCCAGGAAAAAGGATTTTCTACACTTAAAGCAAGGTCGACTGACTATTGCCGAATACGAGAGGGAATTTACTAGGCTGAGTAGGTATGTAAAGAAGACAATTGAAGACGAACATGATAGGTATAAGCAGTTCCAGGATGGTTTGAATAATGAGATTAGGATGCAGCTAATTGCTGCTAATATCAAGGAATTTTCTGAGTTGGTTACTAGGGCTCTGGAAGTAGAGCAATGTCAGTATGATGAGCAGAATAGAAGACAGAAGATGAAACAGAAGAGAGGTACTCAAAACTATTCAGGAAATTACCAATCATCAAGGAAGCGATTTCGAAGCAGTGCTTCCACGGGAGGCGGTCAACGCCGAGTTTACAGTCAGGGATCGAATCACAATGGCCCAAGTCAAGCCACCTCAATCGCTAGTACCGGACGATCCAAAAAAGGGCAAGGAAGAGGATTCAACCAAAGCGGAGGTAACTTTTCGACCAGTCCGAAAGGTAATGAAGGCGAAAATAGTAATCCACGCTGTGATCAATGTGGACGCCGTCACCCGGGAGAATGTTGGGGTCGGATATTTGCATGCTATATATGTGGATCTTTAGACCACCTTATGCGAGAGTGTCCCCAGCGAATGCAAAATCGGCCTAGGGATACTGAGGGATCACAAGCGACAGCAGGTCGAGGCCGAGGTAGAGGTAGGAATGAAAATCCATCACGTATGCAGTCTGAGACGGTGAATCGACCAGAAGCGAGGGCTCCTGCTAGAATGTATGCCATGAGGGGGCGAGAAGATGAAGAAGCGCTAGACGTGATTGCAGGTCAGTTGTCTATGTTTGGAGTTCCGCTTTATGTTTTAATAGATCCAGGTTCTTCCCATTCATATATGTGCACGAAAAATGAAAAACTTGGGAACCTAAAGGTAGAACAAGAGGAAGAGGGAATATTAGTTACTAGCCCATTAGGGAGTGAGGTGATTACGAGGAAGGTAGTGAAAGATTTCCCCGTGGAGATACACGGACATATCTTTCGGGGAGACTTATTTGAACTACCATTTCAAGAATTCGACGCTATTCTTGGGATGGATTGGTTGGCCAAACACGATGCACTGGTTGACTGTAAACGGAAGAGAGTTACTCTGCATACTGCAGACGGCGACGAAGTGACCTTAGTTGGAAAGAGGAAGGACTATCTAACTAACATCATTTATGCCATGACGGCTAAGAGGTTAGTGCAAAAAGGCTGCGAGGCATACCTGGTATGCGCGTTAGGAGCGAAAGAAGAGGCACCAAAGCTACAAGATATACCTACTGTGTGTGATTTCCCCGACGTATTTCCTGATGATTTACCTGGATTACCACCTAAATGAGAGGTGGAATTCACCATAGATGTGTACCCGAGAGCTGCACCAGTATCCATCGCACCTTATCGAATGGCGCCAGCAGAGCTAAAAGAACTAAAGGTATAGCTACAAGAACTTTTATATAAGGGATTCATTAGGCCAAGCGTGTCACCATGGGGAGTGCCAGTATTGTTCGTGAAAAAGAAAGACGGATCCTTAAGGTTGTGTGTAGATTACTGTCAACTCAATAAGCTTACCATCAAGAACAAGTATCCGCTACCTCGCATAGATGATCTATTTGATCAACTCAAAGGTGCTGGAGTCTTTTCAAAAATTGATCTACGATCAGGTTATCATCAATTAGGGATCAAAGGCGAAGACATACCAAAAACCGCATTCAGAACTCGCTATGGACATTATGAATTCATCGTTATGTCGTTTGGATTAACGAACGCACCTGCAGTATTCATGGATTTGATGAACAGAATCTTCCACCCGTATTTAGATCAGTTCATGGTTGTATTCATTGACGACATATTGGTGTATTCAAAGAATCGAGAGGACCATGATCTTCACCTTAGGATTGTTTTGCAAACCGTGCGAGAAAAGCAGTTATACGCTAAATTCAGCAAATGCGAATTTTGGTTGGAAGAAGTAGCCTTCTTGGGACATATTGTATCAGCAGAAGGAATAGGGTCGATCCCAAGAAAATAGAAGCAGTATTGGAATGGAAGCCACCTAAGACAGTAACGAAAGTCCATAGTTTCTTGGGGTTAGAAGGATATTATCGGAGATTCGTCAAAGGGTTTTCCATGATCGCCGCACCTATGACCAAGCTACTTCAGAAGAATGCCAAATTCCAATGGACAGATGCTTGCCAACGGAGTTTTGAAAGGCTGAAGCAAAAACTTACTGAAGCGCCCATTCTTATACAACCCAAATCAAGAAAAGATTTTGTGATCTATAGCGATGCATCCCACATCGGGTTAGGTTGCGTATTGATGCAGGAGGGCAAAGTCATTGCGTATGTGTAATATCCTCATTTATGCCCTAGAAGTTTTGCATATTGTTGTTGCTGTTATTGTTATATATTGGATTGAATATATGTTTTAAATTGTAAGAGAAAAGAAATTGAGAAGAGAAAGTATATGTATATGTATTTTGGGAAGAAATAGGGTTTAGAGACAAATTTATATGTTGTGTATATGTTAATATATATGACATATAAAGTGGTCAAAAGGCTTGGTCAATGCAAGAGAAGATATTTATTTGAGATTGGTAAATTACTTAATTGGGCACATATAAGACAAAAAGATAATTATGTGAATAAGGGCACTTTGGTAATTGCTTGGATAAAATCATATGGTGGATATTTAAAGAAGGTTTGACTTGTGTTTTCTTCATCATTTCTTCTTCTTCTTCTTGTTGATGGCCGGCCCTCCATAGCCAAAGAGAAAGAAAGAGACAAGTGATGGTTTTGATGATTTCAAGCTTAAATTGAAGAAAGATTAAGTGTTCAAGTGTTGATTTAAGAAGTTTTTAACTAAGGTAAGATCTTTTCTCTAATTTCTTCAATTCTTTTGAAGTAGTATGATTAAGTTGCTTATGGTATGATTGTAAGTATTGATTTTGCTTGATAGATGAGAAGTTGGGTTGGTGTTGGTGATGGAAGAGTAAGATTGGTGTTTAGTGAAATTGTTTCTGTTTTAGGATTAGTAAAGGCTGTGACTTGTATGATTTTTAATTAATTTTAGAAAAATGTTCTTGAAGTGAATTTTTGATATGTTGTGCCTCTATGAGTCTAGAATGACTGAAAAATATGTTGATTCGATTTTGGAATGGTTATGAGTTTAGAAAAATTATTTTTAGTAGAACTGTTCCAGCAGGTACCTTAACTGAGACAGCTATATTTCGGGATTTTTAATAAAATGTAGAAAAATCATATCCAATTGAATTTTGGATATGTTGTTTCTTAGTGAGTCTAGTATTTGAGAAAAATAATTTAGAACCACGTTGATTGAATTTGATTTATGGAATTCACAATGTTCAGAACTGCTTCCAGGATGCAGGGCAATTGGGGCAGTCTGGTTAGGTGAACTATTTGACCAAGATTTTGTGTCCAGTTTGATCTGAAATTTTAAAGGGATGATTTTAAGATACAAAACTAAATTCTGTAAAAATTTTAGAATTTTTAGTCAAGTATATTATTTTATACAATTTTTCAAAATAAGGATAAAATGGAGTTTAAAACCAGAATGTACTATTTATGGTTAGGGTTTTAATTCTTTGTTCTTCTTGCATTGCTTTGGTTTTCCAAAGGTAGGTTGGTCCTTAAACCTAACCCTAAACACTTTAAACACACTTGAATCAATGAATGTTATAATCAATTGTTCTTTGCCCTAATTGCATTGTTGAGATTGAACAATGTTATGTTGTGCATTGTGAATGGTAATGTGTTTCATGAGTAATGTGGAATGAAATGTTGATATTTATGAATGATGCTATGTGAGATATAATGTGATCATGGATGAGATATATATATATACTTGAATAATGAGATGTTATATTGTGAAATGAAATGTGAAGCCATTGTTATTGGCTAAGATGATGTAATTGAAAGAAAGAAGGCATGTTTGCCTAAATGTGATGAGAATTGAGAATGGAAATGAATTGTTTGTTTAATATGTTATTCAGTTTCAGAGTTCTGGATTTGGGTGGCATGCCTAAGAAATGATGAAAGGTAACAGTCTTGCCGGGTTGAGGACCTCCTCATAGGTGTTGAGTTGATGGTCCAAGAGACTGGGTCTGTTACACTATGAGATATATGATTTGTAACAGTCTTGCCGGGTTGAGGATCTCCTCATATATGTTGAGTTGATGATCCAAGAGACTGGGTCTGTTACACTATCCATGGATAGAGATACATGTATATACATTGCCTACGGGTGTGATTATTGTGACTATGAACCAAAGCAGTAACTCTGAACTCTGAATATCGTATTAAATACTTGTTGGGCCCATAGGTGTCAAGGTTATATGAATGTCCTAAATAATGTTATGAGTTTAATGAAATGAGATGTTGGTTATGGAGTATGATTGATTAATGTTGAATGTGAAAAGATGTTGAAATGTGGTATGCTCATATGACTATGATTTGTGAAATGCATAATTGTGTGGTTAACTTTATATTTATGATGTTGATCTTATCAATAACATATGTGGCATTGCATTTCATTAAAGCATACCGTTAGCATGTTTTATCTTACTAAGTCGTTGGCTTAGCGCGATAGTGTTTAATCGCGCAGGTAGTAGAGTGGATAGAGTTGAACCCGAGAGTTCATCAAGATCTAGTGAGAGTAGACCTTGAAGAATCCATTTTGGGAGCTTAAAGATCAGAGCAGACTTGCCAATCATGTATAAATTTTATGTGTTGTAAAACTTGAGTTTTGATGTATATGAATTTGTAAATATGTAAATATTTTATAACTTCCGCTGTGTAATATTTAAATATGGGGGTTGTCACAAAACCTTTATTTTATGTTGTACTAGAAGTGTAAATCCTTTTTGCAGGTTGTAGTTGAGGTTACAAGGGGGATTTATTGGGAGTGTACTGAGAATAATTTTGTTTGCATTGGTTTGTGTAAAATGTTTTTAAAAATAAGAAAAAAACCGGTTTTGTCGACACTTGGGACTCAATTTTTAGGCGAAACTATGGCAAAAATTTTGTAAAAATCGGAACTAAAATTTGACTAAGTAAAATTGGTAGCAACATTAGGTTAGTGTGGCACCTCTACTCAGCTTACATATGTAGGTTGGGAAGGTGTGTTATAGTATGTCTCTCGACAGCTCAAGCCACACGAAAGGAATTATCCCACGCATGACTTAGAACTAGCAGCGATTGTTTTGGCCTTCAAGATGTGGAGGCACTACTTATACGGGGAAAAGTGTTACGATTTAAATAAAAAGGCAAAGCTAAGCCCTAGATTCATCGGACCATATGAGATTATTAAACGGGTAGGTCTGGTAACTTACCAGTTAGCGTTACCACCTGAATTAAGTAACATACATGATGTTTTCCATGTTTCAATGCTAAGGAGGTATCGTTCAGATCCAACCCACATCATACAAGCTCAAGACATCGAGATTCAGCCTGACCTGACATACGAGGAAGAGTCGGTAGAAATCTTAGCACGGAAAATCAAAGAATTGCGGAATAAGAAGATCCCATTGGTCAAAGTGCTTTGGAGGAATCACAAAGTAGAAGAAGCTACATGGGAACGCGAAGAAACTATGAGGAAGCAGTACCCATATTTATTTCAACCTGATGGGCTTCGGGACGAAGCCTAAATTAACGAGGGAGGAACTGTCACATCCGCCTACCGCATTTATGCATAGTAGTCACGGGGAAAGGAGAAGATAATTCCTGACAAAGGCCTAAGATAAGGCTATAGGACCACTGGGACCTAATTGAAGAAAAATGCAAAGTGTTAGGGAGGTGATTGTAATTTCAAAAAGTTTTGGGGAGGTGACTGTAATTTTCAAAAGTTTTGGGGAGGTAAATGTAATTTCCAAAAGTCGTACTGGATGTTCTTAATAATGCACATAACAGATTCCAAAAATGGAAAATAGAGAAAAATCGGGTCACAACGACGCGTAACGGTTTTTCCAGAAAATGCACGGTTTGGAAGATATAGGGGATTTTGACTAGGGACATTTTGGTCATTATACATGAATCCGAAGTAGGAAATAAACACAAGAGTGAGTAGAGGACGTTAAGGGGGTAAATATGAAATGATCGTCAGTAGAAACGGGGCCCGGGCAACACCCGAGCAAAGAAAGGACCTAAAGGGAATTTTGTACAAAGTCGAGGGTTTATTGGTAATTTTTTAAAACGACTTGGAAACCTAAAATAGACCTTAAAAATAGAAAGTAGAGGTCGAGAGGATCAAAACTATACGTAGTTTGCCTCGTAGAATTGTATGGGTTAAAAGTTACGAACAAAAAATCGCTAGAGGGTATTTTGGTCTTTTCACACCTTAGAACATAGAAATTTCAACACAAGATGGTGGAGGGGCCAAAATATAATTAAAAGAAAGTTTAAGGGCTTGGGTTTTTAAATAAATAAAAGGAGGAGACAATTGGGCTAATGAAAATTAGCCATTTAAAAGTTATAATAAAGAAGAAAGAGAAAAGTGTGAACATTTGGCTTTAAAACATTCATTCTTCCAAAGGTGACCATCATTTCCCTTATATATATATATATCATGATATGAAGAACAAACTCTCTCTCTCCCACTTCCAAGTTTCGGCCACCATAGGAAAACATCAAAAGATTTCCAAGTATTGTCAAGTTTGATTTTCAAGGTAAGTTTTAAGGTTTTCAAGTATGTAGAATTCAATTCTAGTATCAATTTTAGGTATTTATGTAACTATTGGGAGATTGGAGATTAGGGTTCTTATAGTGGATTTGGGAAAATTTTAAGTAGTTATGATATTAATCAATTAAATGAAAGAATCAAGGTTTCTAAGGTTTAATAAGGTTAGATTAGGGTTTCGTTTGAAAAGAAATGGAGGATAGCTTATTATTCTAAATTGTCAAGGTTTAAGTTTAAGGGTGTTTTCTTGAATTTCTTGAAGGAAAAACAAAGATTAAGGAAGGAGAAGGAGGAAAAGCAAAAGGGGAAGTAAAAGAATAAGGTTTGGTGCTTTACCATAAAAGAAATTCTATTTTTCTTACAAGCTTTAGTTTATGGAAGTTTTGATGTTGATGTTTAAATATATTGATTGAGTTTAAATTAAATATTTGAGTTATGTTCTTGATTTCTTATGGCAATTGGGTTGTTTAAATTTAATTGAAACCAAATGTTTTGAGAAAATTTGGCAGGTTGATTTGGTAAGTTGTTTTGGACTTTAATTAGTTTGATTTGAGTTAAACATGCAAAAGTTGTCAAAGAGAAATGTTTGAATCTTCACTCTACCATTAAAGAAGCCTTCATATTGATTTGCAAAAGAAAAATAAACTATCCTATGTATTTCATATGTCTGGGCCGAAATGGTCCCAAAATGACAGCTTTCTGGATCTTTTTGTGGCAATTGTTTGAGGTAGCTAATGAATGAATTTTTCAACAAAATTTTACATGCAATTAGACAACATATGAAATACGTTTTCTGTAAAATTTCAGCCAAAAATAAGATCATTTACTTGGTTAAATGCATGACTGAAGTGGACTGAAATTTTGACGAAAACAAAGATTTTACTATTCATTTGGTCATGCCATTTTGCGTTGCCAATTTTTCGTGCCGCGACACTATTCATTTGGTCAATTTGTGATCTTTTGAGGAATGCTTTGAAATGTTTAATATGTTTATTGTGGATATTAAATATGTGAAAAAGGGTAATGGTTTGACTAAAGAATGTGGTCCGCGGCATAAATGGCAAAGTGCGATGGGAATTAAAATGATTTCTCGAATCATTCTAAAATGAAGTTTGAGACTTAAAGTGAATCATTTTAATCTTTATGCTCTACTGGATAGTGGGAGTGGTAGATAAGGGTATGGTGCACTATACTAACGCATGCAGTACTGCTCATTATTGTGATATGATATTTTATTCAGTGGTGAGGCCACTGAAGCCAATGGGGAGGCCCATTGGTTATAACCAGGATGGTGAGGGCCATTCCTGTGATATGATATCGGTGGTGAGGGCCACCTATGTTACAGTGGTGAGGGCCACTGCCTTATCACTATGGTTCCCTATATACCAGTAAAGCCTGAGCCAAAGTCACATTTTTAGTTAAACTATGTAATGCAAAATAAGTTTGAATTATGGTTTTACATTATTGGAAGCATATCATACTGAATGTACAATAATTTCTATTGGTTTAAGGTTGGTTAAATTATGATTTAATTATTTCCTTTTATTTCAAATACTTTCATATGTTACTTTTATTTTTATTGGTAAAGTACCCACTGAGCGGCAACGCTCAACGAGTTAAGTTTTCTTTGACTCGTAGGTTCGGAGCAGTAGCAAATTCTTGGAAAGCGACAACCAGACCCACATCATATCTCAGGGTAGATCTTTTAGTTACCATTATGAGTTAGCTAGTTGTGGCATGTATATGTATATATATATGTTTGAGAATTACTATGTTATGCTGTACGTTAGTAGTATGTAATAATAATAAACCTCTACTTTATTTTGTATTAGAAGTGTGAACTCTTCTTGCAGGTTTGTAGTTGAGGGTATAAGGTGGATTCATTGGGAGTGTATTGAAACTGATTGTACTCACACTGGTTTGTGTAAAAATGTTTTCAAAAATCAAAAAAACCAATTTTGTCGACACTTGGGACCCAAATTTCTAGGCGAAACTCTGGCAAAATTTCTGTAAAATCGGAACTAAAATTTGACTAAGTAAAATTGGTAGCAACATTAGGTTAGTGTGGCGCCTCTACTCGGCTTACACATGTAGGCCGGGAAGGGGTGTTACAATTTGTGGTATCAGAGCGCTGGTTTAGCCGGTTCTGGGTAGTTAGTTGAACTAAACCTTAAATGTATGACACATAGGGTTAGGATAGAGGTTTTAATTATGTAACTATACATGTGTGGAGTATTGTTAGTTATGTTATTCTAATTATAACAGGAGTAATTATGGGTGATCAAAACGATGAGATGAGGGAGCTGAGGATGGAAGTAGAGAGGCTAAAGCAAATAGTGTAGGAGCAAGATGAAACCATAGAAATTCTGGCAGATCGAAGTATACAGGATCGTGAAGACCTGAGAGAAAAAATGAGATGATTACCACATTGATGAGAGATGTGCAGATGTTAAAGGAGGACAGGCTTAGTCATAGAGTGGAGTTTGATAGTGCCTGTAGGAGCCTCGGAGTAGCACATAGAGAGATCCGTGCTTTACAGGAGAGGGTCCAGGAGCTAGGCCAGCACTTACCTAGTGAAGAATCGCATGACCCAGACTTTGATCCCGATATAAAAGAGTATTTTTCTGACAGTGCCACCTCACCTAGGGCACCTACTCACTGAGCTTCGGGATGTGTTGCTTTTTGGAGGATCTTTTGGTTATGTATATATGTGATATCGAGTAGACATTGTATGGTAGTATGACATGATAATATAGTAGTAAGGAGTCCTAAATTTTGGAATGTACGTAAGGGCTTCCTAGTAATGTAAAAACTTTTGCTTGGAAATAAATAAAAGTTGTTTTGTATATGTGTTATTTAGGTATTTTATATTTATATACATGCCTCCTAGGGTAATATAATGCTGTTGGGCTGGGTCGTTACTGATGATGGGATTGTATGCGTTTTGCTTTGTTCTTTAGATGTCACGAATAGCACAGCGTGATAAAGAGGAGGAGGTCAAGTCTTAGGCCACCCGAACTGTAGAAACGCATGTATCAGAGATACCTGCGTCGGAGCAACCACCAGCTGATGCTCCTATTCCTAACGAAATGTTGCAACAAATGGCTACCGTATTACGGCAGACAGCCGGTGCCGCCCCAGCACCACCACCAGCGCCAGGACCCATACCAGTATGGGGCGAAGGAGTTTAGGGCCCGAAGGGATGATGATTCTTCTACAGCCGAGTATTGGCTAGAAGGGACGGTACGAGCCTTAGATCAGTTATGGTATATGCCAGAAGAGCGAGTGGTATGTGCTACTTCCCTACTAGTGGAAGAAGCATATATATGGTGGGACACAGTTCAACAATGAGTTCCACTGGAACAAAGGACATGGGATTTCTTTGTGAATGAGTTCAAGAGGAAGTTTATATCAGAGGCATACCTAGATGCCAGGAAAAAGGAGTTTCTACACTTAAACCAAGGTTGACTGACCGTTGCCGAATACGAGAGGGAATTTACTAGGCTGAGTAGGTATGCCAAGAAGACAATTGAAGATGAACATGATAGGTATAAGCAGTTCCAGGATGGTTTGAATAATGAGATTAGGATGCAGCTAATTGCTGCTAATATCAAGGAATTTTCCGAGTTGGTCACTAGGGCTCTGGAAGTAGAGCAATGTCAGTATGATGAGCAGAATAGAAGACAGAAGATGAAACAGAAGAGAGGTACTCAAAACTATTCGGGAAATTACCAAACATCAAGGAAGCGATTTCGAGGCAGTGCTTCCACGGGAGGCGGTCAACGCCGAGTTTACAGTAGGGATCAAATCACAATGGCCCAAGTCAAGCCACCTCAGTCGCTAGTACCGGAAGATCCGAAAAAGGGCAAGGAAGAGGATTCAACTGAAGCGGAGGTAACTTTTCGACCAGTCTGAGAGGTAATGAAGGCAAAAATACTAATCCACGCTGTGATCAATGCGGACGCCGTCACCCAGGAGAATGTTGGGGTCGGACATTTGCATGCTATATATGTGGATCTTTAGACCACCTTATGCGAGAGTGTCCCCAGCGAATGCAGAATCGGCCTAGGGATACTGAGGGATCACAAGCGACAGCAGGTCGAGGCCGAGGTAGAGGTAGGAATGAAAATCCATCACGTATGCAGTCTGAGACGGTGAATCGACCAGAAGCGAGGGCTCCTGCTAGAATGTATGCCATGAGGAGGCGAGAAGATGAAGAAGCGCTAGACGTGATTGCAGGTCAGTTGTCTATGTTTGGAGTTCCGCTTTACGTTTTAATAGATCCAGATTCTTCCCATTCATATATGTGCATGAAAAATGAAAAACTTGGGAACCTAAAGGTAGAACTAGAGGAAGAGGGAATATTAGTTACTAGCCCATTAGGGAGTGAGGTGATTACGAGGAAGGTAGTGAAAGATTGCCCCGTGGAGATACACGGACATATCTTTCGGGGAGACTTATTTGAACTACCATTTCAAGAATTCGACGCTATTCTTGGGATGGATTGGTTGGCCAAACACGATGCACTGGTTGACTGTAAATGGAAGAGAGTTACTCTGCATACTGCAGACGGCGACGAAGTGACCTTAGTGGGAAAGAGGAAGGACTATCTAACTAACATCATTTCCGCCATGACGGCTAAGAGGTTAGTGCAAAAAGGCTGCGAGGCATACCTGGTATGCGCGTTAGGAGCGAAAGAAGAGGCACCAAAGCTACAAGATATACCTACTGTGTGTGATTTCCCCGACGTATTTCCTGATGATTTACCCGGATTACCACCTAAACGAGAGGTGGAATTCACCATAAACGTGTACCCGAGAGCTGCACCAGTATCCATCGCACCTTATCGAATGGCGCCAGCTGAGCTAAAAGAACTAAAGGTACATCTACAAGAACTTTTAGATAAGGGATTCATTAGGCCAAGCGTGTCACCATGGGGAGTGCCAGTATTGTTCGTGAAAAAGAAAGATGGATCCTTAAGGTTGTGTGTAGATTACCGTCAACTCAATAAGCTTACCATCAAGAACAAGTATCCGCTACCTCGCATAGACTATCTGTTTGATCAACTCAAAGGTGCTGGAGTCTTTTCAAAAATTGATCTACGATCAGGTTATCATCAATTAGGGATCAAAGATGAAGACATACCAAAAACCGCATTCAGAACTCGCTATGGACATTATGAATTCATCGTTATGCCGTTTGGATTAACGAACACACCTGCAGTATTCATGGATTTGATGAACAGAATCTTCCACCCGTATTTAGATCAGTTCGTGGTTGTATTCATTGACGACATATTGGTGTATTCAAAGAATCGAGAGGACCATGATCTTCACCTTATGATTGTTTTGTAAACCGTGCGAGAAAAGCAGTTATACGCTAAATTCAGCAAATGCGAATTTTGGTTGGAAGAAGTAGCCTTCTTGGGACATATTGTATCAGCAGAAGGAATAGGGTCGATCCCAAGAAAATAGAAGCAATATTGGAATGGAAGCCACCTAAGACAGTAACGAAAGTCCGTAGTTTCTTGGGGTTGGCAGGATATTATCGGAGATTCGTCAAAGGGTTTTCCATGATCGCCGCACCTATGACCAAGCTACTTCAGAAGAATGCCAAATTCCAATGGACAGACGCTTGCCAACGGACTTTTGAAAGGCTGAAGCAAAAACTTACTGAAGCGCCCATTCTTACATAACCCGAATCAGGAAAAGATTTTGTGATCTATAGCGATGCATCCCACATCGGGTTAGGTTGCGTATTGATGCAGGAGGGCAAAGTCATTGCGTATGTCTCTCGATAGCTCAAGCCACACGAAAGGAATTATCCCACGCATGACTTAAAACTAGCAGCGATTGTTTTGGCCTTCAAGACGTGGAGGCACTACTTATACGGGGAAAAGTGTTACGATTTAAATAAAAAGGCAAAGCTAAGCCCTAGATTCATCGGACCATATGAGATTATTAAACGGGTAGGTCCGGTAACTTACCAGTTAGCGTTACCACCTGAATTAAGTAACATACATGATGTTTTCCATGTTTCAATGCTAAGGAGGTATCGTTCAGATCCAACCCACATCATACAAGCTCAAGACATCGAGATTCAGCCTGACCTGACATACGAGGAAGAGCCGGTAGAAATCCTAGCACGAAAAATCAAAGAATTACGGAATAAGAAGATCCCATTGGTCAAAGTGCTTTGGAGGAATCACAAAGTAGAAGAAGCTACATGGGAATGCGAAGAAACTATGAGGAAGCAGTACCCATATTTATTTCAACCTGATGGGCTTCGGGACGAAGCCTAAATTAACGAGGGAGGAACTGTCACATCCGCCTACCGCATTTATGCATAGTAGTCACGTACACAGTGAGAGAAGGGGAAAGGAGAAGATAATTCCTGGCAAACGGCCCCTGATAAGGCTATAGGACCACTGGGACCTAATTGAAGAAAAATGCAAAGTGTTAGGGAGGTGATTGTAATTTCAAAAAGTTTTAGGGAGGTGACTGTAATTTTCAAAAGTTTTAGGGAGGTAAATGTAATTTCCAAGAGTCATACTGGATGTTCTTAATAGTGCACATAACAGATTCCAAAAATGGAAAATAGAGAAAAATCGGGTCACAACGACGCGTAACGGTTTTTCCAGAAAACGCACGGTTTGGAAGATATAGGGGATTTTGACTAGGGACATTTTGGTCATTATACATGAATCCGAAGTAGGAAATAAACACAAGAGTGAGTAGAGGACGTTAAGGGGGTAAATATGAAATGATCGTCAGTAGAAACGGGGCCCGGGCAACACCCGAGCAAAGAAAGGACCTAAAGGAAATTTTGTAAAAAGTCGAGGGTTTATTGATAATTTTTCAAAATGACTTGGAAACCTAAAATAGACAGTAAAAATAGAAAGTAGAGGTCGAGAGGATCAAAACTATACGTAGTTTGCCTCGTGGAATTGTATGGGTTAAAAGTTACGAACAAATAATCGCCAGAGGGTATTTTGGTCTTTTCACACATTAGACCATAGAAATTTCAACACAAGATGGTGGAGGGGCCAAAATATAATTAAAAGAAAGTTTAAGGGCTTGGGTTTTTAAATAAATAAAAGGAGGAGACAATTGGGCTAATGAAAATTAGCCATTTAAAAGTTATAATAAAGAAGAAAGAGAAAAGTGTGAACATTTGACTTTAAAACATTCATTCTTCCAAAGGTGACCATCATTTCCCTTATATATATATATATCATGATATGAAGAAAAAACTCTCTCTCTCCCACTTCCAAGTTTCGGCCACCATATGAAAACATCAAAAGATTTCCAAGTATTGTCAAGTTTGATTTTCAAGGTAAGTTTTAAGTTTTTCAAGTATGTAGAATTCAATTCTAGTATCAATTTTAGGTATTTATGTAACTATTGGGAGATTGGAGATTAGGGTTCTTATAGTGGATTTGGAAAAATTTTAAGTAGTTATGATATTAATCAATTAAATGAAAGAATCAAGGTTTCTAAGGTTTAATAAGGTTAGATTAGGGTTTCGTTTGAAAAGAAATGGAGGATAGCTTATTATTCTAAATTTTTAAGGTTTATGTTTAAGGGTGTGTTCTTGAATTTCTTGAAGGAAAAACAAAGATTAAGGAAGGAGAAGGAGGAAAAGCAAAAGGGGAAGTAAAAGAATAATGTTTGGTGCTTTACCAAAAAAGAAATTCTATTTTTCTTACAAGCTTTGGTTTATGGAAGTTTTGTTGTTGATGTTTAAATATATTGATTGAGTTTAAATTAAATATTTGAGTTATGTTCTTGATTTCTTATGGCAATTGGGTTGTTTAAATTTAATTGAAACCAAATGTTTTGAGAAAATTTGGCAAGTTGATTTGGTAAGTTGATTTGGACTTTAATTAGTTTGATTTGAGTTAAACATGCAAAAGTTGTCAAAGGAAAATGTTTGAATCTTCACTCTACCATTAAAGAAGCCTTCATATTGATTTGCAAAAGAAAAATAAACTATCCTATGTATTTCATATGTTTGGGCCGAAATGGTCCCAAAATGACAGCTTTCTGGATCTTTTTGTGGCAATTGTTTGAGGTAGCTAATGAATGCATTTTTCAAAGAAATTTTACATGCAATTAGTCAACATATGAAATAAGATTTTTGTAAAATTTCAGCCAAAAATAAGATCATTTACTTGGTCAAATGCATGACTGAAGTGAACTGAAATTTTGACGAAAACCCAGATTTTACTATTAATTTGGTCATGCAATTTTGCGTTGCCGATTTTTCGTGCCGCGACACTATTCATTTGGTCAATTTGTGATCTTTTGAGGAATGCTTTGAAATGTTTAATATGTTTATTGTGGATATTAAATATGTGAAAAAGGGTAATGGTTTGACTAAAAAATGTGGTGCGCGGCATAAATGGCAAAGTGCGATGGGAATTAAAATCATTTCTCGAATAATTCTAAAATGAAGTTTGAGACTTAAAGTGAATCATTTTAATCTTTATGCTCTACTGGATAGTGGGAGTGGTAGATAAGGGTATGGTGCACTATACTAACGCATGCAGTACTGCTCATTATTGTGATATGATATTTTATTCAGTTGTGAGGCCACTGAAGCCAATGGGGAGGCCCATTGGTTATAACCAGTATGGTGAGGGCCATTCCTGTGATCTGATATCGGTGGTGAGAGCCACCTATGTTACAGTGGTGAGGGCCACTGCCTTATCACCATGGTTCCCTATATACCAGTAGAGCCTGAGCCAAAGTCACATTTTTCGTTAAACTATGTAATGCAAAATAAGTTTGAATTATGGTTTTACATTATTGGAAGCATATCACACTGAATGTACAATAATTTCTATTGGTTTAAGGTTGGTTAAATTATGATTTAATTATTTCCTTTTATTTCAAATACTTTCATATGTTACTTTTATTTTTATTGGTAAAGTACCCACTGAGCGACAACGCTCAGCGAGTTAAGTTTTCCTTGACTCGTAGGTTCGGAGCAGTAGCAAATTCTTGGAAAGCGACGACCAGACCCACAGCATATCTCAGGGTAGATCTTTTAGTTTCCATTATGAGTTAGCTAGTTGTGGCATGTATATGTATATATATAAGTTTGAGAATTACTATGTTATACTGTACGTTAGTAGTATGTAATAATAATAAACCTCTACTTTATTTTGTATTAGAAGTGTGAACTCTTCATGCAAGTTTGTAGTTGAGGGTATAAGGTGGATTCATTGGGAGTGTATTGAAACTGATTGTACTCACACTGGTTTGTGTAAAAATGTTTTCAAAAATCAGAAAAACCAGTTTTGTCGACACTTGGGACCCAAATTTCTAGGCCAAACTCTGGCAAAATTTCTGTAAAATCGGAACTAAAATTTGACTAAGTAAAATTGGTAGCAACATTAGGTTAGTGTGGCGCCTCTACTCGGCTTACACATGTAGGCCGGGAAGGGGTGTTACAATCCCAATGAAAACCACCAAGCAATTCTAATATCTTAGTTTCAATGAATCTTGAATTGGTTTGGGTTCTAGACCCGAGGTTAGATTTTAGTTTCTGAACCTGAGACTGGATTTGGATTCTTCACCCGATAATAAATTTGGGTTCAGGACCTGAGATTAGTTCTAGGTTTAGGACCCAAAAATAGTCCTTGGTTCAGGACCCGAGACTAGATTTGGGTTCTCAATCCAAGACTGGATTTGGGTTCTGGACCTGAGACTGGATTGGATAATGGACTCGAGAATCAAATTTTGGATTTTGGACTCGAAACTAGATTTGGGTTCTGGACCCGATACTAGATTTTAATTCTAAACCCGAGAATTAAATTTTGGGCTCTCAAGCCAAAACTGGATTATATTTAGGTACTTGGACCCGAGACTAGATTTGGGTTCTGGACCGAGACTAATTTTGATACTTTAATGGATTATTGGATACTATAATATCTTTAATGGGCAATTCCAATATCTCAATGGGTTCATCAGGTAACTCGAATATCCTGATGACCAAGCAACAAAACTGTTGAGCGGCTCTCATATCTCAATGGGTCATTGGGCAACTCTAATATCCCAATGGTCTATCGAGCGAAATTAATCACCGAGCGATTCTAATATTTTAGTGAGTGAAAACATCCATCGAGTGATTCTAATATCTCAATGAAATCCACCAAGTGATTCTAATATCTTGGTAAATCAAAACAGTCCTCAAGCGACTCTAATATCCTGATGACAACCACCAAGTTACTCTAATATCTTGATAGGATAGTGAGCGACTCTAATATCTCACTAGAAATAAACTTGGATATTTCAACACATCAAGGAAAGCTATGCCATCAGAATACTTTAACAAATCCAATATAGGCTATATATTGTTCCGTCAAGATACTTCAACAAATCTAATATAGGCTGCGTAGTGGATGCTTCAGCAAATCCACTTAAAAATGTTTGCCTTTGACAGAAATGAATCTTCATCTTAATTCTTTATTCTTAGGGATAGGCCTTTGTCTTGCCTCAACTTTAACTCTTCTAGCTGGATTGTTCTAATCTTCATCTTTGACCTTTGTCCTGATCTTTTATCTTTTGTATCTTCATTCGTTTAAGAGTTCTGATTTTCTTCCTGTTCCATTCTTAAATGGATCCGGCAATTCAGCTATTTTTAGCTGCCATACCCTCGCTTTGCCCTCTGTATGGTAAAACATTAAGTTTTGCCCGTGTAGGATAAAACCAAATACATGCTTTGACTGATGTCTGCGCAAGCATGCATCTTCTCTTTCTTTTTGCAATGGTCTTTTCATGCCCCCTGATTCTATATCTACTTTTGAATGTTTACTTCATTGCGTCTGTTGTTCACTTTAACAAATAATAGACAATACAAGACAAAAATACAGTGTGATATGCTCATGTATACATGATATGCATGGGTGATACTTATAGTGACTTTATTAACTCACAGACCAAGGTGGTCAGCCAAAGCACTCTTATTGGTTCCTTCCATATGCTTGCTCAGAATAATAGAAGACTTCATAGCTTTGGCTTTATCTTCCACATATACAAATCATGAGTAGTGGAGGCCCCAGTAAGGGAGTTAGAAGAAAAGGAGATGCCTTTTCAACCCGTGATTCAACACATCAGTTGGTAACTTCTTCATGACTTTGCAAATGATCCTCATTTGCCCAATATGTCCTTTAAGGTTTAACAATGCAACACACTTCCCTAAGCATGAAGGTCATGTAACAAAAAATACATTTTTTTTCTTTTTTTTTAATTTTAAAATCACATTTTGGCTTTGTCAGATTGGTTTCATTATACCTCAGGACTGGATTTTTCCAAATTAATACATCTATAACATGACAACCCTAGTTACCATACTAAACTCAAGAATTATTTCCATTTGAGCAAGAACTGTTACACTTTAGATAGGCACATACACATTACTTGGCTAAAGGTCTCATTGAGTTTAAATTTTGTATATCTCATATGTACGCTTATTCAAACAATCTCCACTAATAGACTTCACCTACTAAGAGAGATCAACAGTTCCTTAATAGGCTTCAAATGGGGTCTATAAGGGATATGGTTTAAGTGAAGGCCATTTGCAAATTGGAGCTAATGTGATACTGCTAACAAACCCTCACACTATAAACTTCCTTGTTGGAACTATATGTTGTTAGAAGTATTCTTAAATTCTGGGCACCATTCCTTCTTCTAGGTGTCTTTTTAACTAGATTCATGAATAGAGCTTCAATGTTTTTCCATCATTTGGCAGAATTATTGATCTTTTCCTTTTGCAAAAACTCAGGACCATTATCCTATCCTTTTTCCCTTTGGAATATCAAGTATCAAGACTTTTAAGATTGCGGACTTGGTGCTTTATAGGATAAAATAAAAGATGGTCTTTCTCTTATTTCTCTCATTATATTTGAGTCTTTGGCTGCGCTGGACCAATTCAAAAGAGAATTTTGGGTTATCCTATGCTTTTTCTATGTAAAAAGAATCATGTTGGCTTTTCGAATCGCCTTTTTTGGGTTTTATTTTCTTTATTTTATTTTTTCCTTTCTTTTTCTTTCTTTCATTCCTTATTTTCTTTTTTTTTCTCTCTTTTTTCTTTTTTCTTCTTCTTCATTTTTATTTTTTTTGTTTTTTGTTTTTTTGTTTTTCACTTTTTACTTTTTGTTTTTTATTTTTTGTTTGTTTTTGTTTTTGTTTTGTTCTAGCTCTAAGAGAGTTGTCTTGTTTGCACCATAATATGATTTAAATGAGTGGAGTAGAGTGAGTCTGCTTTAATGAGGATGGATCCTTTATTGTTTTAAGTTTATCTCTATGATGAAAGATATCGGATATATTAAATCTAGTTTAGGTAAGCTTCAATTATCTTTATGGTATTGACTATACATCCCTTTCCTTGATCTTCTTGCCCCTTTATCTTAGTGATCATCAGACTTATCACAAGTGTCACATCAACATAGGGTAGGTTATCGGACTTACAAGCCAATAAAAAGCAAACTAAAATCTTATGAAGGCTTAACGGGACAAACAAAGGATTGATGTTAACATAGGGGATTTCAGTTGTTTGCTTACCAAACAATGCCTATGTAACACCTTTATACCCTATATACATATAATACATGCACTCAGTATATGTAAAATACGCATATAAAGTATAAGAATGTCACAACTCGGTTTAATAAAAATTTTTAAATTCCCAATTTAACAACCCAAACACTGTAAAATGTATTTTTAATAAACTAACAAAATATTCTTTATTAGTTTTAGATTCCCAAAATAAGTATTTTATATAAAAATTTCTGGAAAAAATTTTCCATAGTTTTATCTCTAAATTGGACATCCCAAAAATTTTAATAATACCCAACTTGCATAAAATGCACTCCTAATAAACATACATCCAACATTTCACCACAATTTCTGAAACTCCTCCTATTTCATCAAAACATTTATATATATACATATATATATATATATCAAAACACATATACACATTCCCACATGATACAATTTATCCAAAATGTTCTTTATAATTTATAGTGCACTAAAAAATATAAACATAATAAACATAGTGATAAAATATATTATAACATAAAATGTATACATGGTGGCTACTGGCTCTGATCTTGAAGCAGTAAATTACCTCAAATCAACCTCAAGTCTAGACCCGACTAGTTCTAGAAGAACTCTCTGGATCTACCAGATTAACCATGACATCTGCTCGATGAATTATAATTGTGCTAAGCTAAAAGCCTAGCGGTACAAACTTTAATAATAATTAAACTTTAAAATAATGACAATGTATAATGTTGTTGCAATGGTATTTCACAATGTGGTATACAATTCCACTTTAAAATATAATCTTTAATCTTTTTATACTTCACATTAACACAGACACAAGCATGTGCCAAAATAATCTAATATATTATTCAACTCCCAGAGTTACTTTTTTTTTTGTTTAATTTGATGCCCAGTGTTTAGCCCGAAGACAAGTGACGCTAGCCTGAAGGAAAATCATAGTGACGTCCAACATCTAGCTCGATGGAAAATCATATATCAATGATGCTTAGCGTCTAGCGCCGAAGGTAAATAATGAGAATAATCTCATAGGCATGCCGCCAAATACAGAACTCTAAAAATTAAATAATATACTAGGCACACACAAATAGTAAATATTTTCAAAATCAATTTTTCTCATCACATTACCTCATTTTCTCATGTTTCTCATACATAGCAATGCCAAATCACTTTAATTCATCATATCTTATCACTTTATCACAATATATGTCATTTAATATTACAATCATATTACCTAAATATTTTTGGGTCATTCTCACATAATTCATATAAACCACATTTCATTCATTTTAGCCATTAATAATAGCTTTACATAATGCACATAATGCATACTCATCAATTCGCATGTTACAAGACAATGTACATGTAATATCCCCATATATGCCCTAGAAGTTTTGATTTTGTTGTTGTTGTTGTTGTTGATTTAAAATGTGATTGGATGTATATATTAAGTGTTAAGAAAAGGAATTTAGAAAAAAATGCTTATGTATATTTGTTTTGGGAAAGAAAGAGGGTTTAGAGACAAGTTTATATGTTGTTTATATGGTGATATAATTAACATATACCTAAGTCAAAATGGTTGGTCAAAGCAAGAGGATATTTTTATGTGGCATGTGGAATTACTATAATGGGCTTATAAGAGACAAGAGGTTAGTTATATGGATGAGGGCATGTTGGTAATTGTCTTGTTAAAATCACTTGGTGGAGATTTAAAGGAGAAATTGACTTTGTTTCTTCATCATTTTCTCTTCTTCTTGATGGTAGTGGACGGCTCCTCCAAAGACAAAGGAAAGCAAGAGGTGAAGAGAGGATCTTGATGTGTTGAACTCAAATTGAAGAAAGATTGAAGTGATCAAGTGTTGATTCAAGAAGTTTATAGCTTTAGTAAGTTTTCTTTTAGATCTTTTGCTTGTTTGAAATGATATGTGGATTTGATAGATGATCTAAGAGTGTGTTGATTGATTTTGTTATACTTAAGTGTGTTTGATTAGTTTGATCTTGGATTATAAGGATGAATTGATGAAAGAAGTAAGTATTCTCTTGTTTTCTTTACTTATTTTGAAGTTGTGTTTGAAGTGAATTAGGGTTTGTTGATTTTGTGATTTGATGAGTTTGAGATGTGTTTGTGTTGTGTTTTCAAGTGTTAAATTGGTTTTAAGTTAATAGTTTAAATAGGTGTTGTTGTTGGAAGTAGTATATGTTAATTTTGAAAGGTGAATAAGGATGGTGATTTTAGGGTTTTGAGATGGTTTGTGTTTAAATGTAATATTAATGTATTGTAAAGTGGTTTTTGTGATGAATATGTGTTTAGAACATTGATTATATTCATTTGAAACATGTTATATGGTGTATATTGTGTTGAGTGCTATTAGAAGAGAATTGGTTTTGGTTAGGGTTTTGTTCTTGGGTGACACGGCCAAAGGCATTGAGAGACACGGCCAAGTCATGGAAATTTTTGGCCGTGTTGGGTTGATTTTTAGGAGACATGGCCGTGTCCCATGCTAGTGTCTGTCACTGCCAAAATTCAGTTGAGAGACACGGCCACAAGCTTGGCCGTGTCCCTCAAATGTGTTGGTTACTGTTTTTATTTTTGTTCTTTTTGTATGGTTTTGATTCTTCAAAGATATTTGTGATACTTAAACCTAAACATAAACACTTTAAATATACTTCAAAGATAAGAATGACCTAATCGAATGTATGTGGAACATACATTCATTGATGTTGAGATTGTAGCACACATTTGTTGATATTGATTAAACATATGAACAATGTTAGACTATATGCATTGTGAATGGTAATGTGGTATGTATTTTGAAATGTTGTATCAATGATGTTATATGATTAATATGAATTGAGATATTGTTTGATTTGAGGCCATTGTGATTGGCTATGATGATGAAATTGAAAGAAATAAGGCATGTTTGCCTAAATGTTGATGAGAATTGAGAATGGAAATGATGACTAAATAATAAATGAATTGTGTGGCTAATGTGTTATTCCATTTTCAGAGTTAGTTGTTGGTGGCATGCCTAATATGAGTAACAATCTCTTGAAGTTAGGTTGGATTGAATCCTTGAAGCCTAATTGAGATGTTACCACCCTTGAAGCTAGGTTGGATTGGTTCTTGAAGCCAAGTTGGGTTGAAGCTTAGCATGCTTTGCTCCCCTTGAAGCTTGGTTGAACCTAATCCTTGAAGCCTAGTTGGGTATATGATATTGATAAATGTGATAACAAAACCAAAACATTAACTCTGAAAATTGAATGGCATATTAGTGTGTCTTGGGCCCAATGCTTGTCTTTGTTTAGTGTTGTTCATGAATGGTTTAATGAGTAACTAATGAGGTATATGAAAAGATGTTGAAATGTGATATGTCTACTTATATTGAATTATGAAATGTAATGGTATGTTGTTTGCTTTGCATATATGATGTTACATGTATAATATGGATTGATAATTAACATTGCATTGCACTAAAGCATAACATTAGCATGAATTGTCTTACTAAGCCCTTGGCTTAGCGCGATAGTGTTTAATCGCGCAGGTAATAGAGTTGATAGAGTTGAACCCGAGAGCTCTTCGAGACCGAGTGAGAGTAGACGTTGAAGAGTTGATTTTGGGAATTTAAAGATCAGAGAAGATTTGCCAATCATGTATAACTCTTTCCTATTTTGTAAATATTGTTTATAATGTGAATATATGTATATTTGTAAATATGGATTTAAATGCTTTCATATATGTAACGATTTTATAAATTCCGCTGCGTATTAACTAAATGTATATATATATCTATTTGTGTTATTTTACAAGTTAATTACTTATTTTTCTCTAATGTATAATGAGAAAGCTTATAGTATCATTTAAAATGTTTTGAATGTTAATAAAAATCTGTAGCATTCCTATATTCAATACATGTATACTACATTGTGGTGTGTGTAGTGTGTATGTATTGGGTGTGGGGGTGTTACAGTACATGAATGTTCAAGTTGCCAAGTAGCTTAACACACTTTCTATTCAAAATGTGCTAGGCCAAATTTAATGCAAATATATTTAAATTATCAAAAGTTTGTACATACCTTAATTATCACTCAAACCCAAGCTAAAAATCACTCTCTAACCTTCACTTCTAGCTTGCCCTTGAATACTAAGGTTAGGCAAATCACTTTCTCTTAATGCCTATTAAAAATGTGAGCAATATAATCACTTAGAATCACATTTAAGGCATTTCAATATAAAACCTTAATTAAATATCACTCCAACCAATATCCCAAAATTTGACTTTCTTTACTTTAACATTGAAATTCCATTTTAATCCATTTTAATTGGCATTTTAAGTTTATTTTTATCATTAAAAACATATTGTAACTTGTTTGAACCAATCAAATTCAATAAATACATATTCTTATACAAAACCCTAAAATGCTTCATCAATTATGGTTCTTCATTCCAACTCATTCCAAGTGGTAATTTAAGCCCATTTCCATCATTTAAATCTTTTAATAACATGATTTATTCATTAAAATCAAACAAACAATCATTCTTTGAAAATTCTCTTCCAAAACCCTAAATTCAATACTACCTTACCCAATCTCTATCCAAACTTAATTAAATCCATCATTTGACTTTAAAATCCTTGTTTGTGCATTAAAACAACATTTTTGGAAACCATTTGCACAATTAAAACATATGATTTCAAAATTTCAATTTACACATAACCCTAAAACATGTTCTTCATCCAAATTCCACTCAAACTTAATCTTTTCTTCCATCTAACTTGAAAATCATTATATACTAGTCAAATTAGCACCATACATACCCATTCAAGCAATTATAAAACACATACCCAAAATCTCGAACTTCAAATATTCATAATTTTATGAAATTCCAAATATCAAGATGGAAAGCTTACTAATTAAAGAAGGAATCACTAAAACTCTAGTTAAATCTTGAAAATTCTTTCAATTCTTGATGTCTGGAAGAAGAAAAACCTTGCGCTCTCATCCATGGTGGTTCAGCCTTATAGCAGAAGAAGAAGAGATGAATTTTTTTGATATTTTCTCTTTCTTTCCACTTATAATTCAAGACCATATATTTATATTATTTTATTATTATTTTATTATTTATTTTAAAAATGATAATTTTTGTCTTTCATTCATAAATAATTTATTTTAAATAATTTAAATAATTTTAATTTTATAAAGTATATTTAAAATTTTGTCATTTGACCATTGACTTTATTCTTTAAGTGTTGACTTTTGTATATGTTATATACAGTTAATATATACTTCACATATACATTCCATTTAATCACTTCTAATTCTTCAATTTTCCATTCAAATTATTTATTTAATTCATTTAATTTAATTTTTGAAAAAATTAACAGATGTTACAATTCTCTCCCCTAAAAAAATGTCATCCTCAAAATTATCTGATATCAACTCTGGAGTAATTGAGGATGCTGGCTTCATATCATCTACTCACTCTCCCATGTCACATGGTCAATGGCATGGTTCCTCCAAAGAACTTTTACAAGTGGCACTTTCTTTGTAATACCCCTAATTTTTGAATATTAAATAAAATAAATTAAATTTGGATAAATTAAATAAATGATTTGAAGGGAAAATGAAAAGATTTTAAGTGAAATGTATATTTGAAATATATGATGATGATGATGATATAAATGAGATAAATGAGGCAATGTGCCTAGTTTGATCATGAAAAAAATGAAAAAGAGATTGATAATGGAAATATGCAATAATTGTGTTCCTAGTATGTTATTCAATTTTCAGAGTTCTATGCTTGGCAGCATGCCTATATTTTCCTATGGGACTAGACGCTTGGCATCAGTGTGAAAATATTTTTTAGGTGAAAAGACCGAGTCGTAAGCCTCAGAAATAAGTCCTTCAAGTTGGGCTGGGTGAAAAGACCGGGTCATAAGCCCAGGCCTAGTTGGACTATTACATTGATATTTTACCTTCAGGGCTAGACACATGGTGTCATTATGGACCAAAATGGTAACTCTGAGAATTGAATGATGTATTAGTTGTTTGGGCTCATGCTTGTTGTAGACCCTTAATTTTTGACCCGGTCCGGTCCAATATATTTTAATTAGTCCAAAGTAATTTTTGTGTTGTCCAAAATATTTTAATTAGTCCAAAACAATTTTTGTTATCTTAATTAAATAATATTTGCTTTAGTATCTAATTTTTATTAATAAAAAATAATAAAAAATAATAAAATTTAAAAAAATAAAATTTAAAAAAATTCGGCTACGGTGAAATGGCCCGTAGGCCAATTCGCCCCCCGCTGCCGCAGCCAGCTGCGACAGCTTTTTTGCCAGCACAATTTTTTCGCAGTAGTTTTTTTTTTGCCCTCTCAATTTTTCCGCAACAGTTTTTTTTTTTTTTGCCAGTGAAATTTTTTCAACGCAAATTTTCCAAAACCTTATACAATTAGGTTTCGGTTTCTTTTTCTTAATGAATGTTATATTCCATGAATAACTAGATTTAACTATAGAAATCTTCTATAAATAAGGACCAAAAATAACAAAAAAAGGAGGAGAAATTAGGACAAAAATTTGGGAGAAAGAGTGAGACCGAAGCTGAGGAAAAGCTTTGAATCAATTTGATTTTTTGATAGAGCAAACAAACAATTCAATCCATCAAAGGCAGCAAAGCTTGTCTTTGTTCTTGTTCATCCAAGAAGTGATTTTTGGTGAACCAACAAACGAAGGTATGAATTTCTTTATTTGTTTCATTAACTCACAGTAGCTTCATCATTAAAAAATCTTAAAATTGTTGTTTCTATTTCTTTAAAACCAAAAACCCTAGAACCTCAATTCACCTTTTCTAAAGTTTAAAAATCTTAATTCGTTTCTTTGTTTTCCAAAAAGTTTAAAATTGTTGTTTTTGTTTTTTCAAAATCTCAAAACCCTAATTTGCTTTCCAAATTTTCAAAATCATAAATTAAATCTGTTTCTTTCCAAAAACCCTAAAAAACAACTTTTCTACTTCTATAAACTTTAAATCATTTTGTTTATTTTCATAAAGTTTCATAAAATTATCAATTGAATTCAAAAATTCTAAAACCTAATGCATCCTTAGAAACCCTAATTCTAAAATTCTAAAACCCTAATTCAACTCCAAAACCCAAAACAGTAAACCCTAACTCCCAAAAAACCTTAAACCCTAAATTTTTCTAAACCCTAATCCTTTAAACCTTAAAACCCTATAAACATATTCAAACACAGTAAGCTTAAAAACACAATCCAGTGACCGCAAATCATAAATCCAATGTTTTAAAATGTCCAAATTTCACTTCTCAAACACTAATTTGGTTAATTAAAGAACTTTATCAACCTCTTAAATTTTAAAACTTTGCCCCATTTTAATTCTTTTAAAATTTACAGTAGCTTAGCCCATAAATTCCAAAACCCTAAACACATTAAATAATGAAACTTAAATAGAAACAGTACCCATAATTTGGATTTTTATTTGCTTTATTCAATTTTATATTTGATTATGCTTTGATTTATTTTATATGATTTAATTTATTTAACTTTAATGCTTGGTTTATTTAATTGATCATGGATGGATGTTTACTTTCTATTGATTTTTAATACCTTTGATGAATGATATATTTACGATGAATGGTTATTTACTTTTATCGATTTATTTAGGTTCCCAAATGTTATAAGAGGTATGTTTCCACTTGGTGGGTATCTCATTAGTTAAATATCATGTAATTTAAATTGCTTTTCTATTTTAGAACCAATGTAAAGGACATGTTTCTACCTTTTGGTGGGTGTCCTATTTAGGCATGGATTATGTAAGGGCATATTTCCATCTTCGGGTGGGTGTCCATTTATTTCTTTTGCTTGGACATTGTTTTGATTTTCAATATAATGATGCTTTCTTTTAATTGTTGTGTGTAATATGGATAATGTTGTTATATTTAAGAATTTTATAATATTAAGACCTGTAAAGGAGGCCGGTTCTAATGAACCGATCGTTGTGGGGGTGCTAGGCCATTTCTCACCTTCCCCACACTTACCCAACTTTCCGAACCCATTAAGGGGTTGGGGATTCCTTAGGAATCAAGTCATCCACCCCTTTCTTTTTCTCAGCCCGTTCGGGTGGCAACTCCATTTTCTCCGAACTTAGGTTCGTGTTCTCTAAGGCCCCGAGCCTAAACAATGCCAAAGTCGCAAGAACCATTCCACCGGGAGTGGGGGCGAAAATCCCCGCTCGCACTTGTGTATATGTTGATGTGAATTATCAAGTGATGAAGGTATATATCCAAAAGTAGTCTTAAATATCATGTGATGACATAACATATGAACATTCCACATTGGCATTATTTTTTTTAATTTTATTATTATCAAAATTTTTACCATTAGGCTTTGGCTTAGTGCGATTGTAATTCATCGCGCAGGTGACAGGGGTGATCCAGTAGAGTCAAGAGTTCTTCTAGACCAGATCGGGTCTAGACTCTTGTTGATTGAGCTTGAAGTGTATTGCTACATCAAGAACAGAGCCACTTTGCCAGCATGTATAAATCTTATATTAAAGTATATTTTAACATTATGTTTTGAGAGTATGTATGTATATGCTATAAATTATAAAGAGTGTTTTAAATAATGGAGTAATGTGAGGTATCATGTATTCTGATACATATATATATGTATAAATACAAACATTTTGAGTAATAAGGGAATATGGAAATTTTCAGTAAAATGGATTGTAACATTTTTATATTATATGTGTATCTTACATACTGAGAGTGTGTGTATTATACGTTTATAGGGTATAAGGGTGTTACATTCTCGCTCCTCAACTCCTTCGCCTCTTGTGCTAAGATCGCCACTGGGTCTTCTTTATAAGTCAGATATGAACTCACCTAGATAGACTCCACTGACAAGATATGAGATGGGTCTAACTTTTATCTCTGAAGCATAGAGACATGAAAGACATTGTGTATTCGATCTAACTCGGGCGGCAGAGCCAATCTGTAAGCTACTGGACCAACTCTCTCCAGTACCTTATGTGGTCCTATATAGTGAAGACTCAACTTTCCTTTTCAACCAAACCATAGAATCCTCTTCCACGGTAACTCCTTCAGGAACACTTTATCTCCAACTCTGAACTCTATATCTTTCCACTTCAAATCTTTATAGGATTTTAATCAGTCTAAAACTGCTTTTAGATGTTCCTGAATCACCTTTACTTTCTCTTCTGTTTCCTTAATCAAATTTGAACCTATCATTTTACCTTCTCCAGCCTCATCCCAACATATTGGTATCCTACACTTCCTACCATACAAGGCCTTATAAGGTGCCATCCCAATACTGGACCGATGATTGTTGTTGTAGGCAAACTCTATCAGTGGGAAAAATCTGTCCTAGCTCCCAATGAAATCAATGATACAACTCCTCAACATATCCTCTAGAACCTATATCACTCTCTCTGATTTCCTATCTATCTGTGGATGAAAAGTAGTACTAAAATGCAATCAAGAACCCAATGCATCTTACTAACTCCTCCAAAATCTCGATATAAAATAGGGATCTCGGTTTGACACCAAAGAATCTGGGACTCCAAGCAATCTCACAATCTCAATGATATACAACTCAGCCAACCTATCAAGTAAAAAGTCCATCCGAACTGGAAAAAATGAATTGTCTTTGTTATCCGTTCAACTATCACCCAGATTGCATCATGCTTCTTGTTCAAAGGCAGTCTAGTCACAAAATCTATCGTCACTCGCTCCCATTTCCACTCAAGTACTGACAATGGCTGAAGCAAACTTGAAGTAACTTAGTGTTCAGCCTTCACCCTCTGGCAAGTGAGACATCTAAATACAAATTCCGCTATGTCCCTCTTCATACCTGACCACCAGTAATGTTGCTTCAAATCTTAATACATCTTGGTACTTTTAGGGTGCATAGCATAAAATGACTGATGTGCTTCCTCTAAAATCTTCCTCTTCAACTCTACATCATCAGGAATGCACATCCTATCTCTGTACCAAAAACTGCCATAATCTCTCACATAAATGTCTCTACTCTCCCCCTTTTGGCAAACCTCTACTATCTTCTAGATTTTCTCATTTGCAGGCATATTAGGATTCTAGACTCGAGACTGGATTTGGGTTCTCGACCTGATACTGGATTTGGGTTCAGGACCTGAGATTAATTCTGGGTTCATAACTTTAAATTAGTTCTAGGTTTAGGACCCGAGACTGGATTTAGGTTCTCGACCACAGACTGGATTTGGATCCTTGACTTGAGACTGGATTGGGTTTTAGACTCAAGACTTGGATTTTAGGCTTTGGACCTGAGACGACATTATATTTTGGATCAATTAGTAGATTTAGGTTCTGGACTCGAGAATTGGATTTTGGGTTCTAAACCCAAGACTAGATTAGGTCTTAGACCCAAGAATTAAATTTTTGGTTCTCATCCTAAAACTGGATTAGATGTGGATACTTGGACCAGAGATTGGATTTTGGTTCTGGACCCAAGACTAGTTTTGATACTTCAATGGATTATTGGGTGACTATAATATCTTCAATAGGTCATTAGGCAATTCTAATATCCTAATAGGTTCATTAGGTAACTCTAATATCCCGATGACTAAGCAACAATACTATTGAGCGACTCTCATATCTCAACGGGTCATTGGATAACACTAACATCCTAATGGTTCTATATAGCAAATCTAATCACCAAGCAATTCTAATATCTTGGTGAGTGAAAATTGCCATCGAGCGATTCTAATATCTCAATGAAATCCACCAAGCGATTCTAATATCTTGGTAAATCAAAATAGTCATCGAGCGACTCTAATATCTTGATGACAACCACCAAGTGGCTCTAATATCTTGGTAGGATAGTGAGTGACTCTAATATCTCACTAGAAATAAACTTGGATATTTCAACATATCAAGAAAAGCTATGTTGTCAGGATACTTTAACAAATCCAATATAGGCTAGAGATTGTGCCGTCGGGATACTTCAACAAACTCAATATAGGCTAAGTAGTAGATGGTTCAACAAATCCTCTTAAAAATGTCTGCCTTTAATAGAAATGAATCTTCATCTTTATTCTCTATTCTTGGGGATGGGCCTTTGTCTTGCCTCAACTTCAGCTCTTCTAGCTGGATTGATATGATCTTCATCCTGGACCTTTATCCTGATCTTTTATCCTTTATATCTTTGAGAGTTATGATTTTCTTCTTGTTCCATTCTTAAATGGATTCGGCTATTCAGCTATTTTTGGTTGTCATACCCTTGCTCTGCCCTCCGTGTGGCAAAAATATTGAAGGGGAGTCTGAAAATATTTTATATATAAATTCAAAAAATAACAAGGATAAGTTTTGCCCTTGTGTAGTCTCAAACCAATGCAGGCTCTAACTGATGTCTACACAAGCATGCATCTTTTCTTTCTTTTTTCAATGGCCTTTTCATGCCCCCCTGATTATATATCTACTTTTGAATATTTACTTCATTGCGCCTGTTGTTCACTTTAACAAATAAAAGGCAATACAAGATAAAAATACAATGTGATATGCTCATGTATGCATGATATGCATGGGTGATACATACAGTGGATTTACTGACTCACAAATGAAGGTGGTCAACCGAAGCAATCTTATTGTTTCCTGGCATACGCTTGCTCAAAATAATAGAAGACTTCATAGCTATGGCTTTATCTTCTACATATATAAATCATGAGCAGTGGAGGCCCCAACATGGCAGTTAGAAGCATAGGAGATGTCGTTTCAACCCGTGATTTAACACATCAGTTGGTAACTTCTTCATGACTTTGCAAATAATCCTCATTTGCTCAATATGTCCTTTAAGGGCTAACAATGCAACACACTTCCCTAAGCTTGAAGGCTCATGTAACAAAAAATACCTTTTTTTTTTTTTTAAAAATCACATTTTGGCTTTGTCAGATTGGTTTCATTATACCTTAGGACTCGATTTTTCCAAATTAATACATCTATAACATGACAACCCTATTTACCATACTAAACTCGAGAATTATTTCTATTTGAGATAGAACTATTGCATTTCATATAGGAATATACACATTACTTGGCTAAAGGTCTCATTGAGTTTAAATATTGTATATCTCATATGTATGCTTATTCAAATAATCTCCACTAATAGACTTCACCTACTAAGACGGATCAACATGCCTTTAATAGGCTTGAAATGGGATTTATAAGAGACATGGTTTAAGTGAAGGCCATTTTCAAATTGGAGCTAATATGATACTGCTGACAAACCCTCACACTATAAACTTCCTTGTTGGAACTATACACTGTTGGAAGTATTCTTAAATTCTGGGCACCATTTCCTTCTTTTAGGTGTCTTGTTATCTAGCTCCATGAATAGTGCTTGAATGTTCTTCCATCATTTGGCAGAATTCTTAATCTTTTCCTTTTGCAAAAACTCATGACCATTATCTTGTCCTTTTTCCCTTTGGAATATCAAGTATCAAGGCTTTCAATATTGCAGACTTGGAGTTGTGTTGGATAAAATGAAAGATGATCTTTCTCTTATTTCTCTGATTCTATTTAAGTCTTTGGCTGGGCTGGACCAATTCAAGTCAATTTGTCTTTGTAAAAAGAATCATGTTGGCTTTTCAAATCACTCTTTTTGGGTTTTATTTTCAAGTAAGCTTCAATTATCTTTATGGTCTTGACTATGCATCTTTTTCCTTAATCTTCTTGCCCCTTTATCTCAGTGATCATTAGAATTGTTATAAGTGTCACATCAACATAGGGTAGGCTATGGGGTAGGTTATCGGGCTTACAAGCCAATAAAAAGCAAACTAAAATCTTATGAAGGCTTAACGGGACAAATTAAGTATTGATGTTAACAAGGGGGATTTCAATTGTTGGCTTACCAAACAATGCCTACGTAATACCATTATACCCTATATACGGATATATATATATATACACCCAGTATATGCAAAATATGCATATAAAGTATAAGAATGCCACAACTCAGTTTAATAAAAAAAATTTATATTCCCAATTTAACAACCCAAACACTTTAAACTGTATTTTTAATAAATTAATAAAATATTCTTTATTAGTTTTAGATTTTCAAAATAAGTAATTTATATAAAAATCTCTAGAAAAAATTCACCAATATTTTATCTCTAAATTGGACATCCCATGTAACACCCCATATATAGACCATACACTTACCTAGATAGGAGATGTCACCTAACATTTACAATTGTTCTATATATATATCTATGTATGTACTAAAGAAATAAAGTCATAAAATCTTTAAGCAATAATGCAATTGTTAAGTTTTCTATATTACACACATATATCCATATATTTATAAAGAACTTTGAATGAAAACTTACATCATTATAGAATTCTCAAACTACTCTCAAACTAGTACAACTGTCATACAAAATTAGTTTTGCTATGTGAACCATAAAGATTACAATATTTACAATATTGTTCATTGAACCTTGATGATGCAGTTGATTAAGAACGTAAGTCTCTCACTCTGCGGTCTCAACTCTCCTTGTTTGATCTACGCGTCAGAAAATAATTCTAGCACGCTAAACAAAGCTTAGTGGTGCTTATGTATTTATAATTTGCAAGAAGATTTAATAAAAAGAGATCTAGCAATTAAATAATTTAGAAACATCGAATTGCATTACTTTCTGAATGCTAAATAAAGAAATTAATTAAATTCAATGTAAATTGAAATACTAAGCACAATTAGATTCAGAATTGAGTAATTTATCAACAACTGAATAACACATTGTTTTCACTATATATAACTATTTAAATTATGCCCAAACACATTAAACTCATATTCTAGATTTGGATAACGGGTCACTGAAGGCAATTTGATGCCACTGTATAGAATTTTGGCCAATGGCCCACTATGGCATGAATGCCCACTTAGTATAATGACACAGAGTGTCTTTTGATAGCACAGAGTGCCCACTAACACTTTGGATATCCTCCCTTTTGGCTAGCCATTCAATCCCAAGCTAGATCTAAAATCAGTATGATTAGGGCAATTCATTAATTTATAGTTAACACTGAATTATATATATCATTTCAATGAAACAATACTTTCATCAATATTTAGTATTATATATATTTATCATAAATTCAAAGTTTATCACTCTTTTTCATACTTTCAACACATACACATGAATTCCCAACACAAAAGTAAAAAACATAAACATATTAGCCTCATACTAGGCCCGTATATCACAAAATACAAGTCAAAAACATCATTTAGGTACCCCCCACGACCGTGGCATCTCAACCCCACGCCCGTGGGATACAAGAAGAAGCTGTAAAATGATTTTGAAGACCCCCACGGTCGTGGCCTTCCAGGGCGACGGCCGTGGCATTTAGAACGGCTCTGTTTTAGCAAAATTCTTAAAGAAAGAGTCACGTTTTCAATCCCATGGTCGTGGCACTCATTGGCCACGACCATGGCATTGATTTTTGGTCTGTTTTCGAAATAATTCTTCCTCCAACAGTTTCAACTTTGATGCCACGCCCATGGCACCTTCAAGCCACGCCTGTGGCATCCCAAAATCATATCTTCTGCACTTTTAACTTCATAAAACACCAACATATTGAAAATCTAAGATAATAATATATCAAACTCAAACTTTTGACATAAAAAGGATTCATATCAAATATTTTACTACAATTTCACTTAATCAGACTTTCAATCATTTCATATGAATAAAAACAACATCAAACCATTCAATTCTCATAAAGGTTGAGTTAAGAATCAATACCCATCATATAAAGGCTATTTTTCACTCAACAACCCATTTAATCAATATTTTCAAGAAATATATCCTTATAAGAATAAATCATTAAAACTCATAAAAATTCATATATTTGCAAATTATAAATCCAAAAGCACATACCTCTTTTTTTTCTCTAATTACTTGTTAATAATCTCAACTTTCTATCTTAATCTTCTCAAAACTTATAACTAAACCTTATTTTCTCTTTGGTTTTAATCAAAATCTTGGAAGGAAGGAAACAAGAAGGAGTTTTGATAGTGAGAATGGTGGTGAGCATGGGAAGAAGAAGAGGAAAGAAAGAAAGAAATGCCTCTAAACATCACACCTGTCCGCACACCTACACACACTTATATAAATATAGTAATTTAGTGTAGCCAATCTCATCTTAGTTATGGTATACCCTCTTTCTTATCCGTTGATTCTAATTCGATTTTAAATCTCATCAAACAGTAAAAATAAATATTTACTTCGGTAAATTTTTGAGATCCACTATTTACATCACTTATCCATATCACTTATATCACAATTCACTATTAATTATCACTATTAATTTAAAAGTTTAGTATCTAAATTTTAAACATTACAATTCTCCCCCACTAAAGAAATTTCATCCACGAAATTTACCTGTTATAGACGCTTGAAATAATTGAGGATATTATTGTCTCATTATCTCTTCACTTTCCCAAGTGGTTTCCTCTATCGAATGATTCCTCCACAACACTTTTACTAAAGGAATGCGTTTATTATGCAACTCATTTATTTCATGAGCTAAGATAGCTACTGGTTCTTCTTCATAATTCAAATCTGGCTGAATTTCAATAGACTCCACTTGAATCACATGTGTAGGATCTGATCTATAGTGCCTAAGCATCGACACATGAAATACGTTATGAATCTTAGCCAATTCGGAGGCAAAGCTAGTCGATAGGCTACTGGACCTACATGTTCAAGTATTTCATATGGTCCAATGAACCTAGGACTTTATTTACCTTTCTTTCCATAGCGAAGAACTTTCTTCCACGGTGATACTTTTAAAAATACCTTATCCCCCACATTATACTCAATATCAAGCCATTTCAAATATGCATAAGATTTGTCTGTCCATTGCAATTTGTAATAAATCCTTTATAAGCTTTACTTTGTCTTCAGTTTGTTTTATGAGATTAGGCCCTACAAGTTTGCTCTCATTCAATTCCACCCAACACAATGGAGTTCTACACTTCCTTCCGTAGAGTGCCTCATATGGAGCCATTCCAATACTCATTTGATAATTGTTGTTATAAGCAAATTCTACTAAAGGCAGATATTTATCCCAACTACCTTCAAAATCGATTACACAACTTCTAAGCATATCCTCAAGTATTTGTATCACCCTTTCTGATTGACCATCTGTTTGTGGATGAAATGCAGTACTAAAATGAAGTCGAGTACCCAATGCTTTCTGAAAACTTTCCCAAAATCTGGAAGTAAAGTGAGGGTCTCCATCTGAAATAATAGACATTGGTACTCCATGAAGCCTGACTATCTCATTAACATACAACTTTGCAAGTTTATTCATTGAATAGTCAACTTGAATGGGAAGGAAATGAGTTGATTTAGTTAATCGATCAACAATTACCCAAATTGTATCATGCTTCTTTTGGGTATTTGGAAATCCAATCACAAAATCCATAGTGATTCTATCCCACTTCCATTCTGGTATTGATATAGGTTGTAAAAGACATGATGGAACTTGATGTTTTGCTTTGACTTACTGACATACTAAACATCGAGTCACATATTCAGTAATATCTCTTTTCATACCAGGCCACCAATAATGAGATTTCAAATCCTGGTACATCTTATTGCTTCCGGGATATACAGTATACATAGTATTGTGAGCTTCACCAAGAATACCTTCCTTCAGTTCCTTCACATCAGGTACACACAATCGATCTCCATAATACACTCCACCATCTTTTGACACAACATAATCTGGCTTTTCCCCTTTATGCACTTGTTTCAAAAGTTCTAACAATTTTTTATTTTGTTTATGAGCTTCTATCACTTTTTGCCTAATGGTTGGTTCAACCCTCAATTCTTCTAACATAACACATGATATCATTTAGTTTATTTAATATATATATATATAATATTAAAATATTCTATATATAACATACCTGCTAAAGTCTTTCGACTTAAAGCATCGGCTACCACATTAGCTTTCCCAGGATGATAGTCAATGATACAATCATAATCCTTGATTAATTCCATCCATCTTCTCTACCTTAGATTTAGTTCTTTTTGTGTTGGCAAGTGTTTCAAACTTTTATGATCAGTAAAAATATAACACCTTTCACCATACAAATAATGTCGTCAGATTTTAAGAGCAAATACAATAGCAGCTAGCTCTAAATCATGTGTAGGGTAATACAATTCATGAGATTTTAATTGCCTAGAAGCATAAGTAATTACCTTACCCTCTTGCTTCAATACACAGCCAAGTCCTTGATGAGAAGCATCACTATAAATAACATAGTCTTTATCTGGAATCGGTTGGGTTAAGATAGGCGCTTGAGTCAATATCACCTTCAATTGTTCAAAACTAGCTTGACACTGAGCATTCCACTCAAATTTAATATCTTTTCTAAGGAGCTTAGTTAGGGAAGTGCTATCTTCGAAAACCCTTGAACAAATCTTCTATAATATCCAGCCAAACCAAGGAAACTTCGGACTTCTATTATATTCTTTGGGGGCTGCCAATTTAAAATAGTCTCAATTTTACTTGGATCCACACGAATACCATTAGCTGACACTACATGTCCTAGAAATGCCACTTCCGTCAACCGAAAATCACACTTCGATAATTTAACATACAATTAATTCTCTCTTAGTGTCTGTAGTACAATTCTCAAATGCTTATCATGATCCTCTCTATTTCTAGAATAAACCAGTATGTCATCAATAAAAACAACTACAAACTGGTCCAAATAGGGTTTAAAGACTCGATTCATCAAGTCTATAAAAGATGCTGGAGCATTAGTTAAACCAAAGGGCATAACCAAAAATTCATAATGTCCATATCGAGTTCAAAAAGCTGTCTTTGGAATATCTACTTCTTTAATTTTCATCTGATAATAACCCGATTTAAGATCAATTTTAGAGAAAATAGCCGCTCCTCTCAACTGATCAAATAAGTCATCAATCCTAGGTAACGGGTACTTATTCTTAATAGTCACTTTATTAAACTGTCGATAATCTATACATAATCTTAAAGTACCATCCTTCTTCTTTACAAAAAAATCTTGTGCACCCCAAGGTGACACACTAGGTTTTATAAATCCTTTGTCAAGCAATTCTTGGACTTGCATCTTTAATTCTTCTAATTCCGGAGGTTCCACTCTATAAGGTGGAATAGATATTGGTGCTGTACCTGGAACTACATCAATAACAAATTCTACCTCTCTCTCTGGTTGTACTCTAGGTAATTCTTCCGGAAAAACATCCGAAAACTCACTCACTGTAGGTATGTCTCCCAAAACCTTGCTTGAATGTCGTGTATCATTAACATAAATAAGATAAGCTTCACATCTCTTCCTAAGTAACCTTCTAGCTTTAGCTGCAGAAATTAAACTAGAAGGATAAAATTGTTCTTCTCCTTGAACTACAATTTCACCATAACCCGGAATTTTAAAAGTTACAACTTTACTACTGCAGTTCATAACTGCTTGATGTCGGAACAACCAATCCATTCCCAAGATTACATCAAAGTCATGGAATGGTAGTTCAATCAAATCAGCAGAAAGCCCCACATCATGAACTCTAAGTGGACAATTTCGATATACTCTATTTACCTTCACACTATGGCCTAAGGGATTTGTAACTTCTATCTCATAATCAAGTTTATCAACACACATTTTCCTCCCTGAAGCTATAGTTGTACAAATATAAGAATGTGCAAATCCAGGATCTAACAATGCATACACATTAAGACCAAGTAATGAAAATTCACTAACTACAACATCAGGAGCATCCTGGTCTTCCACAATATTGACAAGGTGTAGTAACAACTCTTGAAGAAGAACCTGTAGCCACTCCAAACCTACCACCTCTAGATTTATGAAAACTAGCTCCACTTCCCCTACTAAACCCCTGAGTTTGGGCTTGAATATTTCTGTCTTTTCTAGCTACCTTGTTGTTGTTCACTAGAAAATCCCTTCTTTAACTGTTGTTTTCTTCCTTGCTCTTGTTTAATCTCATTTTCTATAGCGACTGCCGCATTAACAAGAGTAGAAAACTCTTTAATCCTCATTGCTATTAAATACACCCGAATCTGACTGCTCAAACCTTGTTCAAACCGCTTACACTTCTCTTCCTAAGATACAGCCAACTCTGGAAAATATTTACTGAGGCGAACAAACTCCCTCTCATATTCAGACACAGATAATTGCCTTTGCTTAAGATACAAAAATTCCCATCGCTTCTCCTTCAAATAGATCTCTCTAATATATTCCTTTTTGAATTCTTCTTGGAAAAATGCCCAAGTAAGTCTACCTACAGGTATACCTTTGTGCTTTATATCCCACCAGGCAAAAGCTTGTTCTTGCAATAAGGAAACTACACATTCTAATCTTTCATCATCAGTATAATGCATAATATCAAAAACTCTCACAATCCTCTCCATCCAATACTCTGCTACCGAAGACTCATCAGTGTCACGAGCTTTAAAATCTTCTGCTCCTAATTTTCTAATTCTCTCCGAAAGAGATCTTTGGAGTACTGGTGGTGGATGTTGTGCAGGAGTAACTCTCACAATTTGCCTAAGGATTTCCCCCATATTTCTCACAAATTTAGGATCTAATGGAATTTGTCTCGCAGAAGGTTCCGATGGCTACTGATTTCCCATACTAGCTTGACTGTGTGAGGACGCAGCTTGATCCTCGGCACCTTGATGGGATTCAAAGGCCATCTTATACCTTTAAACATAAAAAATAAAAAAAAATGAACAGCATCAATCATTTGTTCAATTGTATAGTTCACATAGCAATGACAGTTGTACTTCACTTTTCTTTTAACCCACAACTTAGAACCGTCTAAACCTGCTCTGATACCACTAATTGTAACAATCCCTACATAGACCATACACTTACCTAGTTAGGAGATGCACCTAACATTTACAATTGTTATATGTATATATATATATATATATCTATGTATGTACTAAAGAAATAAAGTCATAAAATCTTTAAGCAATAATGCAATTGTTAAGTTTTCTATATTACACACATATATCCATATATTTATAAAGAACTCTGAATGAAAACTTACATCATTATAGAATTCTCAAACTACTCTCAAACTAGTACAACTGTCATACAAAATTAGTTTTGCTATGTGAACCATAAAGATTACAATATTTACAATATTGTTCATTGAACCTTGATGATGCAGTTGATCAAGAACGCAAGTCTCTCACTCTGCAGTCTCAACTCTCCTTGTTTGATCTGCGCATCAGAAAACAATTCTAACACGCTAAGCAAAGCTTAGTGGTGCTTATGTATTTATAATTTGCAAGAAAATTTAATAAAAAGAGATCTAGCAATTAAATAATTTAGAAACATCGAATTGCATTACTTTCTGAATGCTAAATAAAGAAATTAATTAAAGTCATTGTAAATTGAAATACTAAGCACAATTAGATTCAGAATTGAGTAATTTATCAATAACTGAATAACACATTATTTTCATTATATATAACTATTTAAATTATGCCCAAACACACAAAACTCAGATTCTAGATTTGGATAACGGTTCACTGAGGCAATTTGATGCCACTGTATAGAATTTTGGCCAATAGCCCACTATGGCATGAATGCCCACTGAGTATGATGACACAGAGTGTCTTTTGATGGCACAGAGTGCCCACTAACACTTTGGATATCCTCCCTTTTTGCTAGCCATTCAATCCCAAGCTCGATATAAAATCAGTATGATTAAGGCAATTCATTAATTTGCACTTAACACTGAATTATATATATCATTTCAATGAAATAATACTTTAATCAATATTTAGTATTATATATATTTATCATAAATTCAAAGTTTATCACTCTTTTTCATACTTTCAACACATACACATGAATTCCCAACACAAAAGTAATAAACATAAACATATTAGCCTCATACTAGGCTCGTATATCACAAAATACAAGTCAAAAACATCATTTAGGTACCCCACGACCGTGGCATCTCAACCCCACGCCCGTGGGATACAAGAAGAAGCTATAAAATGATTTTGAAGACCCCCACAGTCGTGGCCTTCCAGGGCCACGGCCGTGGCATTTAGAATGGCTCTGTTTTAGCAAAATTCTTAAAGAAACAGCCACGTTTTCAATCCCACGATTGTGACACTCATTTTCCACGACCGTGGCATTGATTTTTGGTCTGTTTTCGAAGTAATTCTTCCTCCAACCATTCCAACTTTGATGCCAGGCCCGTGGCATCCCAAAATAATATCTTCTGCACTTTTAACTTCATGAAACACCAACATATTGAAAATCTAAGATAATAATATATCAAACTCAAACTTTTGACATAAAAAGGATTCATGTAAAATATTTTACTACAATTTCACTTAATCAAACTTTCAATCATTTCATATGAATAAAAACAACATCAAACCATTCAATTCTCAAAAAGGTTGAGTTAAGAATCAAAACCCATCATATAAAGGCTATTTTCACTCAACAACCCATTTAATCAATATTTTCAAGAAATATATCCTTGTAAATAATAAATCATTAAAACTCATAAAAATTCATATATTTGCAAATTATAAATCCAAAAGCACATACCTCTTCTTTTTCTCTAATTACTTGTTAATAATCTCAACTTTCTATCTTAATCTTCTCAAAACTTATAACTAAACCTTATTTTCTCTTTGGTTTTGATCAAAATCTTGGAAGGAAGGAAACAAGAAGGAGTTTTGATAGTGAGAATGGTGGTGAACGTTGGAAGAAGAAGAATAAAAGAAAGAAAGAAATGCCTCTAAACATCACACCAGTCCTCACACCTACACACACTTATATAAATATAGTAATTTAGTGTAGCCAATCTCATCTTAGTTATGGTGTACCCTCTTTCTTATCCCTTGATTCTAATTCGATTTTAAATCTCATCAAACTGTAAAAATAAATATTTATATCAGTAAATTTTTGAGATCCACTATTTACATCACTTATCCATATAACTTATATCATAATTCACTATTAATTTAAAAGTTTAGTATCTAAAATTTTAAACATTACAATTCCCCCCCTCTAAAGAAATTTCTTCCACGAAATTTACCTGTTATAGACACTTGAAATAATTGAGGATATTGTTGTCTCATTATCTGTTCGCTTTCCCAAGTGGCTTCCTCTATCGAATGATTCCTCCACAACACTTTTACTAAAGGAATGCGTTTATTACGGAACTCCTTTATTTCATGAGTTAAGATAGCCAGTGGTTCTTCTTCATAATTCAAATCTGGCTGAATTTCAATAGACTCCACTTGAATCACATGTGTAGGATCTGATCTATATTGCCTAAGCATCAACATATGAAATATGTTATGAATCTTAGCCAATTCTGAAGGCAAAGCTAGTCGATAGGCTACTGGATCTACACGTTCAAGTATTTCATATGGTCCAATGAACCTAGGACTTAATTTACCTTTCTTTCCATAGCGAAGAACTTTCTTCCACGGTGATACTTTTAAAAATACCTTATCCCCCACATTATACTCAATATCATGTCGTTTCAAATCTGCATAAGATTTTTGTCTATCCATCGCAATTTGTAATCGATCCTTTATAAGCTTTACTTTGTCTTCAGTTTGTTTTATGAGATCAGGCCCTATAAGTTTGCTCTCATTCAATTCCACCCAACACAATGGAGTTCTACACTTCCTTCCATAGAGTGCCTCAATACTCATTTGTTAACTATTGTTATAAGAAAATTCTACTAAAGGAAGATATTTATCCCAGCTACCTTCAAAATCGATTACACAACTTCTAAGCATATCCACAAGTATTTGTATCACCCTTTCTGATTGACCATCTGTTTGTGGATGAAATGCAGTACTAAGAGTACCCAATGCTTTCTGAAAACTTTCCCAAAATTTGGACGTAAAGCGAGGGTCTCGATCTGAAATAATAGAAATTGGTACTCCATGAAGCCTGACTATCTCATTAACATACAACTCTACAAATTTATTCATTGAATAGTCAACTCGAATGGGAAGGAAATGAGTTGATTTAGTTAATCAATCAAAAATTACCCAAATTGTATCATGCTTCTTTTGGGTATTTGGAAGTCCAATCACAAAATCCATAGTGATTATATCCCACTTCCATTTTGGTATTGATATAGGTTGCAAAAGACCTGATGGAACTTGATGTTCTGCTTTGACTTGCTGACATACTAAACATCGAGTCACATATTTAGTAATATCTCTTTTCATACAAGGCCACCAATAATGAGATTTCAAATCCTAGTACATCTTATTGCTTCCGGGATGTACAGTATACATAGTATTGTGAGCTTCACCAAGAATACCTTCCTTCAGTTCCTTCACATCAGGTACACACAATCGACCTCTATAATACACTCCACCATCTTTTGACACAACATAATCTGGCTTTTCCCCTTCATGCACTTGTTTTAAAAGTTCTAACAATTTTTTATTTTGTTTCTGAGCTTCTATCACTTTTTGCCTAATGGTTGGTTCAACCCTCAATTCTTCTAACATAACACATGATATCATTTAGTTTATTTAATATATATATATAATATTAAAATATTCTATATATAACATACCTGCTAAAGTCTTTTGACTTAAAGCATCGGCTACCACATTAGCTTTCCCAGGATGATAGTCGATGATACAATCATAATCCTTGATTAATTCCATCCATCTTCTCTGCCTTAGATTTAGTTCTTTTTGTGTTGGCAAGTATTTCAAACTTTTATGATCAGTAAAAATATAACACCTTTCACCATACAAATAATGTCGCCAGATTTTAAGACCAAATACAATAGCAGCTAACTCCAAATCATGTGTAGGGTAATTCAATTCATGAGATTTTAATTGCCTAGAAGCATAAGCAATTACCTTACCCTCTTGCATCAATACACAACCAAGTCCTTGATGAGAAGTATCACTATAAATAGTATAGTCTTTACATGGAATCAATTGGGTTAAGATAGGCACTTCAGTCAATATCGCCTTCAATTGTTCAAAACTAGCTTGACACTGAGCATTCCACTCAAATTTAATTTCTTTTCCAAGGGGCTTAGTTAAGGGAAGTGTTATCTTCGAAAACCCTTGAACAAATCTTCTCTAATATCCAGCCAACCCAAGGAAACTTCGGACTTCTGTTATATTCTTTGGGGGCTGCCAATTTAAAATAGTCTCAATTTTACATGGATCCACACGAATACCATTAGCTGACATTACATGTCCTAGAAATGCCACTTCCGTCAACCAAAAATCACACTTCGATAATTTAGCATACAATTGATTCTCTCTTAGTGTCTGTAGTACAATTCTCAAATGCTTATCATGATCCTCTCTATTTCTAGAATAAACCAGTATATCATCAATAAAAACAACTACAAACTGATCCAAATAGGGTTTAATGACTCGATTCATCAAGTCCATAAAAGTTGCTGGAGCATTAGTTAAAGCAAAGGGCATAACCAAAAATTCATAATGTCCATATCGAGTTCTAAAAGCTGTCTTTGGAATATCTACTTCTTTAATTTTCATCTGATAATAACTCGATTTAAGATCAATTTTAAAGAAAATAGCCGCTCCTCTCAACTGATCAAATAAGTCAGCAATCCTAGGTAACGGGTACTTATTCTTAACAGTCACTTTATTCAACTGTCGATAATCTATACATAATCTTAAAGTACCATCCTTCTTCTTTACAAACAAAACTGGTGCACCCCAAGGTGACACACTAGGTTTTATAAATCCTTTGTCAAGCAATTCTTGGAGTTGCACCTTTAATTCTTTTAATTCCGGAGGTGCCATTCTATAAGGTGGAATAGAAATTGATGTTGTACCTGGACCTACATCAATAACAAATTCTACCTCTCTCTCTGGTGGTACTCTAGGTAATTCTTCCGGAAAAACATCCAAAAACTCAATCACTGTAGGTATGTCTCCTAAAACCTTGCTTGAATGTCGTGTATCATTAACATTAGCAAGATAAGCTTCACATCTCTTCCTAAGTAACCTTCTAGCTTTACCTGCAGAAAATAAGCTAGAAGGAAAAAATTGTTCTTCTCCTTGAGCTACAATTTCACCATAACCCGAAATTTTAAAAGTTACAACTTTACTACTGTAGTCCATAACTGCTTGATGTCGGAACAACCAATCCATTCCCAAGATTACATCAAAGTCATGGAATGGTAGTTTAATCAAATCAGCAGAAAGCTCCACATCATGAACTCTATGCGGATAATTTCGATATACTATATTTACCTTCACACTATGGCCTAAGGGATTTGTAACTTCTATCTCATAATCAAGTTTATCAACACACATTTTCCTTCCTGAAGCTATAGTTGTACAAATATAAGAATGTGTAGAACTAGGAACTAACAATGCATACACATCAAGCCCAAGTAAAGAAAATTTACCAACTACAACATCAGGAGCATCCTGGTCTTCCACAGCTTTCATGGCATAAGCCCTAGCTGGAGCATTGTCTCGAGTCTGAGATCTATCCACTGTTTTAGATCCTCTCTGCTGACTAACACTAGGTCGACCACCTCTACCAGTCTTAAGGCTTGCTTGAGACCTCTGTACAGAAATTTGTCCTTTCACAACTTCTAATTATTTTATTGTTGGACAATCTCTGATTTTATGCTCCAAAGTACCACATTTCAAACAAGCCCCCTTTTTAAACCAACAATCTTCACTTGCATGACCCTTTCCACAATATTGACAAGGTGTAGTAACAACTCTTGAAGAAAAACTTGTAGCCACTCCAAACCTACCACCTCTAGAATTTATGAAAACTAGCTCCACTTCCTCTACTAAACCCCTGAGTTTGGGCTTGAATATTTCTCTATCTTTTCTGGCTACCTTGTTGTTGTTCACTAGGAAACCCCTTCTTTAACTGTTGTTTTCTTCCCTGCTCTTGTTTAATCTCATTTTCTATAGCGAGTGCCGCATTAACAAGAGTAGAAAACTCTTTAATCCTCATTGCTATTAAATACATCCGAATCTGACTGTTCAAATCTTGTTCAAACCGCTTACACTTCTCTTCCTTAGATACAGCCAACTCTGGAAAATATTTACTGAGGCGAACAAACTCCCTCTCATATTCAGACATAGATAATTGCCTTTGCTTAAGATACAAAAATTCTCGACGCTTGTCCTCCAAATAGATCTCTCTAATATATTTCTTTTTGAATTCTTCTTGGAAAAATGCCCAAGTAAGTCTACCTGCAGGTATACCTTTCTGTTTTGTATCCCACCAGGTAAAAGCTTGTTCTTGCAATAAGGAAACTGCATAGTCTAATCTTTCATCATCTGTACAATGTAGAATATCAAAAACTCCCACAATCCTCTCTATCCAATACTCTGCTACCGAAGACTTATCAGTGTCATGAGCTTTAAAATCTTCTCCTCCCAATTTTCTAATTCTCTCCAAAGGAGATCTTTGGAGTACTGGTGGTGGAGGTTGTGCAGGAGGAGTAACTCTCACAATTTGCCTAAGGATTTTCCCCATATTTCTCACAAATTGAGGATCTAGTGGAATTTGTTTCGCAGACAGTTTCAATGGCTGCTGATTTTCCATACTAGCTTGACTGTGTGAGGACGCAGCTTGATCCTCGGCACCTTGATGAGATTCAGAGGCCATCTTATACCTTTAAACATAAAAAATAAAAAAAAATCAATTGCATCAATCATTTGTTCAATTGTATAGTTCATATAGCAATGATAGTTGTACTTCACTTTTCTTTTAACCCACAACTTAGAACCGTCTAAACCTGCTCCGATACCAGTAATTGCAACAAGCCCTACATTTGGATAATGGGTCACTTAATAAAAAGAGATCTAGCAATTAAATAATTTAGAAACATCGAATTGCATTACTTTCTGAATGCTAAATAAAGAAATTAATTAAATTCATTGTAAATTGAAATACTAAGCACAATTAGATTCAGAATTGAGTAATTTATCAACAACTGAATAACACATTGTTTTCATTATATATAACTATTTAAATTATGCCCAAACACACTGAACTCAGATTCTAGATTTGGATAATGGGTCACTGAAGGCAATTTGATGCCACTGTATAGAATTTTGGCCAATGGCCCACTATGGCATGAATGCCCACTGAGTATGATGACACAAAGTGTCTTTTAATGGCACAGAGTGTCCACTAACACTTTCGATATCCTCCCTTTTGGCTAGCCATTCAATCCCAAGCTAGATCTAAAATCAGTATGATTAAGGCAATTCATTAATTTGTAGTTAACATTGAATTATATATATCATTCCAATGAAACAATACTTTCATAAATATTTAGTATTATATATATTTATCATAAATTCAAAGTTTATCACTCTTTTTCATACTTTCAACACATACAGATGAATTCCCAACACAAAAGTAATAAACATAAATATATTAGCCTCATACTAGGCCCGTATATCACAAAATACAAGTCAAAAACATCATTTAGGTACCCCACGACCGTGGCATCTCAACCCCACGCCCGTGGGATACAAGAAGAATCTGTAAAATGATTTTGAAGAACCCCACGGTTGTGGCCTTCCAGGATCACGGCCGTGGCATTTAGAACGGCTATGTTTTAGCAAAATTCTTAAAGAAACAGTCACATTTTCAATCCCACGGTCGTGGCACTCATTGGCCACGACCGTGGCATTGATTTTTGGTCTGTTTTCGAAGTAATTGTTCCTCCAACAGTCCCAACTTTGATGGCATGCCGGTGGCACCTTTAAGCCACTCCCGTGGCATCCTAAAATAATGTCTTTTGCACTTTTAACTTCATGAAACACCAACATATTGAAAATCATAGATAATAATATATCAAACTCAAATTTTTGACATAAAAAGGATTCATATCAAATATTTTACTACAATTTCACTTAATCAGACTTTCAATCATTTCATATGAATAAAAACAACATCAAACCATTCAATTCTCATAAAGGTTGAGTTAAGAATCGAAACCCTTCATATAAAGGCTATTTTCACTCAACAAACAATTTAATCAATATTTTCAAGAAATATATCCTTATAAAGAATAAATCATTAATACTCATAAAAATTCATATATTTACAAATTATAAATCTAAAAGCACATACCTCTTCTTTTTCTCTAATTACTTGTTAATAATCTCAACTTTCTATCTTAATCTTCTCAAAACTTATAACTAAACCTTATTTTCTCTTTGGTTTTGATCAAAATCATGGAAGGAAGGAAACAAGAAGGAGTTTTGATAGTGAGAATGGTGCTGAACGTGGGAAGAAGAAGAGGAAAGAAAGAAAGAAATGCCTCTAAACGTCACACCTGTCCACACACCTATTTAAATTATGCCCAAACACACTGAACTCAGATTCTAGATTTGGATAACGGGTCACTGAAGGTAATTTGATGCCACTGTATAGAATTTTGGCCAATGGCTCACTATGGCATGAATGCCCACTGAGTATGATGACACAAAGTGTCTTTTAATGGCACAGAGTGCCCACTAACACTTTGGATATCCTCCCTTTTGGCTAGCCATTCAATCCCAAGCTAGATCTAAAATCAGTATGATTAAGGCAATTCATTAATTTGTAGTTAACACTGAATTATATATATCATTTCAATGAAACAATACTTTCATAAATATTTAGTATTATATATATTTATCATAAATTCAAAGTTTATCACTCTTTTTCATACTTTCAACACATACACATGAATTGCCAACACAAAAGTAATAAACATAAATATATTAGCCTCATACTAGGCCCGTATATCACAAAATACAAGTCAAAAACATCATTTAGGTACCCCACGACCGTGGCATCTCAACCCCACGCCCGTGGGATACAAGAAGAATCTGTAAAATGATTTTGAAGACCCCCACGGTCGTGGCCTTCTAGGGTCACGGCCGTGGCATTTAGAACGGCTATGTTTTAGCAAAATTCTTAAAGAAAGAGTCACGTTTTCAATCCCACGGTCGTGGCACTCATTGGCCACGACCATGGCACCTTTAAGCCACTCCCGTGGCGTCCTAAAATAATGTCTTCTGCACTTTTAACTTCATGAAACATCAACATATTGAAAATCTAAGATAATAATATATCAAACTCAAATTTTTGACATAAAAAGGATTCATATCAAATATTTTACTACAATTTCACTTAATCAGACTTTCAATCATTTCATATGAATAAAAACAACATCAAACCATTCAATTCTCATAAAGGTTGAGTTAAGAATCAATACCCATCATATAAAGGCTATTTTTCACTCAACAACCCATTTAATCAATATTTTCAAGAAATATATCCTTATAAAGAATAAATCATTAATACTCATAAAAATTCATATATTTACAAATTATAAATCCAAAAGCACATACCTCTTCTTTTTCTCTAATTACTTGTTAATAATCTCAACTTTCTATCTTAATCTTCTCAAAACATATAACTAAACCTTATTTTCTCTTTGGTTTTGATCAAAATCTTAGAAGGAAGGAAACAAGAAGGAGTTTTGATAGTGAGAATGGTGATGAACGTGGGAAGAAGAAGAGGAAAGAAAGAAAGAAATGCCTCTAAACGTCACACCTGTCCACACACCTATTTAAATTATGTCCAAACACACTGAACTCAGATTCTAGATTTGGATAACGGGTCACTGAAGGCAATTTGATGCCACTGTATAGAATTTTGGCCAATGGCTTACTATGGCATGAATGCCCACTGAGTATGATGACACAAAGTGTCTTTTAATTGCACAGAGTACCCACTAACACTTTGGATATCCTCCCTTTTGGCTAGCCATTCAATCCCAAGCTAGATCCAAAATCGGTATGATTAAGGCAATTCATTAATTTGTAGTTAACAATGAATTATATATATCATTTCAATGAAACAATACTTTCATAAATATTTAGTATTATATATATTTATCATAAATTCAAAGTTTATCACTCTTTTTCATACTTTCAACACATACAGATGAATTCCCAACACAAAAGTAATAAACATAAATATATTAGCCTCATACTAGGCCCGTATATCACAAAATACAAGTCAAAAACATCATTTAGGTACCCCCACAACCGTGGCATCTCAACCCCACGCCCGTGGGATACAAGAAGAATCTGTAAAATGATTTTGAAGACCCCCACGGTCGTGGCCTTCTAGGGTCACTGCCGTGGCATTTAGAACGGCTATGTTTTAGCAAAATTCTTAAAGAAAGAGTCACGTTTTCAATCCCACGGTCGTGGCACTCATTGGCCATGACCGTGGCATTGATTTTTGGTCTGTTTTCGAAGTAATTCTTCCTCCAACAGTCCCAACTTTGATGGCACGCCCGTGGCACCTTTAAACCACGCCCGTGGCATCCTAAAATAATGTCTTCTGCACTTTTAACTTCATGAAACACCAACATATTGAAAATCTAAGATAATAATATATCAAACTCAAATTTTTGACATAAAAAGGATTCATATCAAATATTTTACTACAATTTCACTTAATCAGACTTTCAATCATTTCATATGAATAAAAACAACATCAAACCATTCAATTCTCATAAAGGTTGAGTTAAGAATCAAAACCCATCATATAAAGGCTATTTTTCACTCAACAACCCATTTAATCAATATTTTCAAGAAATATATCCTTATAAAGAATAAATCATTAAAACTCATAAAAATTAATATATTTACAAATTATAAATCCAAAAGCACATACCTCTTCTTTTTCTCTAATTACTTGTTAATAATCTCAACTTTCTATCTTAATCTTCTCAAAACTTATAACTAAACCTTATTTTCTCTTTGGTTTTGATCAAAATCTTGGAAGGAAGGAAACAAGAAGGAGTTTTGATAGTAAGAATGGTGATGAACGTGGGAAGAAGAAGAGGAAAGAAAGAAAGAAATGCCTCTAAACGTCACACCTGTGCACACACCTACTGTAATATCCTCATTTATGCCTTAGAAGTTTTGCATGTTGTTGTTGTTGTTGTTGTTGTTGTTGTTGTATTGTTGGTTTAAATTGAGAAAAAGAAAAGTATAAGTGTTTTGGGAAAGAATTTAGGGTTTAGAGACAAGTTTATATGTTGTGTATATTGTGATATATATAACATATACATTGGTCAAAAGAGTTGGTCAAGGCAAGAGGAGATATTTTTTTTAGGGCATGTGAAATTACCAAAATGGGCAAGAGATAACAAAGAGAATTAAGATATGTATGAGGGCATTATAGTAATTTTCCTTTGGATGGGTATTTAATGAAGTTTGACTTTGTGATTCTTCATCATCTTTTCTTCTTTCTTTCAAGAGGTGGCCGGCTCTCCATTAGCAAAAGGGAAGGAGAAGTGTTCTTGATACTAAGATCAAATTGAAGAAGGAATTGAGAGCTTTGGTGAAAGAATTGTGGAATTTCTTCATCTAAGGTAAGTATTCTTTTGTTTCCTTTACTTATTTTGTAGTAGTGTTAAAGTTATGATTAGGGTGATTTGTGATTTGTTGGTTTGATGATTAGATGTGTTTGTGTTGTGTTCTCAGGTGTTGATTTGGTTTTAAGTTAAGAGTTTAAATAGGTGTTGTTGTTGGAAGTGGTGGATGTTGATTTTGAAAGATGGTGATTTTAGGGTTTTGAGATGATTTGTGTTTAAGTGTAATATTAATGTGTTATAAGGTGATTCTTATGATGAATATGTGTTTAGAACATTGTTTATGTTCATTTGAAACATGTTGTATGGTGTATATTGTGATTGAGTGCAATTGAAAGAGGGTTGAAGACGGTTAGGGTGTGGTTTGGGTGACACGGCCAAAAGCAAAGGAGAGACACAGCCAAGTCATGAAAGTTTTGGGCGTGTTGAATTGGTTTTGAGAGACACGGCCGGTCTAGTGCCTGTGTTCACTACTGTGAGTTTTGGTTTGAGTGACACGGCCACAAGCTTGGCCGTGTCCCATACCCGTGTTGCCTACTGTCCAATTGAGTTGAGAGACACGGCCACAAGCTTGGTCGTGTCCCTCATGTGTGCTGCCCGTGTCTCTCATATGGGTTAGGTAAGTTTTGTTTTCCTTGACCTAGTTGCAATGTTTTGGTACTTCAAAGGTAGGTTGGTTCCTAAACCTAAACTTAAACACTCTAAACATACTTTAAACTATGAATGAGCTAATCAAATGCATATGAAAGATCCTAAAGCTATGAATCATATAAATTGTTCTTTGCCCTAATTGCATTGTTGAGATTTAAACAAGGTTATGTTATGCATTGTGAAAGGTAATGTGTTTTATGAGTAATGTACCTTGAAATGTTATATCAAAGATGTGATATCAATGATGCTTTATGCATAATATGAATTGAAATGTGAAATGTAATACAAAGCCATTGTTATTGGCTATGATGATGATATTGAGAGAAAGAAGGCATGTATGCCTAAATGTTGATGATAATTGGAAATGGAAATGATAATTGAATAATAAATGAATTGTGTGGCTAATGTGTTATTCTATTTTCAGAGTTTGTTGTTGGTGGCATGCCTAGTAAGTGTAACAATCTCTTGAAGTTAGGTTGGATTGAATCCTTGAAGCCTAATTGAGATGTTACCACCCTTGAAGCTAGGTTGGGTTGGTTCTTGAAGCCAAGTTGGGTTGAAGCTTAGCATGCTTTGCTCCCCTTGAAGCTTGGTTGAACCTAATCCTTGAAGCCTAGTTGGGTATATGATATTGATAAATGTGATGATAGAACCAAAACATTAACTCTGAAAATTGAATGGCATATTAGTGTGTCTTGGGCCCATGCTTGTCTATGGTTAATGTGAGTCATGAATGATGCTTGCCTTTGCTTATTGTTGATGATGAATGATTAAATGAATATAAATGAGGTCTATGATAAGATGTGAAGTATGATATGCCTATATATATATATATGTTGAGTTATAAAATGGAAAGCTATGTTATCAACTTGGCATATATGATGTTACATGCATAATATGGATTGAGAATTGGTACTGCATTGCATTAAAGCATAACATTAGCATGATTATCTTACTAAGCCGTTGGCTTAGCGCGATAGTGTTTAATCGCGCAGGTAATAGAGTTGATAGAGTTGATCCCGAAAGCTCTTCGAAACCGACCGAGGGTAGACAGTGAAGAGTTGATTTTGGAGACTTAAAGATCAAAGAGAACTTGCCAATCATGTATAACTCTTTTATATTTTGTAAAGTATTGATTAAATGTACATATATGTATATTTGTAAATATGGAATTAAGTGTTTTCAAATATGTAAATATGTAAATATTTTATGACTTCCGCTGTGTAATAACTATATGTATGTATATATATATATCTAATGTGTTTTATTTTAAAAGTAAATGATCTACTTTTCTATAATATATAATGATAATAGTATTGTATCTATTTAAATGTTTTGAATGTTGAAGAAAATCGTAGCATCCCTATGTTTGGTGCACTTATGCTACATTGTTGTGGTTGTAGTGTGTGTGCATTGGATGTGGGGGTGTTACAATTGTTTTGGTATCAGAGCCTAGGTTTGAGATTCTCAACCTAGGCAATATGTTATAAAAAGAATATTTTGAATTAAAAAGTGAGTTTTTGAAATAAAATACATGTTTGGGATTGGCAATCTTTGATCTTTAATAAGGTGTGTCCTGTTGTGTTTGCAGTGTTAGGTGTTGATGGATTCTCATTTGAGACAGTCAGTTGAGGGCAGTGAGGAGAGTGTTGCTCCTGATGAGGGAGTTAGAGTTGAGAGTGCTGGGGAGGCACCTGCTTCTGGGTCGGGGAGACCAACTGGTGAGGAGTTCCACCAGCTTGGTTTGTGAATATGATGAAGACTTTCAGGCAAGCGCCAGTACAACCAGTACCACCACCCCCTCAGCCTTTGGTGCCAGTGAGGCACTATGACAAGTTAAGGAAGTATGGAGCTGAGGATTTTATTGGTACCACTGATCCAGCTGTAGCAGAACAGTGGCTTGACAAAGTTCAGAGGATCTTTATTCAGTTGCAAGCCACCCCTGAGGAAAAGTTTGATTATGCAAGATCCTTGTTGCAGAAGGATGCATATAGTTGGTGGAAGACAGTGCCCCATTCTATGGATGATCCACCAACCTTGTCATATGCTGACTTTCTGAGAGAATTTGAATTGAAGTATACTCCAAGGGAGTATAAAGATGGGAAGAAAAGAGAATTTTTAGATTTGAAGCAAGATCACCGGACCGTAACTGAATATGAGGTTGAGTTTATTCGATTAAGTCAGTATGCTGGGGGCATAATATCAGATGAGGTAGATAGATGTAGGAGGTTTGAAGAGGGATTGAGGCCCTCTATCATGTGTCATGTGGCTGGATCCAGATATCAAGATTTTTCCCAGCTAGTGGCAGCAGCTCGGAGTGTGGAGCGAGCTCAGGGTATTGCAGCTGCTTCAGAGGATGAGGTTAGGGTGAGAAGGCCCCAGTTTGAGGCAGGGTTTTCTTCAGTGAAGAGGGGTAGAGGAAGCTTTGTTCCTAGGAGTATTAGGAGTCTGAGACCAGCAGGTAGATCAGTGCAGTTCCAGAGACAAAGATTCAGACCTGCAGCTTCAGTGGCAAGTGCTCCAACCCCTATGGTTCAGAGATCCACCTTACCTATCTGCATCCATTGTGGGAGGCCCCATGGTGGTCCTTGTTGGAAGGCTGGTGTTGCAGGGGTATGTTTCAGGTGTGGGTCACCTGACCATTTTGTGAAAGATTGCGCTGAGAGGCAAAGGCAGATGCCAGTTGATTCTGCCGCTTCTCGAGCCAGTGTGAGGGGAGGCAGAGGTGTCAGCAGAGGAGGTAGATCAGGGTTCAGTGCTAGAGGAGGTGCTACATCCAGGGAGAGTAGACCAGAGGAGGTTGGATCTTCCCAGAGGATGTATGTTATGCAGAGGCAGCCAGATGCATCGGCAGTCATAGCTGGTACTTTTTCTTTATTTGATACTCCAGTACTTGCTTTGATTGATCCGGGTTCCATACATTCATATATTAGTGCATCTGTTTTACCTGTATTTGATGTGCATGCTGAATCCCTAGGGTTTGATGTTTTGGTAACAAATCCGTTAGGGCATAGTGTGATTGTTAGTAAAGTGCACAAAGATAGTGCAGTAGTGGTGCAGGGTGAGGAGTTCCTTGGGGATTTGATTGAGATGCCATTTAAGGAATATGATGATATTTTGGGCATGGACTGGCTATCTCGACATGGAGCTGTGGTGGATTGTAAAAAGAAAATTGTTTCTTTGAGAACTGGTGATGGTAGGGAGGTGATAGTATCTAATGAGCAAGGACAGCTAGCCTCCTTATTTGTTTCAGCTGTTACAGCTAGGAGGTTGATTAGGAAAGGGTGTGAAGCCTATCTTGCTCATGTGGTAGATACTAGAGTAAGAGGTTCTCCTATTGATAACATTGCCACAGTTGCAGAGTTCCCAGATGTATTTCCAGAGGAGCTGCCAGGATTGCCTCCTGAGAGAGAGGTGGAGTTTGGAATTGAATTGTTGCCTGGTACCACTCCTATCTCTATTACTCCTTACAGAATGGCACCAGCAGAATTGAGGGAGTTGAAAGTACAATTACAGGAGCTGTTGGATAAAGGATTCATTCGCCCCAGTGTTTCTCCTTGGGGAGCTCCTGTGTTATTTGTAAAGAAGAAAGATGGTACTATGAGGTTGTGCATCGATTATAGGCAATTGAACAAGGTAACCATTAAAAATAAGTATCCTTTGCCTAGAATCGATGATCTCTTTGATCAGTTGAAGGGAGCGTCAGTATTCTCTAAGATTGATCTGAGATCGGGGTACCATCAGCTGAGAGTCAGAGCTGAGGATGTTCCGAAGACCGCATTTCGGACCAGGTATGGGCATTATGAATTTTTAGTTATGCCTTTTGGTCTGACAAATGCACCTGCAGCTTTCATGGATTTGATGAACAGGGTGTTTAGGCCCTATTTGGATCAGTTTGTAGTGGTCTTCATCGATGATATTCTGGTGTATTCGAGGAATGAAGAGGAACATGATAAGCATCTGCGGATTGTGTTGCAGATTTTGAGAGAGAAGCAGTTATTTGCCAAATTGTCGAAGTGTGAGTTTTGGTTGGATCAAGTAGCTTTTCTTGGACATATAGTTTCAGCAGAGGGTATTAGAGTTGATCCGAGCAAAGTTGAAGCTATTCTGAATTGGAGTCCACCCAAGTCTGTGACTGAGATTAGAAGTTTTCTGGGTTTGGCAGGCTATTACCGGCGGTTTGTGAAAGGGTTTTCTTTGATAGCTACTCCACTCACCAGATTACTTCGTAAGGGAGTTAAATTTGTGTGGACTGATCAGTGTCAGGCGAGCTTTGAGCAGTTGAGAGATATGTTGACTCAAGCGCCTGTTCTTACTTTACCTATTGAAGGCAAACCATATGTGATCTACAGTGATGCTTCACATAGAGGTTTGGGGTGTGTGCTGATGCAAGAAGGTAAAGTGATAGCTTATGCATCTAGACAGTTGAAATCGCATGAGCTTAATTATCCTACCCATGATTTGGAGTTAGCAGCCATTGTGTTTGCATTGAAGATTTGGCGCCACTATCTGTTTGGGGAGAAATGTTTTATCTACACTGATCACAAGAGTTTGAAATATTTGGGAGTTCAGAAGGAACTCAATCTTCGCCAGAGGAGATGGTTAGAATTGATTAAAGACTACGACTGCTTGATAGATTATCATCCAGGTAAAGCAAATGTTGTTGCTGATGCCTTGAGTCGAAAGTCTTTAGCTGGTTTAACTTTTTACTCGCTCTCGTTGCTTGTTGAGTTGAGAGCATTGTGTGCTAGTTTTGTACCTTGTGTTGATGGTGCATTGTTAGCACAGTTGCATGTGAAACCAGTTTTGTTGGATCAGATTAAAGAGGCTCAGTTGGCTGATAAGAAGATTCAGAAGATTATGTCAGATTGTCAGAATGGAAAGAGTAGAGATTTTGTTGTGAAAAGTGATGGAAGCCTCTGGTTTAAAAACAGATTGTGTGTACCCGATGATGCTGATTTGAAAAGGATCATTTTGGAAGAAGCACATCAGTCAGTGTTTGCTATGCATCCGGGCAATACAAAGATGTATCATGACTTGAGACAGCATTACTAGTGGATTGGGTTGAAGAGAGACATTGCTGAATTTGTATCTAAATGTCTCACTTGTCAGAAGGTTAAAGCAGAGCATCAAGTTCCCACTAGGTTGCTTCAACCGTTGTCAGTGCCAGAATGGAAGTGGGAAAGAGTGACAATGGACTTTGTGTCTGGATTGCCTTTGGCACAAAGGAAACATGATGCCATATGGGTGATTGTGGATAGATTGACTAAGACAGCTCATTTCCTTCCTATTCGGATGGATTACTCTTTGGAGAGGTTGGCTGAGCTGTACATCCATGAGATTGTGAGATTGCATGGTGTTCCAACTTCTTTAGTGTCTGATCGAGATCCCAGGTTTACTTCGAGATTTTGGAAGAGTTTGCATAGTGCTTTGGGTTCTCGACTGCATTTCAGCACTGCTTTTCATCCACAGACGGATGGACAGTCTGAGAGGGTGATACAGATCATTGAGGATATGTTGAGAAGCTGTGTCATCGATTTCACTGGAAGTTGGGATAGATTCTTACCTCTTGTAGAGTTTGCTTATAACAACAGTCACCAATCCAGCATTGGTATGGCACCATTCGAAGCACTGTATGGTAGACGGTGTAGGACACCGCTGTGTTGGATTGAACTTGGGGAAAGTAAGTTAATTGGGCCTGATTTGATTAAAGAAACTGAAGAGAAAGTGAAGTTGATTCGGGGCAGGTTAAAAGCAGCTTCAGACCGACAGAAGTCCTATGCAGATCTGAAGAGGAGAGACATTCAGTTTGATGTTGGGTATAAGGTATTTTTGAAGGTATCTCCTTGGAAGAAGATTTTGAGGTTCGGTCGGAAAGGGAAATTGAGTCCTCGTTTCATCGGACCGTATGAAGTGTTAGAAAGAGTTGGGCCAGTGGCGTATAGACTTGCTTTGCCACCTGAGTTGGATCGTATTCATAATGTGTTCCATGTATCTATGTTGAGGAGGTACAGGTCGGATCCATCTCATGTGTTGCCATTTGAATCTATTGAAGTGAGCCCAGACTTGACATTTGAAGAGGAACCAGTTGCTATCTTAGCATATGATGTGAAAGAGTTGAGAAACAAGAGAGTGCCATTGGTGAAGGTTCTATGGAAGAACCACGGAAAAGAAGAAGCAACTTGGGAAAGTGAACAAACCATGCGAGAGCAATATCCTCAGTTGTTTCAGACTTGATATCAGGTAATTTCGAGGACGAAATTTCTTTTTAGAGGGGGAGAATTGTAATATCCTCATTTATGCCCTAGAAGTTTTGCATGTTGTTGTTGTTGTTGTTGTTGTTGTATTGTTGGTTTAAATTGAGAAAAAGAAAAGTATAAGTGTTTTGGGAAAGAATTTAGGGTTTAGAGACAAGTTTATATGTTGTGTATATTGTGATATATATAACATATACATTGGTCAAAAGAGTTGGTCAAGGCAAGAGGAGATATTTTTTTAGGGCATGTGAAATTACCAAAATGGGCAAGAGATAACAAAGAGAATTAAGATATGTATGAGGGCATTATAGTAATTTTCCTTTGGATGGGTATTTAATGAAGTTTGACTTTGTGATTCTTCATCATCTTTTCTTCTTTCTTTCAAGAGGTGGCCGGTTCTCCATTAGCAAAAGGGAAGGAGAAGTGTTCTTGATACTAAGATCAAATTGAAGAAGGAATTGAGAGCTTTGGTGAAAGAATTGTGGAATTTCTTCATCTAAGGTAAGTATTCTTTTGTTTCCTTTACTTATTTTGTAGTAGTGTTGAAGTTATGATTAGGGTGATTTGTGATTTGTTGGTTTGATGATTAGATGTGTTTGTGTTGTGTTCTCAAGTGTTGAATTGGTTTTAAGTTAAGAGTTTAAATAGGTGTTGTTGTTGGAAGTGGTGGATGTTGATTTTGAAAGATGGTGATTTTAGGGTTTTGAGATGATTTGTGTTTAAGTGTAATATTAATGTGTTATGAGGTGATTCTTATGATGAATATGTGTTTAGAACATTGTTTATGTTCATTTGAAACATGTTGTATGGTGTATATTGTGATTGAGTGCAATTGAAAGAGGGTTGAAGATGGTTAGGGTTTGGTTTGGGTGACACGGTCAAAAGCAAAGGAGAGACACAGCCAAGTCATGAAAGTTTTGGGCGTGTTGAATTGGTTTTGAGAGACACGGCCGTGTCTAGTGCCTGTGTTCACTACTGTGAGTTTTGGTTTGAGTGACACGGCCACAAGCTTGGCCGTGTCCCATACCCGTGTTGCCTACTGTCCAATTGAGTTGAGAGATACGGCCACAAGCTTGGTCGTGTCCCTCATGTGTGCTGCCCGTGTCTCTCATATGGGTTAGGTAAGTTTTGTTTTCCTTGACCTAGTTGCAATGTTTTGGTACTTCAAAGGTAGGTTGGTTCCTAAACCTAAACTTAAACACTCTAAACATACTTTAAACTATGAATGAGCTAATCAAATGCATATGAAAGATCCTAAAGCTATGAATCATATAAATTGTTCTTTGCCCTAATTGCATTGTTGAGATTTAAACAAGGTTATGTTATGCATTGTGAAAGGTAATGTGTTTTATGAGTAATGTACCTTGAAATGTTATATCAAAGATGTGATATCAATGATGCTTTATGCATAATATGAATTGAAATGTGAAATGTAATACAAAGCCATTGTTATTGGCTATGATGATGATATTGAGAGAAAGAAGGCATGTATGCCTAAATGTTGATGATAATTGGAAATGGAAATGATAATTGAATAATAAATGAATTGTGTGGCTAATGTGTTATTCTATTTTCAGAGTTTGTTGTTGGTGGCATGCCTAGTAAGTGTAACAATCTCTTGAAGTTAGGTTGGATTGAATCCTTGAAGCCTAATTGAGATGTTACCACCCTTGAAGCTAGGTTGGGTTGGTTCTTGAAGCCAAGTTGGGTTGAAGCTTAGCATGCTTTGCTCCCCTTGAAGCTTGGTTGAACCTAATCCTTGAAGCCTAGTTGGGTATATGATATTGATAAATGTGATGATAGAACCAAAACATTAACTCTGAAAATTGAATGGCATATTAGTGTGTCTTGGGCCCATGCTTGTCTATGGTTAATGTGAGTCATGAATGATGCTTGCCTTTGCTTATTGTTGATGATGAATGATTAAATGAATATAAATGAGGTCTATGATAAGATGTGAAGTATGATATGCCTATATATATATATATATGTTGAGTTATAAAATGGAAAGCTATGTTATCAACTTGGCATATATGATGTTACATGCATAATATGGATTGAGAATTGGTACTGCATTGCATTAAAGCATAACATTAGCATGATTATCTTACTAAGCCGTTGGCTTAGCGCGATAGTGTTTAATCGCGCAGGTAATAGAGTTGATAGAGTTGATCCCGAAAGCTCTTCGAAACCGACCGAGGGTAGACAGTGAAGAGTTGATTTTGGAGACTTAAAGATCAAAGAGAACTTGCCAATCATGTATAACTCTTTTATATTTTGTAAAGTATTGATTAAATGTACATATATGTATATTTGTAAATATGGAATTAAGTGTTTTCAAATATGTAAATATGTAAATATTTTATGACTTCCGCTGTGTAATAACTATATGTATGTATATATATATATCTAATGTGTTTTATTTTAAAAGTAAATGATCTACTTTTCTATAATATATAATGATAATAGTATTGTATCTATTTAAATATTTGAATGTTGAAGAAAATCGTAGCATCCCTATGTTTGGTGCACTTATGCTACATTGTTGTGGTTGTAGTGTGTGTGCATTGGATGTGGGGGTGTTACACCTACACACACTTATATATATAGTAATTTGGTGTAGCCAATCTCATCTTAGTTATGGTGTACCCTCTTTCTTATCCATTGATTTTAATTCGATTTTAAATCTCATCAAACAGTAAAAATAAATATTTACTTCGGTAAATTTTTGAGATCTACTATTTACATCACTTATCCATCTCACTTATATCACAATTCACTATTAATTATCACTATTAATTTAAAAGTTTAGTATCTAAAATTTTAAACATTACATCCCAAAAATTTCAACATTACCCAATCTGCATAAAAATACACTCCCAATAAACATACATCAAACATTTCACACTAATTTCTCAAACTCCTTCTATTTCCACAAAACATTTATGTATATATATACATATATTTATCAAAACACATATACACATTCCCACATTATACAATTTATCCAAAATGTTCTTTATAATTTATAGTACACTAAAAAATATAAACATAATAAACATAGTGATAAAATATACTTTAACATAAAATGTATACATGGTGGCTACTGGCTTTAATCATGAAGCAGCTAAATCACCTCAAATTAACCTCGAGTCTAGATCCAATCAGGTCTAGAGAACTCTCCAGATCTATCGGATCAACCTTATTACATGTGCGATGAATTACAATCGCGTTATGCTAAAAGCCTAGCGGTACAAACTTGGATAATAATTGAACTTTAAAATAATGACAATGCATAATGCTATTGCATGGTATTTCACAATTCGATATACAATTCCACTTTAAAACATAATCTTTAATCTTTTCATACTTCAAATTAACACATACATAAGCATGGGCCAAATAATCTAATATATTATTCAAATCCCAAATTTATTATTTTGGTTTAATTTGGCCCCCAGTGTCTAGCCCGAAGGTAAATCATAGTGACATCCAACGTCTAGCTTGCAGGCAAATCATATATCAGTGATGCCCAACATCTAGTCCCGAAGGTAAATAATGAGAATAATCTCATATGCATGCCGCCAAATACAGAACTCTGGAAATTGAATAATATACTAGGCACGCACAAATAGTACATATTTTCAAAATCAATTTTTCTCATCACATTGCCTCATTTTCTCATTTTCTCATTCATAGTGATGCCAAATAACTTTAATTCATCATATCTTATCACTTTATCACAATGTATATCATTTAACATTACAATCATGTTACCCAAATATTTTTGGATCATTCTCACATAATTCATATAAACCACATTTCATTCATTTTAGTCATTAATAATGGCTTTACATATTGCACATAATGCATATTCATCAATTCATATGTTACAACATAATGTACATGAATGTTCAAGTTACCAAGTAGCTTAACACATTTTCTATCCAAAAAGTGTTAGGCCAAATTTAATGCAAATATATCTAAATTATCAAAAGTTTGCATGTACCTTAATTATCACGCAAACCTAAGCTAAAAATCACTCTCTAACCTTCACTTCCAACTTGCCCTTCGACATTAATATTTGCAAATCACGTCCTCTTAATGCCTATTCAAAATGTGAGCAAAAACAATCATTTAGAATCACATTTTAAGGCATTTCAAATATAAAACCCTAATTAAACATCACTCCAACTAATATCACAAATTTTGATTTTCTTTACTTTAACATTGGAATTCCATTTTAATCCATTTTAATTGGTATTTTAAGTTTTTTGTTATCATTAAAAATATATTTTAACATATTTTAACCAATCAAATTCAATAAACACATTCTTATACAAAACCCTAAAATGTCGTATCCTTTATCAATTATGGTTCTTCAATCCAACTCACTCCAAAAGCTAATTTAAGCCCATTTTCATCATTTAAATCTTTTAATAACATGATTTATTAATTAAAATGAAACAAACAACCATTCTTTGAAAATTCTCTTCCAAAACCCTAAATTTAATATTACCTTACCCAATCTAACCAAACTTAATTAAATCCATCATTTGACTTTAAACTCCTTGTCTATGCATCAAAATAATATCTTTGGATTCAATTTGCACAAATAAAACACATGATTTCAAAATTTTAATTTATACATAACCCTAATACATGTTCTTCATCCAAACTCCTCTCAAACTTAATCTTTTCTTCCATCTAGCTTGAAAATCATTATATACTAGTTAAATTAGCACCATACATACTCATTCAAGCAATTATAACACAAATACCAAAAATCTCAAACTTCACATATTCATAATTTTATGAAATTCCAAATATTAAGATGGAAAGCTTACTAATTAAAGAAGGAATCACCAAAACTCAACTTAAATCTTAAAATTTCCTTCAATTATTGATGTATGGAAGAAGAAAAAACATTTCTCTCTCATCCATGGTGGTTCAGCCTTGAAGAAGAAGAAGAGATGAATTTTTTGATATTTTCTCTTTCTTTCCACTTATAATTCAAGACCATATATTTATATTATTTTATTATTTTATGATTTATTAATTTATTTATTTATTTTAAAAATGATAATTTTTGTCTTCCATTCATGAATATTTTTTTAAAATTATTTAATTAATTTTAATTTTATAAAGCATATTTATAATTTTGCCATTTGACCATTGACTTTATTCTTTAAGTGTTGACTTTTGTATATGTTATATATATTTAATATATACTTCACATATACATTCCATTTAATCACTTCGAATCCTTCAATTTTTTATTTAAATTATTTATTTAATTCATTTAATTTAATTTTTGAAAAAATTAACGGATGTTATAGCCTAAATCATTTCTCCCTTAAATAAGTAGAGTTCAATTTCTCCTCAAAAGTTCATCAAAGCATATTCTAAGATTTACTAGGACCTAGATACTCATGATTGTGCAGGAGTCCTCTCTAAGTAAGCATACACAACTCAATGCTATTGAACAACTCCCTCACCTAATAAAGTCATTCGAATCATGATGCATAGATATACTAATTTATGAATATCAAAGTAAACTCATCATCGGTTAAGCACTAAAATGAAAAAAGACCAATAAAAATTTAATGAACGTAATTTATTCAAACAATCTTAATTTAAAAACATATTTTTTAAAAAAATATTAAAGAAATCAGAAATAAAATAAGTAGCACTCAAGCCTAAGGAATATTGTTGAATTATAATCGATGGTGCTTCATCTACTTGGACATGCCAGGGGCAATGGTCATCACCTCCTCATCCAAAATTCCTCCATCTACATCTTGAAAAGACAATAAGATAGAACATTCCATCAACTTGTTGAAAACCCAAGACAAAGGTTTTCCTAACTCTAAAAATTATCTTCTATTTGTGTGACCAGTTGTTGCATTGACATCCACTAACTTCTATGTACGCTAGACTGATAACTTCCCCTATCACTTCCTCTTCCAAAAAAATGATTCTTCTCTCTTTTCCATTCTTCTATTTGCAAGCCAACTTAAAGGAGATCTTTGAAATTCCTTATGAGAGTGTGAGACATCCATTCACGTAGACTGGGTAGGACACCCCTTACTATCATTTGAATCTGATTGGACTCATCTGGTCTCTTCTTAAGTATTGTACCCTTATCTCTCCATCTCTTCACATAGTCAACAAAATTCTTATTTTCCTTTTGTCTGATAGTTTCCACCTCCATCAGGGTCACTTCTAGTTCAACATTATACCTGTATTACTAAATGAAGGCTTTGTACATCATATTCCAATTTGTTTAGGTACTTTCTTCTAAAGTATTAAACTATTTTTGCACAACAGGGTCCAAAGAAACCATAAAATATGTCAGAGTTTGGGCTTTAGTACCTCAAGTGGACTGCATAGCAGTGATGTACTGCTTAACATGCAAGTGAGGATTTCCTGTATCATTGTACTTAGCGAAAGAATGCATTTTGAACTATTAAGGGACTTCTTCATCTTGCTCAAATAGCTTGTCTACCTCTAATACCTCCTCAGCCTTCAGCTTCTTTTCAAACTTCTTCTCCAAATCAGCAATCATTTTCTCCACATCCTCAGTTTCAGTTTTTTCTACCACTGCTTTCTCCATAGCCCTCTTATCTTTCTTCTTTTCTTAAGGATCTTGGAAATATTGAGGCCAGACATCATCATCATCAATTATCACCTTGTCATCATCAAAGGCTACCTCACCAACCTTAGTCTTTCCTTTATCATTCTGCTTCTTAGTACTAGCGATGCTTCAACAGTACTTTCCAATAGTGTAGTTAGTTGATTTTTCACAGTCTCAGCCAGGGTTTCCTTCAATTCTTCCATCTTAGAGGTGAGGGCATCATTTACCAATTTTTGAACTTGCTCAGGATCCATTGCTTTTGATGTGAAATTAATTGAATTCTCACTGAACTCTGAGTCACTAACATAGGTCGGATTATCATAAGCTCTTGAACTGTTTTACTCCAGGTCCGTGAGCCAAAAAGGATCAATGTTGTAATACAATGCATGTATGCATGTATGCACAAACAAACAAATACAATTAGGATGTTCCTTCCAACCTCATATCTTCCACGCATGAATGGCGAGTCTCTTTTTCTAGATATATGGTCAGTAAAATATTAATATGGGATATCTTGTTTTAGTAAAATTCACTCGGACAGTTTAATTAATAGCTATATTTTCAAGTTTAGAAGTCAGTGCATGATAATTTTTACTAATTCAGCTTTAATCCATTAGGTCAACTGGAAATAGCTTTTATGTCATATTAGGTTTATCATAAATAGATTTCAGATTTAGGAAATACAACTAATGATTCATGCCTCAAACAAACCCATGATTAATAAGTCTTAGTGTAAATTAGACCCACAATTGATTTTAAGTATTCTATAATTGACCTAAATAGTTGCAAGCCCATTTTAAAAATGTTTTAGTTTGAGCCCATTTAAAAAATGTATTTCAAAACCCATTATAAAAAGTTTTATTTTAAAAATGAATCTTGGGCTTTGTACTTGGGCCATGAGGTGAAAAAGAATTTTAACCCATCTTTAAAAGGTTTTATATCCAAAGACCATCTTAAAAAGTTTTAAAATTTGACCTTTTGGGCTTAAAAGAATAAAATTACTTTGGGCTTACAATATAGATGGGACATAAAAGAACAAACTAAATAGGTCATGGTTCAAACCAAGATATATCAATCATAGTCAGACAATAAGCATTTGGGTAAAAATCTAAAGAAAGTAACTAGGTCAACTATATTGGCTTTAGTCTTTGGGTTGAAAAGTTTAGGCTCCCATAGCAAGTATATACCAAATGGTACGAAGCTATGAGTGGTTATGCCATGCTCGATCTCCATACCTTGGGTGAAAGTATGGTATCACTTACACAACATAACACGGGCTACACGGGCATCCTAACTCACACACACAATGAAATCTAAATAATGCAGTGGATAATATCATAATAAGAAAGAATAAAATATTATAAAGACTAATGGAATCAACTTCTCTTATCCTCAGTGGAGTTGCTACTGTAAGAGAGGATTTTTGCCCCCACTCCCAATGAAATAATTCTTACAACTTCAGTCTTGTTAGGCTCAGGGCCTTAGAGAACATGTGCCTAAACCCGAATTACTTGATTCCTAAAAAACTCCAACCTCCTAATGGGTTAGGAAAGTTGGATACATATGGGGAAGGTGAGAATAACCCAACACCCCTAAAATACCCGGTTCATTGGAATTGGCCTCCTTTTCAAGTCTAAATATTATTAAATTATTAAATATTATGATATTATCCATACTACCTGCAATTATTAAAATAAATAATCATTGTATTAAATTCAAAATAAGTTCAAACAAAATAATAGAATGGGCATCCATACAAGATAGAAACATGCCCTTACATTAATCCCCAAACCTTAAAATAAATCAAATTACATTGAGTCTTCACAAATGAGGTACCCACAATGTAGAAATATATGTCTTACATCTTTTGAAACTTAAATAATTAACCAAATATAATTAAATCATCTAAACACAAATCACAAGCAAAATAGAACTAATCATCCACAAATAATAAATGAAACATCAATGGATCATAAACATACAATAATGAATCAAATAATCTAACATAGTTTTTAATCTTAAATTGAATAATAGATATGCAAAATCAGGGTTTTAGTGTTAACTTAGGGTTTTTAGAAGAAAGTTAGCGTTCTTATGGTTTTGAAAATAAGATTAGGATTTATGGATGAAAACTAGATATTAATGTTGGCTATTGGGATTTAAATCTATAAATTCATATGCCATATTATTAGGGTTTAATGTTTAAAGGGTGGTTTCTGTCTGAGAATCAACAATTTCATTGCTACTGCATTTTTATGAACTACTGTGAAAGGTGACATTGTTTTAAAAAATAAAAATTGCTACTAGACATTTAAATATTTGCAAATCAATGGATGAAGCTTATGATAGTAATTACTGTGAATTTAAATGAATTAAATGATAAACTCAAACCTTCGTTTGTTGGTTACACCAAAATTGAGTATATTGATCCAAGCTTTCTGCCTTATTGCCTGCACCAATCTTAGTTTTTGGTGGAAGACTGCCTTGTTTTTGGTTGTTGTGTGTTTGTGTTGCTTTTCTCCCTTTGATAATTCTTAACTGCTAGGTTTTTTTAAAAATTGTCATCCTCCTTCTCTTTGTTATAAGTTTGTGTATTTATAAGCACAATTAGGGCGAACGATTCCAAGATTTCCTCTCCTTATCCATGCCTTAGTAGGATTCTAAATGCAAAACTGCCTAATTGAGAAATTAAAACTGCCTAATTAAGGACTCATAGCAAAGTTAGGCCTTGTTCCATGCCCCTTACCAATTCGCCATTACCAGCCTGGTAGCGAATTGCCTAAGCCAATTTTCGATTGGACCAGATTGCTTTGGGATTTTAAGACTGTATCTGACCTATTTTAGGCTTTTAAAATTAAACCAACCTTGAATTGGGCTTTTAAAATTGGACTGGACTTGATTCAAGTTTTTAAAAAATTTAACAAGACTAGATTTAAGCTTCTAAAGTTGTATTGGACTAGGTTTAATCTTCGTGGATCTATTTTGGCCTTTTAATTAGATCTAAATTTTATTCAGGCCAAAATTAAGGGTCTATAATATGTATATATATAATTTTAGCCATTTTAATAAATTAGTCCCTCTTTTTGGACCCTTTCATTATGAACTGTTTACATTTAGATTTTTTTTAATAATAATAGTTGGCAATTATTATTTTATTTCTTTTTCAAATGTAATATACTATTCTAGCCTTAATTTCTTTTTTCAAATAATTATTACTATTTCAATTGTTATTTTTAATCATACTTTTAATTGAGATATAATTTTAATTCATTTTCTATAAAAAATTTTGCCTAATAATTTTGAGAAAGACTTAAGATTAAGAGAATTATAATATTAAATTGCATGATAAATTAAAAAAGAAGTTAAAATTTATCGGGTAATAATAAGAAAAGTATATTTAAAATTTTCTAGCCCTTACGAGTCACAATTTAAGTTCAATATAAAATATTTACTCATAATTATGATAATATTAACATATATAAATTTATATTCCTTTCAATTTAATATATATATGTGTGTATATTTTAAATTGATAAATCTACTCCACATATTTATTATCATTAGCTATTTACTATTTATATCATAAATATGATATTAATAATAATAGATTTAGCAATATTATATGCGTTCATAATAAATAATTTAATAATGTCTTGTAAACTATACAATCTCACCACTTAAATGTGATTTTTTTTTCATTTTAGGAGGATATAATAGTATAATTTTAATATATTCGATAAATTCAATAATATTTTTCATATTTTATTCAATTTTATCTTGAATTTATTTGTAATGAATTTATATGTTGAATACATATATATTGTGTTTTGAAATTTTGACCCCCTTCGATGTAATCCTAGTTATGCCACTGGACACATCAATGGCTTCTATCATCTTTGCAGTTTTAAGACATGCCATACTCTTTAATATTTTTGCAATTTCAAGGCATCCCTATTTCTTCTAACATCTTTACGATTTTGAGACATGCAGGTTTCTTTGAAATTTTTTGTAGTTTTGAAACATGCCGATCTTTTTAACATTTTTTGCAACTTTAAGACATTTTTGCTCACTTCAACATTTTTTGAACTTTCTGCAATTTGTAGACTTGTTAGTCTCTTCAACAAATTTTAAATTTTGGACATGAAGGTCCGTAATACCATTTGTCAACATACTTTTTTCCAAACATTTAATGAAGTCATTGTGAGTGGGCCAGACCCAAATGAGAGTCGCTATTCAATATAGACTGAGAATACATATATAAAAAGGTTTTCTGACTTACCATGTGAACCTTAGTAAAGAGGGTTAGCTTGATTCTCTATATTAGATTCAATGATGATACGCTACAAGTCATTAGACCAAGTATATCTATATGGACCACTCATCTTTCATTTTTCGAGAAGCTTTTTATAATGTAGTTATAATGACAGTTGTATATGATAGAAAATATATAAAACAAATAATTATGTATGCATGATAACAATCATCATCATGGCATCACATTATTAAATCAAAGCTATCTATTATTAAAAATTACATTCATGATACTACTCGAAGAGAATAAACACTAAGATTTATCAAAAAGAAATCTTCATAAAATATTGCAATCATGTTTTAAATCTAAAATCATTAAGGATCGTGTTTAAATTTGCACAAGAAAGCATATTATCTATCACCTCAACCTATCATGCTGAATCTAATATATTTCGTCATTCCATGTGAACAACATATTTAGAATCAAATTATGGAAGCTGCAAACCGATTAAAATATCTTTAGAAAATTGATTTAAACTTGATAAAATAAGATTATAATTTTGAACCCTCAGGTTTTACTAAAATATTTATAATCTTTTGATTTTAGTTGGTTTTCATGCTCAAATTTACAAAACTAATGAGACGAGCATGAAAAGTTGAACAATTAACCTAAAAGCAATGAACACCATGAGTTTGTAGATCTTTAAGGACTAGACCAAGTGAATTTCCTTAAACTTTTGGATTTCAAGTTGTTTCTTGAGAGATTGGAACCAAAGGATCACTCTAAATCACCAACAATGGTTTCTTCCTTCTTTGAAGCTAATCAAATTTGGATTAGGGTGAGTTTTGAGGAAGAGAGGCTTTAAGTGTTCCAAGTGTGATCTTTCAAAAGAATTTTCAAAAGTATCCAAAAGTCCCCTTTAAAAATGTGTTTAGTATGTACTTATAGGCTTATAGTTTCTAGGATTTTGTTGCGCTCGACTAATTACTACTACAAGTGACACTCACAAGTATATAAGATAATTGTAGCAACAATGATTGCCCCAAGGTCGTCTCACAAGGAAGGAATTATTTTGCAATAGTTTGATTAGCAAGAAATTAAAAAACAAGAGTGTAATGTTTGAAGTAGTGGTGAAAAGCAATTAAAATTAAGAGTAATGTGTGCAATGGTTGTACAAGATTAATACAAATCTAGGAATGGTTCCTAGGGTTGTAGATCAATTTAATCAAAGCTTAATTCTTAAATTATCCATTAACATGACCTTGTATTTAAATTTTTTCCTTGAGTTTAATTAGTAATTACCAATTCATTAGTTTTCACATTCATGAATTAACAACAACTAATTATTTTGAAATTACAAATTAACAAACCCTAGAACTTATATTTCTAATTCATTCTTAGGGTAGTTGATTGATAATTCCAATGTCAAATTTCACCTCTCGGTCCTTCATTAAATATCTAGAGATCAATAGGTAGCTAATCTATCAACCTAACATTCAATCCAATGCAATCAACTAATAATAAGGTATATTAGTGGAAATATCAAATCAAGTCATTCAATCAAATCTACTACAAACCCTAGGCATGCATAATTTAGCTCAACATCATCAATTTAAAATAAATATTCATCTCAATATAAATCAAATCACAATTGTACATTGAAATATTAATGTTCTTAACAAACAATAACAATCTAGATATGAATTAAAAGAGAGAATATAAAACCTCTTTGAAGATGCTAAGAGTTGAACTTCTAGTCTTCCTCCTAGCTCCACCATGAATATGATGAAGAACTAACAAGCCTTCTTCAATCAATGGCTCTCCTCTTGAAAGATGGAATGGTCACTCTCTCAAGCCCCCAACTCCTCAATCAAGCTTTCTTCAAACCCTAACCTTCACAAGATTTTGCTCACCCAATTTTATCCCAAAAAATGTTAAGTGTTTTATTAGTTTTTGTTATAGATTTGTGTCTTATTTATTATGATAATTATTGTTTTATTTAGGTATTTTGGTAGTTTTAATCGGTTTATTTAGTGTTTTCATTAATTTTGGTAGTTTTAATTTATTTCAGTGTTTTTGTCATTTTTGTCCTAGTTTTTAGTGTGTGTTTATGTTTTGTTGGTTATTGTTTATTTAATTCTGGTTTAAATTTTGTTTCAAGTTTTGTTTTAGGTTTAATATGCAAGGAACCATGCTAAGGAAGGAAAAAACTAAGGAATCAAGAGGAAGAAATCAATGGACAGTAGCTGACACATGTAGGGGACACGGCCAAGCTTGTGGCCGTGTCCCATACCAAGCTAAAGAGAAGCCACAAGACACAGAAGGTGACACATGCAAGGGACACGGCCAAGCTTGTGGCCGTGTCCCTCCAAAATTGTTCAACACGGCCAAGCTTCCTCCAAACTGGCCGTGTCACTCAACCACTCCAAAGAAGAAAAGAAGAAACTCTCACAGAAGCGAACACACTCAAGGGACATGGCCAAGCTTGTAGCTGTGTCCCTCCAAAGACCTCAGACATGGCCAAGTCCCTTTGAGCCTAGCCGTGTCACTCATGGATTAATGAAGATGCACGGAGGTTTCGTATAAATATTAGAATTAGGGTTTTCTTAAAGTTGTTGTTGAGAGTTTGAGAGATTTTGAGCCGTCAAAGAGAGTTTTAGGTTTTCATATCCTGTTTTCTTTGATCTTTTGATTATATTTGGATTAAACTAGCTTAGATTAGATTTGTTCTTGCCATTGATGCATTCTTCGAGCAAGTTCTGAACAAGAGATTCTTCAAGATCTAAGAGGTTTGTAACTTGGTTTTGTTCTCGAACTTTATCTCTTTAATTTCATTGGAATTGTATTCAAGAATATTATCATGTCTAAATTGATTTCTTTGAATTTAAATGACATGAGTATGTTTGATAGCATTATGAACTAATTTGATCTAGTCTAGGGTTTGTATGGATCTGCTATGCTTGTATGAATTGGTTATTACTCTTGACTTAATTGTTTCTTTAGCCTTTATTGAATAGATTATTGCTAATATATAATTGATTGGCCACCAATTATGTGTTTTAAGGTATTAGATGAAGGATTGAGAGATGAAGTCTAATGCTGAAACAATTCAATTAGGGACTTAGGTGAATTAGAGATATAACCTAGGAAAAGATTATTTCAATTGTAACAAGATTAGTTGAAAGAGGTTTGAATGCGAGAGCTTATTTCCTTGACTCAATTAATTAAGTTGCTTGAGATTTAATCTTTAAAATTAAATTGGTTGAGAGGAATAATCGTTCATACATATAAGTAGTAGAGAAGTGCAAACCCTAGACCATTCTATTAAGTGAATCAATACATCAGCTTAATTTACTTTTATTGTTCTAAAATTCCAATTGATTTGTCTTCATTAGCTAGCAATTTAAATTTATTCATTACTTGTTATTTATAATCTGATAATCAATTAGCTACTTTAGCTTCCTTGTGAGACGACCTTGGGGCGATCACCTTTGCTACAGCTACCTCGTATACTTGCGAGTGATGCTTTGTGGTAGAGTTAATTTAAGCGCAACATATTTTTGGCGCCGCTGCCGAGGAAGCTAATTGGCGTAATTGTTTATTAGTAATAGATATTCTAGATTATTTTTCACTGTTTTTATTTTATTTTATTTGTCTTTTGCTTTTAATAATTCTTTTATTCTAGAAATTTTGTTTATGCAAGGCAGGAGATCACTTGGAGGAGAGTTATACCCAGTCATTCCAAAAATTCAGAGAGTGAAAAGGAGCAGGGAAGAGTTTGAACTGTACACTGGATTTGATACTACAGAGGAGGACACTTCTAATTTTGAGTCGGAATCTGCACAATCTACCAACATGGGAGAAGAAAGACAAAGGACTATGAGAGATTTTGCTAGACCTGTCATTGGAACTTCCACCTCTTGCATAAGATTGACAGATGCAGCAAGAAACTATGAGTTGAAGAACATTCATTACAATATGCTACCATCATTCTATGGAGTTCCAAATGAAGATCCTTTGAACTTTATTCGGGATTTTTATTCTACCCTCAACACTTTTCCATTGGGAGGAATAACAGAAGGTCAGTTGAGGATGAGATGTTTCCCTTATACATTGAAGGATAGGGCAAAGAGCTGGCTTATGATGTTGCCCGAAAATTCTTTGACAACTTGGGAGCAAGTTTATAACAAGTTCATGGGCAAGTTTTATTCACATCAGAAGACAGCTGAATTTAGAGGCAAGACTGCTACATTCTCTCAATTTGAAGGAGAGCCATTTCATGAGGCTTGGGACAGATTTAAAATGTTATTAATCCAGTGTCCACATCATCACTACCCACTTCAACTTCTGAACCAGTTTTTCTACGATGGTTTAACCCAGCAATTTCAGAACATTGTTGATAACGCAGCTGGGGGAGCTATGGGAGAAAAGACAGCTGATGAAACTTATGAGATCTTTGAGATGTTGGGAGCTAATTCTCAACAGAAAAGTATAAGAGGAAGAAGTAAAGGGGTTAATCAATTGGAAGCCAATAGTGAAATGGTCAATCAGATAGCTGAATTGACAAGGCAGGTGCAGATGCTGAACATGAAGAACAATTCTCCTTCATCCACTCAAGAAATTTGTGGAACTTTCGGGCATGGAGCAAATATTTGCCCCTCCGCATATGAGACTTATGGGAATAAAGCTAAGCAAGTCAATGCTATGGGCGGATTTCAACCAAGGGCCCGGAATGATCCTTATTTGAATACTTATAATCTAGGTTGGTGGAATCATCCTAATTTTTCCTGGGCAACAAATAATTCTCAGCAGCCTTTCCATTTGCTCCAGAGACAGAACCAACAGCAGGGCCAATCCTCAAATCAAGGGCAGTCTAAGATAGAGAGTTTGGAGGAAAGTTTACAAGCTTTCATCCAAGTCAGTGCTAAAAATCAAGAGATGACCAACAAGAGGCTGGATTCATTAGAAGCATCTTTTAAGAAAGTGGAGACTCAAGTGGGACAACTTGCACAACAGATGCAGATTCAACAAAAGGGGAAATTCCCAAGTCAACCTGAGCAGGCACAATCAGTGACTGTTCTTAGAAGTGGTAAGATAATTAACAATAATGTTGAAAATAATTCTGTGAATGCAGGTGACCAAGAGAACAAGAAGGAAGGAGAACCAGAGAACAAAGGTGCTGGAGAAAGTTCAACGGAGAAATCCTCTTCAACAGATTTACATAAGGCAAGCAATCCATACCGGCCACCTATACCATTCCCCAGTAGGTTGAAGTATGATAAAAAAGATAAGCAATTTTCAGATATCTTCAACATGCTTTCTAAGGTAAGTATTAACTTACCCTTACTTGAAGTAATAAAGAACATGCCGGCTTATGCTAAATTCTTCAAAGAATTGAATACCAAGAAAAAGAGGTATGAGCCGAATGAAAAGGTGATAGTTTCAGAGGTAGCTAGTGCTATTTTGCAGCATAAACTACCTCCAAAGCTAAAGGATCTTGGTAGTTTCATCATTCAAATTACAATGGGGAACAGAAAGGGTACTGATGGCATGTGTGATTTAGGAGCCAGTGTGAATAACTCTCACCTTTGCTTTAAGAATCTTTAGTGTGATTTAAGAATCTTGTTTATGGAAGATGAAGATGAAGGTGATGTTCATGGTCTCTCTCAAGACCAAGAACAAGAAGATGAACCAAGAGATAATTCCCCCTCCTAGCTCCAAAACGTGTATATGTATATCTACCTATGAGCGGGGATTTTTTCTCCCATTCCCGGTGGAATGGTTCTTGCCACTTTGACACTTTTAGGCTCGAGGCCTTAGAGAACACGGGCCTAAGCCCGGAGAAAATGGAGTCGCCACCCGAACAGGCCGGAAAAAAGAAAGGGGTGGATGACTCGATTCCTAAGGAATCCCCAACCCCTGAAGGGTTCAGAAAGTTGGGTACGTGAGGGGAAGGTGAGAAATGGCCCAGTACCCCTACAACGCCCGGTTCATTGGAACCGGCCTCCTTTACAGGTCTTAATATTATAAAATTCTTAAATATAACAATATTATCCATATTACATGCAACAATTAAAATAAAACATCATTATATTAAAATCAAAGCAATGTCAAAACAAAGCAAATAAATGGACACCCATCCGAGGATGGAATGTAACACCCCTTCCCGACCTATGAATAAGCCGAGGAGGAATGCTACGTCGGGATACGAGCTCTGGTTATGTCAGCTTACTTAATGTTCCTTATAAAAATTTTCCAAAAATTTTAACGGAGTCTCCCTTAAAATCTAGGTCCCAAGTGTTGACAAAACTGATTTTTCTTATTTTTGAAAAACATTTTGTTTCACAATTCAACTCAAGCACACTCCCAATAATCCACCCTTATAACCTCAACTACAATCCTGCAAGAAGAATTCATACTTCTATATTTACAACCCAACTCAATTTAAAACCATACATTTATTATACATTACTAGATTTACATGCTACATCAAGTTATCTCTTTGTATTGTTCAAACAAGTACATGCCAGTTTCTAATATCAAAATACAAAATGAAGAGCACCACCTAAGTTTGTTGATGGCCGACAGATCGCAGGACTCCTCTGCTCGCTACTGGCTCCTTGCTATTAACCTACGAGTTTAGAAGAAACTAAACTCGCTAAGCATTACTTAGTGGGTACTTTAACTAATTACGGAAAATAAATAATAAAAGCATAATGCAGTTTTAAAAGCAATGAGTCGTATTGAAAAATAATATCACAGTAAAAACAATCCATACATGCCATATATTCATTTATTATCATTTTATCAGTTAGCTCCACAAGGTAATTTGGTAGACTAACGTATGGTAAGGAACTAACTGAAACAATTGTATATATATTTTGTGGCTATGGCCCTAAAAAAATTGCGAACCAAGCCCTGTGGAATCTGTGGTCGAAGCCCTCGGACCGGAGTCCTATATAACTCGGGCGATTGCCCTATATAACTCAGACCGAAGTCCTATATAGCTCGGGTCGTCACCCTATATAACTCAAACCAAAGTCCTATATTAAAGCAGCACTGCATATAGTATGATATATCATACCCTTACCCTACTCAGTACTATCCAGATACCCAGTGGAGCCAAAGTTTTCATGCTATTTCTTAATCGAATATGCATTATACAATTATCGACTTATGTTTCTTATATTATTTCACCGTGAAATATCATATTTTTTCATTTTAATAACATATTATGCTCATTTATATGCATAAGGAATGTAACACCCCCATATCCAATGCACACACACTACAACCACAACAATGTAGCATAAGTGCACCAAACATAAGGATGCTACGGTTTTCTTAACATTTAAAACACTTTAAACTTGATACAATACCCTTATCATTATACATTATAGAAAAGTAGATCATTTACTTATAAAACAAAACATATTAGTTATATATATATATATATACATTTAAATATTACACAGCGGAAGTTATAAAATATGTACATATTTACATATTAAACATTTCTTTATAAAATATAAAGAAGTATACATGATTGGCAAGTTTGCTCTGATCTTTAAGCTCCCAAAATGGATTCTTCAAGGTCTACTCTCACTTGGTTTTGATGAACTCTCGGGTTCAACTCTATCAACTCTATTACCTGCGCGATTAAACATTATCGCGCTAAGCCAACGGCTTAGTAAGATAATCATGCAAAGGATATGACTTAGTGCAATGCAATGTCATTTCTCTATCCATATTATACATGTAACATCATATATGCAACACTAACAACATATTTTCACATTACATATCACATTTCAATATCTTTTCATATACCTCATTAGTATTCATTTAACCATTCATAATCAACACTAAACAAAGACAAGCATGGGCCCAAGACACACTAATATGTCATTCAATTTTCAGAGTTAATGCTTTGGTTTGTTATCACATTTATCAATATCATATACCCAACTAGGCTTCAAGGATTAAGTTCAACCAAGCTTCAAGGGGAGCAAAGCATGCTAAGCTTCAACCCAACTTGGCTTCAAGAACTAACCCAACCTAGCTTCAAGGGTGGTAACATCTCAATTAGGCTTCAAGGATTCAATCCAACCTAACTTCAAGAGATTGTTACACTTATTAGGCATGCCACCAACAACCAACTCTGAAAATGGAATAACACATTAGCCACACAATTCATTTATTATTCAATTATCATTTTCATTCTCAATTCTTAACAACATTTAGGCAAACATGCCTTATTTCTTTCAATCACATCATCATAGCCAATAACAATGGCTTCACATTTCATTTCACAATATAACACTTCATTATTCAAGTGTATATTTGTCTCATCCATGATCACATTATATCTCACATAGCATCATTCATAAATATCAACATTTCATTCCACATTACTCATGAAACACATTACCATTCACAATGCATAACATAACATTGTTCAATCTCAACAATGCAAGAACAATTTATATTATTCATAGCTTTAGGATCATCCACAAGTGTTTGATTAAGTCATTCCTTGGTTTAAGTATGTTTAAAATGTTTATGTTTAGGTTTAGAGACCAAACTACCTTTGAAGAACCCAAACCATGCAAAAAGAGAACCAAGAAATCAAACAATATCCAACTCATTTGAGGGACACGCCCAGCCCACTTGAGGGACACGGCCGTGTCTCTAAAAATAAAAGAGGCAGTAGCCAACACAAATAAATGACACGGCCGTGTCTCTTCATGGCTTCTGGCCGTGTCACCCATGCATATAACCTTAACCAATTCCAACACTTTTTCAATTGAACCCAAACACAATACACTCCATATAATATATTTCAAATGAATACAATCAATGTTCTAAATATATATTCATCACAAGAATCATTTTACAACCCATTAATATTACATTTAAACACAACCCATCTCAAAACACTAAAATCACCATCCTTCTCCACCTTTCAAGATCAATATTTACCACTTCCAACAACAACACCTATTTAAACTATTAACTTAAAACCAATTTAACACTTGAGAACAAATCATAAACACATCTCATCATCAAATCATCAAACCCTAATTAACTTCCCATACCACTTCAAAAGAAAGAAAGAAATCAAAGGGAAGATCTTACTTTAGTTAAAAACTTCTTGAATCAACACTTGAACACTTAATCTTCCTTCAATTTTGAACTCAACTCATCAAGAACCTCTCTTCACCTCTTGCTTCCCTTTGTCTATGGAGGAGCTGGCCACTTCATGAAAGAAAGAAGAAAATGATGAAGAAACAAAGTCAAATTTTGCTTTTAATCTCCACCAAGTGATCTTATCCAAACAATTACCAAAATGCCCTCAATCATATAACTAACTTTTTGTCTCATATAAGCCCTTATATGTAATTACACACTTAACACAAAAATATCTCTCTTCCTTTGACTCTTCCTTTGACCCATTTATATGTTATATATATCATCATATACACAACATATACCATTCTCTCTAAACCCTAATTCTTTCCCAATACACATATACACAAGCATTCTCCTCCCAATTTCTTTTCTTATCCCATCATATACATTCAATCCAATTTATAACAATAACAACAACAACAATATGCAAAACTTCTAGGGCATAAATGAGGATATTACAAGGAATCAATTGGATTACTTTTGAAAAATGACCAAATGACTATTAGCAAAATGACCATATGAATAGTAAATTCTGGTTTTGGACTCAACTTGATCCTTATTTTGAAAAATTGTATAAAATAATGTACTTGACTAAAAACTCTAAAATTTTTACAGAATTTAGTTTTACATCTTAAAATCTTTCTTTTAAAATTTCAAATCAAACTGGACACAAAAGCTTGGTCAAGTAGTTCACCCAACCAGACTGCTCCAGTTGCCCTGCATCCTGGCAGCAGTTCTGAATTTTGTGACTTCCGTAAATTAAATTCAATCAATGTGGTTCCAAATTATTTTTCTAAAATACTAGACTCACTAAAAAACAACATATCCAAAATTCAATTGAAGATTATGTTTCTAAATGTTATTAAAAATCTGGAAACATGGCTGTCTCAGTCAAGGTACCTCCTAGAGCAGGTCTCACAGAAATAATTTTTCGATAATCATAACCATTCCGAATTCAACTCAAAATATTTTTCAGTCATTTTAGACGTATTGAGGCACAACATATCAAAAATTCACTTCAATAACATTTTTATATATTTAATTAAAAATCATACAAGTCACTGCATTTCACTAATTCTAAAACAGAAAAATTTCAAGAAAATGAACAAACAATTAGTTAAAGTACCAAACCTTGCTTTTCCTTGCTCTTCTTATCTATTTCACTTCCTTTCCTCTCTAATCTCCTTGATTTCCTATGAATTTAACATGACATATACAAAGGTAAGAACCCTAGGTATAGACATAGTCTTATCTTATGATTTTTCTAATGGTTGCTAGCTTATTTTCACCATTAAACACCATTATTTCTTTCATCAAATCCTTCAAATAATTATTTCTTGAATTTTTTCCAAATCTAGCTACATGAACCCTAATTTCAATCTCTTAAATTAACCATTAATCCATGAAGTTAAAACTAGAGATATGTTTCTCTTACCTTATAATCTTGTTTGTCACCAAAATCTTCAACCAAAAGCCTTAAACTTTGGAAAAATCACCTCCTTCTTCCTTCTCTTATGGTTTGGACGAGTTCACCATGTAAGAGAGAGCTTTTATTTTCTTTCCTTAGCTTATTTTGATCCAAATGTCAGCCATAAGTGGAGAAACTATGTTGGTATAGATGTTGACTTCCAATTGGTACACCTTATAGCAAAAATGGCCACTTTTAATTGGTCCACTTGCCTTCTTCTTTTATCTATTTATTTGGCAAGCCATTAGGCTTCCTTTTATTCATATTTTGACCCCCTCAACTTTCTTGTCCAGTAATTTTATAGTCTAGGGTGTGAAAATATCAAAATACCCTCCAGCGATTAATCGATTGTAACTTTTAAACCGTGCATTTTTGGAAAAAGTCGTGCGCCACCATTACGACCCGATTAATCCCGAGAACACATTTATGGCATCCATTAGGGTCACTATTAAGAACCGACACAACTTTTTGGAAAATTACTCTTAGGTCCTCGGCCTTTCGAAAAATTACCTTTAGGTCCTGTCGACTTCACGGGCCTCCTTTGCACACCGATTTTGTTTTTGACTATCTCGAGCCTCTATTTGACCACTTATTTATGTCCTTCTTACCTAATACTCGACTACCTAAACTTTGGAATGTGACAGTTCTACCTCCCTTAATTTAAGATTCACCCCGAAACTTAATTATTCATGCATGATTCTTACATGTAATTACACATCATCAATATAACTAATAATCGTCACATATACACACATATGTACTCAAGATACTGATTTTAAACTTACGTACCTTCATTTCCTTCTTCTGCTTTATTCTCTTTATTCCTCATGTAATATATCCTGGCTGGCGCTCTCGATTCAGGGCGATCTACTATCTCCGATCTTGTTCCTATTTGATTACTACCATTTTCTCTGCCTCTTCCTCTTTCTCAACCTTTACCGCTGCTACTTGCTACTTGTGTTCTTTCAGGAACTTTTGAAATCTCTGCCACATTTCTAGGACAATCCTTCTTAAGGTGATCAGTGGCACCACAAAGTATACAAGCTCCAGTAACTAACCAACATTCTCCCCTATGCTTTCGTCCACAATGCTCACACGAGGGGTATGGTGTATATTCAGTCCTTCCATAACCTTTACTTGATCCTCTGCTTATTCCTCCCGTGCTGGCTACTGCGGTAGCTTGAAAATTAGGTCCTTTAGATGGTCTTAAATTCTTCTTTACACTCATAAAGGATCCTTCACCCTTAGCTCTCTTGCTAGCAGACTGATGATTACCTGGGGCACTCTGTGCTTGCTCTCTTTTCTATTGAATTCTCAGTTGACGATTCCTCATATTTACTTGCACCTTTTCAACATCCAATGCTTTAGCCACCAACTTTGAAAACTCTATATTATCCAATGCCACTAGCTGTATCTTAATTTCATCATTAAGTCCTTCTAAAAATTTCTCGCATCGCTCAGCTTCAGTTTCTATTAACTTCTTGCCATACTTACTAAGGCGCGTAAACTCCTTCTCATATTCTGATACCGTCATTCTGCCTTATTTCAAATGAATGAACTCATTGCGCCTTGCAGTCAAATATGCATCAGTGATATACCTCTTTTTAAACTCACTCTTAAAGAATTCCCAAGTTCGCTGTTCTGGTGGAACCCGCTGCTGCGTGGTATCCCACCATATGTACGCCTCCTCTGTCAGGAGTGAGGTAGCACAAACCACTCTTTCCTCCGGATTGCATTGGAGCTGGTTAAGAACTCTAATGATACTATCTAACCAATATTCTGCTTCCTCAGATCCCTCTTCACGACCAGCCTTAAATTCCTTTGCACCATACTTTCTTAACTTCTCGATCGGGGGTTTCCTATCTCCCTCAGCAGCAGGGCCCCTTCCGGCCATTTGCTGAAAAGCTGTTGCAATCTGCCTAAGATAAGTCTCCGGACCGAGTATTTCAGCTGCTGCTGACCCTGGTCTATGAGCTTCCCCGGCATCTGCAGACCCAGATGCATGCGATTCTACGTTTCGTTCCATAACTCTCCACGAAATCTAGAGACATCCTACATTAACATAAATAGCTATCTGCTTAATTCATCAACATATAACTCGATTATCAATTCCTATCTGGCATGTACATCTACCTATTCATCATATAACTTTCTCCTTACTTTATCTTACATGGCACACATAGTTACTTACTTACTACCTATCTCCCAGAATCGACTAAACCAATGCTCTGATACCACAAATTGTAACACCCCTTCCCGACCTATGAATAAGCCGAGGAGGAATGCTACATCGGGATACGAGCTCTGGTTATGTCAGCTTACTTAATGTTCCTTATAAAAATTTTCCAAAAATTTTGACGGAGTCTCCCTTAAAATTCTAGGTCCCAAGTGTCGACAAAACTGATTTTTCTTATTTTTGAAAAATATTTTGTTTCACAATTCAACTCAAGCACACTCCCAATAATCCACCCTTATAACCTCAACTACAATCCTGTAAGAAGAATTCGCACTTCTATATTCACAACCCAACTCAATTTAAAACCATACAGTTATTATACATTACTAGATTTACATGCTACATTAAGTTATCTCTTTGTATTGTTCAAACAAGTACATGCCAGTTTCTAATACCAAAATACAAAATGACGAGTACCACCTAAGTTTATTGATGACCGACAGATCGCAAGACTCCTTTGCTCGCTACTGGCTCCTTGCTATTAACCTACGAGTTTGGAAGAAACTAAACTCGCTAAGCATTACTTAGTGGGTACTTTAACTAATTACAGAAAATAAATAATAAAAGCGTAATGCAGTTTTAAAAGCAATGAGTCGTATTGAAAAATAATATCAGAGTAAAAACAATCCATACATACCATATATTCATTTATTATCATTTTATCAGTTCGCTCCACAAGGTAATTTGGTAGACTAACATATGGTAAGGAACTAACTGAAACAACTGTATATATATTCTGTGGCTGTGGCCTTAAAAAAATTGCAGACCAAGCCCTGTGGAATCTGTGGCCTGTTGCACTCAAATTAACTCTACCACAAAGTGTCAATCGCAAGTATACGAGGTAGCTGTAGCAAAGGTGATCACCCCAAGGTCGTCTCACAAGCAAGCTAAAGTAGCTAATTGATTATCAGATTATAAATAACGAGTAATGAATAAATTTAAATTGCTAACTAATGAAGACAGATCGATTGGAATTTTAGAACAATAAAAGTAAATTGAGCTGATGATTTGATTCACTTATAGAAAGGTCTAGGGTTTGCACTTCTCTACTACTTATATGTATGAACGGTTATTTCTCTCAACCAATTTAATTTCAAAGATTAAATCTCAAGGAACTTAATTAATTGAGTCAAGGAAATAAGCTCTCGCATTCAAACCTCTTTCAACTAATCTTGTTACAATTGAAATAATCTTTTCCTAGGTTATATCTCTAATTTACCTAAGTCCCTAATTGAATTGTTCCAGCATTAGACTTCATCTCTCAATCCTTCATCTAATACCTTAAAACACATAATTGGTGGCCAAACAATTATATATTAACAATATTCCATTCAATCAAGGCTAAAGAAATAATTAGTTAAGAGCAATAACCAATTCATACAATCATAGCAGATCCATACAAACCCTAGACTAGATCAAATTAGTTCATAATGCTATCAAACATACTCATCTCATTAAAATTCATAGAAATCAAATTAGACATGATAATATTCTTGAATACAATTCCAATGAAATTAAAGAGATAAAGTTCGAGAACAAAACTAAATTACAAACTTCTTAGCTCTTGAAGAATCTCTTATTCAGAACTTGCTCGAAGAATATATCAATGGCAAGAACAAATCTAATATAGACTAGTTTAATCAAAGTGTAATCAAAATATCAAAGAAAACAAGATATTAAAACCCTAATGTTCTTTGACGGCCCAATCTAAACTGAAACTCTCCACCCCCTGCTCTTAAAACCCTAACTTTAATATTTATACGAAACCTCCGCTTCAAAAATTGGCGTTCTCTTTAATCCATGAGTGACACGACCAAGCTCAAAGGAACTTGGCCGTGTCTGAGGTCTTTGGAGGGACACGGCCACAAGCTTGGCCGTGTCCCCTGAAGGTGTCTTCTACTGCTTGATTTTCATCTTTCTTTTGCTTTGGACTTGAGTGAGACACAGCCAAGCTAACACAACTTGGCCGTGTTTGAGCTTTTTTGGAGGGACACGGCCACAAGCTTGGCCGTGTCACCTTCTGTGTCTTGGTCTTCTTCTTTAACTTGGTATGGGACACGGCCAGTGGCTTGGCCGTGTCCTTTGCATGTGTCAACTACTGTCCATTTTTTTCTTCTTCTTGGTTCCTTGGCTTTTTCACCTAAAACAAAACTTCAAACAAACTTTAAACAAGAAGTAAATAAATATTAACCAACAAAACATAAACACCACACTAAAAACTAGGATAAAAATGAAAAAAACACTGAAATAAATTAAAACTACCAAAATTAACAAAAACACTAAATAAACAGATTGAAACTACCAAAATACCTAAAGAAAACAATAATTATCATAAAAAATAAGATACAAATCTATAACAAAAACTAATAAAACAACTACCCCACACTTAAAACTTTGCTTGTCCTCAAGCAAATTTACATGGCATAAATTAAAAACTCAAACAACCTTAACTATAATTCCAGTATATAAGATGAAATCCTTTAAGATTCATCCATAAATAATTGCATTTTACTTCAATCAAGGATTTTCTTAATTCATTCATTAATCCAGACATACAAATCTTATCTCCCATCTAAGTGTTTCACTCGATTTCAAAAGTTAATTCACTCAAACCACTCATGACTGCATACTACCATAAACTTGCTTAATTATCCAATCTCTCTCACTGATTTTCTCAAGAAATAATCCGAAGGTCTTTCATTTGGATGTAATGGGGCTAAGGTGAAGGTGTGTGAAAAGATATTTAAGCTGGAGCATCATGAAATGGAGTATCTAAATTAGACAATACTCTTGCTAAGAAACTCATAACTCCCTCAAATGGCATACTCACCAATCCCTTGATAATCTTACATACTTGCACACTTAAAAGAAAAGTACATGAGTCGACATTCCTCTTTGATAACTAATGCTAGAAAATATATGAATTTTGTATATACATATATTTTTTCTTTTTATTTTCTTTATATATTTTTTATTTATCATTTTTTTTTCTTTATATATATATATATACAAAATATTAAATTGCATGGAACATCTAGCTTAAAATGAAGAGGAAAAGAATAACCAACTCTTAGCAAATATAATGTGCAAAGTATGCATTTCAACCCCAAATAGCAATACAATTTTTTTTTAAATTGCTTACCCCACACTTTTGAATCAAACCACCCTATTGTCATATCATAAAACTCCATTCCTTAATGCAGGTATGATGATAGTAAGAACATGTTAAGTTGAGAATTGTGTTGATCAATCAATAAAAGGTCAAAGGCTCAACTTGGCTCACTAAGGAATTCAATCTTAAGGGAGGTCTTTTTAAGCTAAACGGCTATCCTAATTTGCCTTCATCATTTTAAAAATTGAGATTAAATCATAATGTGAGTACAATTAGTATGCAAAAGCAAGCTCTAGAGATGCAAAATCATGAAGGTGCACACTTAAGAAAAGAAAATCAATTGATAATAAAATTCAATCTATGAAGCTCAAAACTCACAAAGGTGGGTTCTCAAAGATTTATATGTCATGAATTGCAGAATGCAAAAATTGATCCTGAATGAATTCAAATGCTAATCGCTATGCTGATACTAAAGTCTCAACTATAATGCTAGAATCAAAGAAAAGTCAATAAGTTTTCAACAATTATGCCATGCACAACACACAACAAAACAATAATTAAAGAAAAGCTTAAAGATTACCCCACACTTTAGAATTTACATTGTCCTCAATGGAAAAAAAGAATAATAAAGAGAAAGAGTTAAAGTACAACCTGTTTTCCAACGTACCCTGGTGAGGCAAAATCCTAACTTTTCATCACAAACACAAATGTTCAAAAACAAAATACAATATATAAGAATAAAATATCCAAAATATAAAACGTTAACATTAAAAACGAAAAACAATAACAAAAATACACTAAACACAATAAAGCAAGGAACTCAAAATCTACGGTGAAGGAGGATGTGAAGATGATGCAGCCGAGGGATGAAGACTCAAAATCTTTGCAAGGTTGCTATTAATCTGTTCCAACTGATGCAAGACCGCAGCATGGTTACGGTCTACCTTGCCCTTCAATGCCTCAATCCTATTAAGTATTTCTTGATTATTCGAGACCGGAGAATCTTCATCTAAACCAAGAGAATCCGAATCGGACTCCTCTTGGACTCGAGGTCTCTTTTGACTGTCCCCCGGTGCTTTTGGCTCAGCTGAAGCCATCATATAAGCCCCTCTCCTGTGCACCACCATATGCATCTTCTCTAATGTGGCCAAATCTAATGAATCATTACCCGTAATTCTAGTCATGCAACAGGTACTCGGGACAAAATCATCAAAGAGGGCTATGGCTAATATGGTAACCAATCCTCCAATACAGATAGCCCCCTTCTTGTTTTCCACACTATCAAAAACATCGGCTAACCAATAGCCGGAACTAATAGGCACTGAATTAACCACACAATCTAAGAAAAATAATTCACTCAGTTCCACCACACCCGAGCTTTCCTTCCTAGCAAAGAATCCGCAAGACATAAAACGATGCAAATACCTCAAAGCGGGATTGCTCAATTTAGTTGCTTTGGCCGATTTGGCCACATAAGTTCCCGAGCCTAATGCTCCCCAAGCAAATTGTTGTTTAAACTCCTTAGGTACCGACCTTTCCCCGTGTTGATGGAAACCATATATAGCATTCAATTGTTCAATATTAATTACAAATGATTTCCCAAGGAATTTAAAACTCATCCTAGAGCAAATTTTTTGTTCATCTCTTTCAATCTTAATAGATGTCAAAAATTCCAAAGTAAGTTCCTGAAACTACAAAGGTCGCAAGGAGACTAGGTTCTCCCACCCAAGGATTTGAACATATCGATAAAAATTATTCCTAATTTGAAGAGCATCAAGAGATTCATCATTGACATACCTCGTCGGGAAGAAACCCCGAGCCAAAAGATTTGCTCTCTTTGTAACACCCCTATACTCTATATAAGTACTATACATATATCGGATATACATACAATACTATGTATAAAGTATAAGAATGTCACATTTTGTTACATTTTAAAACCACTATTTTAAATTAAACAATATTATATTAATTTAAAGGACATTTACAAACTCATTATACTTTCACTGATCATACCGATATATATAATAATCTTATATTTTTAACAAAACGTCATTTATACGTATGAATACTTTTTGGTCATAAATACAACATTATTAAATTATACATGTATGCATCACCTTCTAGTTGGTCTCAAGATATACTTACCTTTCTTATGGCATAACGTTTGACTTCAGATCCACCATCTACTCACCTGCGCGATTAGACAACCGCGCTAAGCCCGAAAGCTTAGTAATACAAATAAATATTATAAACATACTTTATAGACAATCATACTCATATATTAACTTCATATATCATTATTTTCTTTTACAAACTTTTCCCATTTCAATTATACTTTATATATGAATTTCTACTAATCCCATAATTATATACATATACAAGTATATCATTAATACAAACTACATTTCCATGACTTATTAGAACATTCCTAAAATAATACTCATAATGTCCACAACCACATCCATATTATACATAATATTGTATTTTCACATCTTATCATTCCATATAGTTTTTCAATCCACATTCACTTTCAATGCTTTACATATATATATAACAATCATCTTCTTTCATGATTATCATCATATATCTCATAACATTACATCTTATTCCATATTTCACATTTAAGCAATGATAAACATGGATTCCATTATTCCTTCATTTCACATTTCATGAATCACAATTAAACAAGCATAAGCATGGGCCCAGAAAGAAATTAATATGCTATTCAAAGTTCAGAGTTACTGCTTTGGTCCATAATCATAATCATCAAGCCCGTAGGCAACATATATCATATCTCTATCCATGGATAGCGTAACAGACCCAGTCTCTTGGACCATCCACTAGGCTAAACTCGAGGAGATCCTCAACCCGGCAAGACTGTTACTACAATTCACATTTCACATTTATCAAGTAACAGACCCAGTCTCTTGGACCATCAACCCGACTAAATCGAGGAGATCCTCAACCCGGCTAGACTGTTACTTTTCATATATTTCATATCAATAATTCACATAGTGTAACAGACCCAGTCTCTTGGACCTCAATTCAACTCACAGTGAAGAGATCCTCAACCCGGCTAGACTGTTACCTTTATATAGGCATGCCACCAAAACCAGTACTCTGAAAATTGAATAAACATATTAGGCACACAACCATTTCATATATCTCTTTATCAATCTTTTCCTCAACTCATTTCTCATTTCATATTCCACAATCAACTAGGCAACCATGCCTCAATTATCTCATTTACATTATTATAGCCAATCACAATGGCTTCTCATCACATCAATACAATTCATCATATCTTCCACATTTCATATTCCATATAAACATGCTTTAATCATCTCATTATGTCTCAATTCATCATTTAAGTACTCACAAGTAATTACATTGAACATCCATTAAGAATGATCATCATTGATATATATATATATACATAGCAATTTACCTTATTCATAGATTTAGAATCTTTATATCTTATCACATCACAAGGCACATTAATACAATTCATCATTAAAATACTTATCATAACAAATTGCATTGCACATACCTTTTTGAATGATCATCATAACTTTCACACTATACAAATCCTAACATTAGTCACATTATATTAGCAATATAGTAAATTACTTAACACATTTATACTAAATGTGTTAACTCTCAAAATCATATAAAGAATGCATCCATGTAAATTTGTAGTTACCTCTAAAGCAACTCACATCAATCTATATACTTCCTTTTTCCAAGAATTCTTCACATCTAGGTTAAGGTAACTCAACCTCTTTACAACCTAATCCAAAAGAAAGAATACACACTTACTTACAATTACACATGAATTCTAATACAAGTATTCACCCATTAGCCTCATACTAGACCCATAGCTCACAAATCACAAGCCAAGATCAACATATAGGTCCCCACGGGCATGGCCTCCCAATCCCCACGATCGTGGGATCCAACACGGTTCTATCCATTTCATTACAACCTCCACGGTCGTGGCCTTCAAGGGCCACGGTCGTGGCATTGAAGACTCTTCTGTTCTATTAAAATTCATGAAGACACAATCAACCTTGTAACCCCACGGTCGTGGCCCTCATTTGCCACGGCCGTGGCATCCAATCCGGGACTATTTTCTGAGACAAACTCAAGTATTTTGCATTTTAAACCAATCCATATGAATACAAACATAATCAAACTCTTCCTTTCTTCTAAAAATTGAGTTAAAGTTCAAATCTAACATATAAAGACTATTTTGCACTCACCCATCTACTTAATCAATACTTACAACTTTCACTATCATCACACCTTAATCATATCAAATATCAATTCAATCAATAGAAATCAACACAAAGAAAGGGCACTTACTTGAATTCTTTGCCCAAATCTTCAATATCCACTTGCAAATCTCTTGATATCCTTTAATCTTTGGTGTAATTAGAAGCAAAATCACCTTTCTCTCTCTAGCTTTTCTCTCTCTCTCTCTCTCTCTCTCGTCCAAGAGGAAAAGAAGAAGAAGAAAGAAAGAATTCTTCTTCTTTCTTCGTTCTTATCTTATATAATAATAATAATAATAATAATAATAATAATAATAATAATAATAATAATAATATACTTAAATCTCCACCACACACAATTCCTTTTGACTTTCCTCTTCTTTTTCTTTTTGTCCTTATTATCATTATTATTATGATTAATTAATTATATATATATATATATAACTCACTTTCCTATACCAATTAATGTCCCATGTATATGTGATGTATATGTATATGTCTTTTATATTGTAGTTATATTTCCCATATATATACATATACATTAAATCCAAATACAACAATAACTCCAAAACTTTTAGGGTATATTTTGGGATATTACACTCTTCAAAGATGAAACCGATGAAGATGAAGATGCACCTTCAGTTGTAGGTCTCTTCTTCTTGCGGTGTGAAACCATCTTCGTTCTTGGCATCTTGAAAAATCTGAAAAATTTGACACTAAAAACTGATTAAATCAATCTTTTGTGAGAGAAGAATAAGTTTTAACAGTTTAATTCTAGTTTTGGTGAAGAAAATTGAGATTTAATGGAGGTTTTAAAGCTTTGAAACACAATTAATGGAGTTTTGGGAGAGAGAAGTCGAGAGAGAGAGAGAGAATTAGAAAGAAAACTAGGGATTGAATGGACAAATTGTGCAAAAATCGTATTTTTAAAGTGCAAAAGTGAAGGGACACGGCCAAGTTGGGGGAGACACGGCCGTGTCTGGTGTGTTTTGAGGGACACGACCAATGACTTGGCTGTGTCCCATGGGTGTGTTTGTCTCTATGAAGAAAAGTTACAAAAAAATAAAAACAAAAACTTTTTGGCGAAGTTTGGTCGTGTCCCATGTGACACAGCCAAGGACACGGCCAAGCTCCTTGACCGTGTCACCTACTGTGTAGTTAGGTTGCAAAAAACAAAAAGAAGGTAATTTTGGTGAAGCTTGGCCGTGTCACCTACTGCCCTATTTAACTTTCTTTTTTTTTATTATTATTATTTTATATCACCAAATCTTAGACAAATTGCAAATCTCTTCTTTAAACAACCCTGAAACACATTAGAAAAATAAAAACCGATCAAAGCACACATTCCATTTTATTTAAACAAATATAAAATCAAATTTACTGAATACAAAATTATAACTATAAAAAGAAATGCAAACCGATGGGTTGCCTCCCATTTAGCGCTTCTTTAATGTCATATAGTTGGACATCACTGCAAGACTAGGGATCGTGAATCAAAGTGCTATCAATGATCCTTACTTCTTGGTATCCTTCTTTATATGGTTTAACTCTCTGTCCATTTACTTTAAAAGTCTTATTTGTTCGAGAGTTAAGCAATTCAATGGCACCAGAAGGACATACCTTAGTTATCTCGAAAGGACCACTCCATCGAGACATGAGTTTACCTGGAAACAGACGGAGTCGAGAATTAAAAAGTAAAACTTTCATACCTGGACTCAATGTCTTTCGCACAATTAATCTGTCATGAAGTGCTTTAGTACGATCCTTGTAAATCCTCGAGCTCTCATATGCATCATTCCTTAGCTTATCTAACTCTGGTGAAGGATTCTTCTCTTCCTTTTGGATGGAGGGAAGTTCAAATAATGGGTCCTCCTTAAGTTCCTCTATTTTAGCACTCTCTAATGTCTCAAGGCAACTGACTATTTCTGAATAAAAAATATTCAAACCACGATCTAAAGTCAGTGCCACCTCCAATTTATCCGAGGAACCTGTCTGCAAGAAAACATCTGAAACAACTGCGTCAACACAATTAACTAAAGAACAATCCTCATATAAAGCAGTTGTAGGAATGGGAGAAGTGTTAAAAATAGAAAAATCAACCATTTGTCCGAAGACAGTCATTGATAATTTACCATTTTTAACATCTATTAAGGTGTTGGTAGTAGCCATAAAAGGCCTACCCAGCAAAATAGTGTGTGCTGATGGTGTAGGGTTACTTCCTTCCATGTCAAGAACTATAAAATCCACAGGTACTATCAACCCTCCAACCTTAACTAACACATCTTCTATAACCCCTTTCCGGAATCTAAGAGATCTATCAGCTAATTGCAACACCATTTTGGTCTGTTTAAGTTCCCCTAGTTCTAATTCTTGATACACAGAATAAGGCATCAAATTTACATTGGCTCGTAGATCACACATGCCATCAGTCCCCTTTCCATTCCCCACAGTAATTTGAATTATAAAGCTACCAGGATCCTTTAGCTTGGGAGGTAGTTTATGCTGCAGAACAGCACTAGCTACTTCTGAAACTATCACCTTTTCATTCGGCTCATACCTCTTTTTCTTGGTGATAAGCTCTTTGAAGAATTTGGCATAAACCGGCATGTTCTTTATTGCTTCAAGTAAGGGTAAGTTAATACTTACCTTAGACAGCATGTTGAAGATGTTAGAAAATTGCTTATCTTTTTTATCATCCTTCAACCTACTAGGGAATGGTATAGGTGGCCGGTATGGATTGCTTGCCTTGTGTAAATCTGCTGATGGGGACTTCTCCATTAATCTTTCTCCAGCACCTTTGTTCTCTGGTTCTCCTTCCTTCTTGTTCTCTTGGTCACCTGCATTCACAGAATTATTTTCAATATTATTGTTAATTACCTTGCCACTTCTAAGAACAGTCACTGATTGTGCCTGCTCAGGTTGACTTGGGAATTTCCCTTTTTGTTGAATCTGCATCTGTTGTGCAAGTTGCCCTACTTGAGTCTCCACTTTCTTAAAAGATGCTTCTAAGGAATCCAGCCTCTTGTTGGTCATCTCTTGATTTTTAGCACTGACTTGGATAAAGGCCTGTAAACTTTCCTCCAAACTCTCTATCTTAGACTGCCCTTGATTTGAGGATTGGCCCTGCGGTTGGTTCTGTCTCTGGAGCAAATGGAAAGGCTGCTGAGAATTATTTGTTGCCCAGGAAAAATTTAGGTGATTCCGCCAACCAGGATTGTATGTATTTGAGTAAGGATCATTCTGGGCCCTTAGTTGATATCCCCCCACAGCATTGACTTGCTCAGCTTCATTACCAAAAGACTCATATGCAGAGGGGAAAATATTTGCTCCATGCCCAAAAGTACCACAGATTCCACACACTTCTTGAGTAGATGAAGAAGTATTGTTCTTCATGTTCAACATCTGCACTTGCCTTGTCAACTCAGCTATCTGATTGACCATCTCACTATTGGCCTCCAATTGATTCATCCCTTTACTTCTTCCTCTTACACTTTTCTGTTGAGAATTAGCTCCCAACATCTCAAAGATATCATAAGTTTCAGCTACTGTCTTTTCTCCCATGGCTCCCTCAGCTGCATTATCAACTGTATTCTGAAATTGCTGGGTTAAACCATCGTAGAAAAACTGGTTCAGAAGTTGAAGTGGGTAGTGATGATGTGGACACTGGATCAATAACATTTTAAATCTGTCCCAAGCCTCATGAAATGGCTCTCCTTCAAATTGAGAGAATGTAGCAATCTTCCCTCTCAATTCAGCTGTCTTTTGATGTGAGTAGAACTTGCCCATAAATTTGTTATAAACTTGCTCCCAAGTTGTCAAAGAATTTTTGGGCAACATCATAAGCCAACTCTTTGCCCTGTCCTTCAATGTATACGGGAAACATCTCATCCTCAACTGGTCCTCTGTTAATCCTCCCAATGGAAAAGTGTTGAGGTTGGAATAGAAATCCTGGATAAAGTTCAAAGGATCTTCATTTGGAACTCCATAGAATGATGGCAGCATGTTGTAATGAATGTTCTTCAACTCATAATTTCTTACTGCATCTGTCAGTCTTATGCAAGAGGTGGAAGTTCCAATGACAGGTCTAGCAAAATCTCTCATAGTTCTTCGACTTTCTTCTCCCATATTGATAGATTGTGCAGTATCTGACTCAAATTCAGAAGTGTCCTCCTCTGTATCAAATCCGATGTATAGTTCAAACTCTTCTTTGCTCCTTTTCACTCTCTGAATTTCTGGAATAAATGGATGTAGCTCTCCTTCGAGTGATCTCCTGCCTTGCATAAACAAAATTTCTAGAACAAAAGAATTATTAAAAGCAAAAGACAAATAAAATAAAAAGAAAACAGTGAAAAATAATCTAGAGTATCTATGACTAATAAACAATTACGCCAATTAGCTTCCCCGGCAATGGCGCTAAAAACTTGTTGCGCTCAAATTAACTCTGCCACAAAGCGTCACTCGCAAGTATACGAGGTAGCTGTAGCAAAGGTGATCACCCCAAGGTCGTCTCACAAGCAAGCTAAAGTAGCTAATTGATTATCAGATTATAAATAATGAGTAATGAATAAATTTAAATTGCTAACTAATGAAGACAGATCGATTGGAATTTTAGAACAATAAAAGTAAATTGAGCTGATGATTTGTTTCACTTAATAGAAAGGTCTAGGGTTTGCACTTCTCTACTACTTATATGTATGAACGGTTATTTCTCTCAACCAATTTAATTTCAAAGATTAAATCTCAAGCAACTTAATTAATTGAGTCAAGGAAATAAGCTCTCACATTCAAACCTCTTTCAACTAATCTTGTTACAATTGAAATAATCTTTTCCTAGGTTATATCTCTAATTCACCTAAGTCCCTAATTGAATTGTTCCAGCATTAGACTTCATCTCTCAATCCTTCATCTAATACCTTAAAACACATAATTGGTGGCCAAACAATTATATATTAACAATATTCCATTCAATCAAGGCTAAAGAAATAATTAGTTAAGAGCAATAACCAATTCATACAATCATAGCAGATCCATACAAACCCTAGACTAGATCAAATTAGTTCATAATGCTATCAAACATACTCATCTCATTAAAATTCATAGAAATCAAATTAGACATGATAATATTCTTGAATACAATTCCAATGAAATTAAAGAGATAAAGTTCGAGAACAAAACCAAATTACAAACTTCTTAGCTCTTGAAGAATCTCTTGTTCAGAACTTGCTCGAAGAATGTATCAATGGCAAGAACAAATCTAATCTAGACTAGTTTAATCAAAGTGTAATCAAAATATCAAAGAAAACAAGATATCAAAACCCTAATGTTCTTTGACGGCTCAATCTAAACTCAAACTCTCCACCCCCTGCTCTCAAAACACTAACTTTAATATTTATACGAAACCTCCGCTCCAAAAATTGGCATTCTCTTTAATCCCTGAGTGACACGGCCAAGCTCAAAGGAACTTGGCCATGTCTGGGGTCTTTGGAGGGACACGGCCACAAGCTTGGCCGTGTCCCTTAAAGGTGTCTTCTACTGCTTGATTTTCATCTTTCTTTTGCTTTGGACTTGAGTGAGACACGGCCAAGCTAACACAACTTGGCCATGTTTGAGCTTTTTTGGAGGGACACGGCCACAAGCTTGGCCGTATCCCTTGCATGTGTCACCTTCTGTGTCTTGGTCTTCTTCTTTAGCTTGGTATGGGACACGGCCAGTGGCTTGGCTGTGTCCTCTGCATGTGTCAGCTACTGTCCATTTTTTCCTTCTTCTTGGTTCCTTGGCTTTTTCACCTAAAACAAAACTTGAAACAAACTTTAAACAAGAAGTAAATAAATATTAACCAACAAAACATAAACACCACACTAAAAACTAGGATAAAAATGACAAAAACACTGAAATAAATTAAAACTACCAAAATTAACAAAAACACTAAATAAACAGATTGAAACTACCAAAATACCTAAAGAAAACAATAATTATCATAACAAATAAGATACAAATCTATAACAAAAACTAATAAAACATGGCCGAAGCCCTCGGACCGGAGTCCTATATAACTCTGGCGATTGCCCTTTATAACTCGGACTGAAGTCCTATATAGCTCGGGTCGTCACCCTATATAACTCGGACCAAAGTCCCATATTAAAGCAGCACTGCATATAGTATGATATATCATACCCTTACCCTACTCAGTACTATCCTAGATACCCAGTGGAGCCAAAGTTTTCATGCCATTTCTTAATCGAATATGCATTATATAATTATCGACTTATGTTTCTTATATTATTTCAACGTGAAATATCATATTTTGTCATTTTAATAACATATTATGCTCATTTATATGCATAAGAAATCAATTGGATTACTTTTGAAAAATGACCAAATGACTATTAGCAAAATGACCATATGAATAGTAAATTCTGGTTTTGGACTCAACTTGATCCTTATTTTGAAAAATTGTATAAAATAATCTACTTGACTAAAAACTCTAAAATTTTTACATAATTTATTTCTACATCATAAAATCATTCTTTTAAAATTTCAAATCAAACTAGACACAAAATCTTGGTCAAGTAGTTCACCCAACCAGACTGCTCCAGTTGCCCTGCATCCTGGCAGCAGTTTCTGATTTTTGTGAATTTCGTAAAATAAATTCAATCAATGTGATTCCAAATTATTTTTCTCAAATACTAGACTCACTAAACAACAACATATCCAAAATTCAATTGAATATTATTTTTCTAAATTTTATTAAAAATCCAGAAACATGGCTGTCTCAGTCAAGGTACCTCCTAGAGCAGGTCTAACAGAAATACTTTTTCCATAATCATAACCATTCCAAATTCAACTAAAATTATTTTTCAGTCATTTTAGACGTATTGAGGCACAACATATCAAAAATTAACTTCAAGAATATTTTTCTATATTTAAATAAAAATCATACAAGTCACAGCATTTCACTAATTCTAAAACAGAAAAATTTCAAGAAAATGAACAAACAATTAGTTAAAGTACCAAACCTTGCTTTTCCTTGCTCTTCTTATCTATTTCACTTCCTTTCCTCTCTAATATCCTTGATTTCCTATGAATTTAACATGACATATAAAAAGGTAAGAACCCTAGGGATAGACATAGTCTTATCTTATGATTTTTCTAATGGTTGCTAGCTTATTTTCACCATTAAACACCATTATTTCTTTCATCAAATCCTTCAAATAATTATTTCTTGAATTTTCTCCAAATCTAACTACATGAACCCTAATTTCAATCTCTTAAATTAACCATTAATCCATGAAATTAAAACTAGAGATAGGTTTCTCTTACCTTATAATCTTGTTTGTTACCAAAATCTTCAACCAAAAGCCTTAAACTTTAAAAAAATCACCTCCTTCTTCCTTCTCTTATGGTTTGGACGAGTTCACCATGTAAGATAGGGCTTTTATTTTCTTTCCTTAGCTTATTTTGATCCAAATGGCAGCCATAAGTGGTGAAAATATGTTGGTATAGATGTTGACTTCCAATTGGTACACCTTATAGCAAAAATGGCCACTTTTAATTGGTCCACTTGCCTTCTTCTTTTATCTATTTATTTGGCAAGCCATTAGGCTTCCTTTTATTCATATTTTGACCCCCCTCAACTTTCTTGTGCAATAATTTTATAGTCTAGGATGTGAAAATATCAAAATACCCTCCAGCGATTAATCGATTGTAACTTTTAAACCGTGCGTTTTTGGGAAAAATTGTGCGCCGCCATTACGACCCAATTAATCCCGAGAACACATTTATGGCATCCGTTAGGGTCACTATTAAGAACCGACACAACTTTTTAGAAAATTACTCTTAGGTCCTCGGCCTTTCGAAAAATTACCTTTAGGTCCCGTCGACTTCACGGGCCTCCTTTGCACACCGATTTTGTTTTTGACTATCTCAAGCCTCTATTTGACCACTTATTTATGTCCTTCTTGCCTAATACTCGACGACCTAAACTTTGGGATGTGACATGGAAACATGTCCTTACATCGTTCATGTCTAAACTAAATAGGACACTCACTAAAAGGTGGAAAATTGCCCTTTACGTTGGTCCAAAATATGAAAGCAATTTAAATTACATGATATTTAACTAATGAGGTACCCACAAAGTGGAAACATACCTCTTACAATTTTAATACTAAAACAAACAAATAATAATCATAACAATAAAGAAAATAATCATCCATGTGTGAGCGGGGATTTTTGCCCCCACTCCCGGTGGAATGGTTCTTACGACTTCGGCACTGTTTAGGCTCGGGGCCTTAGAGAACACGGACCTAAGTCCGGAGAAAATGGAGTCACCACCCGGATGGGCTAGGAAAAAGAAAGGAGTGGATGACTCGATTCCTAAGGAATCCCCAACCCCCTAATGGGTTCAGAAAGTTGGGAACATGTGGGGAAGGTTAGAAATGGCCCAGCACCCCCACAACATCCTATTCATTGAAACCGGCCTCCTTTGCAGGTCTTAATATTATAAAATTCTCAAGTATAACAATATTATCCATATTACATGCAACAATTAAAATAAAGCATCATTATATTAAAATCAAAGCAATGTCCAAACAAAGCAACTAAATGGACACCCATCCGAGGATGGAAACATGTCCTTACATCGTTCATGCCTAAACTAAATAAGACACCCACCAAAAGGTGGAAACATGTCCTTTACATTGGTCCAAAATATGAAAGCAATTTAAATTACATGACATTTAACTAATGAGGTACCCACAAAGTGGAAACATACCTCTTACAATTTTAATACTAAAAAAACAAATAATAACAATAAAGAAAACATCCATCCATGATAAATTAAATCAATCAAGCATTGAAATTAAATAAATCAACCATCAAAGCATATAATGAACTACATAATAAAATCTAAAATTAAATAAAGCAAGTAAAGATACAAATTAGTGTTTACTATTTCTATTTAAAGTTCTTTAATTAACATTTAGGGTTTTGGGATTTTAGTATTATTATTGCTATTTGTTTAGGCTATTGTAAAGGTTTTGTAAAATTGGAATGGATTAGGGTTTTATGAATTTAAGAAAGTAGTAAGATTTTTTGGTTAATCAAATTAGGGTTTAGGGGTAATATTATGAAATTAGGGTTTATAATTCATGGTTACTGGATTGTGATTTTAGTTTTATTAGATTATGGCTTTAGAGTTTAGATTAGCTAGTTTGGGGTTTTAAGTTCACTGAATTAGGGTTTAGGAAAACTTATTTGGTTTTAATATTTAAGAAAACAGTTTAGAGTTTTATAAAATAATTATGATTTTTAGAAAACGTAAAGAGAACTAGGGTTTGGAGATTTAAGAAAACATTTGGAGATTTTAGACAAAACATTATGGTGTAGATGAAAATAGTTGGGAAAAACAATTTAGGATTTTAAAGCTTTTGGAGACAGAAGAAACCCTTTAGGGTTTTTAAGGTTTTTAGAAGCAGAAAAAATAATTTAGGTTTTTAAGGTTTGTGGAAACAGAAGAGTAATTTAGGGTTTTTTGAAGTTTTGGAAATAGGAGAGAAATATTTTAGGTTTTTAAGGTTTCTAGAAAGAGAAGAGTAGTTTCAGGATTTCGAAGCTTTGATCACTGACTAATGGCTAGAAGAATGTATGATACATTACTAAGTTTAATAATTTAGATTACTTAGAACAAAACAAACGATGGAAATATTGTAAATAACATTAAATCAAAATTTATAATCAAACCTCTGTTCCTTGGTTCCTCCACAATTTGATTTCTAGATGAACAAAGACAAAGGCAGTGTCGCTACCTTTGATGAATTGTTGATTGCTTGCTTATTGCTAATGTCTCTTGCTAGGGTTTTCTGTCTTTTCTTTACTCCGATCCAATCCAAGTTTAAAAGTCCAATTTTTTATCACACCAACTTTTTCCGATCAATCAAAGTCCCATCCTTAATTCTGAGTTTTAAAGTGTTATTTATTGGAAAAATTATAAGCCTACTTCTAGTTGTTTAAGAAAACTAAAATTAATTAGGAAAAGAAACCAAAATGAAATAGAATTTGGTTTCGGAAAAACTGCATTGGAAAATTGCGCTGGCAAAAATATTGTTGGCGAAACTGCGAGCTACGAAAATTTTGTGGGCGAGCGCTGGGGCGGCTGGCCAATTCCAATTCGTCGTCAATTTTTTCGTCGCCGATTTTTTATTTTTATTTTTATTTATTTATTTATTAATTATTTTTAATTTTTGTTTATTTATTTATTATTATTATTTTTTATTATTTTTTATTCTTATTTTTTTTATTGACTTCACCATTTTTATTTTTATTAAAAATTATAAATACTAAAATAAATATTATTTAATTAAAATACCATAAAATTATTTTGGACTATATAAAAAATATCGGACCAGACTAGGTCAAAAATTAAGGGTCTACAGTTTGCCCCCTGCTTGAACGATCTGAGACTTCAATAAAAGAGAGTGAAAAGAAATAAGACTTAATTTTTCTGAGATGGTTGAGGTTTTGGGTTCTGGACCCGGTTCGAGTTCTAGACTCAAGGATAATTTTATGTTTTGGACCTAAGGGTAATTTGGGTTCTGGACCCGAGCTAAGTTCTTGACTTTTAAGAGAAATTTTAGGTTCTGGACCTAAGGGTAATTTGGGTTCTGAACCGGAGCTAAGTTCTGGACTTAAAAGAGATTTTATGTTCTGGACCTAAGGATAATTTGGGTTCTGAACCCGAGCTAAGTTCTGGACTTAAAAGAGATTTTAGGTTCTGGACCTAAGGGTAGTTTGGGTTCTGAACCCGAGCTAAGTTCTGGACTTAAAAGAGATTTTAGGTTCAGGACCTAAGGATAATTTCGGTTCTGGACCCGAGCTAAGTTCTGGACTTAAAAGTGATTTTAGGTTCTGGACCTAAGGGTAATTTGGGTTCTAGACCCGAGCTAAATTCTGGACTTAAAAGAGATTTTAGGTTCTGGACCTAAGGATAATTTGGGTTTTGGACCCGAGCTAAGTTTTGGACTTAAAAGAGATTTTAGGTTCTGGACCTAAGGATAATTTGAGTTCTGGACCTGAACTAAGAGAGATTTAATTATCTGCAAAAAATAATTATAGTCAGTAGTATACTAAAAGAATTTACAAAAAATTTAGCTAATTTTTACCATGCATATGCATATATCTTCTCCTTGCCCCCCTGCGTGTAAAAATATGTTAATAGTGTAAAAATATTTATATACACGCAATTATCTGAATGATTAAATTGAATAATTGAGTTTCATATTTATTTACTGTATAATTACTGTTTAAGCACTATTCATCACTATTTATTTACTATTTGTAAATAGTAACATACTATTTATAAATAGTATCCTACTATTTGTAAATAGTATCCTACTATTTATAAAATAGTAATTTACTATTTATCAATAGTGAAATTTACTTTTTGAATTTTATTTTTTCCTTTGTCGTTCCTCTATATAAATGATTGATTCCTTCATTTTATTCAGCAAACTTATTAATTTCATTCATTCAGAGCTATAATCCTTTCAAGTTTAGCATACAGTTTTGAAAAAAATGCATGTTTCAAGATTAGGAACTCATTCTAATGCTGAGTTATTGAAATTTATTCGGCGGTATGAAGATGGAAATATAAGTCTACTAGCTGGAATGTCGCTTCATCGTAGTCCAAATCAAAAGAGCAAGTACTTATTTGTTTTAACAACAAATTATTTTTTCCTTTTCTTTTTCTTTTTCTTTTCTTTTTCATTTTTCTGTTGTTTTTCATTTTTCTTATTTTTTTCATTTTTTGTTTTTTTTTCATTTTGTTTTTATTTGTTTTTCTTTTTTTCTTCATATTTTTTGTTTTTAGGAAATTTAGGAAAAATATATTAATTTAAAAATTTACGTAGATAGAATATAAATTAATAGAATATAAATTAATTTAGCCTAAAAATCGGTGGTATTGATATAATGATATACTTACCTCGTGTTGACTTAGCTGGCTCCGTGTTAGTGTGATTGTTGCATTATTCAGAGCGGAGGGTGTGTCTACAAAGTCTGATAATGGTATGATGTAGCGCCTTCTCGGGTAAGGTAAATTATTCGATATTGCGGCTTTGAGAGCTTCATCTTAGAATTACCATTGGAGGAGTGTCTGATAGACCGGAGCGTGATTCAGGCGCTTGCAGAATGATGGTTGGACACAACTCATACTTTTCACTTGCCCATTGGAGAGATGACAATTGGTTCGGTCGACTTTGCTGCTATAATCGGCATTCGGTATGATGATTTTTCGGTTCCTCTTACCAATGATATTCTGATATTTGAAGAAATTCAATAATTAATTGGTATGGAACCACCATTTAAAGGGCCTTTCAAGATAAAAATTGAGCCAATTCGTAGTTATTGGATGAACTATGAAAGATGGGTTCACAGAGACATAGCCCAACAGTATGCTCGAGGATTTTTGTTGTATTTGCTCGGGTCGACCATTTTAGGTAGCACCAAATCCACCATCCATTTGTTAGTGTTGAGGGCCCTTACTTATATGAGGATGGTACCACTTTACGGCTGGGGTGAAGCTGGTCTTGCCTGTCTTTACCATGGACTTGACAAAATTTGCTGAAATAAGAAGTCTTTTGTTGGCTTTATGGCGGTTGTCGAGGTACTCTTCTTCCACCAATGTCAATTCCATTCTTATTCTTGCATGAATTTGATTTTTATTATTGTTGTAGGCATGGGCATATGAGCACAATCTTGTGAGGGTGCCTAGTATTTTCCGAGAGAGAGTCGGGTATCCGAGATTAAATTTCTGGTTGTCAGAGCATGTAGAAGTTTTCGTCTCTCACCATGTGCATACCCAACGCATTGTCTTGAGCTACCTAACCTGGGACCAGGTAAGATAACATTAGTATACTTTAAAATTTATATAAAAGTTTACTTACCTTATGTCTTTTTATTGGTTAATTTGTCTTGGTGGAACCCAGAAGAGCGGACAAACTGAACTTCCTCCATGAATGTCGCACTGCCTTTTCAACATACTCGCCGAGTCATTATCGGCTCTGTGTCTAGTGGCTAGTTTCTCAGAGAGAGAGTATATGAGTGGTTTCTTAGTCCCAAGGAGCAGAGGATCCAAATGCTTTGCCCAAAATATACTTTAAATATTACATCAATGCCGGAGAATGCATGGTGGTTGGCCCGGCATGGTTATATGTTGAAACATTTCTCTATCCACTGGGTGTAACACCCCCACATCCAATGCACACACACTACAACTACAACCATGTAGCATAAGTGCACCAAACATAGGGATGCTACGGTTTTCTTCAACATTCAAAACATTTAAATAGATACAATACTATTATCATTATATAATATAGAAAAGTAGATCATTTACTTTTAAAATAAAACACATTAGATATATATATACATACAAATAGTTATTTCACAGCGGAAGTCATAAAATATTTACATATTTGAAAACACTTAATTCCATATTTACAAATATACATATATGTACCTTTAATCAATACTTTACAAAATATAAAAAGAGTTATACATGATTGGCAAGTCTGCTCTGATCTTTAAGTCCTCAAAAATCAACTCTTCACTGTCTACCCTCACTCGGTCTCGAAGAGCTCTCGGGTTCGATTCTAACAGTTCTATCACCTGCGCGATTAAACACTATCGCGCTAAGCCAAGGGCTTAGTAAGATAATCATGCTAATGATATGACTTCGTGCAATGCAATGTCATTTCTCAAACCATAATATATATATGTAACATCATATATGCAAAATTAACAATATACTTTCACATTACATATCACATTTTATTATCTTTTCATATACCTCATTAGTATTCATTTAATCATCAATACAAAGCAAAACAAACATCATTCATGACTCACATTAACCATAGACAAGCATGGGCCCAAGACACACTAATATGCCATTCAATTTTCAGAGTTAATGTTTTGGTTCTATCATCACAATTATCAATATCAATATCATAGACCCAACTAGGCTTCAAGGATTAAGTTCAACCAAGCTTCAAGGGGAGCAAAGCATGCTAAGCTTCTACCCAACTTGGCTTCAAGAACTAACCCAACCTAGCTTCAAGGGTGGTAACATCTCAATTAGGCTTCAAGGATTCAATCCAACCTAACTTCAAGAGATTGTTACACTTATTAGGCATGCCACCAACAACCAACTCTGAAAATGGAATAACACATTAGCCACACAATTCATTTATTATTCAATTATCATTTCCATTTCCAATTATCATCAACATTTAGGCATACATGCCTTCTTTCTCTCAATATCATCATCATAGCCAATAACAATGGCTTTGTATCACATTTCACATTTCAATTCATATTATGCATAAAGCATCATTGATATCACATCTTTGATATAACATTTCAAGGTACATTACTCATAAAACACATTACCTTTCACAATGCATAACATAACCTTGTTTAAATCTCAACACTTACAAACATATATCAAACCCACCAAATCATTACATCAACAAATCACAATTCCATTTAGACATAACCTCAAAATTAACAAAGGAAATCAAGAGATTTCTTACCTAAGATGAAGAAATTCCACAATTCTTTCACCAAAGCTCTCAATTCCTTCTTCAATTTGATCTTAGTATCAAGAACACTTCTCCTTCCCTTTTTCTAATGGAGAGCCGGCCACCTCTTGAAAGAAAGAAGAAAAGATGATGAAGAATCACAAAGTCAAACTTCATTAAATACCCATCCAAAGGAAAATTACTATAATGCCCTCATACATATCTTAATCCTCTTTGTTATCTCTTGCCCATTATGGTAATTTCACATGCCCTAAAAAAAATATCTCTTCTTGCCTTGACCAACTCTTTTGACCAATGTATATATTATATATATCACAATATACACAACATATACCATTCTCTCTAAACCCTAAATCCTTCCCAAAACACATATACTTTTCTTTTCTCAATTTAGACCAACAATACAACAACAACAACAACAACAACAACAACAACAACAACAACAAGCAAAACTTCTAGGGCATAAATGAGGATATTACAATTCTCCCCCTCTAAAAAGAAATTTCGTCCTCGAAATTACCTGAAATCAATTCTGAAACAATTGAGGATATTGCTCTCGCATAGTCTGCTCACTTTCCCATGTTGCTTCTTCTTTTGCATGATTCTTCCAAAGAATCTTCACCAATGGTACTCTCTTGTTCCTCAATTCTTTCACTTCCCGTGCCAAGATAGCAACTGGTTCCTCTTCAAATGACAAGTCTGGGCTCACTTCAATAGATTCAAATGGCAACACATGAGATGGATCTGACCTGTACCTCCTCAACATAGATACATGGAACACATTATGAATACGATCCAACTCAGGTGGCAAAGCAAGCCGATAAGCCACTGGCCCAACTCTTTCCAACACTTCATACGGTCCAATGAAACGAGGACTTAATTTTCCTTTTCGACCGAACCTCAAAATCTTCTTCCAAGGAGATACTTTCAAAAATACCTTATCCCCAACATCAAACTGAATATCTCTCCTCTTCAGATCTGCATAGGACTTCTGTCGGTCTGAAGCTGCTTTCAATCTGCCTCGAATCAACTTCACTTTTTCTTCAGTTTCTTGAATCAAATCAGGCCCAATCAATTTATCATCACCAAGCTCACTCCAACACAGAGGTGTCCTACACCGTCTGCCATACAATGCCTCGAATGGGGCCATTTCGATGCTGGACTGGTGACTGTTATTATAAGCAAACTCCACAAGAGGTAAAAATCTATCCCAACTTCCAGAGAAATCGATGACACAGCTTCTCAACATATCCTCAATGATCTGAATCACCCTCTCAGACTGTCCATCCGTCTGTGGATGAAAAGCAGTACTGAAATGCAGTCGAGAACCCAAAGCACCATGCAAACTCTTCCAAAATCTCGAAGTAAACCTGGGATCTCGATCAGACACTAAAGAAGTTGGAACACCATGCAATCTCACAATCTCATGGATGTATAGCTCAGCTAACCTCTCCAAAGAGTAATCCATCCGAACTGGAAGGAAATGAGCTGTCTTAGTTAATCTATCCACAATCACCCATATAGCATCATGTCTCCTTTGTGTCAAAGGCAACCCAGACACAAAGTCCATTGTCACTCTTTCCCACTTCCACTCTGGCACTGACAACGGTTGAAGCAACCCAGTTGGAACTTGATGCTCTGCTTTAACCTTCTGACAAGTGAGACATTTAGATACAAATTCAGCAATGTCTCTCTTCAACCCAATCCACCAATAATGCTGTCTCAAATCATGATACATCTTGGTGTTGCCCGGATGCATAGAAAACATCGACTGATGTGCCTCTTCCAAAATGACCCTCTTCAAATCAGCATTATCGGGTACACACAATCTGTTCTTGAACCATAGGCTCCCATCATTCCTCACAACAAAATCTCTACTCTCTCTACTCTGACAATCTGCAATAATCTTCTGAATCTTCTTATCAGTCAACTGAGCCTCTTTGATCTGATCCAACAAAACCGGCTTCAATTGCAACTGTGCCAATAATGCACCATCATCACAAAGTACAAAACTGGCACGCAAAGCTCTCAACTCAACAAGCAACGAGAGCGAGTAAACTGTTAAACCAGCTAAAGACTTCCGACTTAAGGCATCAGCAACCACATTTGCTTTACCTGGATGATAATCTATCAAACAGTCGTAGTCTTTAATTAATTCTAACCATCTCCTCTGCCGAAGGTTGAGCTCTTTCTGAACACCCAAATACTTCAAACTCTTGTGATCAGTGTAAATGAAACATTTCTCCCCAAACAGATAATGGCGCCAAATCTTTAATGCAAACACAATGGCAGCCAACTCCAAATCATGGGTAGGATAGTTAAGCTCATGCGGTTTCAACTGTCGAGATGCATAAGCTATAACTTTCCCTTCCTGCATCAATACACACCCCAAACCTCTATGTGAAGCATCACTGTAGATCACATAGGGTTGGCCTTCTACAGGTAAAGTGAGAACAGGCGCTTGAGTCAACAAATCTCTCAACTGTTCAAAGCTAGCCTGACACTGATCTGTCCACAAAAACCTCACTCCCTTACGAAGCAATCTGGTGAGTGGAGTAGCTATCAAAGAAAATCCTTTCACAAACCGCCGGTAATAGCCTGCCAAACCCAGAAAACTTCTAACCTCTGTCACTGACTTGGGTGGACTCCAATTCAAAATGGCTTCAACTTTACTCGGATCAACTCTAATGCCTTCTGCTGAAACAATATGTCCGAGAAAAGCTACCTGATCCAACCAGAACTCACACTTCGACAATTTGGCAAATAACTGCTTTTCTCTCAAAATCTGCAACACAATCCGCAGATGCATATCATGTTCCTCTTCATTCCTCGAATACACCAGAATATCATCAATGAAGACCACAACAAACTGATCCAAATAGGGCCTAAACACCCTATTCATCAAATCCATAAAAGCTGCAGGTGCATTCGTCAGACCAAAAGGCATAACTAAAAATTCATAATGCCCATACCTGGTCCGAAATGCAGTCTTCGGAACATCTTCAGCTCTGACTCTCAGCTGATGGTACCCCGATCTCAGATCAATCTTAGAGAATACTGATGCTCCCTTCAACTGATCAAAGAGATCATCGATTCTAGGCAAAGGATACTTATTTTTAATGGTCACCTTGTTCAATTGCCTATAGTCGATGCACAACCTCATAGTACCATCCTTCTTCTTCACAAACAGCACTGGAGCTCCCCAAGGAGAAACACTGGGGCGAATGAATCCCTTATCCAACAGCTCCTGTAATTGCACTTTCAACTCCCTCAATTCTGCTGGTGCCATTCTGTAAGGAGTAATCGAGATAGGAGTGGTACCCGGCAACAATTCAATACCAAACTCCACCTCTCTCTCAGGCGGCAATCCTGGCAACTCCTCAGGAAAAACATCAGGGAACTCTGCAACTGTGGCAATGCTATCAATAGGAGAACTTCTTACTCTAGTATCTATCACATGAGCAAGATAAGCTTCACATCCCTTTCTAATCAATCTCCTGGCTGCAACAGCTGAAACAAATAAGGAGGCTAACTGTTCCTGCTCATTAGATACTATCACCTCTCTACCATCACTAGTTCTCAAAGAAACAATCTTCTTTTTACAATCCACCACAGCTCCATGTCGAGATAGCCAATCCATGCCCAAAATAACATCATATTCCTTAAATGGCATCTCAATCAAATCTCCAAGGAACTCCTCACCCTGCACCCTCACTGCACTATCCCGATGCACTTTACTCACAATCACACTATGCCCTAACGGATTTGTCACCAAAACATCAAATCCTAGGGACTCAGCATGCACATCAAACACAGGCAATACAGATGCACTAATATAAGAATGGGTGGAACCCGGATCAATCAAAGCAAGTACTGCAGTATCAAATAAAGAAAAAGTACCAGCTATGACCGCCGATGCATCCGGCTGTCTCTGCATAACATACATTCTCTGGGAAGAACCAACCTCCTCCGGTCTAGTCTCCCTGGATGCAGCACCACCTCTAGAACTGAACCCTGCTCTACCACCTCGGCTGGCACCTCTGCCTCCCCTCACACTGGCTCGAGAAGTGGCAGAATCAACTGACATCTGCCTCTGCCTCTCAGGGCAATCTCTCACAAAGTGATCCGGTGACCCACACCTGAAACATACCCCAGCAACACCAGCTTTCCAACATGGACCACCATGGGGCCTCCCACAATGGATGCAAATAGGTAAGGTGGATCTCTGAACCATAGGGGTTGGAGCACTTGCCACTGAAGCTGCAGGTCTGAATCTTTGTCTCTGGAACTGCACTGATCTACCTGCTGGTCTCTGGCTCCTAATACTCCGAGGAACAAAGCTTCCTCTACCCCTCTTCACTGAAGAAGACCCTGCCTCAAACTGGGGCCTTCTCACCCTAACCTCATCCTCTGATGCAGCTGCAATCACTTGAGCCCTTTCTACATCTCGAGCTGCTGCCACTAGCTGGGAGAAATCGTGATATCGAGATCCAGCCACTAAACACATGATCGAGGGCCTCAATCCCTCCTGAAATCGTCGGCATCTATCAATCTCATCAGCAATGATGCCCCCAGCATACTGACTCAGTCGAATAAACTCAACTTCATACTCAGTAACAGTCTTGTTATCTTGCTTCAAGCTCAAGAACTCCATCTTCTTCATATCCTTATACTCCCTTGGATTATACTTCAACTCAAATTCTCTCAAGAAATCAGTGTAAGACAGTGTTGGAGGATCATCCATAGAATGTGGCACAGTCTTCCACCAATCGTAGGCATCCTTCTGTAGCAAAGATCTTGCATAGTCAAACTTTTCCTCTGAGGTGGCTTGCAACTGAACAAATACTCTCTGGACTCTGTCAAGCCACTGTTCTGCCACAGCTGGATCAGTGGTACCAATAAAATCCTCAGCTCCATATTTCCTCAGTTTATCATAATGCCTTACTGGTACCAAAGACTGAGGGGGTGGTGGCACTGGTTGTACTGGCGCTTGCCTGAAAGTCTCCATCATATGCACAAACCAAGCTGGTGGAACCTCCTCACCAGTTGGTCTCCCCGACACCGAAGCAGGTGCCTCCCCAGCACTCCCAACTCTAACTCCCTCATCAGGAGCAACACTCTCCTCACTGCCCTCAACTGACTGTCTCAAATGAGAATCCATCAACACCTAATACTGCAAACACAACAGGACACACCTTATTAAAGATCAAAGATTGCCAATCCCAAACATGTATTTTCCTTCAAAAACTCACTTTTTAATTCAAAATATTCTTTTTATAACATATTACCTAGGTTGAGAATCTCAAACCTAGGCTCTGATACCAAAAAAGTTGTAACACCCCCACATCCAATGCACACACACTACAACTACAACCATGTAGCATAAGTGCACCAAACATAGGGATGCTACGGTTTTCTTCAACATTCAAAACATTTAAATAGATACAATACTATTATCATTATATAATATAGAAAAGTAGATCATTTACTTTTAAAATAAAACACATTAGATATATATATACATACAAATAGTTATTTCACAGCGGAAGTCATAAAATATTTACATATTTGAAAACACTTAATTCCATATTTACAAATATACATATATGTACCTTTAATCAATACTTTACAAAATATAAAAAGAGTTATACATGATTGGCAAGTCTGCTCTGATCTTTAAGTCCTCAAAAATCAACTCTTCACTGTCTACCCTCACTCGGTCTCGAAGAGCTCTCGGGTTCGATTCTAACAGTTCTATCACCTGCGCGATTAAACACTATCGCGCTAAGCCAAGGGCTTAGTAAGATAATCATGCTAATGATATGACTTCGTGCAATGCAATGTCATTTCTCAAACCATAATATATATATGTAACATCATATATGCAAAATTAACAATATACTTTCACATTACATATCACATTTTATTATCTTTTCATATACCTCATTAGTATTCATTTAATCATCAATACAAAGCAAAACAAACATCATTCATGACTCACATTAACCATAGACAAGCATGGGCCCAAGACACACTAATATGCCATTCAATTTTCAGAGTTAATGTTTTGGTTCTATCATCACAATTATCAATATCAATATCATAGACCCAACTAGGCTTCAAGGATTAAGTTCAACCAAGCTTCAAGGGGAGCAAAGCATGCTAAGCTTCTACCCAACTTGGCTTCAAGAACTAACCCAACCTAGCTTCAAGGGTGGTAACATCTCAATTAGGCTTCAAGGATTCAATCCAACCTAACTTCAAGAGATTGTTACACTTATTAGGCATGCCACCAACAACCAACTCTGAAAATGGAATAACACATTAGCCACACAATTCATTTATTATTCAATTATCATTTCCATTTCCAATTATCATCAACATTTAGGCATACATGCCTTCTTTCTCTCAATATCATCATCATAGCCAATAACAATGGCTTTGTATCACATTTCACATTTCAATTCATATTATGCATAAAGCATCATTGATATCACATCTTTGATATAACATTTCAAGGTACATTACTCATAAAACACATTACCTTTCACAATGCATAACATAACCTTGTTTAAATCTCAACACTTACAAACATATATCAAACCCACCAAATCATTACATCAACAAATCACAATTCCATTTAGACATAACCTCAAAATTAACAAAGGAAATCAAGAGATTTCTTACCTAAGATGAAGAAATTCCACAATTCTTTCACCAAAGCTCTCAATTCCTTCTTCAATTTGATCTTAGTATCAAGAACACTTCTCCTTCCCTTTTTCTAATGGAGAGCCGGCCACCTCTTGAAAGAAAGAAGAAAAGATGATGAAGAATCACAAAGTCAAACTTCATTAAATACCCATCCAAAGGAAAATTACTATAATGCCCTCATACATATCTTAATCCTCTTTGTTATCTCTTGCCCATTATGGTAATTTCACATGCCCTAAAAAAAATATCTCTTCTTGCCTTGACCAACTCTTTTGACCAATGTATATATTATATATATCACAATATACACAACATATACCATTCTCTCTAAACCCTAAATCCTTCCCAAAACACATATACTTTTCTTTTCTCAATTTAGACCAACAATACAACAACAACAACAACAACAACAACAACAACAAGCAAAACTTCTAGGGCATAAATGAGGATATTACACTGGGTGCATTTTATACCTAGTTTAATCAAATAAGGCTTTTAAACTTTGATGTATCCCCTGTTGGTGTACGGGAAATTCCCGAAGAAAATGAGGATAGAGATAAAGAGGAACATCATGGAGAGGGAGGAGAGTTTATTCCACGTCTCAGGGCTAGCACTTTTCAGGTAAACTTTTACCATTTTTTCATTGTAATCGCTTCTTTCTTAACTTGTTTTGACTTTTTTAATGATTGTTGTAGGTTTCTGGCTCAGTTGATCATGAGGCTAGACCTTCTTTTACTGCTCCTTCATTTGCTCATTCTAGTCCACCAGATATGACATCTCAATCACAGGGTATTGATATGAATTACCTGGTAAGTTTTCTTATTTCATGGTAATTTATGCTATATGTATGCATGATTATGTATGCTCTTACTCTTTTCCTTTCTGGCTCACAGCGGATGCTTTAAGATCAAAACAAGAAACTTCAAGAAGAGCTGGCCACTAGTCATTAGCAGGTTTCCCATTTTGAAAATTTGTACCATCAATCAGAGCAAAATTTTCGAGACTTTCGATCTCAGTGGATGAGAGATCCTGGTGCTTCTTCATTTATAGGCCCCCAAACTGATGACCATGAGATCCTTTCATCTACTTTTGATAAGGACCATTATAGATCGGAACTCCAAGGTAATAAGGATTCTGGTGCTCCTGCTTCGGGCGGACTCGGGACTGGTGATTTGCCTCCTCCTCCAACAGGCGATGATTTTTTCAGAGCTTTATTTGATGATCTACCACCTCCTTCTTAGTGATTTATGAATATTGTGTCAATTGAGGAAACATTGTACAATAATCATAATGATAAAAATAATAATGATGACATATAATTTGTATTTTTACTGCAACTCTCTTTTTTATCTAGCCTTCATATCTTCTCCTTGCCCCTCAATAATTTTTCTCATGTAGGCTCTGATTGATGTTTGTGTTGCCTAGTTCTTCGCATAAGCATGCATTTCTTCCTTTATTTTGTAAAATGACTAGAGTTTCCTCAAGCAATGGGTCTTCTATGCCTCCCTTAATTCAATATAGTGGTTTCATCAACTCACAGACTGAAGTGATTAGCTGAAGTGTTTTCATTGCCTCCTTCCAGATGCTTGTTTAGTTCTTGCTTTGGAATGACAGGATGCTTCACATTTATGGCTTTTATCTTCAAGATGTTGAAAATATGAATAATGGAGGCCCCAATCAGTAGAGATACATCCATTTTAAATTATGATTTAGTAGCTTCTTCATAACCTTTCCATTAAACATTTCCTTTGCCCAATGTGTCCTTCGAGGTTCGATAGTTCAACACACTCCTCTTAACTTGAGGATTTTGTATGACAAAAATATTTTTTTATTTTTTTTGAATTTTGATTTTGAAATCAAATGTTGGCTTTGCCAAATCAATGTCAATGTATCTCAGGACTTGATTTTTCAAATTAACACATCTATAACATGACAACACTAGTTACCGTACTAAACTCGGAAATCATTTCTATTTAAGCAAGAATTGTTGCACTTCATATAGGCACATACATATTACTTGGCCAAAGGTCTCATTTGAGTTTAAATATTGTCTATCTCATATGCATGCTTATTTAAACTATCTTCACTAATAGACTCTACCTATCAAGAGAGATCAATAGGTCTTTGATAGGCTTGAAATGGGGTCTATAAGGGATACAGGTTTAGGTGAAGGCCATTTTGAGATTAGGGCTGATGTGACACAATGGACAAACCTTCACACTACAAATTTCTTGTTTGAACTTTAGGCAGCTGGAAGCAATCTAGCTAGACTCCAAATTCCTTCTATCTTCTTGGCATTAATCTGGATCTTGATTGGGACAGTCTTTGCCCTTGTAAAAAGTTTGGTACTCATATTCATTTCTCTTCTTCTTCTTCCTTTTCATTCTTTTTATTTTTCTTACTCTTCCCTTTCTTTGAGCATTTTATCATTTTGTCCTTCTTCCTTGTAGGACTGTCAAGTACAGAACTTTCAAGAACTGGATGGTCTTTCTCCTTTTTTTTTTTTTTGATTGAATCTTTGGTTGGGTTGGACCAATTCAAGTCAAACTATCCTTATAAACCAAATGGAAGCCTTTTGTTGTCTTAGGTAAAAGAGAACTCAGTTGGCTTTTTGAACCGCCTTTTTGGGTTTTATTTTTCTTCTCTTTTTTTGTTTATTTTCTTTTTTCTTCTTTTTTTTTCTTTGTCTCTTTTCTCTTTTTTCTTCTTTTCTTTTTTGTTCTTTATTTTTTTTTTTGGTTCTAGCTCTAAAAGAGTTGTCTTGTTTGTACCAACTTGGGTTTCTAATAAAGGATGAGTGGAGTGACATAAGTCTTCTTTAACAAGGATAAATCATTTGTTACTCTGATGTTATCTTGATATATTGGAGATATTAGGAAAAATTCAACTACCCTTATGGTCTTGAGAACTTCAACTCTCCTTACAGTCTTGGCTATGCATTCCTTTCTTTGATCTTCTTGCCTCTTCACCTTAGTGATCATAAGACTTGTCAAAAGTATCGCAACAGCTCAGGGTAGGTTGTTGGGGTTATATGGCAATGAAAAGAAAGCTAAAATTTCATGAAGGCTCAAAAGGACACCTAGGGATTGATATTTAATTGGGTGGATACTAGTTGTTGGCTAACCAAATAATGCCTAGATCATCTCTCTCTTAAATAAGCAGAGTTCAATTTTGCCTTGAAAGTTTATCAAAGCATGTTCGAAGACTGACTATGACCTAGACAAAAGTAATAATGCAGGAGCCCTCTCTAAGTAAGCATACACAACTCAATGCTATAGAGTAATTCCCTCACCTAGTAAAGTCATTCGAGTCATGATGCATAAATATATTAATTTATGAACATCAAGCTAGATTCCTCATCAGTTGAGCACCAAAATGAACAAAGACTAACAAAATTTTTGAAAAAAGTAATTTATTCAAACAAATTTAAATTTGAAAAACACGATTGTTCTAATTAAATTTGAAAAGCAACATTCAACCTAAGGAAAGTTTGTTGAGTTAAGCTTCCTTTCCTTTCATATCTTCAATATCCCCATCTTGAAAAGATGATAAAATAAAATTTTCTTCCAATCCTTTTCCTACCATGAAGGTTGCCGGTGGAGGTACTCTTCCAAACTTAGGCAAAGGGTTGTTCTTGGTATTGGGCTTGTCTGGCTCAGGTAGCTTACCACTGTCGATTAAATTTTGGATCTCATGCCTCAACTTCATACAATTGTCCATTTCATGTCCAGGCCTTTGATGGAATTGGCAAAATGCATTAGTATCAAAGTTAGGTGGAAGAGGATTAGGCAAAGGACAAGGAGTCAAGGGTTGTAACAATCCCTTCTTTTGTAGCTTATTGAGAACCCAAGACAACAGCTTCCCTAATTTTGAAAACTGTCTTCTTGTTCCTTGGCTAGTAGCATTAACACCAACCTCTTTTGCGTGCTTTGATTTCTAAACTGGTAGTTCCCTTTCTCATTCCTTCTTATTGAAAAGTGATTACTCTCCCTTTCCTATTCTTTAATTTGCAAACCAACTTGGAGGAGATCTTTGAAATCACGGATGAGTGTATGAGACATCCTTTCACGAAGACTAGGCAATACCTCTCTCACAAGCATCCTTATTTGATCGGATTCATCGGGCCTCTTCTTGAGCAAAGCAACCTTATTTCTCCATCTTTTCACATAGTCCACAAAATTTTCATTTGGCCTTTGTCTAATGGACTCCACTTCCATTAAGGTAACTTCCATTTCAATGTTGTATCCATATTGTTGGATGAAGGCCAGATCCCAACTCTTTTGTTCCTTCTTCTAAGGTATTGAACCAATTTTGGATAATAGAATCCAATGAGAGCATAAAGTACCTTAGAGTTTGAGCCTTAGTAGCTCGGGCAGACTACATAGCAGTGATATACTGCTTCACATGGAGGTGAGGATTTCTGGTTCCATCAAACTTCGCAAAAGATGGCATCTTGAATTTGTATGGAACTTCTTCATCTAGCTCAAATAATTTGTCAATTTCGGACATTTCTTCATTTTTCAATTTCTTCTCAAATTTCTTTTCTAAATCCGCGATCATCTTTTCAACATCAGAAGTCTCGGTTTTCTCCATAGCTAACCTTTCAACAATCTTCGGTTTTTTCTTCTTGTCTTGGGGATCTTGGAAGTATTGAGCCCAATCATCATCATCATCAATAATCACCTTATCATCATTAAAACCCACTTCACCAACTTTAGTCTTCCCTTTGTCCTTTGGCTTCTTAGTGCTAGCAGATGCTTCGGCATGATTTCCTAAAATCGCAGCTAATTGGTTCTTCATGGTCTCAACTAGGGCCTCTTTTATTTCTTCCATCTTGGCATTAAGGGCATCATCCACCATTCTTTGAATTTGTTCAGGCTCCATTGCTTTTGGTGAGCAAGTGATTGAGTCGTTGCTAGATTCTTCACTTCCAACGTAGGTCAGATTGTCGTAAGCTTTTGAACAGTCATAATACAGCGCTGTGAGCCAGAAAGGATTAATGATATGAGATGCAGATGTATGCATGTATGCACAAACAATCAAAAAACAAGGACAAATGGGATGTTCCTTCCAACCTTATAACATCCACACACGAATGGCAAGTCTCTTTTCCTAGGTATATGGTTAACAAAATACCAACATGGGGTATCTTGTTTTCGAATATTTCCCTCGGACGTTCCAACCAATAGTTATATTTTTCAAAATGGAAATCAGTTCATAATAACTTCCATTAATTAGGTTTTAATTCATTCAACCAACTATAGTAGCTTTTATGCCATATTGGATTAAAACTAAATTAAGAGGTTAATTATAGATAGATTTTTCACTTGAAAAAGTAACTAATGATTCATGCCAAAAACAAGCCCATGGTTAATTATTCTTAGTATATATTAGGCTCACAATTGATTTTTGGTATTTCGTAATTGACCTAAAAAATTTGCAAGCTCTTTGTAAAAAAAAGGTTGGATGAAAATAATTTTGTTTCTAATCCCATTGTAAAAAGATTTTAGAAAAAATGGATTTTGGGCTTAGTATTTGGGTTATGAGAAAAAGAATTTTTTATTTATATTTAGAAAAATTTTATGTCCAAAAGACCATCTTGAAAAAGTTTTGAAAATAACTTTGGTCTTTTGGACTTTAAAGAAAAATTTATTTTGAGCTTACAATGTACTTAGGTCATACTAGAAAAAGAACAAACCAAATAAGCCATGATTTAAACCAAGATAAACTAACCATAGTCAAAAATCAAACATTTAGGGTAAAAACCTAAGGAAAGTAACTAGGCCAATTACATGAGCTTTAGTCTTTGGATTAAAAGGCTTAGGTTCCCATAGTAAGTATATACCAAATGGTACGAGGCTATGAGTAGTTATTCCATGCTCAATCTCCATACCTTGAGTGAAAATATGGTATCCCTTACATAACACACCACGGGTAACACGGGCGTCCTAACTCACGCACATGATGCATCTAATATGATGCAATCGATAATATCATTATAAGAAAGAATAAAATAATATAAAGACCAACGGAATCAACTTCTCTTATCCCCAGTGGAGTCGCCACTATGAGCAAAGATTTTTTCCCTACTCCCGGTGGAATAGTTCTTGCGACTTCGGCACTATTTAGGCTTGGAGCCTTAGAGAACACAGACCTAAGTCCGGAGAAAATGGAGTCGCCACCCGAACGGGCCAAAAAAAAAAGGGTGAATGACTCGATTCCTAAGGAATCCCCAACGCCCTAATGGGTTCAGAAAGTTGGGTATGTGTGGGGAAGGTGAGAAATGGCCCAGCACTACCACAACGCCCGATTCATTGGAACCACAACCCCTAATTGTTGCATGAATTTGATTTTTATTATTGTTGTAGGCATGGGCATATGAGCACAATCTTGTGAGGGTGCCTAGTATTTCCTGAGAGAGAGTCGGGTATCCTAGATTAAATTTCTGGTTGTCAGAGCGTGTAGAAATTCCCGGCTCTCACCATGTGCATACCCAACGCTTTGTCTTGATCTGCCTATCCTGGGACCAGGTAAGATAACATTAGTATACTTTAAAATTTATATAAAAGTTTACTTACCTTATGTCTTCTTATAGGTGAATTTGTCTTGGTGGAACCCAAAAGAGCAAACAAACTGGACTTCCTCCGTGAATGTTGCACTATCTTTTCAACATACTCGCCGAGTCATCGCCGGCCCTGTGTCTGGTGGCTGGTTTCTCGAAGAGAGAATATATGAGTGGTTTCTTGGTCTCGAGCAGTAGAGGATCCCGATGCGTTGCCCGAAATATACTTTAAATATTACATCAATGCTGGAGAATGCATGGTGGTTGGCCCGGCACAGTTTTGATGTTGAAACATTTCTCTATCCACCGGGTGCATCTTATATCCAGTTTATTCAAATAGGGCTTTTGAACTTTGACGTATCTCCTATTGGTGTACGGGAAATTCCCAAAGAAAATGAGGATAGAGATGAAGAGGAACATCATGGAGAGGGAGGAGAGTTCATTCCACATCTCAGGGCTAGCACTTCTCAAGTAAACTTTTACCATTTTTCCATTGCAATCGCTTCTTTCTTAACTTATTTTGACTTTTTAATGATTGTTGTAGGTTGCTGGCTCATTTAATCATGAGGCTGGACCTTCTTTTACTACTCCTTCATTTGCTCATTCTAGTCCACCAGATATGTCATCTCAACCACAGGATATTGATATGAATTACCTGGTAAGTTTTCCTATTTCATGGTAATTTATGCTATATGTATGCATGATTATGTATGCTCTTACTCTTTTCCTTTTTGGCTCACAGCGGATGCTTGAAGAACAAAACAAGAAACTTTAAGAAGAGTTGGCCACTAGTCATCAGCAGGTTTCCCATTTTGAAAATTTGTACCATCAGTCAGAGCAAAATTTTTGAGACTTCCGGTTTCAGGGGATAAGAGATCCTGGTGCTTCTTCATCTAGAGGACCCCAAACTGATGACCATGAGATCCTTTCATCTACTTCTGATGAGGACCGTTATATATTGAAACTCCAAGGTAATAAGGATTATGGTGCTCCTACTTCGGGTGGACTCAAGACGGGTGATTTGCCTCCTCCAACAGGCAATGATTCTTTTAGAGCTTTATTTGATGATCTACCACCTCCTTCTTAGTGATGTATGAATATTGTGTCAATTGAGGAAACATTGTATAATAAGTATAAAAATAATAATGATAACATATAATGTTTATTTTACTGCAACTTTTTTCTTTTTTTTCTCTTTTTTTATTTATTTTTTTTTTGAAATAAAATGTTGGTCTTGCCAAATCAATGTCAATGTACCTCAGAACTTGGTTTTTAAATTAACATATCTATAACATGGCAACCCTAGTTACCATACTAAACTCAGGAATCATTTCTATTTAAGCAAGAATTGTTGCACTTCAGATAGGCACATACACATTACTTGGCCAAAAGTCTCATTGAGTTTAAATATTGTCTATCTCATATGCATGCTTATTCAAACTATCTCCACTAATAGACTCTACCTACCAAGAGAGATCAACAGGTCTTTAATAGGCTTGAAATGGGGTCTATAAGAGACACGGGTTAAATGAAGGCCATTTGTAAGTTAGAGCCATTGTGACACTATGGAAAAACCCTCACACTACAAATTTCTTGTTTGAACTTTAGGCAGCTGGAAGTAATCTTGCTAGACTCCAAATTCCTTCTATCTTCTTAGCATTAATCTGGATCTTGATTAGGACAGTCTTTGCCCTTGCAAAAAGTTTTGTACTTAAATTCGATTCTTTTCTTCTTCTCCCTTTTCTTTTTTTTTCTTACTCTTCCCTTTCTTTGAGCATTTTATCATTTTGTCCTTCTTTCTTGTAGGACTGTCAAGTATAGTACTTTCAAGAATTGGATGGTCTTTCTCCTTTTTCTCTGATTTTGATCGAATCTTTGGTTGGGTTGGACCAATTCAAGTCAAACTGTCCTTATAAACCAAATGGAAACCTTTTACTGTCTTAGGTAAAAGAGAATTTAGTTGGCTTTCTGAACCGCCTTTTTAAGTTTTATTTTTCTTCTCTTTTTTCTTTTTTTCCCTTTTTTCTCTTTTTTCTTTTCTTTTCTTTTCTTTTTTCCCTTCTTTTTTCTTTTTTTTTCTTTTTGTCTTCTTTTTTGTTTTTTTTTTTAAGTTCTAGCTCTAATAGAGTTGTCTTGTTTGTACCATCTTGTATTTCTAATAATGGATGGGTGGAGTGGTATTAATCTGCTTCAATCTTAACTTGATTTGTGATATTTGGTCTAATTCAATTGAACTTCAACTACCCTTATGGTCTTGAGAACTTCAATTGTCTTCATGGTCTTGACTATTCATTTCTTTCTTTGATCTTCTTGCCTCTTCATCTTAGTGATCATAAGACTTGTCAAAAGTATCACAACAGCTCAGGGTAGGTTATTGGGGTTTGTATGCCAATGAAAAGAAAGCTAAAATTTTATGAAGGCTCAAAGGGACAACTAGGGTTTAATATTTATTTGGGTGGATACTAGTTGTTGGCTAACCAAACAATGCCTAGATCATTTCTCTCTTAAATAAGCAGAGTTCAATTTTTCCTCAAAAGTTTGTCTAAGCATGTTCTAAGACTAACTACGACCTAGACAAAGGTAATTATGTAGGAGCCCTCTCTAAGTAAGCATACACAACTCAATGCTATAGAGCAATTCCCTCACCTAGTAAAGTTATTCAAGTCGTGATGCATAAATATATTAATTCATGAATTATCAAGCTAGATTCCACATTGGTTGAGCACCAAAATGAACAAAGACCAACAAAAATTTTATGAAAGTAATTTATTCAAACAACTTTAAACATGATTGTTCCAATTAAATATTAAAGCAAGTAAAATTGAAAAGCAATATTCAAGCTAAGGAAAGTTTGTTGAGTTAAGCTTTTTCTCCTTTCACATCTTTAATATTCCCATCTTGAAAAGAGGATAAGACAAAATCTTCTTCTAATCCTTTTCTTGCCATGAAGGTTTCTGGTGGTGGCACTCTTCCAAATTTAAGCAAAGGGTTGTTCTTGGTATTTGGCTTATCCGGCTCAGGTAGCTTACCACTATCAATCAAATCTTGGATCCCATGCCTTAGACGAGCACATTTATCTGTTTCATGCCCTTGCATTTGATGAAATTGACAAAAGGCCTCAACATTGAAGTTTGGTGGCAGTGGATTATGTAATGGTCGAGGAGCTAACGGTTGTAACAACCCTTTCTTTTGAAGCTTCTTAAAATCCCAAGATAGAGGTTTCCCCAATTCTAAAAATTATCTTTTATTTTCTTAACCAGTCGCATTAACATCAACTTCTTTTTGTGTGCTTTGATTGCTAGGCTGATAATTTCCTTTCTCATTCCTTCTTATTGAAAAGCGATTCTTCTCCCTTTCCCACTCTTCAATTTGCAGACCAGCTTGGAGTAGATCTTTGAAAAAATGGATGAGTGTATGAGACATCCTTTCACGAAGGCTAGGCAACACCCCTCTCACAATCATCCTTATTTGATCAGATTCATTGGGCCTCTTCTTGAGCAAAGTAGCTTTATTTCTCCATCTTTTCACATAGTCCACAAAATTCTCATTTGGCCTTTGTCTAATGGACTCCACTTCCATTAAGGTAACTTCCATTTCAACATTGTATCCATTTTGTTGGATGAAGGCCTTGTATAGAAAATCCCAACTCTTTTGTGTTCCATCATCTAAGGTATTGAACCAATTTTGGATAACAGGATCCAATGAGAGCATAAAGTACCTTAGAGTTTGAGCCTTAGTAGCTCGGGTAGACTGCATAGCAGTGATATACTGCTTCACATGGATGTGAGGATTTCCGGTTCCATCAAACTTCGCAAAAGATGGCATCTTAAACTTGTACGGAACTTCTTAATCTAGCTCAAATAATTTGTCAACTTCAGACATTTCTTCGGTTTTCAATTTCTTCTCAAATTTCTTTTCTAAGTCCGCAATCATCTTTTCAACATCAGAAATTTCGATTTTCTCCTTGGCTGATCTTTCAACAATCTTTGGTTCTTTCTTCAGGATCTTGGAAGTATTGAGCCCAATCATCATCATCATCAATGATCACCTTATCATCATTAAAAACTACTTCACCAACTTTAGTCTTCCCTTTCTCCTTTGGCTTCTTAGTGCTAGCATATCCTTTGGCATGATTTCCTAAAATTGTAACCAATTGGTTCTTCATGGTCTCAGCCAGGGCCTCTTTTATTTCTTCCATCTTGGCATTGAGGGCATCATCCACCATTCTTTGAATTTGTTCAGGCTCCATTGCTTTTTGTGAAAAAGAGATTGAGTCGTTGCTAGATTCTTCATCTCCGACGTAGGTCGGATTATCATAAGCTTTTGAACTGTCGTAATCCAGGGCTGTAAGCCAGAGAGGATCAATGATATGAGATGAAAATGTATGCATGTATGCACAAACAATAAACAAACAATGATAAATAGGATGTTCCTTCCAACCTTATAACTTTCACACACAAATAGCAAATCTCTTTTCCTAGGTATATGGTTAATAAAATACCAACATGGGGCATCTTATTTTCAAATAATTCCCTCAAACGTTGATAAGTTCACAACTGATGATATTTTGCCCCTATTTCTTCATATGATTATTATCCAATTGAGTTTAATTTGTTTGTTCAAGTCTTTTTTGGGGTTAATTTCAGGAATTTTCTGTATTTTGAGGCTTATGGTCATTTCGGAGGAATTACATATGAAAGTAGAAGAAAAGAGCAAATTCATCAATGGACACACCCATGGACATGGGCGTGTCAATGGACGTGCCCTCGATGCTGCATACAGAAGCATTGACACGCCCAGTGACATGGGTGCCCAGTGACATGGGTGTCTCCCTGAGCGTGCCTTTTTCACTGACTCACAATAGCTGTGACATGCCCAGTGACATGGGCGTGTCACTAGACATGCCTTATATTCAAAATCGCAGTGGCAATGACACACCCAGTGACATGGGCGTGTCAATGGGCGTGTCAGATAAAATTATCTATACTATAAAAGCTGCGCTGAAGCACGAATTAGGGATCCGAATTTCATATTTTATAACCTAGAGCTGACTTCTAAAGCAAAGAGGAGAGTTTTGGAGCTGAGATTGAGGGTGAAGACATATTCTAAATAAGATCTAAACCAAGATTCAAGGATTCAAGTGAAGATATACGAATTATTCGCAATGGATTGTTTGGATTATTTTTCTTATTTCTTTTGTTCTGGTTTTCTGATTTTGAACATGAACTAATTTATTCACTATCTAGATATTGATGAACCCAAGCTTTATTGTATGGATTGAATAACTTGATTTAATTAAATCATTTGATTGAGTTGTTTTATTCTTATGATGCTTAATGATTTATTTCCAATTAATAATAGCATGCTTATTGATTGGTTGCAATTTTCATATTATTGACTTGAGAAAGCTTGATATGAATTGAATACTCATAAGAATTGAGGATTGATTGGGGTACTAGAGATAGACTTATAAGATCCTTTGGTTTATAATTCCTTATTCTTAATGCAAGATCTATTTAATTATGTTTGAGAAGAGATTCTGGCATTCTACTTAGTGATTAGGGATTAATTCGCTTAAGAAAGGTTTTAGTCTAATTTAGAGGAATACCAATTCAACTCTATTATTTGGTTTAATTGAATTGATTTTCATAAATATAATTGTGGCTAGGGGGATTCAATATCTGGATAGTATCATCATCATCAATCAATTTATTCAACTCTCAATTTTTCTCAATTTTCATTTATTAAGTTAATTATCTTTAATTACAAAACTTCACAAAACTATTGATTCGCTAAACAACGGTTAAAATTTACACTATTACTTGGCCTTGTCCTCAGTGGAACGATAACTCACTCACTAATTTATTACTTGAGCGACCCGTGCACTTGCGGTATTGCAATATCATAGGTTCCTGCTGTCAAGTTTTTTGGCGCCGTTGCCAGGGACAACGGTATTAGTAATATAATCAAGACTGTTGATTTAGTTTTATTTTCATTTGAATCAAGACTGTTTGTTTGTTTTCTTTGAATTTATTTGTTTGTTGTGTTTGAATTCGTTTTTGTAATATCCCGGAATAGACCCTAAGAGTTTTGGAGTTAATGTTGTTGCATTTGGATTTAATGTATATGTATGTATGGGAAATATAAAGATAATATATATATATAAGACATATACATATACATCACATATACATGGGATATAAAATGGTGTAGGAAAGTGAGTTGTGTATATATATTTGTATAATTAGTTAATAATAATAATAATGATAATAAGGACAAAAAGAAAAGAGAAGAAGAAAGTCAAAAGTTGGAAAATTATGTGTGGTGGAGGTTATTTGAGAAATATTAAGTATTATTATTATTATTATTATTATTATTATTATTATATATATATGAGAGAAACGAAAGAAAGAACGAGAACGTTCTTTCTTCCTCTGCTTCTTCTTTTCCTTTGTAAATGAGAGAGAGAGAGAGAGAGAAGCTAGAAAGAGAAAGATGATTTTGCTTCTAGTTACTCCAAAGATTAAGGATATCAAGATGTTTGCAAGTGGATATTGAAGATTTAGCAAGCTATTCAAGTAAGTACTCCCTTTTTAGTTGATTTTATTGATTATATGTATATATCTAAATTCTTATCTTCTTGTTTTGAATTCTTGTGGATTGAGGTTATGTTTGGTATAATTAGTGTGTAAAGTGAAGATAATGAAAGAGTGAAGTATGTAAAGATGTTGAATTGATATTTAAGTGATGATAAGTTGAGAAAATTGTGAGGTAAATGATGAAATGTTGAGGTTGGGTTTGGGTTAGATGAATTTGGAAGTGTTTGGCCTTTAATTCATGAAGAACACGGCCAAGTCATGAGAGACACGGCCAAGTTTGGAGAGACACGGCCGTGTCCCTTGCCCGTGTCTGCTACTGGATTGTTGTGTTGAGAGACACGGCCACTGGCTTGGCCGTGTCCACTGCCCGTGTTTGCTACTGCTTGAATTGGATTGAGAGACACGGTCACTGGCTTGGCCGTGTCCTTTGACCGTGTTTGCTACTGGATGTTTGGATTGAGAGACACGGCCAAAAGCTTGGCCGTGTCCCTTGAGGGTGTTAGCTTGGGTGTTTGTTATTTGTTCTTCATACATTGTTGGATCTTCAGAGGTCTTTTATACCTAAACACACTTAAAACAATAATGATCCAACCAAATGTATATAGAAGATTCTATATTCATGTATAATGTAAATTGTTTTGTATATAACAATGATGATATAGGAAATGTGGAAGATATAATGATCATGGAAAAAGGTATGTGCAATGCCATTGATTATGTATTGTTGAGTGATGAATTGATCAATGTGATATGATGATAACAATGATGTTTAAGATACTATATGAACAATGTTATGTTTTATGTATTGTGAACTTTGTAAATTGTAATGTGTTATGTGAAAGATGTGATGTTGTGATGAAAGATGAAATGAGAATTGAAATCAAATGAAATGAGAAGCCATTGTCATTGGCTATGATGATTCAAATGAAATATGAAGCCATTGTCATTGGCTATTATAACACAAATGTGATGTAAAGCCATTGTGATTGGCTATGATGATTCAATTGTGATAAATGAGGCATGTTTGCCTAGATTATGATTCAATTGAGAATGAGATGGATAATGAAATAATAAATGAATTGTGTAACTAATGTGTTATTCAATTTCAGAGTTCTGGGTTTGGAGGCATGCCTATAAAATGAAAGGTAACAGTCTTGCCGGGTTGAGGATCTCTGTAATTTGAGATGAAATGAGGTCCAAGAGACTGGGTCTGTTACACTATGATAATTATGATTATGAGATATATAATTGGTAACAGTCTTGCCGGGTTGAGGATCTCCTCGAGGTTAGTCGAGTTGATGGTCCAAGAGACTGGGTCTGTTACAGGTAACAGTCTTGCCGGGTTGAGGATCTCCTCATGTGGAGTTGATGGTCCAAGAGACTGGGTCTGTTACACTATCCATGGATAGAGTTATTGATACATGATGCCTACGGGCTTGATTATTGTGATTATGAACCAAAGCAGTAACTCTGAACTTTGAATAACATATTAGTGTGTTGTTTGGGCCCGAGTCTGTCTTTGTTGTCAATGTGATATTCAAATGTTGAAATAAATGAGTAATGAGATCTATAACTGCCTTTATTGAAAGTATGATTCATGTCTGATGAATTGTGGATAAAATAATGTTATAAAGTATGATTTTGCAATATGTGCATTGATGTATTGAAGGTGAATATGTTTGAGGGACTTTGTTGATATATGATTTTATAAAAATATAGTATGATGTGTAGAATATATATATGAATAAGGAATGTGTGAGAATTTCTTTCATAAAGGTGTTGAATAGGTCGTTGAATGGTATTTTGGTTGAAATGATGTATGTTTATATGCATATGAGATAGAAAGGGAAAGTACTGTGTTGTAAAGGCTTTATATAATTATGTATAATAATTGTGAAATTAGTGGGAACATATGAAGAATGCATTGAGAAAGGAAAACGTGGTAAGAGAACCATAAAACATAATGCTAAAAATATAAGGTATGATTCTTATGGTAAAATGTGTTTTAGTATTTATTTGTACTACTAAGCTTTCGGGCTTAGCGCGGATGTTTAATCGCGCAGGTATGTATGCGGTTGATCGGGAAGTCTAGCTGTTATGCCACGAGAAGGGTAAGGGTGTCTCGAGACCAACTAGAAGGTGATGCATACATGTGTAATTTTAAATTATATTGTATTTTTGAGTTAATATATATATTCATATGGATGAATGAAGTTTTGATAAATAAGAATACTGACTTTTGTAAATGTGTTTTAAATTAATGTATAATTTGATGAACTTGGATAAAGGTTTTTTTTTTAATTTGAATCTAAAAGTAACATTCTTATACTTTATATACGTATTGTATGTATACTAGGTATATGTATAGTACTTATATGGAGTATCAGGGTGTTACAGTTTTTAATTTGATTGTTTGTTTGTTTTTCTTTAAATTGTTAAGTGCTCTTTTTGTTGTAAAGATGCAGTTTTCACAGTACGGGGGAGTTTATGATAGGGACAATAATTCTAACCTGGCATGGCAATTCGCGGAATTAACAAATCAACCTATGATGCTAAATGCTAGAGGAAGAGTACCTATGCCACGCCAAGAGATATGTGCAGCATGTGGCAATGCAGGACATAGTGCCAATAAATGTTTATTTGGTTTTGGATGATACCAAGAATGGCAAGAGGAAGAATATGACTACCAAAGTTTCCAGCAAATGGGTAGAAATGACCCACATTCCAATTCTTAAAATCCAAGCTGGGAAACCACCCAAATTTTTCTTGGGAAAATCAGCAGTACATTCCACCTCAATAATTTTTTTAGCCTTACCAAGGAAGTTCTTACTCTCAAGAATAATTTTCAAACCAAGACCACCTTAAGGAACCCACATTGGAGGATAAGTTAAATGCCTTTATTCAGAAACACGCACAAAATCAAGATCGCCTTAAGGAACCCACTTTGAAAGATCGTTTGAATGCCTTAATTAAAAATAGCCCACAAAATGAAGATCAACTTAAGGAACTCACATTGGAGGAAAGATTGAATGCCTTCATTCACAATAGCGCGCAACATCAAGCTCAATGCAAGCAATCCATAGTGGAAGATGATTTGAATGCTTACCTTCAACTAGGCACACAAAATCAGGAAGGGAGCAATGAGAGGTTTGATTCTTGTGAAGAATCAGTGAAGAGGATGGAAACTCAAGTTGGGAAGCTGGCACATCAACTCCAAGCACACCAAAAGGAGGAATTTCCTAGCCAATTGGAGCAAATTGAGGTAATCACAAATTTGAGGAATGAACAGGTAATATATAACAATTTTTGTGATTTCTTTGATGCAGGTACTAATCAAGAAGAAAATGGCGAGGAGATCCAATCCAACATAGAGGAGCCCAGTCAAACAAAGGAGGAGGAGAATTTGGAAGCATCAACTTGGAAAAAATTGCATGAACCTCCAAATCCTTTTATGCCACCAATTTTATTCCCATGTAAGTTGGAGGAAGAGAAACAAGTTCCTATAGCATTGGAGGATCACCCCAAGACAGCCTTCATGTGTTCTCATTGGCCAATTGCTCATCCAAGGATGCTACCTAGGCTTTGCAGTACATTGGGCACATTTCGAAGTTGCATGCTGTCCATCCTCTCAATTATGGGCTACAATTGCATTATGGGAGGAAGGAGCCCTACATATCGCATATGGGAATGATGGAAATTAGATTTTTATTTTGAAGCAAATTCGCCTTCACCATACTCTTGGCATCGTACTCATATTTGTCCATTCATGGACATGGAAGGGCAATTTTTCTCTTTCATTATTTCTTGTTTTGCACACACATTGAGGACAATGTGCATCTTAAGTGTGGGGGAGAGGTATACTTTCTTGATTGAGTTTTTATTATTTCATTCTTTCTATTTGATTCATTTGTCTCAATTAATTTCTGCAAATTATTTTTGGATTTAAGTAAGCTAGATTGTTGTAATAAGTGTGAATTGAGATGGTTCCCCTTTATATGTTTAATTAATTTGTGATTTCCTAAATGACAATTTCTTGTTGAGGTTAACTTAGTGATCTTGATCAACTGCTGAGGATCGATTGTAATAGTTATAATTGGGTTGTGGATTGATGGAAATTGGACACATTTGAAGTTTAAAACCTTATTTACATTTTTGAGCATGTTATAATTCCTTAGATTCTTGAGTCGGACTTAGTATGACCCTTAAGTTTCTGACCCTTGAGTTGTTTAAAAAAATAAAAATAAATAAATAATTCTAATTAAAGGAGCTTTGAAAATTTATCCCTGTTCCGCTGATTTTACTCTTGAATTAAAACAAATGAGTTGGAATCATGAATAGTGCTAGTAGCCATTTGAACGGTGATTATGGCTGAGTAACCGCGGGTCGGCATGACAAATGTTTACCTTCGCGTCAAAAGGTTAGTATCAGTTCAAACAAGTTGGGCTCCTTAAAATGTATATATATGTGCATATACATTTAAAAAAAATTGAGGGTTAGAGAACTTAAGAGAAAATTTACATTTTTCGTACTTTACTCATGGCTTTTGGATTTTTTGGAATTTTATGCTCAATCTTTTAACTCAGGATTTTTAGGTTTTAGGTCTGTGAAATTTTTGTTTTGAAACTTCATGATTCAGCTATTATGATTGTGAATTAGTTTTTGGTTGAGAACGTGGGGTTTTCTGATTCAAGTATTGTCAAAATTTTTCTTTTCTTTTTTAATATAGAGGAGGTCCATCATTTCTGCTTATTACAGTGATTTAGTTTGCTTGAGGACAAGCAAAAACTCAAGTGTGGGGGAATTTGATAAGTGCACAACTGATGATATTTTTCCCCTATTTCTTAATATGATTATTATCCAATTGAGTTTTATTTGTTTGCTCAAGTGTTTTTTTAGGGTTAATTTCAGGAATTTTCTGTATTTTGAGGCTTATGGTCATTTCGGAGGAATTACGGATGAAAGTAGAAGAAAAAAGCAAAATTCATCAATGTACATGCCCATAGACATGGGCGTGTCAATGGACGTGCCCTTGATGTTGTATACAAAAGCATTGACACGCCCAATGACATGGGCGTGTCCCCGAGTGTGCCTTTTTGAATGACTCACAGTAGCTGTGACACGCCCAGTGACATGGGCGGACGTGCCTTATATTAAAAATCCTAGTGGCAATGACACGCCCAGTGACATGGGCGTGTCAATGGGTGTGTCAAGCGAAATTATCTGCACTATAAAAGCTGCGCTGAAGCACGAATTAGGGATCCGAATTTCATATTTTATAACCTAGAGCCGACTTCTAAAGCAAAGAGGGGAGTTTTGGAGTTGAGATTGAGGGTGAAGACATATTCTAAATAAGATCTAAACCAAGATTCAAGGATTCAAGTGAAGATATACGAATTATTCGCAATGGATTGTTTGGATTTTTTTCTTATTTCTTTTGTTCTGGTTTTCTGATTTTGAACATGAACTAATTTATTCTCTATCTAGATATTGATGAACCCTAGCTTTATTTTATGGATTGAATAACTTTATTTAATTAAATCATTTTGATTGAGTTATTTTATTCTTATGATGCTTAATGATTTATTTCCAATTAATAATAGCATGCTTATTGATTGGTTGCAATTTTCATATTATTGACTTGAGAAAGCTTGATATGAATTGAATACTCATAAGAATTGAGGATTGATTGGGGTACTAGAGATAGTCTTACAAGATCCTTTGGTTTATAATTCATTATTCTTAATGCAAGATCTATTTAATTATGTTTGAGAAGAGATTCCCGCATTCTACTTAGTGATTAGGGATTAATTCGCTTAAGAAAGGCTTTAGTCTAATTTAGAGGAATACAAATTCAACTCTATTATTTGGTTTAATTGAATTGATTTTCATAAATATAATTGTGGCAAGGGGGATTCAATATCTGGATAGTATCATCATCATCAATCAATTTATTCAACTCTTAATTTCTCTCTATTTTCATTTATTAAGTTAATTATCTTTAATTATAAAACTTCACAAAACTATTGATTTGCTAAACAACGGTTAAAATTTACACTAGTACTTGGCCTTGTCCTCAGTGGAACGATAACTCACTCACTACTTTATTACTTGAGCGACCCGTGCACTTGCTGTATTGCAATATCATAGGTTTCTGCTATCAAGTTTTTTGGCGCCGTTGCCGGGGACAACGGTATTAGTAATATAATCAAGATTGTTGATTTAGTTTTATTTTCATTTGAATCAAGATTGTTTGTTTGTTTTCTTAGAATTTATTTGTTTGTTGTGTTTGAATTTGTTTTTAATTTGATTGTTTGTTTGTTTTTCTTTAAATTGTTAAGTGCTCTTTTTGTTGTAAAGATGCAGTTTTTACAGTACGGGGGAGTTTATGATAGGGACAATAATTCTGACCTAGCATGGCAATTCGCGGAATTAACAAATCAACCTATGATGCTAAATGCTAGAGGAAGAGTACCTATGCCACGCCAAGAGATATGTGCAGCATGTGGCAATGCAGGACATAGTGCCAATAAATGTTTATTTGGTTTTGGATGATACCAAGAATGGCAAGAGGAAGAATATGACTACCAAAGTTTCCAGCAAATGGGTAGAAATGACCCACATTCCAATTCTTATAATCCAAGCTGGGAAAGCCACCCAAATTTTTCTTGAAAAAATCAGCAGTACATTCCACCTCAATAATTTTTTCAGCCTTACCAAGGAAGTTCTTACTCTTAAGAATAATTTTCAAACCAAGACCACCTTAAGGAGCCCACATTGGAGGATAAGTTAAATGCCTTTATTCAGAAACACGCACAAAATCAAGATCACCTTAAGGAACCCACTTTGGAAGATCGTTTGAATGCCTTCATTCAAAATAGCCCACAAAATGAAGATCAACTTAAGGAACTCACATTGGAGGAAAGATTGAATGCCTTCATTCACAATAGCATGCAAAATCAAGCTCAATGCAAGCAATCCATAGTGTAAGATGATTTGAATGCTTACCTTCAACTAGGCACACAAAATCAGGAAGGGAGCAATGAGAGGTTTGATTCTTTAGAAGAATCAGTGAAGAGGATGGAAACTCAAGTTGGGAAGCTGGCACATCAACTCCAAGCACACCAAAAGGAGGAATTTCCTAGCCAATTGGAGCAAATTGAGGTAATCACAAATTTGAGGAATGAATAGGTAATATATAACAATTTTTGTGATTTCTTTGATGCAGGTACTAATCAAGAAGAAAATGGCGAGGAGATCCAATCCAACATAGAGGAGCTCAGTCAAACAAAGGAGGAGGAGAATTTAGAAGCATCAACTTGGAAAAAATTGCATGAACCTCCAAATCCTTTTATGCCACCAATTTTATTCTCATGTAGGCTGGAGGAAGAGAAACAAGTTCTTATAGCATTGGAAGATCACCCCAAGACAGCCTTCATGTGTTCTCATTGGCCAATTGCTCATCCAAGGATGCTACCTAGGCTTTGCAGTACATTGGGCACATTTCGAAGTTGCATGCTGTCCATCCTCTCAATTATGGGCTACAATTGCATTATGGGAGGAAGGAGCCCTACATATCACATATGGGAATGATGGAAATCAGATTTTTATTTTGAAGCAAATTCGCCTACACCATACTCTTGGCATCGTACTCATATTTGTCCATTCATGGACATGGAAGTGCAATTTTTCTCTTTCATTATTTCTTGTTTTGCAAACACACATTGAGGACAATGTGCATCTTAAGTGTGGGGGAGAGGTATACTTTCTTGATTGAGTTTTTATTATTTCATTCTTTCTATTTTATTCATTTGTCTCAATTAATTTCTGCAAATTATTTTTGGATTTAAGTAAGCTAGATTGTTGTAATAAGTGTGAATTGAGATGGTTCCCCTTTATATGTTTAATTAATTTGTGATTTTCTAAATGACAATTTCTTGTTGAGGTTAACTTAGTGATCTTGATCAACTGCTGAGGATCGATTGTAATAGCTATAATTGGGTTGTGGATTGATGGAAATTGGACACATCTGAAGTTTAAAACCTTATTTACATTTTTGAGCATGTTATAATTCCTTAGATTCTTGAGTCGGACTTAGTATGACCCTTAAGTTTCTGACCCTTGAGTTGTTTAAAAAAATAAAAATAAATAAATAATTCTAATTAAAGGAGCTTTGAAAATTTATCCCTGTTCCGCTGATTTTTACTCTTGAATTAAAACAAATGAGTTGGAATCATGAATAGTGCTAGTAGCCATTCGAACGGTGATTATGGCTGAGTAACCGCGAGTTGGCATCACAAATGTTTACCTTCGCGTCAAAAGGTTAGAATCAGTTCAAACAAGTCGGGTTCCTTAAAATGTATATATATGCATATACATTTAAAAAAAATTGAGGGTTAGAGAACTTAAGAGAAAATTTACATTTTTCGTACTTTACTCATGGCTTTTGGATTTTTTGGAATTTTATGCTCAATCTTTTAACTCAGAATTTTTATGTTTTAGGTCTGTGAAATTTTTGTTTTGAAACTTCTTGATTCAGCTATTATGATTGTGAATTAGTTTTTGGTTGAGAACGTGGGGTTTTCTAATTCAAGTATTGTCAAAATTTTTCTTTTCTTTTTGAATATAGAGGGGGTCCATCATTTCTGCTTATTACAGTGATTTAGTTTGCTTGAGGACAAGCAAAAACTCAAGTGTGAGGGAATTTGATAAGTGCACAACTGATGATATTTTGCCCCTATTTCTTAATATGATTATTATCCATTTGAGTTTAATTTATTTGTTCAAGTGTTTTTTTAGGGTTAATTTCAAGAATTTTCTGTATTTTGAGGCTTACGGTCATTTCAGAGGAATTACGAATGAAAGTAGAAGAAAAAAGCAAAATTCATCAATGTACACACCCATAAACATGGGCGTGTCAATCGTCGTGCCCTTGATGCTGTATACAGAAGCATTAACACGCCCAGTGACATGGGCGTGTCCCTGAGTGTGCCTTTTTGAATGACTCACAGTAGCTGTGATACGCTCAGTGACATGGGCGCATCACTGGACATGCCTTATATTCAAAATCCCAGTGGCAATGACACGCCTAGTGACATGGGCGTGTCAATGGGTGTGTCAGGCGAAATTATCTGCACTATAAAAGTTGCGCTGAAGGAGAGTTTTGGAGCTGAGATTGAGGGTGAAGACATATTCTAAATAAGATCTAAACCAAGATTCAAGGATTCAAGTGAAGATATACGAATTATTCGCAATGGATTGTTTGGATTTTTTTCTTATTTCTTTTGTTCTGGTTTTCTGATTTTGAACATGAACTAATTTATTCTCTATCTAGATATTGATAAACCCTAGCTTTATTGTATGGATTGAATAACTTTATTTAATTAAATCATTTTGATTGAGTTGTTTTATTCTTATGATGCTTAATGATTTATTTTCAATTAATAATAGCATGCTTATTTATTGGTTGCAATTTTCATATTATTGACTTGAGAAAGCTTGATATGAATTGAATACTCATAAGAATTGAGGATTGATTGGGGTAGTAGAGATAGACTTACAAGATCCTTTGGTTTATAATTCCTTATTCTTAATGCAAGATCTATTTAATTATGTTTGAGAAGAGATTCCCGCATTCTACTTAGTGATTAGGGATTAATTCGATTAAGAAAGGTTTTAGTCTAATTTAGAGGAATACCAATTCAACTCTATTATTTGGTTTAATTGAATTGATTTTCATAAATATAATTGTGGCTAGGGGGATTCAATATCTGGATAGTATCATCATCATCAATCAATTTATTCAACTCTCAATTTCTCTCTATTTTCATTTATTAAGTTAATTATCTTTAATTATAGAACTTCACAAAACTATTGATTTGCTAAACAACGGTTAAAATTTGCACTAGTACTTGGCCTTGTCCTCAGTGGAATGATAACTCACTCACTACTTTATTACTTGAGCGACCCGTGCACTTGCGGTATTGCAATAGCATAGGTTCTTGCTGTCAGACGTTTCAACCAATAGTTATATTTTTAAAAATGAAAATCAGTCCATGATAATTCCCATTAATTATGTTTTAATCCATTCAACCAACTAAAGTAGCCTTTATGCTATATTGGATTAAAACTAAACTAAGAGGTTTATTATAAATAGATTTCTCACTTAAAAAAGTAACTAACGATTAATGCCAAAGACAAGCCCATGATTAATTATTCTTAGTATAAACTAGGATCACAATTGATTTTGGTATTTCGTAATTGACCTAAATATTTTCCAAGCTCTTTGTAAGAAAAGGTTGGATGAAAATAATTTTGTTTCTAAGCCCATTGTAAAAAGATTTTAGAAAAAATGGATTTTGGGCTTAGTATTTGGGTCATGAGAAAAAGAATTTTTGATTTATTTTTAGAAAAGTTTTATGCCCAAAGACCATCTTGAAAAGTTTTGAAAATAGCTTTGGTCTTTTGGACTTTAAAGAAAAATTTATTTGAGCTCACAATGTAATTAGGTCATATTAGAAAAAGAACAAATCAAATAAGACATGATTTAAGCCAAAATAAATTAATCATAGTCAAACAACAAGCATTTGGGGTAAAACCTAAGGAAAGTAACTAGGTCAATTACATGAGCTTTAGTCTTTTGGGTTAAAAGGCTTAGGTTCCCATATCAAGTATATACAAAATAGTATAAGGCTATGAGTGGTTATGCCATGCTCGATCTCCATACCTTGAGTGAAAGTATGATATCTCTTACATACACAACACGGGTAACACGAGCATCCTAACTCACGCACATAATGCAATCTAATATGATGCAATGGATAATATCATTATAAGAAAGAATAGAATAATATAAAGACCAACAGAATCAACTTCTCTTATCCCCAGTGGAGTCGCCACTGTGAGCGAGGATTTTTGCCCCCACTCCCAGTGGAATGGTTATTGCGACTTCGGCACTATTTAGGATCAGGGCCTTAGAGAACATGGGCCTAAGCCCAGAGAAAATATAGTCACCACCCGGATGGGCTGGGAAAAAGAAAGAGGTGGATGACTCGATTTCTAAGGAATCCCCAACCCCCTAATGGGTTTTGAAAGTTGGATACGCGTGGGGAAGGTGAGAAATGGCCCAGCACCCCCACAATGCCCGGTTCATTGGAACCGACCTCCTTTATAGGTCTTAATATTATCTTAAATATAACAATATTATCCATATTACATGCAACAATTAAGATAAAATATCATTATATTAAAATCAAAGCAATGTCCAAACAAGCAAATAAATGGACACCCATCCGAGGATGGAAACATGTGCTTACATCGTTCATGTCTAGACTAAATAAGACACCCACCAAAAGGTCCTTTACATTGGTTCAAAATATGAAAGCAATTTAAATTACATGATATTTAACTAATGAGGTACCCACAAAGTGGAAACATACCTCTTACAATTTTAATACTAAAACAAACAAATAATAATCATAACAATAAAGAAAATAATCATCCATGGTAAATTAAATAAATCAAGCATTGAAATTAAATCAACCATCAAAACATATAATAAACTACATAATCAAATCTAAAATTAAATAAAGCAAGTAAAGATACAAATTAGGGTTTACTGTTTTTATTTAAAGTTCTTTAATTAACATTTAGGGTTTTGAAATTTTAGTATTATTATTGTTATTTGTTTAGGCTACTATAAAGGTTTTGGAAAATTGGAATGGATTAGGGTTTTATGAATTTAAGAAAGTAGTAAGACTTTTTGGTTAATCAAATTAGGGTTTAGGGGTAACATTATGAAATTAGGGTTTTGGAATCTTAAGACATTAGGGTTTATAATTCATGGTTATTGGATTGTGATTTTAGTTTTATTAGATTATGGCTTTAGGGTTTAGATTAACTAGTTTGGGTTTTAAGTTCACTGAATTAGGGTTTAGGAAAACTTAGGGTTTATTCTTTTGGTTTTCGAAAAAAGTTAGGGTTTTTAGTATTTTAGAAAACATATTTGGTTTTAGGATTTAAGAAAATAGTTTAGAGTTTTATAAAATAATTATGCTTTTTAGAAAACGTAGAGAGAACTAGGGTTTGGAGATTTAAGAAAACATTTGGAGATTTTGGACAAAAAGTTATGGTGCAGATGAAAATAGTTCGGGGAAAATAGTTTAGGATTTTAAAGCTTTTGGAAGCAGAAGAATAGTTTTAGGGTCTTTAGGGTTTTTAAAAACAGAAGAGTAATTTAGGGTTTGTGAATTTTTTGGAAATACAAGAGTAGTTTTGGATTTTTAAGATTTTTGGAAGCAGAAGAGTAGTTTAGGGTTTTTAAGATTTTTGGAAATAGAAGAAACACTTTTACGGTTTTTAAGATTTTTGAAAGCAGAAGAGTAGTTTAGGGTTTTTAAGATTTTTGGAAACAGAAGAAACACTTTTAGGGTTCTTAAGGTTTTTTGAAACAGAAGAAACACTTTTAGGGTTCTTAAGGTTTTTGGAAATTGAAGAGTAGTTTTAGGGTTCTTAAGGTTTAGATCATTGACTAAGGCTACTGGAAGAATGTATGATACATTACTAAGTTTAATAATTTAGATTACTTAGAAAGATAAACGATGGAAACATTGTAAATAATATCAAACCAAAGATTTATAATCAAACCTCCGTTCGTTGGTTCCTCCACAATTTGCTTCTGGATGAACAAAGACAAAGGCAGTGTTGCTGCCTTTGAATGGATTGTTGATTGCTTCTTGTTACTAATGTCTCTTGTGCTAGAGTTTTTCTATCTCTTTTTTACTCCGATACAATCAAAGTTCAAAGTCCAATTTAGTAACACAAATTTTTGATCCCCAATCAAAGTCCCTTAATTCTGAGTTTTAAAGTGTTATTTATAGGAAAAATCATAAACCTAATTCTAATTGTTTAAGGAAATTAAAACCAATTAGGAAAAGAAACCAAAACAAAATAGAATTTGATTTCGGAAAAAACTGCGTTGAAAACTTGCTCTGGCGAAAAAATTGCTGGCAAAAACTGTGAGGATCTGCGAGGGGCACTGGGTGGCCAGCCAATTCACCGCAGGAATTTCCTACGGCAAATTGGCTTGGTGCTAATTCGCTGCAGGAAATTCCTGCTGTTTTATTAGTTTTTGTCATAGAATTGTGTCTTATTTATTATGATAATTATTGTTTTCTTTAGGTATTTTGTTAGTTTTAATATGTTTATTTAGTGTTTTTATTAATTTTGGTAGTTTTAGTTTATTTCAGTGTTTATGTCATTTTTGTCCTAGTTTTTAGTGTGTGTTTATGTTTTGTTGGTTAATGTTCATTTAATTCTTGTTTAAAGTTTGTTTCAAGTTTTGTTTTAGGTTAAAAAGCCAAGGAACCAAGAAGAAGGAAAAATTGAACAGTAGCTGACACATGCAGAGGACACGGCCAAGCTTGTGGCCGTGTCCCATACCAAGCTAAAGAGGAAGACCAAGACACAGAAGGTGACACAAGCAAGGGACACGGCCAAGCTTGTGGCCGTGTCCCTCCAAAAAAGCTCAAACACAGCCAAGTTGTGTTAGCTTGGCCGTGTCTCACTCAAGTCCAAAGCAAAAGAAAGATGAAAATCAAGCAGTAGAAGACACCTTCAGGGGACATGGCCAAGCTTGTGGCCGTGTTCCTCCAAAGACCTCAGACACGGCCAAGTTCCTTTGAGCCTGGCCGTGTCACTCATGGATTAATGAAGACGCGGATTTTTTGAGCGGAGGTTTCGTATAAATATTAAGATTAGGTTTTTTTTAGGTTGTTGAGAGTTTGAGTTTAGATTGAGCCGTCAAAGAACATTAGGGTTTTGATATCTTGTTTTCTTTGATATTTTGATTACACTTTGATTAAACTAGTCTAGATTAGATTTGTTCTTGCCATTGATACATTCTTCGAGCAAGTTCTGAACAAGAGATTCTTCAAGAGCTAAGAAGTTTGTAATTTGGTTTTATTCTCGAACTTTATCTCTTTAATTTCATTGGAATTGTATTCAAGAATATTATCATGTCTAATTTGATTTCTTTGAATTTTAATGAGATGAGTATGTTTGATAGCATTATGAACTAATTTGATCTAGTCTAGGGTTTGTATGGATCTGCTATGATTGTATAAATTGGTAATTGCTCTTAACTGAATTATTTCTTTAGCCTTGATTGAATGGAATATTGTTAATATATAATTTGTAATATCCCAAAATATGCTCTAGAAGTCTTGATATTATTGTTGTAATGGTATTGAATGTATATGTTAAATTTTAAAGAAAAGAGAAATTTAAAGGGAAGTGTATATGTTGTGTATATGGAAATATATACAACATATATACAAGTCAATTGTGATGGTCAAAGGAAGAAGATATTTAGTTATTTTAATTAATTAAGTTAATTAGTGGAAAATGGGAAATTAAAATGTATGGAAGAGATTAATTTGGATTATTTAATATTATAATTGTTTGGAGGAGGTTTAAAGAGAGGAGTATTGACTTTGGTTTATTCATTTTCTATTTCATTTCTTTCCTTTTCCTTTTGTTGGCCGGTCATCTAAAGCAAGAGAGAGAGAGAGAGAGAGTGAGTTTTGTGATCCAAGCTCAAATTGAAGGAAGATTCAAGGGAATAAGTTGAAATTTGTGAACTATCATCAACTTTGGTAAGTTCTCTCTTGATTTCTCTTATTTATTTTGGAGTTATGTTTGAGTTTGAAGGATTATTGTTGAAGATAGGAGTGTGTTTTGATTGTGTTGTGTTTAAGAGTGTTTGATTCATTTGATTTTTGGATTTTTGAGTTTGGATTGAAGAAAAGAGTAAGTTTGTTGGAAGAGGTAGTGTTGTAGGTGTGTTTTGGGTTTGTGGTGATAATTTTGATTTGTGTTAGATGTATGTTTTTAGTTGTTTTGGTGTTTTTGCAAGTTTGTTATGGTTCTTGGGTATGTTGAGCTAAGTTTGTTTGAAGTGCATTTTGGTGAAAGGAAGTGATTTGTTGGATTAAGTGTGGTTGTGGCCGGAATCTGTATTTTTGGCCTGACACGCCCATGAACACGACCAGGTTTTAGGCATGTCAATGGTTCTGTGTTTTTGGATGGGTGACACGAGCAGTGACACGCCCATGTCACTGAGCGTGTCATAGTTTTTGTGTAGTAGTAGTATTGACACGTCCAGTGACACGCCCATGTTACTGAGCGTGTCATAGCTACTATGTTGGTGAGGAATTGACACGGCCATGAACACGCCCATGTTGTTGGACGTGTCAATGTTTCTGTGAGATAGAATGTATTACACATTCAGTGACACGCCTGTGGTTCTAAGCGTGTCAAAGCTTCTGTGTTGTGAGATTAGAGCATGGTCAGGGACACGCCTGTGTTGTTGAGCGTGTCATGTGTAGAGTTTTGCATCTCATGTGTACTATTTCTTTTGGATTAGGTTGTGAAGAGATTGATTTGCCTTAACTTAAGTGGTGAAGAAGTTTTGGAAAAGTAAAGTTGTGAATTGGTGTGAGTTATTCCTAAGGTAAGTACAAACCCTACCCTACATTAATGCATACTTCTATATGATCTTGAGACTTAAAACATATGATTAAAAAGGTGATAAGTAATCTATTGCATTGTTGATGCATATTAATAATGTTATGTTTTGCATAATGTGAATTGAGATAATTGAGGCATGTATGCCTATATGATGATGTTCAATGTAATTGATTATGTATACTTGAATAATAAAGTATTATAATGTGAATTGAGACATGATAAGATATGAGGCCATTGTGATTGGCTATGATGATTCAAATGAGATGTGAAGCCATTGTTATTGGCTATAATGATGTAAATGAGATGATGGAGGCATGTATGCCTAAGTGATGATGATTAAATGATAATGAAATAATATATGAATTATGTGATAAGCCTAGTTGGATAATAATGATGATAAATGTGATAATTAAACCAAAACATTAACTCTGAAAGTTGAATGGCATATTAGTGTCTCTGGGCCCATGCTTGTCTTTGTTTAAATGTGATTTATGAATGGTGAAACTAATGAATAATGAGATTCACTGTAAGATTTTGAAAGATGATATTCTTATGTATAGAGTATGGTGTTTGAACATATTATATTGGCATTGCATTGCAACACATTATTATTATGGCTTGTACCACTAAGCCGTTGGCTTAGCGCGATTATGATTTATCGCGCAGGTAACAGGGAAGAACCGGAGAGTTCCTCTAGGCCAAGTAGAGGTTAGATCTTGAAGTGGTGATAGTGAAGCTTAAAGATCGAAGATATACTGCCAAACATGTCTATATTTTATGTTTTGTAAATCTTGAGTTTTAATGTATAAGTATTTGTAAATAATTGTTATATTTTCCGCTGCTTTTAAATAAACATTTTATCTTTGGTCTTTTATAACTTCTTTTAAATGATTTAAATTTGTTCATGTGTTTGTAAAGGGATGATTCATTTGTTAAGTATACCATAGCATTTCTATATTCAGTATATGCATATTACGATCGTATTAGCATGCTGTGTATGTATACGGGGTATAGGGGTGTTACAATTATTTTGGTATCAGAGCCTAGGTTTGAGATTCTCAACCTAGGTGAATTATAAAAAAAGGAATATTTTGATTTTAAAAGTTGGTTTTTGAGTAAAATACATGTTTTGGCATGGCAGTCTTTGATCTTTAATGAGGAATATTCTGCTGTGTTTGCAGATATAGGTAGTAATGGAGTCCCATTCACGTCAGACTGTAGAAGGAAGTGCCGAGAGTGTAGCTCCGGGAGAGAGTAGAGAGGGAGCTAGGTTTGAGAGAGTTAGTGAGGCACCTGTTTCTATGCCAGAGAGATCAGCTGCAGATGAGGCTCCGCCGGGTTGGTTAAGGCATATGGTGGAATTATTTAGACAAGCTCCAGTGCAGCCACCACCACCACCACAGCCTCAGGTGCCGGTAAGACATTATGACAAGTTGAGAAAATATGGGGCTGAAGATTTCTTAGGCACTACCGATCCTGCAGTGGCTGAGCAGTGGTTGGATAAGGTACAGAGGATATTCATTCAGATGCAAGCCACTTCGGATGAGAAATTTGACTATGCCAGATCCCTCCTACAGAAAGATGCCTATGACTGGTGGAAGACGGTCCCTCATGCTATGGATGATCCACCTACACTTTCATATGGTGATTTCTTGAGGGAATTCGAGCAGAAATATACTCCGAGGGAGTATAAAGACATTAAGAAGATGGAATTTTTGAATTTGAGGCAAGACAACCGGACGGTGACAGAATATGAGATTGAGTATATCCGCTTGAGTCGTTATGCTGGGGGAATTATTTCTGATGAGATAGATCGGTGCAGAAGATTTGAGGAGGGATTGATGCCCTCTATCATGTGCCTGGTGGCTGGTTCTCGGTATCAGGATTTCTCTCAGCTTGTTACAGCACCTAGGAGTGTGGAGAGAGCCCAGAGTATAGCCGCAGCTGCTACTGAGGAGGAGACTAGGGTAAGGAGACCCCAGTTTGAGGCAGGGTCTTCATCTGTGAAGAGGGGTAGAGGAAGTTTTGCTCCGAGGATTAGTAGGAGTCAGAGGCAGCCAGGCAGATCAGTTCAGTATCAGAGGCAGAGGCCGAGACCGACAGTTTCTGTAGCTAGTGCCCCGACTCCGGTAATGCAAAGGTCTACTCTACCTATATGTGTTCACTGTGGCAGGCCCCATGGAGGTTTTTGTTGGAGGACTGGTGTATCCGGAGTATGTTATAAATGTGGGTCACCAGATCATTTTATTAGAGATTGCCCGGAGATGCAAGATGATAGGCAGATTGATACTGCAGTTTCTCGACCCAGTGTCAGCAGAGGTGGTCGAGGGGGCAGAGGTTTTAGTAGAGGTGATAGACCCGGGTCCAGTCAGAGAGGAGGATTTTCATCTAGAGGTAGTAGACCAGATGAGGTCGGATCTTCTCAGAGGATATATGTGATGCAGAGGCAGCCAGATGCTTTCGCAGTTATAGCAGGTACATTTTCTTTATTTGGCATTTCAGTACTTGCTTTGATTGATCCAGGATCTACTCATTCATACATAAGTGCATCCATATTGTCTGTGTCTGAATTGCATTCAGAATCCTTAGGATTTGATGTTTTGGTGACAAATCCTTTAGGACATAGTGTGGTTGTTAGTAAGGTGCACCGTGATAGTGCAGTTGTGGTGTAAGGCGAGGAGTTTCCTGGTGATCTGATTGAAATGCCTTTAAAAGAATATGATTTGATCTTAGGTATGGATTGGCTGTCTAAACATGGAGCTGTGGTGGATTGTCAAAAGAAGTGTGTCACCTTGAGAACTAGTGATGGTAGGGATGTGATAGTATCTAGTGAGCAGAGACCATTTGCATCCTTGTTTGTATCAGCTGTAACAGCTAGGAAGTTGATTAGAAAAGGGTGTGATGCTTATCTTGCTCATGTGGTGGATACTAGAATCATGGGTTCTCAACTTGGTAATATCGCCACAGTTGTAGATTTTTTGGATGTGTTTCTTGAGGAGTTGCCAAGGTTACCCCCTGAGAGAGAGGTTGAGTTTGGTATTGATCTGTTGCCTGCTACCACTCCCATCTCTATCACCCCTTATCGAATGGCACCTGTTGAATTGAGAGAGTTGAAGGTGCAATTACAGGAGTTGTTGGATAAAGGGTTTATTCACCCCAGTGTTTCTCCTTGGGGAGCTCCTGTGTTGTTTGTGAAGAAGAAGGATGGTACTATGAGGTTATGCATTGATTATAGGCAATTGAACAAAGTGACTATTAAGAATAAATATCCTTTGCCTAGGATTGATGATCTCTTTGATCAATTGAAGGGAGCAGCAGTGTTTTCCAAGATTGATTTGAGATCAGGGTACCATCAGTTGAGGGTTAGAGCTGAAGATGTTTCTAAGACAACTTTTCGCACCAGGTATTGGCATTATGAGTTTTTAGTAATGCCTTTTGGGTTAACGAATGCACCTGCAGCTTTCATGGATTTGATGAATAGGGTGTTTAGGCCCTATCTAGATCAGTTTGTGGTGGTTTTCATCGATGATATTTTGGTGTATTCACGTAATGAGGAGGAGCATGACAAGCATCTGTGAATGGTATTACAGATCTTGAGAGAGAAGCAGTTGTATGCTAAGCTGTCAAAGTGTGAGTTTTGGCTTGACCAAGTAACCTTTCTGGGTCATATAGTTTCAGCAAATGGTATAAGAGTCGATCCAAGTAAAGTTGAAGCTATTTTGAATTGGAGTCCACCAAAGTCTGTGACTGAAGTTAGAAGTTTTCTGGGTTTGGCAGGCTATTATCGTCGATTTGTGAAAGGTTTTTCTTTAATAGCTACTCCACTCACCAGATTGCTTTGGAAGGGAGTTAGATTTGTGTGGACGGATCAGTGTTAAGCTAGTTTTGAACAGTTGAAAGAGATGTTGACTCAAGCGCCTGTTCTTACTTTACCCATGGACGATAAACCATATGTGATTTATAGTGATGCCTCACATAATGGTTTAGGATGTGTTTTAATGCAAGAGGGTAAAGTGGTAGCCTATGCTTCTCGGTAGCTGAAGCCGCATGAGCTCAATTATCCGACACATGATTTGGAATTAGCAGCTATAGTATTTGCTTTGAAGATTTGGCGACACCACTTATATGGGGAGAAATGTTTTATCTATACGGATCATAAAAGTTTGAAATATTTGGGTATTCAGAAGGAGCTAAATCTTCGGCAAAGGCGATGGTTAGACCAAAACATTAACTCTGAAAGTTGAATGGCATATTAGTGTCTCTGGGCCCATGCTTGTCTTTGTTTAAATGTGATTTATGAATGGTGAAACTAATGAATAATGAGATTCACTGTAAGATTTTGAAAGATGGTATTCTTATGTATAGAGTATGGTGTTTGAACATATTATATTGGCATTGCATTGCAACACATTATTATTATGGCTTGTACCACTAAGCCGTTGGCTTAGTGCGATTATGATTTATCGCGCAGGTAATAGGGAAGAACCGGAGAGTTCCTCTAGGCCAAGTAGAGGTTAGATTTTGAAGTGGTGATAGTGAACCTTAAAGATCAAAGATATACTTCCAAACATGTATATATTTTATGTTTTGTAAATCTTGAGTTTTAATGTATAAGTATTTGTAAATAATTGTTATATTTTCCGCTGCTTTTAAATAAACATTTTATCTTTGGTCTTTTATAACTTCTTTTAAATGATTTAAATTTGTTCATGTTTTTGTAAAGGGATGATTCATTTGTTAAGTATACCATAGCATTTCTATATTCAGTATACATATATTACGATCGTATTAGCATGTTGTGTACGTATACGGGGTATAGGGGTGTTACATAATTGATTGGCCACCAATTATGTGTTTTAAGGTATTAGATGAAGGATTGAGAGATGAAGTCTAATGCTGGAACAATTCAATTAGGGACTTAGGTGAATTAGAGATATAACCTAGGAAAAGATTATTTCAATTGTAACAAGATTAGTTGAAAGAGGTTTGAATGCGAGAGCTTATTTCCTTGACTCAATTAATTAAGTTGCTTGAGATTTAATCTTTGAAATTAAATTGGTTAAGAGGAATAACCGTTCATACATATAAGTAGTAGAGAAGTGCAAACCCTAGACCTTTCTATTAAGTGAATCAAATCATCAGCTCAATTTACTTTTATTGTTCTAAAATTCCAATCGATCTGTCTTCATTAGTTAGCAATTTAAATTTATTCATTACTTGTTATTTATAATCTGATAATCAATTAGCTACTTTAGCTTCCTTGTGAGATGACCTTGGGGTGATCACCTTTGCTACAGCTACCTCGTATACTTGCGAGTGACGCTTTGTGGTAGAGTTAATTTGAGCGCAACAAGTTTTTGGCGCCGTTGCCGGGGAAGCTAATTGGCGTAATTGTTTATTAGTCATAGATACTCTAGATTATTTTTCACTGTTTTCATTTTATTTTATTTGTCTTTTGCTTTTAATATTTCTTTTGTTCTAGAAATTTTGTTTATGCAAGGCAGGAGATCACTTGGAGGAGAGCTATACCCAGTCATTCTAGAAATTCAGAGAGTGAAAAGGAGCAGGGAAGAGTTTGAACTGTACACCAGATTTGATACTACAGAGGAGGACACTTCTGATTTTGAGTTGGAATCTGCACAATCTACCAAAATGGGAGAAGAAAGACAAAGGACTATGAGAGATTTTGCTAGACCTGTCATTGGAACTTCCACCTCTTGCATAAGATTGACAGATGCAGCAAGAAATTATGAGTTGAAGAACATTCATTACAACATGCTGCCATCATTCTATGGAGTTCCAAATGAAGATACTTTGAACTTTATTTGGGATTTTTATTCTACCCTCAACAATTTTCCATTGGGAGGACTAACAGAGGACTAGTTGAGGATGAGGTGTTTTCCATATTGTGAACACTCGAATTTTGAGGCTCGGAAAGCCAATTTTCTCAGACTACTGAAAACCGGGCCGGACCGGACGTCCCCGGTAAAATTCACCGGAAGTATATCGATATGGTACTTGAAATGTCCGGGACGACGTGAGGATCACGGATATGGTCCCGAAATAATTTTTGGAGGTCTCTAGCTCCCGAAAAATCAGTTTGAGCGAAAACCGGCCAAAATCGGCGGCTTAGCCGCCGTGACCGGCGGCTCAGCTGCCGTGACTCCGGCGGCCGGGCCGCCGGAGCCGCCAAAACCTTCGTCTTTTTGGCTTGTCAAGCCGCCGTGGACGGCGGCCCGGCCGCCGAAAGCGGCAGCTCGGCCGTCGTGACCCGCGGCCCGGCCGCCGTACAGTCCGATTTTGCCTATAAATAGGCTTCAGATTTTCAGAAAAAGGGGTTGGACTTTTCCGGATGGGCCTCATGCTGTCGAATTCTTTTCACGCTTAAAAACGATTAAGAACTTTTATTTGCATAAATCTAACCGTGTGCTGCAGGAAACAATCTGTAATCAAGAATCATAATCCCCGGTTCAAGAAAACGAGATCTAGAACTTCGAAGCGGGAAAATCCTAAGCAAGGTAATATTCTAATCCATCATTTGTCAATTTAAGCATATCATAAGCATTCTATCTTCTTCTCAATTTCTTCTCAGCCAAAGACCTAATCCTTTTAGGTCTAAGGCCTAATGGACTAATCAATCAGCCTCTTTGGCACAAAGACTTAAATTACATCTTTTTGGTACAAAGTACCTACATTTCACAATTAAAATCAATCTGTTGGCACGGAGCCTAAATTACACCATTTTGGTACGAAGTACCTAAAATTTCACAATTTAGCACTAAGTGCTGAAATTCACATTTTTGGCATGGAGCCCAACCACACTTGGCCAAAGGCCCAAAATTTGCACTCTTTTGGTACAAAGTACCTAAAATTGGAGAATTTAGCACTAAGTGCTAAATCTCACATCTTTGGCATGAAGCCCGACAACACTTGGCCAAAGGCCTAAATTGCACTCTTTTGGTACAAAGTACCTAAAATTGCACCATTTAGCACTAAGTGCTAAATTTCACAACTCTGGCATGAAGCCCGACTCAATTAAAATCAACCTTTGGCATGGAGCCTAAATTCCACTCTTTTGGTACAAAGTACCTAAATCTCACATCTTTGGCATGAAGCCCGACAATGCACGAAGCATACACACACACATGCATGAAGCATAATTTTCATCGCCTTTAAATAGGCTTTTCCGAACTACATGGGCTTTGATCTCCTATTCAAACGGGAGTATGTAGGCATGTTTGGGATTCACCCCAAATAGCAAGTCCACAAACTACCAACAATCTTTTTGTCTTTAAATTTGTTCCATTTTTGCAAGTTAATCAAAAGCATGACATAGTCCCCGAATCCTCCTTGGGTTCGCAGACTAGAAGCCTTTACATTGGATGCATTATTGGAGTCAAACAAGGGTTTTCTTAGTTTTTCCCTTCGAACAAAATAAACTGAGTGGCGACTCCCGACAACGAGTGAACTTTCGCCCGGATCCTTTTCGGGCGGAACCCGAGGTTCACAATTTAGCGACTCCACTGGGGACCCATAAAAATGATTTATGGGATTCTAAGTGGACTACTATTGCTTATTTGATTGATTTGACACTAGGGACCATAAAAACGATTTATGGGATCCTAGTAGATTGTTATTATTTGTTTAACCAATTTGCCCTTCTTTAGGGTATTTTTATTCATTTTGCAGGGTACCCTAACACCATATATCCTTTCTTTAAGGATATTGGACTGAAGATTGAGGAAAGGAATCTTTTTCCTTTGATGGATCTATTTTTTTTGACTACTTGTGCATTTGTTTTCTCATTTAGAGAATCTTTTTCTCTTGCATATATGGAGGAATCTTTTTCCTCCATTGCATAAAAAATTGTTTTCAAATGAATTTCTTCTCTTTCTGTTCAAAGTTCTGAGTCTGGATAGCAAGTAGCGCTGACCGGCAGGTCTCCTTGATTATGCCGGTGAACAGCCAAAGCGTCCTCCCTGTTGTCGCAAACCATTCCAATCCTTTTGGAGTGGCCCATGAGTAATCGTACTGTTGGACCCACGCGAAACTCCTTGTTTCACATGTGGTTAGGTATATCTTACTCAAGACTCAAGGGTCCCTATGATAAGCCGATTCTCTATTTTTACATAACAATAGAACCTTCCCTTAGGTTGTATGTACCCAATGATAGTGCCGCATTCCATTAAAATGAATTGTGATGTGATGAGGTGCATTCATGCAACATAACAACATTGTTTTTGGGGAAAAAATTTTGATGTACATAAGTGGACCAAGAGTTTTCCTACCCTACACACCACCCTGATTTTTTACCCTTGACCTTTTCAGGTACCCTCTATCCGTGTGCCTTCACCTACACCAGACACATCAACACCAACTGTGCTATCCCATACAAGTTCTACTACCCCAACTTCACCAACTACTCCAATTACTGAAATGGCCACAATTGAACAGATTAAGGCTTTGCTGGATGGTCAGGTTAAGGAAATTGAAGCTAGAATGCAAGAAAAAATTGATGAAGCTTTAGCCGCCCAAAGGGTAGCCATCCTGGCTGAATTAGAAGTAGCACCAAAGACAGTCCCTATTCCTGGAAATTTGGGGAAGGAACCCATTGTGGGGCAAACTAGTACCCCCTTGACTGCTCAGATTAATACCCCTGTTATCAATTTGGAGGATCCACCCTCCAAGAACGAAACAGATGAACTGAAAAGGAAACTTGAATTGCTTGAGAGGTCAATCACTGCCATGAAAACTCACAAAGAGGTGGTAGACATGGATTCCTTATCCTTGTTTCCCCAAGCCAGATTACCTCCAAAATTCAAGATGCTGGGGATGGACAGATTTGATGGGACCACTTGCCCTAAAACCCATTTGAAGATGTATGTGGGGGCCTTGAGCCTATGGGGTTTAAATGATGAACTCTTTGCTCAACTCTTCCAACAATCCCTGACTGGGGCTGCTCTTAAATGGTTTGTGAGTCTAGACCGTTCCAAGATTAAGACATGGGAAGACATCTGCAATACATTTAACTCTCAGTACCACTACAATATTGAGGTGGATGTCACTAGAAGAGAACTTGAGACCACTAAACAAAACAACAATGAACCCTTCTCCTCGTTCCTTATGAGGTGGAGGGCAAAGGCCAACCAAATGATCAATCGCCCTTCAGAACAAGAGCAGATTGATATCATAATCAGAAATTTAAGACCTACATATCAGGCCCAACTGCAAACCCAATACCTACCTACTTTCAAATCGCTCATTGCGACTGCAACCAAGGTAGAAGATCTGATACAATTGGGTAAGATAGTAGATGAAGAAGCTATCTCAAAGTATAAAAAACAAGGCCAAGCTGCTTCCTCAAGCGAAGTAAATGAAGTGGCCAATATTGCCCCTGCGAATCCTTTACGTGTGGGCAATCTTGGGCAAAGAAATCAGCCAAGAAGGCAATATACCGACATTGGAATGCCCCTTCATCTAGTGTTTAAAAAGGCCGTGGAAGGAAAATATTTGAAGCCTTTGGACCCAAGGCCTCCTCCAAACCCATTACCCTCCAATTACAGGGCCGATGAGTACTGTGAGTACCACCAAGGAAATGGGCACAGAACAGATGCTTGCTGGACTTTGAAAAACCGCATCCAGGATCTGGTGGATAGTGGTAACATCATTCCTCTCAGGAGGCAACCAAACATCAACACTAACCCTTTTCCCAATCATTCCATCCACGCCATTACTGTGGAAGAAGAGCTGTTTGATCCTTTCGAACTTCTCTTGGAAATGAATGAAGTGTGTGTGTTAGATTTGAATGACCTTGCTGAAGAGGTTAGTGCTCTGACAAGAAGTGGAAGACAATATCAGCCACTTGACTTGGGAAAAACCCCTACAACCTCAAATCACCCCCATAAGAAGACTCCAGAGCCAAAAGAAGACCATGTCCTTACTCAGCTTAAGCAAACTCAAGCTAAAGTGTCAATTTGGGAGCTCCTTGCTTCCTCATTCCCACACCGCCAGGCTCTCAGCGAAGCTTTGAGTCAACTTGATACACCTGTGGACACAAGCCCAGAAGCTTTGGTGGCCACTTTGACCCAAGCAACCAAGGCATTGAGTATCAGGTTTTCTGATGTGGATTTACCAGAAGACGGTAAGAAACACAATGATGCTCTATACATCACCATACAGACTGGGGGGAAGACTGTGCCCATGGTTCTCATTGATAATGGGTCAGCCTTAAATGTATGTCCCTTGAAAGTAGCAAGCTGTTTGAGGTTGGAGACTACAGATCTTACACCTTCTGATCAGATTGTGACAGCATATGATAACACTCGAAGAGAAATTTTGGGTGTTGCCACTCTAGAAATTGCTGTTGGGCCGGTGAAAATGAAAGTGCCCTTTCAGGTCATTGATGTACCCGCGAGCTTTAATCTCCTCCTTGGGAGGCCGTGGATTCATCAAATTAATGCTGTACCTTCTTCATTGCACCAAAAACTTAAATTCCCTTTTGAAGGAAAAATCATCACTATCAAAGGGGACACCTGCGAAATTAACAGGAAAACCATGGATCAATCTCTCCTTGAGGTTGTTCCTGGTGAAACCGCCATGACCTTGACTGGGTTTCATTACGACACAGTTCAATGCATAGAAGGTGAAAAACCCAAAGGGCCATTTGTCTCATATGACTTTGGGGAGGTCCAAATCAACTGCCTAGTGGGAATGATGCTGAGGGTAGGTCTATTGCCCGGTATGGAAATGATGAAGTCTGGGAGAAAAATACCCGTAGTATGGCCATGGGAAGAGCCTGAGAATCAGGGAACTTTTGGTTTGGGGTACAAACCCACAAATAAGGAGATTGAAGAGCTTGAGCATGGGAAAAAAGGGAAGAAGACTTGGGGGGCAAGAAGCCTCAAAATGCGCCCTTACTTTAAAACTCTGAATGGTCACTTCTGCAAACCTGGGAAAACAGTTCCTTACTGTGGTTTCCAGGAGCCATTCTATTCTCCTTTGACTAGAAAGAAGCTACCGGGTTTTGAAATATTCGCTGATGTTGTGGCCATAAAAGAAGAAGAGCCAGAACCTGAAATTGACCCCCAAATGGAAGATTTCATGCAGCCTAGTCTCTTTGATGAGGATGCTATGATAACCAACTTTGAAGACAATAGGGATTTCACAAAGCTGATCAAGACCACGGATAGACCGCTGAGAAACTGGTACGCCGAGGAGGGACAAGCTGCTGAGGTTAAACCTAGTCCTGTGTCACACCCTGAACTTGAGTCTTGTACCGAGTCTTGTACTAATTCTGAGTCAAAAACCAAGTCAGAGTCTAATTCTGAGTCTTCTGTAATTTCAGATTTAGAAAGCCCTAATGTCAAGTCTAATGTAATCTTGGAGAATGACTCCGCCATTATCAATGAAACTGTTCCGATTCTTAGTTACCCTGTGTCTTTTGCTTTCCAAGTATTATCTAGCAAAAATGAAATAAAAGAAATAAAAGAAATAAATGAAAAGATAATAATTGGCAAAGAAAATGAACATACATACATTGCATATGATTGTGTGAATAAAGAACAGGTTGTCGATTGCATCAGGAAGTATGTCGACTGCTTCATGTGGAAGGCAAGTGATGTCACGGGAATAGACCCAGCCATAGCAGTGCATAAGATTCCGCTATACCCAGAGGCAAAGCCGGTTAAGCAGAAGTTGAGAAGAATGAAGCCAGAATGGTCTTTGAAAATTAAAGAGGAGGTTGCCAAGCAACTGGACAATAAGTTCATAGAACCAATTGCCTACCCTTCATGGTTAGCAAACATCGTGCCAGTCCCGAAGAAAGACGGAAAGGTCAGGATGTGTGTTGACTACAGAGATTTGAATAAGGCCTGTCCCAAGGATGATTTTCCACTACCACACATTGATTTGCTGATAGACAGGATGGCTGGGCATGTGATGGTTTCCATGACTGACCTCGCGGTTGGGTATAATCAGATCCTAGTTCACCCACCAGACAAAGAGAAGACAGCTTTCATTACAGAATGGGGCACTTTCTGCTACAGGGTTATGCCTTTTGGGTTGATAAATGCAGGGGTTACCTACCAAAGGATGGCAACAACAGTCTTTCATGACATGATTCACAAAGAAGTAGAAGTGTATGTTGATGATATGATTGTTAAGTCAAAATCTCCAGAAGAACACGTTGAAGCACTTGAGAAGTTCTTCCTTAGACTTCGCAAGTACAATTTGAAGCTTAATCCTGCAAAATGCCTCTTTGGTGCGACATCGGGCTTATTTTTGGGATATCTGGTCAGCAAAAAAGGAATAGAAGTTGATCCAGCAAAGTCAAAGGCTATTCTGAAAATGCCTCCGCCAAGAACAGAAAAAGAGATTCGAGGCTTGCTAGGTAGATTACAGTATATCAGTCGATTCATATCACAGTTGGCTGAGACTTGTGGTCCTATCTTTAAGCTACTAAGGAAAGGTGCTTCACAAGAATGGAATGAAGATTGCCAAAAGGCCTTCGACAAGATCAAAGAATACTTGTTAAGTCCGCCAATTCTACAACCTCCCAGAATGGGAAAACCTCTGCTCTTGTATTTGTCTGTAACAGATGAAGCCATGGGGGCAATGCTAGCTCAAGAAGCTGAGGATACAAAGGTGGAAAATGCAATTTACTACCTCAGCAAAAGGATGCTGGACTATGAGTTAAAGTATAACAAGATTGAGAAGTTGTGTTTAGCCTTGCATTGGGCTTGTACGAAGTTACAACACTACTTGTCTTCTTACACTACTTATGTCATTGCAGAACAGAGTCCCTTGAAATTCCTTATGGAGAGGCCTGTTTTGGACAGCAAAATGGCTAAGTGGGTGTCAACATTGGCAGCCTTTGACCTGAAATTTGTTCAAAGGAAAGCTGTGAAAGGCGGGGTGATAGCTGACCAATTAGCAGAATTACCCGTGAATGACGAGATGCGAGAAATGGGTTTCCCTGATGAAGACCTCTTGATCGTGGAAAGCAGTGTTTGGGAGATGTATTTTGATGGGGCATCCAATTATCATGGAAACGGAATTGGGATTGTGTTCAAAACTCCTTGTGGAGAATACATTCCATTCGCAGTTAAACTTGACTTTAGCTGCACAAACAACGAAGCAGAATATGAAGCTTGCATTAATGGGCTTGAAGCCGCCCTAGAATTGGGGATTAAGAACCTAAAGGTCTACGGTGATTCTATTTTAATAGTATCACAAGCCTTAAGGAAATGGAAGATAAGAGAAGAGCGTTTGGTTCCTTACCTACAAAGCCTTGACCATCTGGCACAACAATTCGATGATTTGTCCTTCGAATATCTTCCGAGAGCAAAGAATCAGTTTGCTGATGCCCTGGCTACTTTAGCTTCCATGATCAATATCAAGGAGGGGAAAGTCATTCGTCCATTGAAAGTTCAGCTTCAAAAGCAACCCGCCCATGTAATGCACTTGGCCGATGGTAAACCATGGTTTTGGGATATCAAGACCTACCTCAAGGATGGAAATTATCCGGAGGGATCATCAAAGGTCGATCAGAGGGCAATAAGGCAGCTTGCCACAGGTTACATTCTTAATGAAGATATCCTCTACAAGAGGAGTTGGAATGGAATGCACCTAAGGTGTGTGAGTGAAGCGGAGGCCAAGCAAATAATGGAAATGGTACATGGTGGCGAATCAGGACCACACATGTATGGGATTGCCTTGGCTCGAAAAATTGCCAATCTAGGATATTACTGGTCCACCATGAATGCAGACTGTGTGGCATTTGTGCAAGGATGTCATCAATGTCAGATATTTGCTAAGCTACAGAAGCAACCTCCTGTTGCCCTGAATCCAATCACTTCTCCATGGCCCTTCGCTACTTGGGGAATTGATATAATTGGCAAAATACATCCAAAAGCTTTGAATGGACATCAGTTTATCTTGGTAGCAGTGGATTACTTCACAAAGTGGGTTGAAGCAGCTTCCTATGCAGAATTAGACGCCAAAAAGGCAGCACAGTTTGTCAGAACCAACATCCTTTGTCGGTACGGAACGCCGTTTGAAATTATCACTGATAATGGAACTCATTTCCAAGCAGAGTTTGCCAAACTCTTGGAGGATAAGAAAATCCAGCATCGTAAGTCCTCTCCTTATAGACCTCAAACAAATGGAGCTGTAGAAGCAGCGAACAAGTCTATAAAGGTGATCATACAAAAGATGATCAAGGAACATAGGCGTTGGCATGAGAAGTTACCATTGGCCTTGTGGGGATACAGAACGTCAATTAGAACTCCTACTGGGGCAACCCCGTATTCCCTGGTGTATAAAATGGAAGCAGTACTCCCCATTGAACTGGAAGTTCAATCGGCGAGAATAATTCGAGAAAGTCAGATAAATGAAGCTGAATGGATCAGCAATTATCATCATCAGTTGTTGGGTTTGGATGAAAAAAGACTTCAAGCTCTACATCGGATTCAAGGATATCAGAGGCGAATGGCCAGACATTTCAACAAAAAGGTCAAAGATCGAAAGTTGGAAGAAGGTTGTTTGGTCCTGAAAGAGATCAGAACACCTGTTACAGATCCTCGTGGGAAGTTTCGTCCTCATTGGGCGGGACCCTACATTTTGAAGAAAATACTTTCCGGCGGAGCCGTCATCTTGTCTGATTTGGATGGTTTTGAGTTCACAAACCCATGCAATCTGGATCAACTGAAGAAATATTATGCATGATCATGCATTGAAATGAACTACATTAGACCTGATTCTCGCAAACTAATTCGAGATATGTAGGCAGCTCTCCTTGAGCACGGTCTAAATTTTAATAAAAATCATTCATTTTTCTTTTGCCAACATAAAAAAAAACAACAACAACAACAAACAACAAAAAAATCCCGCTAAGTCGAAAACCCACAAAGGGCGGCTTAGGCAATAGTAGGGCCCGCTAAGTCGAAAACCCGCAAAGGGCGGCTTAGGCAAGAATGGGTAAGAGCTCGCTAAGTTGAAAATCCGAAAGGACGGCTTAGGCAAAAATTAGAGCAAATAAATAAAGTAGATAATGCTTGGAAAGCAAATTAAAGGGTCCTTCATTCAAAAAAGAGTCATTCATCCCAAGAAGAGTCATTCATTCCCAAGGGAGTCATTTATTCAAAAAGAGTCATTCCTTTCATAAAGTACCAAAAACCAACAAAAAAGAGTCAGACCATAAGTCCAAAATGTCAAAAAAAAAAAGTCAACCCTAGAGTCTGCAGAGTCTGCAGCGTCTGCCTTCTCCTCGTTAAGAGGAACCACCTCATTTCCCTCCAGCTCCTGCAGCAATGCAAGCCTCCTTGGCTTTTCAAGTGGCCAAACTTCAGCTATAAACCGAGTTCTGTACTTAGGAGTAGTCTGAATAAGGGAAGGCTCTGTAAAAGACCTGATCATCTGATGGTTCCTAACCCAAGTTTGAAGAACAGTTCGAGTAACTCCGGAAATAATTTGGGGGCAACTTCAGAAAAATTCAAGTTCCTTCCCCAGTGGAGTTGGACTTCCTAGAGGATTATTTCTAAGTTCTTTACTAGAAATAATTACTGATGGCTTGAGCTTGAGGCCTTGTAAAGTTGAAAAGCCTCTGAAAAGACCCCACATAGCCAATTTGAACCTCATGCCTTACAAAGGGGGCATTTGAGTCACATCCAATGATTGAGCAAAATTCCTCAAAAAGAGGACACATCTCGTCCATCCGGGCACCAAACCTGAAGACATGAGCTTGTGGATTCCAAAATCTGATACAAGCGTGCAAGAAATCCCAATCCCCAGCTGCGCCTCTAAGAGTAGCATCAGGTCACAACCCAAGTAGCAACAGCGCACCATCCATATCTTCCCATATTGATCCTTTCAACCTTATGGAGACTCTTGGTCCAGTTGTTCATACAACGGTTGAAAAAAAAATGCCTTTTTGAAAAAATAGAAGAGGACATCATGCATACATATGTACTGTTTGTGCTTAACAAAAGTGCAGGTACAGAAAAATCAGAAATGTTGCAAGCGATCCAGAAGTGCCAAAAGGCGTATCTTTTACCCCTCGCTCAAAATTCGCTCTTCAGAAGCCACTGGGCCCCATAAATCATTTTTATGGACCCCAGTGGGGGGCAATTGTGAACACTCAAATTTTGAGGCTCGAAAAGCCAATTTTCTCAGACTACTGAAAACCGGGCCGGACCGGACGTCCCCGGTAAAATTCACCGGAAGTATATCGATATGGTACTTGAAATGTCCGGGACGACGTGAGGATCACGGATATGGTCCCGGAATAATTTTTGGAGGTCTCTAGCTCCCGAAAAATCAGTTTGAGCGAAAACCGGCCAAAACCGGCGGCTCAGCCGCCGTGACCCCGGCGGCCGAGCCGCCAAAACCTTCATCTTTTCCGGCGGCTCGGCCGCCGTACAGTCCGATTTTGCCTATAAATAGGTTTCAGATTTTCAGAAAAAGGGGTTGGACTTTTCCGGGTGGGCCTCATGCTGTCGAATTCTTTTCACGCTTAAAAACGATTAAGAACTTTTATTTGCATAAATCTAACCGTGTGCTGCAGGAAACAATCTGTAATCAAGAATCATAATCCCCGGTTCAAGAAAATTTGATCTGGAACTTCGAAGCGGGAAAATCCTAAGCAAGGTAATATTCTAATCCATCATTTGTCAATTTAAGCATATCATAAGCATTCTATCTTCTTCTCAATTTCTTCTCGGCCAAAGACCTAATCCTTTTAGGTCTAAGGCCTAATGGACTAATCAATCAGCCTCTTTGGCACAAAGACTTAAATTACATCTTTTTGGTACAAAGTACCTACATTTCACAATTAAAATCAATCTGTTGGCACGGAGCCTAAATTACACCATTTTGGTACGAAGTACCTAAAATTTCACAATTTAGCACTAAGTACTGAAATTCACATTTTTGGCATGGAGCCCAACCACACTTGGCCAAAGGCCCAAAATTTGCACTCTTTTGGTACAAAGTACCTAAAATTGGAGAATTTAGCACTAAGTGCTAAATCTCACATCTTTGGCATGAAGCCCGACAACACTTGGCCAAAGGCCTAAATTGCACTCTTTTGGTACAAAGTACCTAAAATTGCACCATTTAGCACTAAGTGCTAAATTTCACAACTCTGGCATGAAGCCCGACTCAATTAAAATCAACCTTTGGCATGGAGCCTAAATTCCACTCTTTTGGTACAAAGTACCTAAATCTCACATCTTTGGCATAAAGCCCGACAATGCACGAAGCATACACACACACATGCATGAAGCATAATTTTCATCGCCTTTAAATAGGCTTTTCCGAACTACATGGGCTTTGATCTCCTATTCAAACGGGAGTATGTAGGCATGTTTGGGATTCACCCCAAATAGCAAGTCCACAAACTACCAACAATCTTTTTGTCTTTAAATTTGTTCCATTTTTGCAAGTTAATCAAAAGCATGACATAGTCCCCGAATCCTCCTTGGGTTCGCAGACTAGAAGCCTTTACATTGGATGCATTATTGGAGTCAAACAAGGATTTTCTTAGTTTTTCCCTTCGAACAAAATAAACTGAGTGGTGACTCCCGACAACGAGTGAACTTTCGCCCAGATCCTTTTCGGGCGGAACCCGAGGTTCACACATATACATTGAAGGATAGGGCAAAGAGCTGGCTTATGATGTTGCCCGAAAATTCTTTGACAACTTGGGAGCAAGTTTATAACAATTTTATGGGCAAGGTTTACTCTCATCAAAAGACAGCTGAATTGAGAGGGAAGATAGCTACATTCTCTCAATTTGAAGGAGAACCATTTCATAAGGCTTGGGACAGATTTAAGATGTTATTGATCCAGTGTCCACATCATCACTACCCACTTCAACTTCTTAATCAGTTTTTCTATGATGGTCTAACCCAGCAATTTCAGAACACTGTTGATAACGCAGCTGGGGGAGCTATGGGAGAAAAGATAGCTGATGAAACTTATGAAATTTTTGAAATGTTGGGAGCTAATTCTCAATAGAAAAGTGTAAGAGGAAGAAGTAAAGGGGTGAATCAACTGGAAGCCAATAGTGAGATGGTCAATCAGATAGCTGAGTTGACAAGGCAAGTGCAGATGTTGAACATGAAGAACAATATTTCTTCATCTACTCAAGAAGTGTGTGGAATCTGTGGGACTTTCGGGCATGGAGCAAATATATGCCCCTCTGCATATGAGTCTTTTGGTAATGAAGCTGAGCAAGTCAATGCTATGGGGGGATTTCAACCAAGGGCCCGGAATGATCCTTATTCGAATACTTACAATCCTGGTTGGCGGAATCATCCTAATTTTTCCTGGGCAACAAATAATTCTCAATAGCCTTTCCATTTGCTCTAGAGACAACCGCAGGGTCAATCCTCAAATCAAGGGTAGTCTAAGATAGAGAGTTTGGAGGAAAGTTTACAAGCTTTCATCCAAGTCAGTGCTAAAAATCAAGAGATAACCAACAAGAGGTTGGATTCATTAGAAGCATCTTTTAAGAAAGTGAAGACTCAAGTGGGACAACTTGTAAAACAGATGCAGATTCAACAAAATGGGAAGTTCCCAAGTCAACCTGAGCAGGCACAATCAGTGACTATTCTTAGAAGTGGTAAGGTAATTAACAATAATGTTGAAAATAATTCTGTGAATACAGGTGACCAAGAGAACAAGAAGGAAGGAGAACCAGAGAACAAAGGTGCTGGAGAAAGATCAATGGAGAAGTCCCCTTCAGCAGATTTACACAAGGCAAGCAATCCATACCGGCCACCTATACCATTCCCCAGCAGGTTGAAGAATGATAAACAAGATAAGCAATTTTCTAACATCTTCAACATGCTGTCTAAGGTAAGTATTAACTTACCCTTACTGGAAGCAATAAAGAACATGTCGGCTTATGCCAAATTCTTCAAAGAGCTGATCACCAAGAAAAAGAGGTATGAGCCGAATGAAAAGGTGATAGTTTCAGAGGTAGCTAGTGCTGTTCTGCAGCATAAACTACCTCCCAAGCTAAAGGATCCCGGTAGCTTTATAATTCAACTTACTATGGGGAATGGAAAGGGGACTGATGACATGTGTGATCTAGGAGCCAGTGTAAATTTGATGCCTTATTCTGTGTATCAAGAATTAGAACTAGGGGAAGTTAAACCAACCAAAATGGTGTTGCAATTAGCTAATAGATCTCTTAGATTCCCGAAAGGGGTTATAGAAGATGTGTTAGTTAAGGTTGGAGGGTTGATAGTACCTGTGGATTTTATAGTTCTTGATATGGAAGGAAGTAACCCTACACCATCAGCACACACTATTTTGCTGGGTAGGCCTTTTATGGCTACTACCAACACTTCAATAGATGTTAAAAATGGTAAATTATCAATGATTGTCTTGGGACAAACTGTTGATTTTTCTATTTTTAACACTTCTCCCATTCGTACAACTGCTTTATATGAGGATTGTTCTTTAATTAATTGTGTTGACGCAGTTGTTTTAGATGTTTTCTTGCAGACAGGTTCCTCAGATAAATTGGAGGTGGCACTGACTTTAGATCATGGTTTGAATATTTTTTATTCAGAAATAGACAGCTGCCTTCAGACATTAAAGAGTGCTGAAATAGAGGAACTTAAGGAGGACCCAGTATTTGAACCTCCCTCCATCCAAAAGGAAGAGAAGAAGCCTTTACTAGAGTTAAATGAGCTGAGGAATGAGGCATATGAGAGCTCGAGGATTTACAAGGATCGCACTAAAGCACTTCATGACAGATTTATTGTGCGAAAGACATTGAGTCCAGGTATGAAAGTTTTACATTTTAACTCTCGACTCCGTCTGTTTCCAGGTAAACTAAAGTCTCGATGGAGTGGTCCTTTCGAGATAATTCAGGTATGTCCTTCTGGTGCCATTGAATTGCTTAACTCTCGAACCAATAAGACTTTTAAAGTAAATGGACAGAGAGTTAAACCATATAAAGAAGGATTTTAAGAAGTGAGGATCATTAACAGCACTTTGATCCATGATCCCTAAGTCTTGCAGTGATGTCCAGCTATATGACATTAAAGAAGTGCTAAATGGGAGGCAACCCATCGGTTTGCATTTCCTTTTCATAGATGTAATTTTAAATTTAGCAATTTTGATTTGATGATTGATTTAAATAAATGGAACGGGTGCTTTGATCGGTTTTTATTTTTCTAATGTGTTTTAGGGTTGATCGAAGAAGAGGTTTGCAAATTCTTTAACATTTGGTGATATATAAAAAAATAAAAAAATAAATAACATAAAAAAAGTTAAAAATTGGCAGAAGGAGACACGGCCAAGGAGCTTGGCCGTGCCCCTTGGCCGTGTCACATGGGACACGGCCAAGCTTCACCACCAAATCACCTTTCTTTCGTTTTTGCAAATTTTCTTTACAGTGAGTGACACACCTTGGGACACGGCCAAGTCACTGGTCGTGTCCCTCAAAACACACTAGACACGGCCGTGTCAACCCAGACTTGGCCGTGTCTCTTCACTTTTACACTTTAAAAACACGATTTTTGCACTGTTTGCTCATTCCAATCCCTAGATCTATTTTGTTTTCTCTCTCACTCTCGACTTCTCTCTCTCCCAAAACTCCATTGTTGTGTTTCAAAACCTCCATTAAATCTCAATTTTCTTAACCAAAACTACAATTAATCCATTAAATCTTCTTCTTCTCTCACAAAAGATCAATTTATTCGGTTTAAACTTCAAATTTTTTCAAATCTTTCAAGATGCCAAGAACGAAGATGGTTTCCCACCGCAAGAAGAAGAGACCTACAACTGAAGGTGCATCTTCATCTTCATCGGTTTCATCTTTGAAGAGAGCAAATCTTTTGGCTTGGGGTTTCTTCTCGACGAGGTATGTCAATGATGAGTCCCTTGATGCTCTTAATATTAGGGATAATTTTTATCGATATGTTCAAATCCTTAGGTGGGAGAACCTAGTCTCCTTGCGACCTTTGCAGTTTCAAGAGCTTACTTTGGAGTTCTTAATATCTCTTAATGTTGAAAGAGATGCGTAGAAAATTTGCTCTAGGTTGAGTTTTAAGTTGTTTGGAAAATCAATTGTGATTAGTATTGAACAATTAAATGGTATATTTGATTTCCATCAACATGGTGAAAGGTCGGTACCTAAGGAATTTAAACAACAATTTGCTTGGGGAGCTTTGGGCTCGGGGACTTATGTGGCCAAATCGGCCAAAGCAACTAAATTGAGCAATCCCGCTTTGAGGTACTTGCATCGTTTTATGTCATGCGGATTCTTTGCTAGGAAGGAAAGCCCGGGTGTGGTGGAACTGAGTGAATTATTTTTCTTAGATTGTGTGGTTAATGCAGTGCCTATTAGTTCCAGCTATTGGTTAGCCGATGTTTTTGATAGTGTGGCAAAGAAGAAGAAGGGGGCTATCTATATTGGAGGATTGGTTACCATATTAGCCATAGCCCTCTTTGATGATTTTGACCCGAGTACCTGTCGCATGACTAGAATTATGGGTAATGTTTCATTAGATTTGGCCACATTAGAGAAGATGCATATGGTGGTGCACAGGAGAGGGGCTTATATGATGGCTTCAGCTGAGCCAGAAGCACCGGGGGACAGTCAGAAGAGACCTTGAGTCCAAGAGGAGTCCGATTCGGATTCTCTTGATTTAGATGAAGATGCTCTGGCCTCGGGTAATCAAGAGATACTTAATAGGATTGAGGCTCTGGAAGGCAAGGCAGACTGTAACCATGCTGCGGTCTTGCAGCAGTTGGAACAGATTAATAGCAACCTTACAAAGATTTTGAGTCTTCATCCCTCGGCTGCATCATCTTCACATCCTCCTTCACCGTAGATTTTGAGTTCCTTGATTTATTGTGTTTAGTGTATTTTTGTTATTATTTTTCGTTTTTAATGTTAACATTTTATATTTTGGATATTTTATTTTTATATATTATATTTTGTTTGTTTTTGAATATTTGTGTTTGTGATGAAAAGTTAGGATTTTGCCTCACCAGGGTACGTTGGAAATCAGGTTGCACCTTAACTCTTTTTCTTTCTTATTCTTGTTTTCCATTGAGGACAATGTAAATTCTAAGTGTGGAGTAATCTTTAAGCTTTTTTTTTTTTAATTCTTGTTTTGTTTGTCTTTGTTTGTTATATTGTGTGTTGTGCATGGTATAATTGTTGAAAACTTATTGATTTTTTTTGTGATTCTAGCATTATAGTTGAGACTTTAGTATCAGCATAGAGATTAGCATTTGAATTCATTCAGGGTTAATTTTAACATTCTGCAATTCATGACATATAAATCTTTGAGAACCCACCTTTGTTAGTTTTGAGCCTCATGGATTGAATGTTATTGTCAATTGATTTTCTTTTCTTAAGTGTGCACCTTCATGATTTTGCATCTCTAGAGCTTGCTTTTGCATACTAATTGAACTCACATTATGATTTAATCTCAAGTTTTAAAATGATGAAGGCAAATTAGGTTAGCCCTTTAGCTTAAAAAGACCTCCCTTAATATTGAATTCCTTAGTGAGCCAAGTTGAGCCTTTGACTTTTTATTGTTTGATCAACACAATTTACAACTCAACATTTTCTTATTATCATCATACCTGCATTAAGGAATGGAGTTTTTATGATATGACAATAGTGTGGTTTAATTCAAAAGTGTGGGGTAAGCAAGTAAAAAAAATGGTATTGCTATTTGGGGTTGAAATGCATACTGTGCATATTGTATTTGGCTAAGAGTTGATTATTCTTTTCCTCTAAATTTTAAGCTAGATGTTCCATGTAAGTTTATATTTTGTATATATATATATTAAAAAAATGATGATAAAAATAAAAGAAAAAGAAAAAGAGAAAATAAATAAAATAAATAAAAAAAGGATATATATATATACAAAAATTCATATATTTTCTAGCATTAGAGGAATGTTGACTCTTGTATTTTTCTTCAAATATGCAAGTATGTGAAAGTATCAAGGGTTGGTGAATATGCCATTTGAGGGAGTTATGAGTTTCTTAGCAAGAGTATTGTCTAATTAAGATACTCCATTTCCTGATGCTCCAGCTTAAATGTCTTTTCTCACAACTTCACCTTAGCCCCATTACATCCAAATGAAAGATCTTCGGATTATTTCTTGAGAAAATCAGTGAGGGAGATTGGATAATTAAGCAATTTTATGGTAGTATGCAGTCATGAGTGGTTTGAGTGAATTAACCTTTGAATCGAGTGAAACACTTAGATGAGAGATGAGATTTGTATGTCTGGATTAATGGATGAGTTAAGAAAATCTTGATAGACGTAAATTGCAATTATTTATGGCTGAGTCTTAAAGGATTTCATCTTATATACTGGAATTATAGTTAAGGTTGTTTGAGTTTTTAATTTATTCCATGTGAATTTGCTTGAGGACAAGCAAAGTTTTAAGTGTGGGGTAGTTGTTTTATTAGTTTTTGTCATAGAATTGTGTCTTATTTATTATGATAATTATTGTTTTCTTTAGGTATTTTGTTAGTTTTAATATGTTTATTTAGTGTTTTCATTAATTTTGGTAGTTTTAGTTTATTTCAGTGTTTATGTAGTTTTTGTCCTAGTTTTTAGTGTGTGTTTATGTTTTGTTGGTTAATGTTCATTTAATTCTTGTTTAAAGTTTATTTCAAGTTTTGTTTTAGGTTAAAAAGCCAAGAAACCAAGAAGAAGGAAAAATTGGACAGTAGCTGACACATGCAGAGGACACGGCCAAGCTTGTGGCTATGTCCCATACCAAGCTAAAGAGGAAGACCAAGACACAGATGGTGACACAAGCAAGGGACACGGCCAAGCTTGTGGTCGTGTCCCTCCAAAAAAGCTCAAACACGGCCAAGTTGTGTTAGCTTGGCCGTGTCTCACTCAAGTCCAAAGCAAAAGAAAGATGAAAATCAAGCAGTAGAAGACACCTTCAGGGGACACGGCCAAGCTTATGGCGTGTCCCTCCAAAGACCTCAGACACAGCCAAGTTCCTTTGAGCCTGGCTGTGTCACTTATGGATTAATGAAGACGCGGATTTTTGGAGCGGAGGTTTCGTATAAATATTAAGATTAGGTTTTTTTTAGGTTGTTGAGAGTTTGAGTTTAGATTGAGCCGTCAAAGAACATTAGGGTTTTGATATCTTGTTTTCTTTGATATTTCGATTACACTTTGATTAAACTAGTCTAGATTAGATTTGTTCTTGCCATTGATACATTCTTCGAGCAAGTTCTGAACAAGAGATTCTTCAAGAGCTAAGAAGTTTGTAATTTGGTTTTGTTCTCGAACTTTATCTCTTTAATTTCATTGGAATTATATTCAAGAATATTATCATGTCTAATTTGATTTCTTTGAATTTTAATGAGATGAGTATGTTTGATAGCATTATGAACTAATTTGATCTAGTCTTGGGTTTATATGGATCTGCTATGATTGTATGAATTGGTTATTGCTCTTAACTGAATTATTTCTTTAGCCTTGATTGAATGGAATATTGTTAATATATAATTGATTGGCCACCAATTATGTGTTTTAAGGTATTAGATGAAGGATTGAGAGATGAAGTCTAATGCTGGAACAATTCAATTAGGGACTTAGGTGAATTAGAGATATAACCTAGGAAAAGATTATTTCAATTGTAACAAGATTAGTTGAAAGAGGTTTGAATGCGAGAGCTTATTTCCTTGACTCAATTAATTAAGTTGTTTGAGATTTAATCTTTGAAATTAAATTGGTTGAGAGGAATAATCGTTCATACATATAAGTAGTAGAGAAGTGCAAACCCTAGACCTTTCTATTAAGTGAATCAAATCATCAGCTCAATTTACTTTTATTGTTCTAGAATTCCAATCAATCTGTCTTCATTAGTTAGCAATTTAAATTTATTCATTACTTGTTATTTATAATCTGATAATCAATTAGCTACTTTAGCTTCCTTGTGAGACGACCTTGGGGCGATCACCTTTGCTACAGCTACCTCGTATACTTGTGAGTGGCGCTTTGTGGTAGAGTTAATTTGAGCGCAACACCTGCGAGCGAATTGGCCTGGCCAATTAAACATTCGGCGACCAATTTTTTTCATCGCCTATTTTTCGTCGCCGATTTTTATTTTTATTTTTTATTATTATTTTATTTTATTAACTTCACCATTTTTATTTTTATTAAAAATTATAAATATTAAATATTAAAATAAATATTATTTAATTAAAATACCATCAAAATTATTTTGGACTATATAAAATATATCGGACCAAACTGGGTCAAAAATTAAGGGTCTACACTATCCTTCCATTCTTTTTAACTTCTTAAGACACAAAGCATGCCTTGCCAACTCACACACTCCACCTTGTCTCCCAGTTATTTCATTATTTAAGTCTTCAACCCATAAATTAGGCAACCTTTTTCTTCTTTTAATATTTCTTTTTAAAAGATAGCACTTGTTGTCTCCCACTTTGTCCCCCATTTCTTGTAAAATAATTGAAAAAATTCTAACAAGACACAGCCAAGTCATGAGTGACTTGGCTGTGTCACTCATTTTCTTATGGACATGGCCAAGCCATGTGGCCATGTCCATGGCTGCCTCAATATCTCCTTCATTTTCCAAGTGGGACACGGCCAAGGCCTTGGCCGTGTCATGTGACAGGGCCAAGGCCTTGGCCGTGTCATGTGACATGGCCAAGGCCTTGGTCGTGTCATGTGACACAGCCAATGGCTTGGCTGTGTCTCTTGAGTTTGTTCTCCACTGCATTTCCTCCTTACTTCTTCTTTGCTTTGTTCAATTGGTGAGACAAGGCCAAGCCCTTGGCCTTGTCATGTGACATGGCTAGTGGCTTGGCCGTGTCTCTTGGGTGTCTCCACTTCTGCCTTTGCTTCTTCCTATTTTGTTCTTTGGCTTCATTTGGTGAGACACGGCCAATGGCTTGGCCATGTCTTGTGACATGGCCAGTGGCTTGGCCGTGTCTCTTGAGTGTGTCTGTCTCTGCCAAAATTTCCTACCTCTTTCCTTAGATGAGGGAAACGGCCAAGCCATGAAGTATCTTGGCCGTGTCTCATGTTTTTCCACCTTAATAATCCATCAAATTGAATTAAAGCTCCATTGTTTTATTCTTCAACCTGAATCAAATACTTCAAACAAACTTTAAACACAAATTAAAAGAAAAATCAATCAAAAGACAATAAAATCACACTAAAAATAAACACATAAATGATCAAAACAACTACCCACACTTAATTCTTTGCTTGTCCCCAAGCAAAGTCAAAATTAAAACAAACTAAACAAGATAAATTTAGTCAAGTTCAAGAGTTATAAGGATGTATCAAGACTCCCATTTTATTAAATCCACAATCATTATCAAATAAAGAACAATCAGTACTCAAGCAATTTAATGGCCAATTCATGCATACCAAAAATTGTCACTCCCTCACAAAACCTCTTAAGTGTTTAATCATGTAGTGTTTAAGCTCTCAACAATCAATGAAAGATTATCTCTATAGGCTTGCTTATCAATCAAATCTCCACCACCTAATTACAATTAAGCATCAATCATAAGGTCTTTCATTGGGTTGTAATGGGGCTAAGGTAAATGCATGACATTTAGGAAAAGTAAGCTTATTCATTAAGCTCAAGAGCACTTCAATAATGAAGTAACCGATCATATGTATAGCCCAACGATCCCAAAACACCTTCCTCTCACCTACCCCTTGACATTAATGAGCTTTTCATGGGAAGTCACTTATTAAATTTTGCAATGATCATTCCCAAACTTATTCCAACCCTACGAAAAAGAACAACAACTTCTATTATTTTGATTTTTCTCTTTTTTTATTTTTTTATAATTGCTTTTTTAAATAGGATTTTCAACTAAAGAAGATAATAATTTATAATTTTGAACCCACTAAATTTAACCCCACACTTTATTTAACACAACACTTAATCATAAATGCTCTTAAAATGCTCTTGACCTAATGCAAGAGTAATAGTTAAAACAACAAGGTTTAAGCTAATGGTGTTGTGAAAAAGAAAGAAAAGAAAAAATGAAATAAGCTCAAAATTGGCTAACTAAGATCGGATATAAGGTTGGTCTTTTTAAGTCAAAATGGGTTCACCTAATTGCCTTAATCATATTGATGCATAATTGAAACTTTTATGTAGTCTCAAAATGCATGTCAAAGCAAGTTCTAGCAATTCATCAATTAAAGATGTTTACACACAATAAAGAATAATAAGTTGATGGCTCAATTCCTCACTAGTTTAAAGGTGATGCAAAGAATAACCATCAAAATTGACAATGAGTACCAATTTTAATCAATTCTCAAATTCATGCTTCAAAAATTCAAAGGCCATCTACCAACAATCTTATAACAATTGAACTTTTCAAAATTCATTTATTCAAAGAAAAACATTAACTAAACATAAACAAAGATAAATTAAAAAATTCATTTATTCTAAGAAAAACATTAACTAAACTTAAACAAAGATAAATTAAAAGTAAAAATTGCACCCCACACTTAAAGATTCACATTATCCCCAATGTGAGTATGCATAAATTAAAAGAGTAGAGTTCCGATGAAACCTAATTTTCATCATTTCCATATTCGATATGAAATGCTCCTTCCATCCTTAATGAAATTTTCGCCCATGTTTGAAAAAATGAATAGCATGCAACTCCGAAAGGTACTCAGTGTATGGCAAAGACTAAATAGCATCCTTTGAAGAGCAAGAGTCCAAAGGAAACATGTGAAAGTTGCCTTAGGGTGATCCTCCAATGCTATAGGAACTTGGTAAAAACCTTTTTCAGTCTGCAACATGGTTATATTAATTTTTTTCTCTTCCTCACCACCGAGAGTGGAAGAGATGATCATTGGTTGCATACTGTTCTTGTAACACCCCTATATCCAATATACGTACACGACACACTTCTACTTCTGTAATATACGTATAACAGATATAAGAGTGCCACGGTTTATGTTAAACAACCCAGTCTTTTAAAATCCAAACCAATCTTTCTTAAATTATACAATATAGAAAAGTTAAGGCATTTAACTTGTAATATAAAACAAAATAGATAAAACATTCATTTAGTACGCAGTGGAAAATATAGAAATATTTATAATTATATATACATTAAGAATCAAAATTTTACAAAACATAAAGTTTATACATGTTTGGCAGTTTGTCTTTAATCTTTAAGCTCCACTATCAACACCTCAAAATCTAGACTCGACTCGGCCTAGAGGAACTCTCTGGTTCTTCCCTGTTACCTGCGCGATGAACCATAATCGCGCTAAGCCAACGGCTTAGTGTTGCAAACCACAATAATATTATACTTCAATGCAATGCCAATGTCACACAATCAAGTTTCATAAACAATTCATGAAGTAATACTCACAATTTCCACATCCATAAACATATTAAAGCAAAGACAAACATATATCTCATTATTCATTTGTTTCCCCATTTATGAATCATATATAAACAAAGACAAGCATGGGCCCAAAAAGAATATAATATGTTATTCAAAGTTCAGAGTTACTGCTTTGGTCCATAATCACAATCATCAAGCCCGTAGGCGTTATATATATCTCTATCCATGGATAGTGTAACAGACCCAGTCTCTTGGACCTCAACCCAGCTAAACTCGAGGAGATCCTCAACCCGGCAAGACTGTTACTATTTTTGAGTGTAACAGACCCAGTCTCTTGGACCTCAACCCGGATAAACCCGAGGAGATCCTCAACCAGGCAAGACTGTTACTGTTTTTGAGGCTTACGACCCAGTCTTTTCACCCCAAAAACATCATATTTCACATATTTCACATTTCTCAACTGGAATCGGCTTACGACCCGGTCTTTTCACCTATCCAGTGATTCATAGGCATGCCGCCAAACCCAGAACTCTGAAAATTGAATAACTTATTAGGCACACAATCATTTCATTTATATCTTTAAAAAAAATCTCTTTCTCAATTCATTTCCATAATCAAATAGGCAACCATGCCTCAATCATCTCATTTGCATCATTATCAATATAGCCAACAACCATGGCTCCACATCTCATCATATCTCAAATCACATCATATCATATTTCATATTTCATTGCAACATCACATCTTTAGAATTTTCAACATACATTCCACAAAGTTCATATTATGCAAAACATGACATTATTGATATGCATCAACAATGCAATAGATTATTTAACACATTTACAACCAAATGTGTTAAGTTCCATAATCATATACATGTATGCAATAATGGAGGGTTTGTACTTACCTCAAGGACAACTCACACCAAACTCCTCTTCCAAGAATCTTTCAACACTTGGTTTAGGGCAACTCAACTCTCTTCAAAATCTAAACCAAAGGAATAATACACATAAGATAATAAGACTAAGAACCAACTAGGGCAAACTCTACACATGACACGCTCAACAACACGGGCGTGTCCCTGACCGTGCCCTAAATCCACAACACAGAAGCTTTGACACGCTCAGAACCACGGGCGTGTCATTGGATGTGTAATACATTCTGTCTCACAGAAACATTGACACGTCCAACAACACGGGCATGCTCATGGCCATGTCAATTCTTCGACAACACAGTAGCTATGACACACTCAGTGACATGGGCGTGTCACTGCTCGTGTCACCCATCCAAGAACACAGAACCATTGACACGCCTAAAGACCTAGTCGTGCTCATGGGCGTGTCAGGCCAAAAATACAGATTCCGGCAACATCAACACTACATCCAACAAACCACTTTCTTCCACCATTTTCCACTTCAACCAAACTTAATTAAACACACCCAAAAACCATAACAAACTTGCAAAAACACCAAAACAACTCAAAACATACATCAAACACAAATCATAATCATCACCACAAACCCCAAAACACAACCACAACACTTTCACTTCCAACAAACTTACTCTTTCCTTCAATTCAACCCCAAAATCCAAAATCAATTGAACCAAACACTCTTAAACACACCACAATCAAACAAACACATATCAACCACAATCTCAACTCACAACTCAAAGAAATCAAAGAATCAAGTGGAAAACTTACCAAAGATGAAGAAACTCTTAAATCTCCAACTTGATCACTTGAAAACTTCCTTCAATCTTGAGTATGAAAGATCAAATCTCTCTCTTGCTCTCTTGCTATGGAGGACCGGCCAAACAAAGAAAAGAAAAGAAGAGAAGAGAAAGGTGAACCACAAAGAAGAAAGAAAGAAAGAAGAAAGCAAGGAAGACAAAGTCAAACTCTCAACCACTATCTCCCCAAAACCCTCTCCTCCAAGCATTTTAATATTAAAATATTCTAAATATCTCCATCCACTTCCACTCACTCAAATTCCACTTAATTAATTTAATTAATTTAAAATCATTAACTAATCATCTTTTGACTTCACATTTGACTTGTATATGTTGTATATATCACTATATATACAACATATACACTCTCTCTTCACTTCCTTTCTCTTTCCAATAAAACACATAGACACTTAATCCAATTACAACAATTATTATACCAAACTTCTAGGGCATACTTTGGGATATTACAGTTCTCCCCAACCAAAGCATATTTAAAAAGTTTTGGGGTCTTTGTAAGTTCAACCAAATTTAGGTGAATCTCATTCTAATCCACTTTAGCAATATGAAGTCCCCTCTCAACAATCTCATCATTTAAGATTAACTTGCACTCCTCAATTTCTAAATTAGAAATTTCAGGCTCTACTTCAAAGTTCATGGCCATCTCAAGCTTATCTACACTATCTTCACTATCTTCTTTAGAGGGCATGTTGTAGATTTCAGAAAGTGGCATACCTTGCTTCTCATCCTTCAATCTACTTAGGAATGGAATTGGTGGCATATATGGATTTGGAGGCTCATGAAATTTTGATGAAGTTGATGCTTCCAAATTCTCCTCCTCCTTTGATTGACTTGGTTCCCCTATGTTGGGTTGTATCTCCTCGCCATTTTTTTCCTGATTAGTACCTGCATCAAAGGATCACAAAATTTATTATATATCACTTGTTCACTCCTCAAAATTGTGATTGCATTGACCTGCTCTAATTGGCTAGGAAATTCCACTTTTTGGTGTGCTTGGAGTTGATTTGCTAGTTGCCCAACTTGAGTTTTCACCTTCTTCAATGATACCTCTGTAGACCCTTAATTTTCGACCCAATCCGGTCTAATATATTTTAATAAGTCCAAAATAATTTTTGTGTTGTTCAATATATTTTAATTAGTCCAAAATAATTTTTATGTTATCTTAATTAAATAATATTTTTTTAATATTTAATTTTATTAACAAAAAATAAAAAATAATAATAATAAACAAATAAATAAAAATAAAAATCGGCGACGAAAAATTTTATCGCCGAAAAGGGGGGCGGCAAAATGGCTCGCAGGCAATTTCGCCCGCCCCAGCTCGCAGGCTCCTGCGGCAACTTTTTCGCCAGCGTAATTTTTTCGCAGCAGTTTTTTTTCGCCAGCAAAAGTTTTCAGCAGCAGTTTTTTTTTTTGCCGGCAAAATTTTTCCTCAGCAGCAGTTTTTTTTTCGCCGGTAAAATTTTTCCTACGCAAATTTTTTCGAAACCAAATTCAATTCATTTCGGCTTCCTTTTCTTAATTAATGTTAGATTCCGTGAGCAACTAAGATTAATCATAAAAATCTTTTATAAATATGGACTAAAAACAACACAGAGGGGGATCGAAATTTGGGAACAAAAACTAGGAGCAATCGGACGTGGATCAAATAATGGAACTTGAGATTTGAGAGGAAGAAGCAAGTAAGCAATCAAGCCATCAAAGGCAGCAATCCTACCTTTTTCCTTGTTCATCCAAGAAGTAATTTTTGGTGGAACCAACAAACGAAGGTATGAATGTCTAATTTCTTCACAGTAGCTTGAATCATCCAATTGTCTCTTTTGATTCAAAAAAACCCTATAACCTTAATTTACCTTTTCTAAAGCTTAAAAACCTTAATTCATTTTTTTGTTTTCCAAAAGTCTTAAAATTGTTTTTTTTTTATTCTTAAAAATCTTAAAACCCTAATCTGCCTTCCAATTTTCCAAAACCCTAAATTGAAACGTTTTCTTTCCACAAACCCTAAAAAATATCTTTTCTATTTCTATAAACCTTAAATCATTTTTTTTATTTTCATAAAGCTTCATAAAACTATAAATTGTTTTTCCAAATTCTAAAATCAAATACATTCTCCGAAACAATAAAAACCCTAATTCAACTTCAAAACTAAAATAGTAAACCCTAAACTAGCTAACATTAAACCCTAGTTTTCTTAAACCCTAATTTCCTTAAAACCATTAAACCCTAATTTTTCTAAACCCTAATCCTTTAAACCTTAAAATCTTATAAACCTAAATTCAAACACAGTAAGTCTAAAAATAATAATCCAGTAACCGTAAATCATAAACCTAATGTTTTAAAGTATTCAAACCATAATTTCATAATTTTACTCCTTAAACACTAATTTGGTTAATCAAAGAACCTTATCAATCCCTTAAATTATAAGACCTTAATCCATTTCAATTCCCTTAAAACTTACAATAGATTAAACCAATAAATTCCAAAACTCTAAACATTAAATAAAGAATCTTAAATAGAAGCAGTAGCCTTAATTTGTATCTTTACTTGCTTTATTTATTTTGTATAGTTCATTACATGCTTTGATTTATTTTATATGCTTTGATTTATTTAAGTTTAATGCTTGGTTTATTTAAATTATCATGGATGAATGTTTATATTTTGATTGATGTTTAATGTCTTTGGTGAATGATTTATTTATGATGAATGGTTATTTACTTTATCAATTTATTTTGATTTCCAAATGTTGTAAGAGGTATGTTTTCACTTGGTGGGTACCTCATTAGTTAAATATCATGTAATTTAAATTGCTTTTCTATTTTAGAACCAATGTAAAGGACATATTTCTACCTTTCGGTGGGTGTCCTATTTAGGCATGGATTATATAAGGGCATGTTTCCATCTTCGGATGGGTGTCCATTTATTTGTTTTGCTTGGACATTGTTTTGATTTTTAATATATCGATGCTTTATTTTAATTATTATGTGTAATATAGATAATATTTTTATATTTAAGAATTTTATAATATTAAGACCTGTAAAGGAGGCCAGTTCCAATGAACTGGGCGTTGTGGGGGTGCTGGGTCATTTCTCACCTTCCCCATACGTACCCAACTTTCCGAACTCATTAAGGGTTGGGGATTCCTTAGGAATTGAGTCATCCACCCCTTTCTTTTTTTCCGACCCGTCCGTGTTCTCTAAGGCCCCGAGCCTAATCAGTGCCGAAGTCGCAAGAACCATTCCACCGAGAGTGAGGGCGAAAATCCCCGCTCACAACCTCCAAAGAATCAAACCTCTTATTGCTCCCTTCCTAATTTTGTGTGCTAATTTGAATGAAGGCATTCAAATTATCTTCCAATGTGGGTTCCTTAAGTTGATCTTGATTTTGTGTGCTAATTTGAATAAAGGCATTTAAATTATCTTCCAATGTGGGTTTCTTAAGATGTTCTTAATTTGAACATTGTTCTTGAAAGTAAGAACTTCTTTGGTAAGGTTGAAAAAATTGTTGAGGTGGAATATGCTGTTGGTTTTCCTAAGAAAATTTGGGTAGCTTCTCCAACTTGAATTATAAAGATTGGAATATGATTCATTTCTACCCCTTGGCTAGAAACTTTCAAAGGCATATTCTTCCTCTTGCCTTTCTTGGTATTGTTCAAAATTAAATGAACACATGTTTGCACTATGTTCTGCAATGCCACATACTGGACATACTTCACGAGTAGGCATAGGTGTTCTTCCTCTTGCATTTAGCATCTTAAGTTGACTTATAAATTCTGCTAATTGCCTTGCCATTTCAGAATTAGCATTTACATCATAAACTCCCTCGTGCATTGAAAACTGCATGTTTACAATAAACACTTATTAATTCAAAAAGAAACACTCAAAACAATTAAATAATTTAAATAAACAAAAAATCAAACTACTAACAACAATTGCCTTCCCCGGCAACGACACCAAAAACTTGTTGCGCTCGACTAATTACTACTACAAGCGACACTGGCAAGTATACGAGGTAATTGTAGCAACGGTGATTGCCCCAAGGTCGTCTCATAAGAAAGGAATTGTTTTGCAATTGTTTGATTAGCAAGAAATTTAAAAACAAGAGTGTAATATTTGCAGTAGTGGTGAAAAGCAATTAAAATTAAGAGTAATGTGTGTAATGGTTGTTCAAGATTAATACAAATCTAGGAATGGTGCCTAGGGTTGTAGATCAATTTAATCAAAGCTTAATTCTTAAATTAACCATTAACATGACCTTGTATTTTAATTTGTTCCTTGAGTTTAATTAGTAATTACCAATTCATTAGTTTTCACATTCATGAATTAACAACAACCAATTGTTTTGAAATTACAAATTAACAAATCCTAGAACTTATATTTCTAATTCATTCTTAGGGTAGTTGATTGCATAATTCCAATATCAAATTTCACCTCTCAGTCCTTCATTCAATATCTAGAGATCAATAGGTAGCTAATCTATCAACCTAACATTCAATCCAATGCAATCAACCAATAATAAGGTATATTAATGGAAATATCAAATCAAGTCATTCAATCAAATCTACTACAAACCCTAGGCATAAGTAATTTAGCTTAGCATCATCAATTTAAAATAAATATTCATCTCAATATAAATCAAATTGAAATTGTGCATTGAAATATTAATGTTCTTAACAAACAATAACAATCTAGAAATGAATTAAAAGAGAGAATATAAAAGCCTCTTTGAAGATGCTAAGAGTTAAGCTGCTAGTCTTCCTCCTAGCTCCACCATGAATATGATAAAGAACTAACAAGCCTTCTTCAATCAATGGCTCTCCTCTTGAAAGATGGAATGGTCACTCTCTCAAGCCCCCAACTCCTCAATCAAGCTTTCTTCAAACCTTAACCTTCACAAGAGCTTGCTCACCCAATTTTATCCCAAAAAATATTAAGAATCTTGTTTATGGAAATGAAGATGAAGGTGATGTTCATGGTCTCTCTCAGGACCAAGAACAAGATGATGAACCAAGAGAGAACTCCTTCTCCTTGATCCAAAACGTGTATATGTATATCTACCCTTCCATTCTTTTTAATTTCTTAAGACACAAAGCATGTCTTGCCAACTCACACACTTCACCTTGTCTCCTACTTATTTCATTATTTAAGTCTTCATCCCATAAATTAGGCATGTAACACCCCTTAACCCGACTATTTCCAGCCGAGACAAGTGTGCTATAGTATATGCAACATGGTATACAGAACATGTACTAAATAAAATTTTTTTTCCTTTTTATTACAAATAATAATAATTTACACATTTCTTTAATTGTTATAATTAAATTTTGAAAGTCCTTAACAGTACATGCCAAGGTAAACTTTGCTTTGCTCCTCACTTCGTCTCCTGTTGCGCACTCTGGTGCTCCTTTGTAGCTTCCCATTTGTCAGCTTGGACTCCATAACCTACGAGTTTAGAAAACTAAACTCGCTAAGCATATAGCTTAATGGGTACTTTAACCGTTAAGTAGAAATTAGATGCAAACCACACAATGTTACAGATATGGCACCAGTGATTAAGTCTCTAACTATTTTTATCCTAAATCAGCTCAATAGAACTAATTTGTAGTTCAAAGTTTTCATTCCGGGCCTTTGGGCCAGACTGCACTTTTTAGGCCACACCGGGTTTTACAATACTGCAAAAATCCCTCGTTGGGCTTTAAAATCTAAATAAAACACAATTGGGATGTGATTTTCAAAAAACGAAAAATGTTATCTTGTTCTTAATTGGTCAAGCTTTCAAGAGCATATTTTTGATAATTTATTTCATTCCAAACGAATATTTCATCTCAATTATACCTCATTTATTTCTTACCAAATGAACAGTGAATTCTAGCATTTAGTTTCTTATGTACCTTGTTATCTTATTTCCCCAATAACTTTTGTTCTACTAATCCAAATGTAAACATTCTTGTTTTCACTCGAACTAGACTCATATGAGTCCTTATGGTTAAATTTCTAGATTTAAATTTTTTACACATAATTCTTGATGACTCCTTGAACTCTTCCCTGGCCAATTGGTTACTCAAGTCTGCGCAATGCTTACTATTTCATTTATAACTTTACCTACGAAACTCAGATTGAGATGATTCTTATCTTAAATTAAACTAGACGCATAAGGATATATTCAGTAAACATTTCAGCTTAAAACAGGCAACACGTGATTTTTGGCACAATTTCTAATTCAGCCCTGCAGTCTGCTAGGGTCTGCCTGCGCATGGTTCGCTCATTCGTGTGTAACTTCTACATTTTAAGTCCAATCGAGATGAATCCAACTCCTATGATTCACCAACATACAAGGGTTCATTTATATCTTCTATAACAACATCTAATTCCTGAGGTAAATGGACCAAAACCTGGACTCAAGGCACAAATCTCAGTCTGTCCGGTTTCACAATTCCAGTGTGCATGAGTTATACTCTTTTGATCATATCTTTTTATCTACAAGTGGGATTTAGGAAATTACAAATTATATGGTTTCCTAACACATAAGGGTACATTTAAGTCTTCTTTCACAGCTTCTAAATGTGTCATTAAGGTCACCTGGACTCAAGGCACAAATATCAGTCTGTCCGGTTTCACAATTCCAGTGTGCATGAGTTATACTCTTTTGATCATATATTTTTATCTACAAGTGGGATTTAGGAAATTCCAAATTCTATGTTTTCATAACACATAAGGGTAAATTTAATTCTTCTTTCACAGCTTCTAAATGTGTCATTAAGGTCACCTGAACGTAGTCCCAAGTCACAGGTTACTGACTGAGGAATCTCAGTTTTTCAGTTTGTACGCCTGGTATCATTTTGATCATAACTTTCATTCCACACATGTAAATGAGTTGGTTCCAAAGCCTATGGTTTACTGACTTAATGGAGAACAATTAATTATTTTTGACAAGTTCTAGTTCTATCATTTTGCTAGTCTACATTTCGGTTGAAGTTCCAGAAAAATGCAGGACACATGGCTGGCTGCAACAAAACAACACAACATAGCACTCCCATATTTACCTCCCTTATAATCTCAACCCCAAAATCAATCAATACACAACAAACACTTCTATATCATCATCAATCTCAACCACATAACCACCACAACTCAAGCACATGAACAATTATAGCAATTACACATCCAAATGCAAAGGCAATAGAGATCACTAATTCAAGAAGGTTAAAGTACCAAACATTTTTCCCCTTTGCTTTCCTTAGCTCATCTTTGATCTTTTTCTTCTTTTTCCTTTAGCTTTTCTTGATTTCCTACAAGAATTCCAGAATACACACTTTAAATATACATCCTATGGTTTGAAAACATAAGCTACCAATTCATTTCTTGCCAATTTTTCCTCAATCTAATCTCCTCTAACCTTAAAACCATTATTTCTTTCATCAAATCCTTCAAATAATTATTTCTTAAATTTTCTCCAAATCTAGCTACATGAACCCTAATTTCAATCTCTTAAATTAACCATTAATCTATGAAATTAAAACTAGAGATAGGTTTCTCTTACCTTATAATCTTGTTTGTCACCAAAATCTTCAACCAAAAGCCTTAAACTTTGGAAAAATCACCTCCTTCTTCCTTCTCTTATGGTTTGGACGAGTTCACCATGTAAGAGAGGGCTTTTATTTTCTTTCCTTAGCTTATTTTGATCCAAATGGCAGCCATAAGTGGTGAAAATATGTTGGTATAGATGTTGGCTTCCAATTGGTACACCTTATAGCAAAAATAGCCACTTTTAATTGGTCCACTTGCCTTCTTCTTTTATCTATTTATTTGGCAAGCCATTAGGCTTCCTTTTATTCATATTTTGACCCCCCTCAACTTTCTTGTGCTTTAATTTTATAGTCTAGGGTGTGAAAATATCAAAATACCCTCCAGCGATTAATTGATTGTAACTTTTAAACCGTGCGTTTTCGGAAAAAATTGAAACCCACGGTTATGACCCGATTAATCTCGAGAATATTCTTTCGGGGTGGGATATGGGCACTATTAAGAACTTCCGACACTTAATTTTTAAGTTTACATAGTTGCCCCTAACTTTTGAGAAATTTTTACTTAGGTCCTTTTGATATCCCTTCCTGACCTTGCTGTCTTTCTTTATTAATATCTTTTTACTCACAACTCCAAATTAAGTAATTCTTATGCCCAATGAAACTAGACATCCGGGGCTACATTGTTTCAAAATTTCAGGTTGATCCGAGCTATATCAGATTTTTGACGGTCCTTCGAATTCAAGCCTACTATGTTGTCCTGAGGCAGCTTGCACATTGTCTACTAAATCCATCATATCTTATTCTGTACAACTCCAAAATTGAGTAATTTCAAGTTATAAATCTAGTAAGACACAAATAAACAATTAAGTCTTCTTTGAGACTCTCTAATTCTATCATTAACTTGGATGAAATTCGAGCTCAAGTTATAGGTCATGTTCTAAACTCCTTTGTTCTAAGCCTAAATCATATCCTCTATGTCTGTTTCTTACCAATCTGGGATTCGGGATGTTACAATTCTATCCTCCTTAATTTAAGCTTTGCCCCGAAGCTTACTCATTCTATATACTTGACCTTATTCACTTGATTGCTCTCTGTCATCTCTCTATATTGTTTACGCATTGCCTTATTTTGACACTTATTCATTTACTGGGATTAACTATTTTAAGATTCAACATGTTTTACCTTTTGTATTCTATTTTCTTCCCATCTCTGCTCACTTGCTGTTTATTATTCTACAAGATTGTCCAATAGACTATTATGTGGTTCAACATGCTTTGACTTTTGTCACGATTTCTCATTCGAAGCATTATTATTATTCACTTATGTTTTCTTTAACTTTGATTTAAATTTATTCTTTTCCATTCTTTCTTGTACAATTTTCATTCTCCGCTATATTCATTTCTAAGCTTCCTTCTCTTTGCATTGTGGTTATTCTTTATTTACTTCTTACTGAATTTGTATGTCCTATGTATATTCGTGCAGTGTGGTGGCATTCCTTAAGTATCGACTCATCTGACTTTCCTTGTGTTGTCATATATACATCTCGAATAATAGCTCATGGGTGATCAGTCCATGATACCATTATTCTCGAAGTACTATTTATTTCATTATGTGTCTCGCTTTATGTTGGTTACGGCCGATCCCAACATAAGGTGAGAACATCTTTCCTTTTTTATTACATTTCAAACTCTTTCTTTCCTTTCTTTTTCGAATATGTTTCAATTCACTTTCTGTTTATTTTCATATATACTTTTTTTTGTTTCATCTGTATATTATCACATATTTTTCTTACTTAGCTCCTCAAGGTAATAACAGTAGAATCAAAGTGGGATGAGGCAATACCATATGGAACCAGCATGGCACGGGTGGCCCTCACCACCGTTTCATTTCCATGGCACAGGTGGCCCTCACCACCATTTTCATATCACAAGAGTGGCCCTCACCACTTTTTTTCATCAAACCAATGGCCCTCACCGCCCTCACCACTGAGTATATATATCGGTGCAAGATAAATATCAAACCAGTGGCCCTCACCACTGGCCCCAATGGCCCTCACCATTGAGTATAAATGTTAATGCCATATAAATACACTCATCCCAACTCTGATTCAATCTGAATTACCAAGGTAAGCATATCTTTCTAATATTTTATTCTCTTTCCTTCATTCTTTCCTGCTTTCTATATGCACGGATTGCCATATGTTTCATATGTATTCACATCTGCATGGATGTCACCATATCATATCTCGAGCCATTTCTTGGCTCATTCACAATGCTCAGTGGCACATATGGGCTCATTGGCATTTTTATTCACTCATACTGTCATATTATTTATTTCCCCAGTGCTATACTTTATGAGCCTTATATTTTTCAAGTATCAGGCTTTCCACTGTTTCATCTCTTTATTCTCTTTCTGTATATGTATTATTTAGCACGTCTTTATATATGTATGGTATGTCTTTCTGTTTGTACAGTATATGTTACATTTTATGTGAAGACATTTAAATATTGTATGTATAGTACTCAGTATGTCTCACATAAGTATAGGTATTATATGCACCGTGTTCGGTATGTCTCACATGGATATGCTTTGTATAATTTATGATATATCACATGTACATTAATTTGCAGGTCCAATCATTCATAGCTTTATTTTCAATTCAGCAACCATAACATTCCCATAATAAGTCAATCACATAATATTGGCATAGTAATCAAACTCATTTAACATGATTGAATCACATTCATATCAATGCACACATAAGCACAAAAAAAATTCTCAAGTTGTCAGAACACATTACCAAACATTTCCAACACAAGTTTAAATAGTTCATTATATAAGGAACACATGATTTCAACCGGGTAAAGCATTAATCCTGGAGAATCTAACTAGTTTTGCTTCTTTTTCTTAGTTCTCAATTTTATTTTCTATGATTTTTTTTCTTGCCGTACTATTATTCTTCACTCTTTCAATTTTAGACTCTTGTATTATGGTTGGTATTCTATTCGTTATTATTCTTTCAGTGCTTTTACTACTTACCTCTCATAATTGCCTTAACCTTTATTGCATATATTTCGGTCTTTAACATACTTGTTTTTGCCCTTATGTGTATTTATCTTACTCATATAAATTTTTGGTTTCTATTCTTAACTTACTGTTCATTCTTTTTAACCTTCTGAATGTCTGCCACTATCTAATTTCTTTCTATCATACTATGTATCTGTATATATATGCACCTTTCGGTCTACTTTCTATCATTTCTTACTGACCGTCTATTCCAATTGTCATATATTTCTCAATTTCTAACTAGTACAGGGCTTACTGTTTCGTGTTAATCATATTCACTCATTGCATTAACCTCTTTCTACCTGATATCTTTCTATCTCACTCCGTTTACCTTTCCTCCATATCCTAATTGGCACGTACTTTCCTATGGTTAACCGCCAAGGAACAGCTAAACCAATGCTCTGATGCCAAAAATTGTAACACCCCTTAACCCGACTATTTCCAACCGAGCCAAGTGTGCTACAGTATATGCAACATGGTATACAAAACATGTACTAAATAAATTTTTTTTTCCTTTTTATTACAAATAATAATAATTTACACATTTCTTTAATTGTTATAATTACATTTTGAAAGTCCTTAACAGTACATGCCAAGCTAAACTTTACTTTGCTCCTCACTTCGCCTCCTGTTGCGCACTCTGGTGCTCCTTTGTAGCTTCCCATTTGTCAGCTTGGACTCCATAACCTACGAGTTTAGAAAACTAAACTCGCTAAGCATATAGCTTAGTGGGTACTTTAACCGTTAAATTTTTTACACATAATTCTTAATGACTCCTTGAACTCTTCCCTGGCCAATTGGTTACTCAAGTCTGCGCAATGCGTACTATTTCATTTATAACTTTACCTACGCAACTCTGATTGAGACAATTCTTATCTTAAATTAAACTAGACGCATAAGGCTATATTCATTAAAAATTTCAGCTTAAAACTGGCAACACGTGATTTTTGGCACAATTTCTAATTCAGCCCTGCAGTCTATTAGGGTCTGCCTGCGCATGGTTCGCTCATTCGTGTGTAACTTCTACATTTTAAGTCCAATCGAGATGAATCCAACTCCAATGATTCACCAACATACAAGGGTTCATTTATATATTCTATCACAACATCTAATTCCTGAGGTAAATGGACCAAAACCTGGACTCAAGGCACAAATCTCAGTCTGTCCGGTTTCACAATTCCAGTGTGCATGAGTTATACTCTTTTGATCATATCTTTTTATCTACAAGTGGGATTTAGGAAATTACAAATTATATGGTTTCCTAACACATAAGGGTACATTTAATTCTTCTTTCACAGCTTCTAAATGTGTCATTAAGGTCACCTGGACTCAAGGCAAAAATCTCAGTCTGTCCGGTTTCACAATTCCAGTGTGCATGAGTTATACTCTTTTGATCATATCTTTTTATCTACAAGTGGGATTTAGGAAATTCCAAATTTTATGGTTTCCTAACACATAAGGATACATTTAAGTCTTCTTTCACAGCTTCTAAATGTGTCATTAAGGTCACCTGAACGTAGTCCCAAGTCACAAGTTACTGACTGAGGAATCTCAGTTTTTCAGTTTGTACGCCTGGTATCATTTTGATCATAACTTTCATTCCACACATGAAAATGAATTGGTTCCAATGCCTATGGTTTACTGACTTAATGGATAAAAATTAAGTCTTCTTTGTCAAGTTCTAGTTCTATCATTTTGCTAGTCTAAATAACAAAACAACACAACATAGCACTCCCATATTTACCTCCCTTATAACCTCAACCACAAAATCAATCAATACACAACAAACACTTCTATATCATCATCAATCTCAACCACATAACCACCACAACTCAAGCACATGAACAATTATAGCAATTACACATCCAAATGCAAAGGCAATAGAGATCACTAATTCAAGAAGGTTAAAGTACCAAACATTTTTCCCCTTTGCTTTCCTTAGCTCATCTTTGATCTTTTTCTTCTTTTTCCTTTAGCTTTTCTTGATTTCCTACAAGAATTCTAGCATACACACTTTAAACATACATCCTATGGTTTGAAAACATAAGCTACCAATTCATTTCTTGCCAATTTTTCCTCAATCTAATCTCCTCTAACCTTAAAACCATTATTTCTTTCATCAAATCCTTCAAATAATTATTTCTTGAATTTTCTCCAAATCTAGCTACATGAACCCTAATTTCAATCTCTTAAATTATCCATTAATCCATGAAATTAAAACTAGAGATAGGTTTCTCTTACCTTATAATCTTGTTTGTCACCAAAATCTTCAACCAAAAGCCTTAAACTTTGGAAAAATCACCTCCTTCTTCCTTCTCTTATGGTTTGGACGAGTTCACCATGCAAGAGAGGGCTTTTATTTTTTTTTCCTTAGCTTATTTTGATCCAAATGGCAGCCATAAGTGGTGAAAATATGTTGGTATAAATGTTGGCTTCCAATTGGTACACCTTATAGCAAAAATGGCCACTTTTAATTGGTCCACTTGCCTTCTTCTTTTATCTATTTATTTGGCAAGCCATTAGGCTTCCTTTTATTCATATTTTTACCCCCCCTCAACTTTCTTGTGCTGTAATTTTATAGTCTAGGGTGTGAAAATATCAAAATACCCTCCAGCGATTAATCGATTGTAACTTTTAAACCGTGCATTTTCGGGAAAAATTGAAACCCTCGGTTATGACCCGATTAATCTCTAGAATATTCTTCTGGGGTCAGATATGGGCACTATTAAGAACTTCCGACACTTAATTTTTAAGTTTATATAGTTGCCCCTAACTTTTGAGAAATTTTCACTTAGGTCCTTTTGATATCCCTTCCTGACCTTGATGTCTTTCTTTATTAATATTTTTTACTCACAACTCCAAATTAAATAATTCTTATTCCCACTGATTTTTGACATCCGAGGCTACATTTTGTCAAAATTTCAGGTCGATCCGAGCTATATCTGATTTTTGACAGTCCTTCGAAGTCAAGCCTACTATGTTGTCCTGAGGCAGCTTGCACATTGTCTACTAAATCCATCATATCTTATTCTGTACAACTCCAAATTGAGTAATTTCAATTTATACATCTAGATAAGACATAAATAAACAATTAAGTCTTCTTTGAGACTCTCTAATTATATCATTAACTTGGATGAAATTCGAGCTCAAGTTATAGATCATGTTCTAAACTTCTTTTTTCTAAGCCTAAATCATATCCTCTATGTCTGTTTCTTACCAATCTGGGATTCGGGATGTTACAAGGCAACCTTTTTCTTCTTTTAATATTTCTTTTTAAGAGACAGCACTTGTTGTCTCCTACTTTGTCCTCCATTTCTTGTAAAATAATTGAAAGAATTCTCACAAGACATGGCCAAGTCATGAGTGACTTGACCGTGTCACTCATTTTCTGATGGACACGGCAAAGCCATGTAGCCGTGTCCATGGCTGCCTCAATAACTCCTTCATTTTCCAAGTGGGACATGGCTAAGGCGTTGGCCGTGTCATGTGACACGGCTAATGGTTTGACCGTGTCTCTTGAGCGTGTTCTCCTGTAATATCCCGGAAAAGACCCTAAGAGTTTTGGAGTTATTGTTGTTGAATTTGGATCTAATGTATATGTATATAAGGGAAATATAAAGATAATATATATAAGACATATACATGGGATATAAAATGGTGTAGGATAAGTGAATTGTATATATATATATATATATTTGTGTAATGAATTAATAATAATAATAATAAGGACAAAAAGAAAAGAGAGGAAGAAAGTCAAAGAAAGAATTTGTGGTAGAGATTTAAAGTGTTATTATTATTATTATTCTTATTCTTATTCTTATTATTATTATTGTTATTATTATTATTATTATTATTATTATTATTATTATTATTATTATTATTATTATTATTATTTTATATATATATGATAAGGACGAAGGAAAGAAGTAGAAACTTCTTTCCTCTTCTGCTCCTTCTTCTTCGTCTTCTTCTTGCTGTTTGGACGAGAGAGAGAGAGAGAGAGAGAAAGAGAGAGAGATGATGATGATTTTGAGAGGATTGAAGATTTTTATTGAAGATTTAGCATATTAACCAAGTAAGTCTTCATTCCTTTGCATGGATTTCTATGGTTTGAGTTTGGGTTTGATGTGGTTTTTGTGAGGATGATAATAAATTGTTGAAATTTGAGTAAGGATTTAGTGTTGAATGAATTGGGGATTTGAGTATTTGATATATGAGTGATGTATGTTTGGGTTTAAGGAAGTTGAAAATATAAAATATATGAGTTTGATAATTGAGTATTTGTATTGATATTCAAGTATCTTTTCATTTGTTTTGAATTAGGTTGTGAAGGAAGTGGATTGTTCTAAGTTAAATGGTGAAGAGTGCTTGGAAGGTAAGGTGAATAGATTTGAGGATGGTTTTTAAGGTAAGTAACTATCTAAATTCATCTATCAACATGAGTTTGAAACTTAACACATATTCATTTGTAAATGTGTTAAGGAATCAAATATTTGGTTGATGTGTTTTAGCAAGATGAATGATGTGAGAAATATGTAAATTATGTGTTTAGGACATTGATTATATTCATTTGATTAGTGATATATTGTGTATGAAGTGTTTGAATGCAACCAAAGGAGTTTTGTATATGTTTGGGGTGTTAATTCATGAGTGACACGGCTAGAAGCAAGGAGAGACACGGCCAAGTCAAGGAAAATTGTGTGTGTTGGATTGATTTTGGGAGAGACACGGTCACAGTCTCAGCCGTGTCCTCTGCCCGTGTTTGTTACTGTCTGATTTTCGTGGTGAGACATGGCCGTGTCCCTTGCCCATGTCTGTGATTGTGTGATTTTGTTGTGAGACACGGCTACTGGCTCAGCCGTGTCCCCTAGCCGTGTTAGCTACTGTGATTTTTGGTTGAGAGACACGGTCACAAGCTTGGCCGTGTCGCCTGCCCGTGTTCGCTACTGTCATTTTAGGTTGAGAGACACGGCCACAAGCTTGGCCGTGTCCCTCAAATGATGCTGGCCGTGTCCCTCAAATTGATGAGTTAATGATTCTATTTCTTGATTATTCTTGCCTTGTTGGATCCTCTAAGGGTATTATTATATTTATACTTCAAATATATGTGGAACAATTGTATGTTGAGGATTTCAAATCTAAGAATAAGGTGAATTATATATGTGTATATCAATAATGATCATTCTTGATGAATGTTTAATGTGTTTGATTATGAATATGTAAATGATGAAACATTCTAATGTGAATTGAGACTAAATAAGATGTGATGCAATTGTGATTGATAATGATGCTATATGAAATGTGTAATATATGATGATTCAAAAGATATAAGAAGCCATTATGATTGGCTATGATTATGATGATTATGATGATATGATGATTGTGATTCGAAAGATGATTATGATGATATGTAAAGCCATTGTGATTGGCTATGATGATTCAAAAGATATGAGAAGCCATTGTGATTGGCTATGATGATTCAATTGAAAATGAAATTGATAATGAAATAATAAATGAATTGTGTGTCTAATATGTTATTCATTTTCAGAGTTTTGTTGTTGGTGGCATGCCTATAGTAACAATCTCTTGAAGTTAGGTTGGGCTTGATCCTTGAAGCCAAGTTGGGTTGAAGTTTAACATGTTTTACTCCCCTTGAAGCTTGGTTGGGTCTAGTCCTTGAAGCCTAATTGAGATGTTACAACCCTTGAAGCTAGGTTGGATTGGTTCTTGAAGCCAAGTTGGGTTGATACTTAGCATGCTTTGTTCCCCTTGAAGCTTGGTTGAACCTTAATCCTTGAAGCCTAGTTGGGATAATGATAAATGTGAAAATTAAACCAAAACATTAACTCTGAAAGTGGAATGGCATATTAGTGTTTTGGGCCCATGCTTGTGCTTGTTGAAGTGTGTTGCTTGAGTAATGAAACAAATGAATAATGAGATAAATGTCTATCTTTGTTTTAATGTGAACTATGGAATGCAACATCATGTTATGTGGTATTTAGTGATAATTATGACATGACTTATAATGGTATGAAAAGTATGAGGATAATCATGAAATGAGATGTATGCAATACATAAGTGAATTGTTGAATGATGAGTTTATGATGTGTAAATTGTATATGATGATATATGAATGTGGAAATGGTGAGTATTGTTTCATGAAGATTTTGATAAGTCATTGAATTGTGAGTTGTTGAAATAAAATGTATGGATATGTATATAAGTAAAACATTAGTAGAAGTATGTATGAAAAGCATAATCAAAATGGGAAAACATGATAAAAAAAATAATGACATTTCAAGTTAACATTAAAATTATGATTTTCTTTGTTGTAAGTTATATGAATTATTTGTCTTACTAAGCTCTCGGGCTTAGCGCGATTGTGTGATCGCGCAGGTGACTATGCGGCTGATCTGGAAGTCAAGCGGTTATGCCACGAGAAGGGTAAGAGTGTTCTGAGACCAACTAGAAGGTGATGCATACATGTTTAATTTAATTATGTTATATTGTTCACAATAATATATTCATATGTTCAATAATTTATTAAATGTTATTAACAACTAAAGGTAGTATTGTTTAAACTTGGATAAGGGTTGGTTTTTAAATTAAAACTAAAAGTGACATTCTTATACTCCGTATACGTATTGTATGTATACTAGGTATATGTATAGTACCTATATGGACTACGAGGGTGTTACATCTCCACTACATTTCCTCCTTACTTCTTCTTTGCTTTGTTCAATTGGTGAGACACGGCCAAGGCCTTGGGCGTGTCTCTTGGGTGTGTCCACTTCGGCCTTTGCTTCTTTCTATTTTATTCTTTGGCTTCATTTGGTGAGACATTGCCAATGGCTTAGCCATGTCTCTTGAGTGTGTCTGTCTCTACCAAATTTTCCTACCTCTTTTCTTGGATGTGGGACACAGCCAAGCCATGAAGTGTCTTGGCCATGTCTCATGTTTTTCCACCTTAATAATCCATCAAATTGAATTAAAGCTCCATTATTTTGTTCTTCAACCTGAATTAAATACTTCAAACAAATTTTAAAGACAAATTAATAGAAAAATCAATTAAAAGCCAATAAACACATAAATGATCAAAACAGATTTCATTAGAAAACTTCCTAAACAAATAAGGATAGATTTTGAGATAATAAATCAGATAGGATCAAGTTAAAAATGGTAGTCCTACAAAATCTTAAAATATATTTTCTGCTTTATCTGATATGTAAGATCTATGTGGATATAACATATACACAATATACACAATAAAAACTTAACATATACACAATATCTACCAAATATCTATCAAACATATCCAAAACATCTATATAATGAAATTAACATTTTTTTTAACTTTTACTATGTATTTTTCTAATAGAAACGTAACATATATACATTAACTATATGACATACATATAATATATACTACAAAAGCATAACATACACACATCATCTATCAAATATCTATAATATCTATGAAACATCTATTAAATATACACAAAGTATCTGCCGAACATCTACAAAAAAATTAATTTTTTTGAACTTTTATTTTGTATTCTTCTAACATACTCAAAATATCTACAACACATCAATACTTTTATTTTGTGTTTTTGAAATTTTTTTTGAAGCATTTTTTTTACTGATTTGGTTTCGAAGCAAAGTTTTTTATTTGGTTGCATGCAATAATTTCTTCAATATTACTTCTGATATGATTTTTTTTTATGTTCAGAGTAAAGTTTATATCTAGTTGCATATAAAATTCTTTTTGATTTCTCATTTATGAAGATTTGCGCGAAGAAGATGATGATTTATTTTTTATTTGCATGAAGAATTCTCTTTGATTTCTCCTTTTTTAATGTTTGAAGATTTGTGTGAAGAAGATAAAGATTTGTTGAAAAAAAAAGATGAAGATTTTTGTTGAAGAAAAAATGAAGATGAATATTTGTTGAGAAAAAAAAGATGAAGATAGAGATTTGTTGAAGATGAAGATGAAGAAGATGAAGAACATCAAAACTTCTATTAAAACTATATATTTTTGTTATTTTAGAAAAAAATTTTCTAAATCTATAAATATTTTTTAAAGGTACAGAATTTGTATAAAAAATTTTATTTGTTTGGTTAGATTTGTAAAAAGCCCACAAAACAAAGTGAAAAGGGATATTTACAAAATTAGCCTAAAAACTAAAACAATTTTCACATTTACAGCACCTAAACAAAATTTCAATTTTATGGTAAACATATGTTTTATTTGCAATTTTACAACAAACAAGGTTTTGACGGCGCAAAAAAAAATTTCACACGAGTCTAATAACACCGATTGTCCATCTACTCCTTGGCCCCACCTCACATCATTGATAATAATATTATTATCAATAATAGATTAATATTTAGCAAAATAACAAATGTGAATGACAAATTTGAAAAGAAACAAATAAATTTAATTATCATTTCCTCAAAAGTATTTTTTAATATTTATTTTTTGTGATTTTTATTTATTTTTTATCTTTTTTTTAGTCTATGTTTTTTTCTCTTTTATATTATTTGTATTATTTATGATGTTTACTTTTTTAGACAACTTTCAAATTAAAATTTTAAAATATTAAATTAAAAATATATATTAAATTTTTACTTAATAGTAACATATACTTATATATAACTAAAATATATCTACCTATATGTTGTCCTAAGATGGCAATCAAGATGAGGAGTGAATTGGTTGTTTTAAAAGAAGTGATGACAAATTAAATGTTAAAAGCAAGATAAGTAGAAATGAGTAGAATAAAAAGAATAACCACAAGAGATTTATAGTGGTTCATATTCATCAATCTTTCATCCACTTCTTCAACAACTTGTTTAGTTTCTACTATTAATGAGTTTTTATAAGCTCAACTCTAACTTGGTGTTTTCACAAGTTCACACTAAATTTTTACAAGATTTAAGTAATTTTCTCATAACCCAATAAGAGTTTTTTTCAGGCTCACTCTAAAATCTAAGTGTTTCAAAACTCACACTCAAACTGATATAATGGTGTTTAATGCTCACACCCAATACTTAAAAAATATAAATAGGAATTTTTGATGCAAAGAAAAGAAAAATTGTTTATCTTGTCTATATTAATTGCAATCCTCCTGAAAAATGAGGTTTCATGTGGTATTTGTAGCCTTCAAGTATTCAAATAGTCATTTGAGGTGGGTACCAATATGTTTGGATCTTATCTCCCACTTTAATTATTGTCTAGAGCAACTTCATGGTCGGACCACTAATTTTTCGATCACACTTTCAAAAGTATGGTCATACTTATATTGGTCCGGTCGCACTTTTTAAATTTTTGGCAAAAATTCTTTAACGGCTAGTACACATGGCATACACTAATTAAGTAGAAGAATAACAACTAACTATAATTTTTGAATCTCTTTTCAATGGTCCGGTTAGTCTAAGAATGGTCCGGTCGGGCTAAGAATGGTCCGGTCGAACTTCGTGTGGTATGCTAAAAATTTGAGAGTACCACAAGGCATGAACCTTACTAGATGATTTAAACATTTTCATTTTGCTGAGGTCCGGTCATACTTTTGAGTTGGTCCGGTCAGGAAACTTGAGGTACTCCAAGAAATTGAGAGTACTTTTGACCATGATCTATTATGCGCAAATTTCTTGTTTCAAACAACATTTATTTCATGTAACATATACCGATATATAACTAAACATATATTACTTTTATACTCTTATTCATTTGAAATTTAACACATACATATTGTTATGTGTAATATATGCCAACATATAACTAAAAATATAATAGTTTTATACTTTTATTATTTTAAATTTTAACACATGTATGTTGTTAAATGTGACATATATTGACATATAATTAAAAATATAATAGCTTTATACTCTTAGTTTTTAAAAATTTAACACCTTTATATTATTTAATGTAATATATACTGACATATAACTAAGTATATAATAGTTTTATACTTTTATTCCTTTAAAAATTAACATATATATATTGTTATATGTAGCATGTACCGATATATAACTAAATATATAATAGTTTTATATTCTTATTCTTTTAAAATTTAACACATATATATTGTTATATATAATATGTACTGACATATAACAAAATATATAATAGTTTTATATTCTTATTCTTTTAAATTTTGACACATATATGTTATTATATGTAATATATGCGACATATAACTAAACGTATATTTTATAATCTTATTTTTGAAAAAAATTAACTCGTATGTGTTGTTATATATAGTATATACTTTTATACTCTTATTTTTGAAAAAAAATTAACTCATATATGTTGTTATATATAATATATACTGACATATAACTAAATATATAATAGTTTTATACTCTTGTTCTTTTAAATTTAACAGTATATGTTGTTATATGTAATAAATATCGACTTATAACTAAATATATAATAGTTTTATATTCATATTCTTTTGAAATTTAACATAGTATTTCATAGCTTCGCCGCCTATCTCTGCTGTGAAGAAGCTAAAGATAAAAAAGGTTCATATTTATTTAGCAAACTATAATTATATAGTCAACGACGTATATCAATGTATACTGATATATATTTGCATATACTACTATTCTATAATTAACAAACACTGACATATATCTATATATATATATATTATATAAGTTGAAATAATAACTTAAATTTGATAGTTGATATAATAACTTAAATTTGATTGAAAGCTAAAGATATCATAACTGTAGTACTTTTTGATATGGAAATTTTAATTAATTTTGTAAGTTAAATTGATGTATACTTGGCGCTATTATATATGGACTATATAGTAATATAAGCAGTTAATTTATATTATATACAATACTATTATTATATGTTTTAACAATGGTAAAAAAAAAATTTTAAAAAGACAAAAACACTGTAGACTATGGCAGCTTCTCTTTCTTGTTCTTGGTGGTCTCTTTCTTTTCTAGACTTCTTCAACCATTGCATCTTATTATTATACGAAATCAAAATTCAATACTAAATTCAACTTCAAATATAAAAACGGATTTAATTATCATTTTTTTAGCAATAATTAATTCTGGTTCGCTAAATTTACAGTAATTTACTTTTTTTTTTTTGCTCTGTTTTTTAGATAGCTTGATAAATAATAATATAGTATTTGTCAGACTCGAAAATCCAACAGAAACCAAATACTGTATATAATATATTTTGACTCTTGGTCTTGTTAGATTTGATTACGCTTTCAAGGAAATGAAAATCTTACAAATATATATATATATATATATATATATCTTCCAATCAAATGAAGCAGCAATGGTTCTTTCCATTCTGTACTCATTTTCTTCTGCCTCCTTGCTGCAATTTCTTCTTGACGAGACGATGGCAATCGTCTTCGTTATTAGTTGTTCGTAATCTAATTTATTATTATTCTTATCTGTTGTGTTTAGTTATATATCTAATGGTTTTATTGAAAAAGATGATGACCCTGGAGAGCTGGATAAACTCGGTGGATAAGGTACACAGAGTTTGTACCGTACCGTGCATGGAGATTTTCGAGGGACACCGTATATTTGAAAGAAAAAAAGGTAAAGAAAAAGGTAAAGATGAAAAATAATAAAGTTAGAAGTGAAAAAAAAAAAAAAGATATGTATAGTATTTTTAAAAGCAAAAGTTGAAATGTCGGGGTGTAATTTCCTCAAGCTTTTGTACCATTCCATAATTAGGTCAATTCGATTATTTCCAAATTATATCAAAATGGGCTTGCAAGAATTTGAGAAAATTGTATTCCATCATTATTGTTGATTCCAAACATATTAATTTCAATGAATAGAAAGGAAGATAAATTTAAAAGAGAACTAGTAATGTAAATATACAGACCATATATTAGTATATTGGACACTAAAATGATTAGTGTTTGACCTTTTAGCTGATATATTTGGCAACACTTATATTACTAAGTTCCAATCAATGTGAGATTATTTTAATAAAACATGAGAATGAATAGAAAAAAAAAATTCATTTCATTGAATTCTTGCAAATTTAACTTTCCAAAGGCTTGAGACATTGATTATAATGGTTTAAGATTTTGTTTGTGATCTTAAACTGAAATCACGACAAGGGCTCGAATTTTTTTTTAATGCAGCAATTTTCTCTTTTTTTTTTTAAAGTTTATTCTGAAAAAAAAGAGTAATGCAGCAATTTTCTTTGTTAACTACTGAAATTATTAATCTGAACAGACTATTTATGAATTTCCTTATCATCAAAAAGTTAGGCTCCTGGTTCTGGCAGTTGCTTTCCCTCTAGAAAAGCACGGAACAACACAAGAGATCTTTCTGGCTGTGAAAATGGAGCTTCATGAGATGCTCCTCTTACAGTGGCAAATGACAAGATATCTCCATATACTTGTGTCCACCCAGCAACCTTAAGAAAAATGATTGTTTAGTCTAGGCTTTCATGCATATTTTTCTAATATATATTTTGTAGCGATGAAATTTAACTATACCTGCTTTCCCTCGAACCAGTTTCTATATGGAACTGTTGTGTTGAGTCCCAACTCCTTTGCCAATCCATTCACTATTGTTCTTGTTCCAGTCAATGGAATAACTGAGTCTTGGTCTCCACTACAGAAAGTTTGATTAAAATGCACTGTTATACCATTATTATGATGTTTGATAACATTCTAATGTATGAATGCCAGCAAGTTACCTGTAAACTAAAACTTGAATACCAGACTTGATAAGCTTGCCAAGAATAGGAACTATTGGTATTTCTAGATTTTGCATATTGTATTTCAGCACACTGTTATAAATAAAAGGCAAATTGGTCAAAGCAAAACTAATGTTCCAGAAAAATAGAATTCAACTTCACTTTTCTTCAACAGTGACGGGTGCAAAAGGAAATTGAAGTACTACAAGTGCAGTAATACCCCATGGAGAAACTCGATAAATGTTAATTTGGTATGGCTATAATCAACGTAGACTAACAGATGGAATCTGAACATTAATTTATTTGTATTAGTATGATTAAGATCAGATAATTACTCGCTGCATATAGTCCATCCATCGACTCCAAGAAGCCGAGCATGGAGAGCTTCTTGTACATCTTTTCTGTTTAAGTACTTCATTGTTTCATCTTCTACACACACATCAATTTGCCCTACATACTCCTATTCAATACAGAACATAATAGCCTCAATCAAACACTTTTTTGGCTACGTTATTTAGGATTTAATAAGAATGGGGAGAAAATAAAGGACAAAGGGAGCACAAGAGAGCATACCATTCGATTTAACACATTGGATTGTGATTGGATTGATAACAAGCAAACATCAAGTGTAATGTCATAAGTGTCAACAAATTTACCAATTTCTCTTGACGCTCGGGAATTAACTTCAGAGCAAGCAGGGGAAAGAAAGCCATTAATTTGGTATTCTCTCCTGATTTGAGAAAAGTTACAAATAGTATTAAAATTCTCATAGGTTGCATCTGATATTAATCCATGAGACCAAAGATACTCTGCTCGTGAGTTGAAGTCTGTATCAAATTCTAAAAGTGGGTTCCCTATCTGCAACCATCAAAGTTAACAAAAAAAAAAAAGTTATTGCTAAGACTTTGGAAATGTATAAAGATAAGGAAACTGAAGTAGAAAGCATAAGCAAATGGTAAGAAATAAGAAAAACACATGTTAAAAATTACACGAGACTTTTACTAATGACAATATTTATTCTATTCACAAAGATTCGAAATTCTTAAGGAAAGGAGAAATGCAAGAATTTTAATCCTGTGTTCTATGAGACAGGCACTTGGTTACTAATCCAATGGCCAAACGAAATAATAATTTGTATGCAAATATTGAACATTCATGTGCACAATGAACTTATGCTTTCTTTCTTTCTTCTTTTTTTTTTCTTCTGTAAATTTGGCTTAAAGCTTAGATGTCACATCTCTAGAGACAACTCAAATATTACTTAACCAAAAGCTAATTGACAAATTCATGCTTTCTGAATTAAGATGCCATAGAAAAAAAATTTGTTACTTACGGCTACCCCTTTCAGGTTGATTTTTGTTTTGGACTGGACAATGAGCTGTGCGAGCTGTGGGGCATAGTGACCTAAGAAATATAAGTTCGTTTAGTACTCTGTTTCATTGCTGAATCCCTTTTGATAGTTCAAATTGCAATATACTCTTTTAATTGTTAAATCCAATAGAAAACAAATAAACAATTAAAGGAATTTCTACCGGCATAGCTCTCCCCTGTGATGAAAAAATCTCTGTCTTTATATTCTGGGAATTTGGTAAACCAGAGTTCAACAAATGCAAGATTATCTCGGGCTTTTCAGAATGAAAAAGCACTTCATTAGTTCAAAATCAAATTTTGAAAAAAATACAAGCTAAAGTAGAACTGTAACAATTGCAACTGTATGTGAATTGGGATATGAAAAATGTAAGCAAGATTGTGAATTTAAATGGATTTCTTGATGTAATGATTAACTTCAAATAGAAACCTGTAATTTTATCATTCACAGAATCGTAGAAAGATTTATTAGCAGAGTAGGAGAAGCCAACTCCTGCAGGTGATTCCAGGTATAGTATATTTGCTTCTGTAAGATGAAAAAATATAATAAAAAATTATTAAAAAAAATAAGCCTCATTAATGAGAAGACAGAGAAAAAGCAAGAAGCATTAGCTTCGATGGTTACCTTTATTCCAGCTAAAATCATTTTTGAGCAATATGTCTCCACTTGGTTTAAAAGGTCCATGCTCACAGAAAGCTCCTGCTCCAATAGAAGAACAACCAGGCCCTAAAACAAAACCAAAATAGAACTTAATCAGTTTATTACAGCATGAAATTACTGGGTTTCTGATAAGAATGAAGATGAAGATGGAATTTTTTAGCTTACCTCCATTTAGCCAGAGAACAAGAGGCTTTGAATCTGGATTTGTCTCTGCTTCAACAAAGTAGTAGAAAAGTGCTCTGTTCTGCTTTTCATCAATGGTTATATACCCTGCATATTGCTTGAAATTTACCTTTGGTTGGCCAGGCAAAGTGACAATTTCATCTGTTTCTGATATTGAGACTGATTCTGGTACTAAAAAAAGCATAAATATACAAAATGTTGCAATGAGTATCCATTGCTCCGGCTGCATTGAGAATTGAGAGAGTTGGTGATGAGAGAGAGTGAGAGAAACACAGGAAATAGTTGTTTGAAAATGCGTCTCCTTAAGCAAATAAAGTAAGTTGATTATTATATTATAAAAGCAAATTTACTTATTCATTTATTTAAAAAAAATATTTTAGGGAGAAGAGAACTTATTTATGCATACTATTTATTGTATTGACAAGAGAAATCAAAATTTTAAACAAAGTGGAATTGCAATGCATCTTTAGACGGAAGTTTAATAATATATAATCCACCTTTATTTAATTTAAGGAGTAATTGTTCCCTTATCCCTTAATATAATCAGGAAATTGATTTAGGTACAATGCCACACACCAAAAATAAAATTTATAATAATTGTTAATATTACCTTAGCCCTGAAAAAAAAATAGGAATACTAAAGCTTGTTCAAGTTAATTATATATGCTACTAGGTTAAAATTGGTGTTCAAGTTTAAATACTTGTATAAGAAATTACCATGACGATAAAACTTAATTGTCTACTCGTAAGAATAAAAATTTGAAGTAATTAACAATAAAAAAAAAAAGTAAGCATACTTATATTGACCAAGGAATGATAGCGGTGGATAGTGGAACACTTGTAAGCAGAAAAGGTATATATAGAGAGAGAGAGAGAAAGAGAGATAGTCCGTGAGTCCAGTTCATGATGATGAATACACAAACAAACAGAAAAAGGTGGGGACGAAATGTCCCACTTGGAGACAAAAGTGACAATATTATATTGGTGGCGCCTTCTTTAGACAAAATCTATCTGCTACTCGTTCACATGTGCACTTTCTCTGGTTATTGTCTCAACCAGCATTGCAAAGGAGCATTTTAGTTTATATTTATACTAATGACGCAATTTAAATTGAAAATCAACATCATTTCAGCAAGTTTTGATTAGTCTCCCATCTCCATCTCCACCCAACATATATTTGACAGGATTAGGGATGTGCATCGATATGGAAAATATAAGCAGAGATTTTTTTTTTTTGTTTCCTTGCTGAGAGAAGCTAAGATATTAAGAGAAAGGAGACAAATTTTATCAAAGGAGACAAGATTTATCTTAAAAATACTAATTTCTTTCTTGATTGTCATTTTCTATTTTTGTCTCACTTTTCATTATGTATTTTATATAGTCACCATTTTATAACTTTATTATAAATCATTTTCATTTGCCAAAGAAATAATTAAACTAACAATTCAAAGAAAACAAATATAGGGGAAACAAACTGTTAAATTAACAAAGAAGCAATTGGTAAAGGAAAAATATAATCCCTTTTTTTTTTCTTAAAAATTTGTTTCTCTAATTGTGTACAGGCTTAATATAGAGTACATTAGTATATTTACAAGGAAAGTAAATAATTACATTTAATTTGTTGATCTAATCCTGATTTCTCTCTTCTTTCCTTATAGGGAAGATTGCTTGATTCAAGCCTGGTCAACACTCCCCCTCAAGTTGGGTAGTGGGATCACAAATACCCAACTTGTCAAGTGCTAAACTGAATACTTTCCCAGTAACAGCCTTGGTTAAAATGTCCGCCAATTGGTCTTCTGATCGAACGTATGGTAACTTTAATATTCCCTCCTCAAGTTTTTCTTTAATGAAATGTCGATCAACTTCCACATGTTTGGTTCTGTCATGTTGTACGGGATTTTCTGATATACTTATGGCTGCTTTATTATCACACTTAAGTATACATGGAAGTTTAGGTGAGAGATCAATTTCAGTCATTAATTTCCTTATCCACAAGATTTCTGTCAGACCTTTAGCTATTCCTCGGAATTCTGCTTCTGCACTTGATAGGGCTACCACTTTTTGCTTCTTGCTCCTCCAAGTAACCAGATTGCCTCCAACCAATGTAAAATAACCAGAAGTGGATCTTCGGTCATTTGGATTGCCCGCCCAGTCTGCATCTGTATATACCTCAACATCTAGGTGTCCATTCCTCCTAAACATGATTCCCTTTCCAAAGGTTCCTTTCAGATAACGGACAATTCTAAACACAGCTTCCATATGATTTTCCTGTGGTTGGTGCATAAACTGGCTTATAACTCCTACGGCATAAGCAATATCTGGTCTTGTATGAGCTAAGTAGATTAATTTCCCTACAAGTCTTTGGTATTTATTCTTGTCAGCAAGAACTGCTCCTTCTTCAATCTGTAGCCCATGATTTACCACTATAGGAGTCTCTGCTGGTTTACAATCAACAAGTCCTGTTTCTGCTAATAGATCTAGTATGTATTTCTTTTGAGAAATAAAGATACCTTTTTTTTTATCTTAGTACCTCAATTCCCAAGAAATATTTGAGTCCTCCCAAGTCCTTCATCTCAAACTCAGTAAACAAGCTCTTCCTCAGTTGTGCTATTTCTTCAATATCACTTCCTGTTATAATCATATCATCCACATAAATGATTAAGTAGGTGATAAAATCTCCTCGTCTCTTCAGGAAGAGAGTGTGATCTGCATTGCTCTGGTTATACCCATACTTTTTCATGGCTACTGTAAATCTTCCAAACCAAGCTCGAGGTGACTGTTTTAAGCCATAGAGGGCCTTTTTTAGTCTGCACACTTCACCTCTTTTGAAGCTTTCTTGGAAACCTGAGGGTATTTCCATGTATACTTCTTCATTAAGATCTCCATGAAGGAATGCATTCTTCACATCAAACTGAGGAAGTGGCCAATTTTGATTTGCTGCAACCGAAAAAAGAACACGGATTGTGTCTATCTTAGCTACAGGAGAAAAAGTCTCTGAATAGTCAATACCATAAGTTTGTGTATATCCTTTAGCTACAAGTCTGGCCTTATAGCGTTCAATTGTCCCATCTAATTTGTGTTTGATAGTGAATACCCATTTGCACCCAACTGGACGCTTTCCTGGAGGAAGAATACATGTTTCCCATGTGCTATTTTTCTTAAGAGCTTCCATCTCCACCTTCATAGCTTCCCACCATTCAATCTTCTGTCTTGCTTCTTCTACATTTTTAGGCAATTGTTCTGTATAAAGTGTAGAGATGAAGACTCTTGCAGCTTCAGACATACTCCCCCTGACAATATTACCCAAAGGATACCTTGAAGACCTAGGCACATGATCTGGTGAGTATCTTCTTGGAGGTACCCCTCGAGTAGATCTTTGTGGCAAAACATATCTTCCTGTCTCAGATGTCTGGTTCTCATTTTCTTCCACTATTCATGTCTCAAGCATCTGATTTTCACATTCAGTATCATCATTTTCCTCAATGATAGAACGGTTAGGACTTACCTCTTGAAGAACTTCCATAAAGGGGTTATTGATGGGAGTTGTTCTGAGCTTGTCGGACTGTTCCACATTGAGAGGTAGTTCGGTGGTCCTGGAGCAAGGCTCTGTTGGAACTCCTTCTATGACAATTTTGCTTTCTAACCAGGCTAAGGAGTCATTTTGGTTCTCCCCCTGACGACTAGCATGGTTGACAAAGTAAAATTCAGACTCAAGGAAGTTACAATCCATGGTAACATAGACACGACGAGTTTCAGGACTATAACACCTATACCCTTTTTGGTTTACCCCATACCCAACAAAGACACATTTGCGAGCACAAGGATCAAATTTTGTTCGTTCGTGTTTAGGTATATGCACATAAACAGAACAACCAAATATCTTAGGTGGAAGGGTTAAGGAAGGTGGTATATTTGTTTGGGTTTGAAGAATCTGTAAAGGTGTCTGATTTTTTAGGATCCTAGTAGGGAGTCTATTTGTGAGATACACAGAAGTGGCAACCGCCTCAGGCCAAAAAACTTTGGGCATTTGTGCTTCGAGCATCAAGGATCGAGTCATTTCAAGAAGAAACCTATTTTTTCGTTCTGCAACCCCATTCTGTTGAGGTGTATTTGGACATGTGGTCTGATGAATTATCCCTTTTTCAGTAAAGAAATTTTTCATGGAATAATTAACATACTCCCCTCCATTGTCAGATCGCAGAATTTGAATTTTTTTTTCAAATTGTGTGATCACCATATTGTAAAAACTAAAAAATTTCTCATACACTTCAGACTTATTTTTCATGAAATATACCCAAGTCATTCGTGAAAAATCATCAATAAAAAGCACAAAGTATTGGTATGACCCACTTGAATTTGGAGCAGGTCCCCACACATCAGAATGAACTAAGGAAAACACAGAATCAACTCGAGTATTATTCAAAGGAAAAGAAACCCTATGGTTTTTCGCAATAATGCATGTTTCACAAGTAAAGTTCAAATTGTGCTTAAATAACGAAGGAAACAATAACTTAAGGTAGTGAAATGATGGGTGACCTAGACGCCTGTGCCAGAGCCAAATTTGCCTGTCAGGAGTCCTATGAGCCAGCATTACATTTCCGTGTTGAGCCACCTCATCAACATAGTATAGACCACCGCGCTCAGTACCACGCCCAATGATCGCCCCCGTATGAATGTCCTGTAAAAGGCAAAAATGAGCAAACATGAGAACAACACAATTTAATTCCTCTGTTACTTGACTAACAGACAACAATTTGCAGGATAGTGAAGGGACATAAAGACATTTTGAGAGTTTTAAGCTTGGAGTTATCGAGACAATGCCAGCTCCTTGAACCTCAGATAATTCTCCATTTGCTGTCTGAATATAATTTAAATGAGGTTTTCTGTGTTCAACAATGTCAGTTACATCATAGGTCATGGTGTATGTTGCTCCACAGTCAAAAATCCAATTAGTCATTTTATTTTTTAAGGCCTTGGGTGCTTCCCTACTTTTAGACTCACCCATCAAATTAAAATCAGAACTTGGGCCAAAGCCCATTCGGTTTTTATCCTGGTCTTCTTCTTTAGCAACTGCCGCCACTCCTCTTAGGTTTGGATCTCTTTCATCGCAGTTTCCATAACTGCCGCCAGTGGTGTTGGTGACCTCTTGGATGCCCAAGCTGGTGGCAGCTCTTCCTTCTCCCGTCTGGTGAGTTGCCTTAGTTCTATGGGATTCATCCCACCAATCTGGAAAACCGATGAGTTTAAAGCATGATTCTTTGGTGTGTTTTCTCATCCCGCAGTGGCTGCATTTTAATCCGGCCTTGTCTTCACGTTGTGATGATTTTTTATCTGAGCGTTTCTGATTTCCCTTTCCAGTGTTCTGTCCCGCTTCACTTTTGGGTTTTTCTCCTTGGTTCTTTGCGATTAACCCAGACCCGATGCCCAATGATGATGATTCCGCCGTTGAGTTGGTTGCCGGTTTCAATATTTGAAGCCGGGCGGCCTCTCGTTGAACAGTAGAGTATGCCGATTCAACTGAGGGCAAGGGATCTGCTTTCAAAATATCCCTTCGGATATTGTCAAACTTCTCATCTAATCCGGCTAAAAACTGGTACAATCTATGTTCTTGAATGATTTTATTGTATTTTGTGATTCCATTGGCGCAACAGTCCATGGGATATTGGGTTGCCTTCGATCGATACTCATCCATATTGCTTGTATAACATTCCAGTATTCCTCTAAGCTTTGCTGCCCCTGTATCTGCTTGTACGCCTTCATGTGCAGGTCATAAATCTGTAGTGGATCTGTCCCACTCCCATAGGTTATTGCAAGGCCATCCCAAAGCGCCTTTGCCGTGGGATATTCTTCAACCTTATTGACTAATTGCGGCTCAATATTCTGAATCAGCCATGAAAACACCATCAGATCAGCTTGCTCCCATATTGGGAATTGAGAATCATCCTGCGTAGGTGGTGGAGGTTTGCCTGTGATGTGCTTAGTCCGACCTCTCCCACCAATCGCAATACGCATCAATCGAGCCTAGAGGGAATAATTGTCTCCATCTAACTTCATACCAAGGTTTAGGTTTTCTGATTGGTTTGCCTGTGATGTGGTGCCATTCTTGAGAAGATTGGCAATCTGTGAGGAAAGCTCCTCTGTATTCGTCATTCTCGTTCTGTTTCTGGTTTTGTTTACGAAAGAATAGAGGTAAGTTTTAAGGTAGATGATGAGCAAAAATCAGAAACATGATCTCTTTGGATCAAGAACACGCTCTGATACCATGTTAAATTAACAAAGAAGCAATTGGTAAAGGAAAAATATAATCCCTTTTTTTTTTCCTTAAAAATCTGTTTCTCTAATCGTGTACAGGCTTAATATAGAGTACATTAGTATATTTACAAGGAAAGTAAATAATTACATTTAATTTGTTGATCTAATCCTGATTTCTCTCTTCTTTCCTTATAGGGAAGATTGCTTGATTCAAGCCTGGTCAACACAAACATATTTATTTGGAAAAAAAGTGATTTATTTAGATTTATCGTATTTAAGTTTTTGCATAAACTAAATGATAAGGGGGTAATTTAAAATTTAAAAGATGAACAAATAAAAGATTTTAAAAATTTTAATATATAAATATATATAGCATTTTTTTTCATTCTAAACATGGCTTCGCCACTGCTCATTGAGATCTTGGACTTTGAGAGCACTTCTCAACTAGCATAAGGAGTATCGGGTGCTATCTTGAACTTCGCAAGTAATAGACTGGAATTAAAGTTTTGAGCAAAAGAAAAAAAAATTGCAATCTTTTTGTAAGTATGAATGAATCCTCGTAAGTGCAAATGAGTTGTGGTGAAGATGTTAAATCCTCATTGTTAAAAGGTATTGGCCTCTAATCACTATTATAGTGTATGGAACCTTATGTTAGAATGGTCGGAAGATCCTATACCTTGACCATTAGAATGTGTTGTACCTTGATGCTAGAATGGTTGGAATTGAGCATATGATGATGAACTAGAGATGATGGAAGATAATTTAAGGACCTTGATCTATCTTATTTTGATGTAGGTGATGAAATTGGAGATGAAGGATGATGATTCAAGGATGAATCCTCTTGAGGAAACTGATAATGGTGCAAAACCAAGTTCATCAAGGAATTACAATGCAACAATAAAGATTCCAAATCAACAAGGAATCCTAGTTCAATAAAGAATCATAATCATACAAGGAGTCTTAAAGATACATTGGAATTGATAAGGTGATAAGAATAATGAAGTGATAAGATAAGTATCTATTAGATAACTACTAGATTAGTCAGTTGTTGTATATGACTCAAATATATTTATTGGCTTTGTACTATATATACTGTGATCTTCAATGATTAATATAATACAAAACATTTAACCTTTTCATGATATCAGAGCTGTAAACAATCTGTTTCTTTGTTTTCCTAATTATTTTCTTTCATCATGGCCAACACCTCTCAAACCACAACTGATATAGTCACACCACCTCTATCTAATACAGTCTCTAATACATTTTCAGTCGTTCCTTTCCCATCTAATGCTGCCTCTCTTCTTCCTTTAAAGTTGACCCCTACAAACTATTTGTTATGGCAAACACAGCTCTCTTCTCTCATGAGGACATACAACCTTGTGTCTCATATTGATGATTCCATACAATCTCCTCCTAAAACTCTACCGGATGGTGCATCAAATCCAGCCTATACCAAATGGTTTAGTGAGGATTAGATGGTGCTTAGTTGGATAATTTCTAGCTTAACCGAACATGTGCTTCAACAGGTTGTTGGTGTTCAATCTGCTGCCCAAGCCTTACATAAACTCTCTTCGGCTTTTGGCACAAGTTCTCACACACAAGTCAGACATCTCAAGAGTGAGCTTCACAAACTTCAACATAATACTGATTCTATTACCACTTGCATGCAGCGTGCAAAGCTTTTGTTTGATCAGCTTGCTTCGCTTAACTCTCCAATCTCTGAGGACGATCTAGTTGATGATATTCTTGCTGGCCTTGGACCAGCATATCGCCCCCTTTACTAGGGCTCTGGAGGCTCGTCTACAATTTGTTTCCTATGGTGACTTGTATGGACTTCTTCTCTCTGAAGAAATCCAGCTCAAATTTGATTCTAAAAAGCCTTATCTTGAACAACCTACAACTCAGGTTGCCTCGATATCTCATGGTAGGGTATCTAGTCGTGTTTCTCATGGACGAGGTGGTCGAGGATCTAATCGTTCCTAGGGACGAGAAGCTGGTCGTTACTCTTTTTCTAACTCTAGTTCCTTTCGGCCACAACTAATACATCATAACAATATTGTGAAATGTTACAATTGTAATGGAATCCCATTTTGAATCCAGTAAATAACATTGCTGCCACCACCTTTCTGCAGATCCATGGATTGTTGATACAGGAGCCTCTCATCATGCAACTCCGAATCTGGAAAATCTTGATACCAAAGACACTTACACAGGCCCTGAGTAGGTTGTAGTTGGCAATTGTAATACTCTTTTCAATCTCTCATGTTGGTTCTTCTTCTATTTATAATAATGATCATTCGTATAATTTATCTAATGTCCTTTGTGTTCCTAGTGCCAAGAGTAATCTTCTTTCAGTCAACTCTTTTACACATGATAATGATGTTTCCATTGAGTTTTATCTTAATGTTTTTCTTGTCAAGGATATCAACACCAAGAAAATTCTCCACGTCGGCCAGAATGATAAAGGGCTTTATAGTTGGGCTCCGGGTTCATCTCCTTCCCACCAGCTTATTCAGATCAATAATGCTTCATTATCCACTTGGCATTCTCGTCTTGTTCATGCCAATTTTCGCACTGTTCAAACTGCACTTCGTCTTTCTCATATCCAGTTTAGCAATTCTAGCTCTAATAATGGATTGTGCAATGCATATTCTTTAAGTAAAATTCCCAAATTACCTTTTCCTGTTTCTACTTTTGTGGCTAAAGGACCTTTGGATCTTATTTGTTTAGACCTCTGGGGACAGGGGCAGAACGACCACGGGGTCATGTGGGGTCACACGACCCCCCCTCACTGCCACCGACTGCCAGAAGGGGAGGTGCCGGTGGTGGTGGAGCTAAACTCAGCCCCCCCCCCCCTTGAAGGGGCTGAGTTTAGCAGACTCTGCAGCGAGGGGTAGACGAACCCTTTGCCCAAATAGTTTTAATTTTTTTTATAAATTAGTCCCTGGCGAAACGGCGTCGTTTCGCCATGGACTAATTTTTTTTTTTATAAAATGACCCCTGGCGAAACGACGACGTTTCGCCAGGGGCCGGTTTAAGAATAAAAAAGGAGTTGCGTTCTCCACTTCCCCTCTCCTTCTTCCCTCTCCCCTTCCCTCCCCAAGCCAAGTCAGCAACAGGCAGCCCCACCACCGCCGGCCCATCGACAACCACCACCGGCCACCGCTCGGAGCAGCCGCCTCAGTAAATTTTGACCCCCCCCCTCAGTCAATTCCTGGTTCCGCCGCTGTCTGGGGACCAGCTCCTCATGTTTCACATGATGGTTATTTATATTATTTATTGTTTTATGACCATTATAGCAAGTATTGTTGGATTTATTTTTTAAAGCGCAAATATAATGTTCTAAGTACCTTTATTAAATTCAGACATATCATTGAAAAACTCTTTTCTCGCCTGACTAAGGCTTTTCAGTCTGATTGGGGTGGAGAATTTCAGGCCTTAACTAAGTACCTAACTGACAATTATATTACTCAGAGGATTTCTTGCCCTCATACCCCTGAACAAAATGGTTATGCTAAATGAAAACATCATCATATTGTTGAGACAGGTTTAGCTCTATTATTTCATTCTGACATTCCTGTAAACTTTTGGACATATGCATTTGATACTGTTGTTTATGTTATTAATCGCCTGCCCACTTCACATCTAGCTAATTCCACTATGTTTCAAGTATTGTTCCAAGAAAAACCTGACTATAATTTTTTGAAAGTCTTTAGTTGTAGGTGTTACCCGTGGCTTCGACCATATACTCTAAACAAATTGGAAGCTCGTTCTAAATCTTGTGTATTTCTTGGCTATAGTAAAGTTCATAAAGGGTATAAGTGCTTTGATCCTATTGCTAATCGCCTCTATATCTCACGCAATGTACTTTTTTATGAGTAGGATTTTCCTTTTCACGAGTTACATGATTCTCGAGGCCCTTCTCTATAATCTGTGGACTCTACATTTGCTACTCTCTCCATGGGTACTCGGCCTATCCCTCCAAGGCATAATGGGCCTAGTATTTTGCCTTTGCCAAAGTCATCTTCTGACAGTGCACCTGTAACTTGTCCAACTCCTGCTCCAATAATAATTTAACACTCTCCACCATAGAATAGCATGAACAACACAAGCTCGCCTGCTTCTCTTATTCTGCCTGCTCTCACGGATTCCTCATTACCATCACCTGATCTGTCCGAACAAATAGTGGCTGATTTAACATGATCTGCTGCTGGTGTAAAGACTAGCCTTCAATGAACTCAATGGAGACTCGCTCTCAACATGGCATTTTTAAGCCCAAACTGCTTATGGTCAGTTCAGTGCCACTAGAGACTGAACCAACTTGTTATACTCAAGCTATGAAATTTTCACACTAGTGTCGTGTAATGAATGAAGAATTTCAAGCACTTTTATCAAATGGCACCTAGGATTTGGTACCACGCACTTCTAATATGAACATTATTGGGTGCAAATAGGTTTTCCGAATCAAACACAAACTATATGGTATAGTGGATTGTTATAAGGCTCGCTTGGTTGCAAAAGGGTTTCATCAACGGCCTAGTGTGGACTATTTTGAGACTTTTAGCCCATTTATTAAACCTGCAACAATTCACCTAATTCTATCTTTAGCTGTCTCTTATGACTGGTACAAAGAACAATTGGATGTTTCTAATGCCTTTCTTTATGGCAAATTAAATGAAGTTTTTATGGAGCAACCTCCTACTTTTACTAATACGGCATGTCCTGGTGCTGTTTGCAAATTGAAAAAGTATCTTTATGGGCTAAAGCAAGCTCCACATGTATGGTTTGACTGCCTTACATCCTATCTTCATAAACTTGGGTTTAAAGGATCCCAAACGGACTCCTCACTGCATTTTTATTCCTCTAGAGATTTTGTTGCATATTTTCTTATCTATGTTGATGGCATCATCTTTACATGCAATAATAAGCTATTTTTATCTAAGGTTCTTGCTCACTTGCAGCAACAGTTTTCCATAAAATCTTTAGGAAATTTCCATATTTCCTTGGTGTTGAAGCTCTTTGGACTTCTAAAGGGTTATTATTACATCAAACAAAGTATATTAGAGACTTGTTAAATAAAGCACAGATGGCTGGTTGTTCCAAAATCTCTACACCAGCCTGCACATCCACAAAGCTCTTTCTCAATGATAGCTCCTCTTTTAATGACCCTCACTTGTTTCGCACCATAGTTGGTAGTCTTTAATACTTTATTATAACAAGGCCGGATATTTCTTACTCGATCAATAAAGTTTCTCAATACATGCACTCTCCATCTAATCGTCAATGGCAGGCAGTCAAAAGAATTCTTTGCTATCTTCATTCTACCATTGATTATGGTCTTCACATTGCACCAGCCTTGACTTTCAATATTCATGCTTTCACCGATGCTAATTGGGGCGGGTGTTTGGATGATCGCAAGTCGACCACATGTTATGCTATTTATTAGGAGATAATTTGATTATTTGGAGCTCTATAAAGTAACGAACAGTATCTCGCTTCTCTATTGAATCTAAATATCGTGCTTTGGCCTCAACCGCTAATGAGATTCACTGGCTTTCATCTTTATTGTGTGAAATTGACCATCCAGTCAAACACCCCCTAAAGCTATGGTGTGATAACATTAGTGCTACCTACTTGACCACTAATCCAGTGTTTCATTCCAGGTCCAAACATTTGGAGATCAATTTTCATTTTGTCAAAGATAAGGTTAAGTATGGAGAACTACAAGTGCATCATATATCATCACAAGATCAAGTTGCTGATATCTTTACAAAGCCATTATCCAAACATACTTTTTAGAAATTTTGAGACAAGTTAAACATTTTCTCCCATGTTCAACTTGAGGGAGGGTGATAAGGTGATAAGAATAATGAAGTGATAAGATAATTATCTATTAGATAACTACTAGATGAGTCGGTCGTTGTATAGGACTCAAATATCTTTATTGTCTTTGTACTATATATATTGTGCTCTTCAATGATCAATATAATACAAAACATTTAAACTTTTCAGGAATAATACAAATGTGGTTATTTACTAATGAAAAATTATATCAACAAACCTAAATATTCTATCGGTAGATAAAATTCTCAATAGTATATCGAAATAAAATTTATGTTTATAATGTCCTTGTCAGTAAATAGTTCACTCAAAATACAATCTACTAGCAATTACAAATGACTTTATCAATGACAGTAATATATTGGTGTGACACCTCTCCTAAGCACTAATCCAATTTGCAGTAGAATTGAAATACTCATTTTTTCTAGAAAAATCACTGTGTTTGATTCCCATTTGTTGGTAAGCACGGGTTTTTGAAAGAGTCACCACTTTAAATTTATTTTAGAAAAAAATTTTAGGAAAAACCTCTTATGACTCTATTTTTAGGAAATTGCACTAGTCAAAACCAAATGATGGGTCCAATATTTTTTAAACAAATAAGTCTGGCCTTAACATAAACTAAGATTTAAAAATAAAATTTCATGATGACTGTTATTTTATGAATAAAAGCTATATTATGCATAAGTAGTCATATTGTGCATGAGCTTAATATATATCCATCCAAATAAGAGTAATGGTACAATTAACTATTACATCTCAAAACCAACTTTGAGAGGATCCCAACTATAATTCTTATGGGTACTAGGATGGACACATATTTTCCAGAGTACTTAAAAAGACAATAAAGTACAACATTAAAATAAACAATATGATAAATGGAATGGACCTAGGGATGTTAGGGTTGTGGACTTGATTATTCAGAATGAAATTTCAAACAAGTCTGCATATCCTTTTAGCATAGGAATCAGAGCATCATGTAGTTTTGTCCATTTGCTAGAATGTGAAAATGGGGTGGGTGACCTAGATACAAGGTATTGGTGGACCTAAGGGTGTGAACCTAAGACTGACACAAACTAATTAATGCTTTTAGGTTTGAAAATGATTCGATTTTAATTAAATTGAATTGATTATAATCTAAGTTTAATTCTAGGCTCAACTCGGCAAAATGATTTGATTGATTTTGAAACAAACCAACTATTATTTTTTAGGTTTGAAAAGAGATTGATTGATTATGAAACAAACGAATTACTGTTCTCACATTTGAAAAAGATTGATTGATTAATGCAAACCAATTGCTACTTGTAGGTTTGAAAAAATTGATTGATCTAAGTTTCATTTTAAGGTTTGAAAAAAGATTTGATTTACCTGAAATAATTTAGGGTTTGAAGTATAAAATGAGGAAAGTGAGTTTTAGTAGCGTGTTCTTGGTGGTGGTGGAGTTATCAATGCCTTCTTACCGGACCAAAGTTCTACTTTGGAGGACAACTTGGATCCTTGCTTGATGATGAAATTGAAACCGAATCTTGATGGAAGAATTGGGATGGGAAGAGGTCAAAAATAATTATAATTTTTGAAGGAGAATTGAGAAAAACCTAAAAATTATTCAAGAAGAGCTTTTAGGACTTGGTATTGGAAGGTCTATTCAACTATATTCAGCTACCTTGGAGTGTTTAAAAATGTGAAAAGGACTTGTCTATTTATAGACCAATTTTCAATCACTAGACCAGTGACTGAAACTGTTACCGATCACCAGATTCTAATCAGTGACCGCCCTAGTCATTGATTCCAAACTTTCTGCACAATTGACATTTTAGAGCTCATTTTAGGACCATCCGATGTTCGATTGGTGTGATTCTTGATGTGTTGAAATCGTAACGGAAAGTACTTCAACATGGATGTAGAAAATGAGAGTTTAAAACCTTTGGTAATTACTAATGACTTTTCTATTGACAAATACCAATAACTAGATATATGTGTTGAAATTGAAAATAATAATAATATATGTGAGTATATGTTGTATATAACAAGATATATGTATTAATTTTGAAAATAATAACAATATAAAATTATTTTCATGTTTAGTTATATGTGAATATATATTAGTTATAGAATAACAAATATATATAGATATATATTGGTGTATGTATGTACATATCGTTATATATTATATAAAACTAGATATATGTGATATATATTTAGTTATGATTAATCAACAATGAGTAATGAGACATAAAAATTAATTAATTAAGTATATTTGCTAATCAAATAGAAAAAAAATCATGATAAATTCTGAAACTTATTTTAGTTTAAATATTTTTTAATTTTTTACAAATTAAACTTTTTTGTTAATATTAATTAATTGATTTATAATATTACAATTAAATGCTAAAAATAATTTCTCAAAAAATTCTAAAAATAATTTTAAAACAATTATTAAAAATTCAAAGAAAATATTTGAAGGGAAAGAAAATATACCATATATAGTCAGGTGTTTAAGGTATTCTTTAAGGAAACATAAGTAACAACGCCAGGTCAAATAGCCACAGTTAAGACCAATAATTGAAGTAGGCTTGGCCGTTTGGTCGGTCGGTTAATTAACTGATTGAACGCCAACTTAACCATTACTTTCGAAAGCAACATTTTATGATAGAACCGATTAAAGTGAACATTCGGTCGGTTTAGTTAATTTTTCATTTAACCGAAAAGATTTTTTTTTTTAATGAATGCCACTGTCTGTTTGAATTATCAAGTGTTAATTTTCTGTACATAGTAGTTGGTTAATATCATCTTATTGGCTTATTGGTGCATGCATACATGATATATTTACATCATCAAATTAATTTGAAATTAATTCAACTTCAACTATAAGTCTATAAATTTAAAAAAATTTACTTATTAATTAATTTATATTCGAATATCTCCTTGGTCTACCTATTACATTTAATTAATTTATTGAATTCTTTCTTAGTTAATTTTTCTTATATTAATTATTGTGGAAAAAAATTAATATGCTATTTTTACTATTTTAAATTTTGTTTGGAATTTTTTTTATCAATTGGTGATTGATAAGGAGAATAATTAAGTATTTTAAGAGTTTGCTGAGTTCGTAATTATATATTTTCGTGAAATCTTCTCTCAATGCTATTGGTATATAACTTATTTTTAATTTTATTAAATTAAAGACCAAGTTAATTTCTTATAACCATGCATAATATATTTGAAGATAAACTAATAAACTATATGATATAATTAAAATTTAGAATAAAAAAAAGAAATAAACAAAAATGTATAATTAATAGACAATTTACACTGAAAATGAGATCCAAATAAGCATGAAAATAAAAGCCAGTATGGCCTACATTTGAACATTTTTTTCCTAATCGCAAATGTATAATTTTCCATCTTTCTCTGGAACAAAAAGAAATAAAAAAGTCAATTCAAAAATCTTGTCTGTTTAATTAAATTTAATATAAAATGAAAAACAACCAACCCGAGTACAACAAAAAGATTCAACATTTGACTATAATTTTCATTTTTCAATATCCAACTAATAAAAAAACCATATCCATCAAAGAGTTTCCAGTTTTTTATATTGCAAATGAATATAAGAAAGATCAATTCACAATAAGCAACAACCTTGCGCCTAAATCACAACAGAAAATAATTATAAAATTAAAAATCGACAAAATAACTATTCAACATAATCACACAGATCACAAAACACAACAATAATAAAATGTAATAATAATACAAACATTAAAAATCATCGCAAACGTTTTCAAAAAAAAAACTACAAACGTCATCATCAGTCTTCATCTAGATCCATAGCACAAAATGACAACCATAATATAGAAAGCAAAAAAATCTTACCGTCTTCAAGCATTTCAATATCCTCAGATGTTTCCTCAACTGTCATCATGTCTTGCGAAATTCCAAGCCAATCTCCACAACACATAAGCAACTCAACTAAGTTAGGAGACAAAGAACTTCTATATGGATTGAGCACCCGACCACATGTATTGAAAGAAGCCTATGAAGCCACAGTAGAAATAGGGACAACCAATATATCACGTGCCATCAATGATAAAATTAAAAATCTAGGGGAATGAATTTTCCACCAACCCAAGACATCCAAGGTAGGAATATCATCACAATCTTTAGTTAAATATTTATCCAATTCAGTCTTTTTGTGATCTCCACTTGCCTTTTGATTTTTATACCCCCTAAATAACATTGGTTCATCCCTATCTTGGATAATATTAGCTTGCTTTTGACTACCACTTGCAACACTGATACTAGAAGCACCATGGCTTTAATAGCCACTTGTCTTATTTTTGTATTCATTAAAGAGCTCAAAATTGGCTTCCTTCAACTTTTTAATAAAATTGATATCTATTTGTGCATAATTTAATTCCTTAAGAGCATACTCCATGTAATCAGATTTGTATCGAGGATCAAGAACAACAGCGATGTAAATTAACATATTGTTTTTAGCTGGATTGCCCCAATATTTGTTATATTTTTAATAGTCATGGTGAATAACTCCAAATCATCATAACTATTTTCTAGTTCTTTCAACAAAACATGGATCTCTGTCATATCATGAAAAAAAGAGTTACAAGTAGAATATTTGGAGCTTAACACCCTCAAAGTCATTTTGTAAATTTTTTTTTCTAAAAACTTGCAAAATCGCCTAACACATGCCAATCATCTGAGTTAGGCCTATCATCTCTCTCCACATATTTACCATCAATTTCATCATCTCTCATTAGATCATACTTATGATCTATTTTGCTCATCATACCTTTTAAATTCTCTCTCAAATTTTTCAGCCCTATTTAGCATGAGATATGTGGAATTCCACCTAGTGGGGACATCTAAGGCCAACAATGCCTTGCACTCTTGCATCGTAATACACTCTCTAAATTTGGCTAGTCTAGTTGATGATGCTCTGATATATTTAACAACACATCTCACCTTATCTATAGACTCAAAAATATCACTCAACCCCTCTATAAGTATCAAGTTGACAATATGAGCCACACACCTTATATGCAAATATCTACCCCCTAATATAGTTGGACCCCATTTAGATATTTTTTTTTAAAACTTGATATTGCAATATTATTTGAGGAAGTATTATCAACTGTCACGGTCATAAGTCTATAAATTCCCTAATCAAGTAAACATTTCTCCACACTTTGACTCAAATCATCACCCTTATGACTTGTAATTAGATAAAAATTAATTTTTTTTTTTGCACAAGCTCTAATTATTATCAATAAAATGTGCAATGAGAGATATGTAATTAATTTTTTGCACTAAAGTCCAAGTATCCATGGTGAGACAGGCTCTAGAATAATCATTTTGCAACATTTTTTTAAATTTTTTTTCTCTTCAGCAAAAAATTCAAACATATCCCTAGTCACAGTTCTTCTCTAGGGAAAAACAAATTAAGGACAAAGTTGGCAGATAAATTTTCTAAATCTAGGATGCTCGACAAATCTCAAAGCCAAATTCACACTCAATTACCAAAATAACTACTGTCTTTCTACGAGCAAGTTGATCAAATTTCTAATTAATCACGCATGTATCTCCAGTACCCCCTGATTGAACAATTAATTTTATTTGCTTTGTATCCCTTCTATTTATTAGATTATTTTTGCATCTACCCACATGATATTTCAATGCACTAGTCCCATTCTTTTTTTATCACAAAAAAAACTGCCTATCACAATACTTACATTACACTTTAGTTTGACCATGCTCATCCTCAAATTTTTGACTGAAATGCTGCCAAACTTGCGATATATCCCATGTTTTCTTCTTTTTAGAAGGGGTAAGGGCAGTAGTGTGTGTCCCCATGCTTGACTGATGACCGCATTCAACTTCCTCGTCCTGCTCACTCGCCATATGCATAACAATAAAAGAAAAAAAGAGCTTGATTATCAACTCAAGAAATTATTAATGAATTAGGCAAATTACTTCAAAAGTAATTCATTCATATTTCATATATATTTTATGTATACATATATGGTTAGTGATAATATGTCTTTGATATAACTTATTAGCAATTCATTTTTTCTACAACAGTTTAGGTACATCCAATTTGATTTATTACATGCAATATACAAAGGGTCATCCTTATTAATTTCAAGATTCATTGAAAAAACTAATTTTTAGCATTTTCACTTTAAATCATGTAAATCAATTCAATCAATCAAATTGAATATTAACTAATTTTTATCATTTTCACTTTTTTTTTTTTTAAAAAAAAAAGGCAAACCATTGCAAAGTAATTAATCGGGTTCTATTCACACCAAAAAAAGTAACTAGCAAGCAGAATTGCAAAAATCAAGCAAGCTTTTCATGGACAGCTTTAATGGCAGCATAATAAACTTTATAAATTAGAAACAATTAGTAAAGGCAAATTACACTTTATTAAAATGGCATATTATATTTTATATTTTCACTCACACAGGAGAACCAATATGACATATTCTATCATATATGAGTTGTTAAAATGACATATTTTTAAATTTATATTCTATTTAAATTGATGATATTTTGTATCATCAACTAATTCTACCTCTGCATCAGTTTCCTTTGTAGTTTGTGCAATGATCTCCATCTCCTAAGGCTAAGTTTAAAAGGCCAGTATTTCACACACAAAAAAAAAAGGAGCGAGGCTTTATTATATAGGATGTCTAAGTTTAATATAAACTTCATAAATAACTGGGCAATACAGGTTCCAACACCATGCCAAAGTCCAACACTCCACGCATGATAAGAACATAGAAGAAGAGCTAACATGAAAGGACGTTAAGTTGTAGCAAAATACAAGAATTCTACTAGTTCTCAGCTGAATTTTGACTATAATGAATATTAAATATATTGTTCATTTTATTAATCATGCCAAAGTATTTTGACTTTAATACAAAATTTAAACAGATTATACAAACACGATATATATGTAAAATTTAAAGGTAGTAAAAATATTTTAAAAACATAAGAAATGAAAGATATAAGTTAATAGCAGTTTAAATGTACCCTTTAGTTTTCAAAAAAAAAAATAGCTTTAAAATTTAGTAATAGAGAAAAAGATATATAAGTTGTATCATAGGCAAATCGACCCATTTTGACACTTATCCACTAAAAATCAATTTTTTGTGACATGTCTTGTTTACTTGTTATATGACCATTTTCACACACTCTAAGAGTTACCTAATATTCTTTTAAAAAAAAAGTAAAAGAAAAATACAAGTGTTCTCTTTTTTTTTTTTTTTAATTTCTTGAACCAAACTGACCAAATTGCATTCACCTCCAAAATTTTGAAGAGAAAAAGAAGCAAATTATAAATATTGATACCTTTATAAATATCAAAATTAAAGAAGCAGAAAATTTTTTAGAAGAAATGAAGAATGATGGTTTTGAAGCCGTGAATGAAGGCGTTGGTGTTGTGCTTGGAGAAAATAGACCACTAGCGCCGTGCTTGGAGCAGAGGAAAAAGGGATTGGAGGCATGATGGTTAGGTACTGGGCAGCCTTACGAGAGAATTTTTTTTAAAAAAATTTTAATTTTTTACTAATCAAGAGTGACTTTACTCAATGTAAAAGAGACTGAAAATGGGCAAAATGTCATAGAGTTTAAATAATTGGATAATGATTAATCGACTAAAATAAAGCGGTTAATCGTTAACCAAAATGAAACCAAAATTTATCTATATTACTATCCAAAACCGACCTAATTATATATATTTGGTTAGCCAAACTGATAAATCAGTCGGTTAGCCGAATATATAGTCGATTAACTGAGTTTTATCCATCCCTAAATTAAAGAAATATGGCCCCCTGTATTTTTGTAATTACAAAACTATGGTTCCATGAAAGAGGTTTTTTTTTAAATACAATATTTTCAAAAAATAAATTTATTTTTAAGATATTTAAGTAAAATTTTCTAATATTAATTAGAAGAGCTAACTCATCCTGTCAATAAAAATCAATTCTCACATGAATTGTGATATGCTTATGTTTTTTTTTTCTTTTTTCTCTTCTGATTATTTTTTTACACAAAGGATATTTTTTTTATATTTTTGTGTTTAATTAAAAGTATGAATAAATACATGTCTAAAGTTTATATGGTTAATTATATGTTATTTTAGTTTAATGAAATCCCAATATTCTTGGACTGTATTTTTTAATGCATGATATATATATATATATTTGTTTATTGTTTATTGAAGTCTTGTGTTACGTCAATTTTGTTCCGCATTATTTCAAAAATTTATACAGTGAAAATGGATTTTCAAATGAACTTTTTAAAATTCAGTGTACACACTAAACGATGTAGTTTACTCTTTAAGTTAATAGATTGATATTTGCTTTAAATTGATTAAAAAAGCATGTTTATTGAAACTTTTATCTGCCCAAATATTAACCTGGCCATACAATTGAGTTTTCGTCACTACCCAAATTTTCTTTTCGAGTTTGGACATCCCGAGCCTAATAAGTATCCGTATTTTCTTGGATGAGCTTGGACATAGTTAGTTTTTATGGTCCCTTCCCAGTCCGTTCATCACACTTACATATATATATATTTAAAAAAATATATAAATATATTTATGATGATAAAAAGATTAAGAGTTAATAATATTTAAGAGTTTCACACATGATAATATTAGATATTTAAGAGTTAATAATATTTTATTTTAGAATTTTGACAAACACATCAGAAAAATAAAAAAATTTCAAATTTACTATATTTTTAAAATATATTTAAATTTACAAGAATTTATAATTTATTTACTAAATTTTCAGATTTAAATAATTTATTATGAGCCTATTATGGGTTTATTTTGAGTTTTATATAGTTAGTTATGAGTTTTTTATGA